>CM051239.1:403267412-403962412 GCA_027917425.1 Gastrophryne carolinensis | reverse complement strand
AGTAAGTGTGATGCTTCTGAGTCAAGATGGTGGCACCTGTATCCTAAAGTCCTGAACAGAGTTGCAGCCCAGTGGGGGAAAGAATAATAAGTAAGTGACTAAAAACGTAAAATATATTAATTTTATATGCTGGGGTCCGGTTTAGTGTGTGTGTAAACCAATATTATCCTTGTTGTGTTTTATTGTCAGCTGCTGATGATCCCGATGATCATGTCGGTTCTGTATGTGTGGTCCCAGCTGAACAGAGATACGGTCGTGTCTTTCTGGTTTGGCACCAGATTTAAGGTGAGTTGTGTATATATTTTTGGGGTGGGACTTTTTGTACATATAGATGGCCATTTATGCTTGTGCACACATAGGAATTTCCCCCCACGTTTAACCCATCTGTGCAGCAAAACAAACACAAGCAGTGAGTGTAAACATAGCTGGAGCGTTGGCCTAACCACATCACCTGGGAAGCTAGGTCTCTTGCTCAAGAACACTACAGTCATATTCCGGCCAGGAATTGAACCTACAACCCTCCGGTCACAAGATCCGTTTCTTATCAATAGTCACCATGAAAAAAAAACAACCTTTTTTAAAATAAAAAACAATTAACTCCACAGGGTTGGGGGCCCTCTCCTGGTCCAGGGGGCTGTGATATTCCTTATGCCAGAGAGCCGCTATTGCAGCCGCCCTGCCAATATGACTGGGGTGGGGGGATTCCCTCTATGAGCCTCCCCTCCAGTGCCAATTCTCTTTATATTTTTCCTTTTTTTAACTTTCAGCGAACTGGTTAAGGGGTCCAAGGGGACATAATGTGTGGTGGTCCAAGCTATTGTATCTGGCATTTGGGAATACTGAATCCTGGAACCAGAGGGTTTCCAAACCGGATTACCCCCGCTCCAGTACATTGCTATTCCTGACTCAAAACTCATTCACCTATTCATCGGGTCTAAGCAATCCACCTCAAACGTTTGCCATCTTCAGAGCATTTGCCACCATGCTAAGTACATACTATTTGTGACCTACCTTTCAGCTTCACGCCATATATATATATTTTTTTTTATACGTTTTAATTTTGCATTTTAAGGACAAGACAACAACAGTACATTACATTAACACAGTGCCACAGACACCAACACAAATAATAACAAATACACCTAATGCACAAGGACATCATTCACACACACAATATTCCCAAGGCCCTGGAGGTGCGGGACAAGTTTCTATCCAGTATCCTCTGAACTTAAAATGAACCCAACACCCAGGGGGGATCTGCCCGATCAGATCCCTCCCCGCGGGGCATCCGAAATCGGGATGTCCCGCGGAGTGAACCCCCCCCAGGAAGCCCAGAAACCTTACCTTATCCCCGTTCCAACGGCGCATACACGGGCCGCGGGCGTGTCTCGCGCTTCCCTCTAGCAGGGCGCACCCGCGTTGGCTGTTTGTAAATGGCTGGGGCGGGCGCGCTCCCTGTTAGAGGGAAGCACGAGACGCGGCCTCCAGCGCTCAGAGCCGCTGTGGTTGGACGCCGCTTGTACGTGTTCACCACAGCGGCTCTGAGCGCTCTGATTGGACGAGCGTCTGCGTAGAAGCGTGGTGAGGGGAGTGTTTCCGGGCGTTCTGGGGGGTTTCACACAGCGGGGTGCCCCACCAAAGTGGACCAAAACCCAGGATAGTCAAAATCCTGAGTGTTGGTCCACTTTAAGGAAAAGACAACAACAGTACATTACATTAACACAGTGCCACAGACACCAACACAAATAATAACAAATACACCTAATGCACAAGGACATCATTCACACACACAATCTTCCCAAGGCCCTGGAGGTGCGGGACAAGTTTCTATCCAGTATCCTCTGAACTTTAAAGTGGACCAACACCCAGGATTTTGACTATCCTGGGTTTTGGTCCACTTCAGGGGGGCACCCCGATTAAGGGTGCCCCGCTGTTTGAAACCCCCCAGAAAGCCCCCAAAACTCACCTCACCACGCTCCCACGTGGCCTCGCTGACCAATCACCGCCGACGGACAAGCGGGTGACAGCGGCGGACAACACAGTGCGTCTGCCGCCGCCTCCCGCGCGCTCTGTCAGAGGGGCCCGCGCCGGCCATTCACAAACGCACGTCTAGAGGGGCGCGCGGGATGAGGTAAGTTGTTTTGGGGGGGGGTCCCTCACCGCGGGACATCCCGCGGTTATAGATTCCCGGGCCGATCACCCCTGGGTGACGGTCCACTTTAAGTCCTTCGAAGGGGGGGAGAGACGATCAGCTACAGGGACGGACTTTACGCCAACTCCACCAGCCCATTCATATCGACCCGGCCCCAGCCTAATCCGGCCCAATCCGGCCCAATCCGGCCTATCCGCATATGCACTCCCCCCCTCCCCAATAGCAATGCACTCCAGCTACCTTGTACCTCTGCTCCAGTCCCCTTTAATCATCTCCCGTCGCCGTCTCCAAACATTGCAACCATGGTTCCCAGACTTTGCTAAATTTTTGGGGAACCCCTTGGGCGGTATAAGTCAGTTTGTAGAGGGACAATTTTTGATTAGCCGGCTTCTTCCATGCCTGTACTGTTGGAACCGCAGGATGCTTCCAGTTCAGAAGTATACGCTTTCTGGCATAAAACCCACCCCGTATCTTTAGATCAGCGGTACTCAACTGGCGGACTGCGGTCTAAATGCGGACCACATAAGGAATTTATGCAAAATGGTGTGCACAACTTTGTAATGGAATAAACTATGGGGGGAGGGGTGCTGGCAAGGCGGAACACATAAACACAACAGATATACTAAACCCACAGGCCCTAGATTAGCCCAACGGTTCCTATCAATATGCCGCACACCAAAAAATTTCTTGTTGATAAAAATCTATTTTATTAGGTTAAATCAATGCCAAATGTGTCTCTACAAAACTACATGAAAGACTGAATAAAAAACATATATGGACAATTTAAAAACCTTGTAATGATATGGATTAGCACATGTATTTGTTTACTTTGAGAGCAGATATAGGACAATCCTCCACCTGTTTTTAAATTGTCCATATATGTTTTTTATTCAGTCTTTCATGTAGTTTGTAGAGACACATTTGGCATTGATTTAACCTAATAAAATAGATTTTTTATCAACATTAGGTTAAATCAATGCCAAATGTGTCTCTACAAACTACATGAAAGACTGAATAAAAAACATATATGGACAATTTAAAAACAGGTGGAGGATTGTCCTATATCTGCTCTCAAAGTAAACCAATACATGTGCTAATCCATATCATTACAAGGTTTTTAAATTGTCCATATATGTTTTTTATTCAGTCTTTCATGTAGTTTTGTAGAGACACATTTGGCATTGATTTAACCTAATAAAATAGATTTTCATCAACAAGAAATTTTTTGGTGTGCGGCATATTGATAGGAACCCTTGGGCTAATCTAGGGCCTGTGGGTTTAGTATAAATGCGGACCACAGGCGCCAGATTTCCGGACCCCTGCCCTGACAGCCCTGTACTCAGTTTCTTGTGTTTTCAGTGCTGCCCTCTTTACTTGGTCGACGCTGTAGTGCAGTTTCGCTGCCAGTGCCGCCTCCAGAGACGTGTCATCTCTCTACTTCTTGACCCCCAGCATTGCAACATAAATTGCTGTATACATAGGAAGAAGCCATTGCAAGGGGGGAAGCGTTTAGTTTTGCTTGTGGAATCTATAGCCCTGCCTCTCTAACTAAACCCCTGATACCCCCCCCCCCATCTTCACCTCTCGCTCTTTTACAAGACGTAGTTGACTACACCTGCTTTATACTGTAAGTTCACTCCTAGTCCCTCACTCCTAGTGTAAATGTATTTATGCATTTACCGTATATACTCGAGTATAGGTCGACCCGAATATAAGCCGAGGCACCTCATTTTACCACAAAAAACTGGAAAAAGTTATTGACTCGAGTATAAGCCGAGGGTGGGAAATGCAGGCTGTGGATGTGATGACAGCAGCCATTAGGGACTCAGGTATAGGGGTCCAAGGGATGAAAAGGGGGCCCGGCTAGGTGGCCCTAATAATGGCCACTCTGACCTGAGACATGCAGGTTGCCACACTATTACTGCTGGTGTTGCTTATAAATGAGAGTGCCTCCCCCCCCCCCCCCAGGCTGGTTTGCACTGGGGCCCAATTCAAACTAAAGCCGTCACACATAGGTTTCTATCACCTTCTCTTTCTTCATGTTTCCTCATTACCCCTTTTCTAAATTCACTCTTTACTACTTTTTAAATTCTCTTTTCCACATTCTGTCCATCTCTTGTTCCAACTTCTGGAAGTATTACTCTTTTTCCCATCTTTTCTTCTCCTCAGGTTGGCCCTGGATATCATATGTGTGCTCACTTGGCATCATTAACAGTTAACAACAATTAAAAATAAAAAAAACCCAGTGGTCCCCCCCACACTTACCTGTTGTTGCGCGCTGGCCACCTCCGTTCCCTCTGCCGCCGCGACTGCCTCCGCCGCCGCCACTGCCTTCGCCGCCGCTCTCACAAACGCACGCTGGCCACCTCCGTTCCCTCTGCTGCCGCCGCTGTCACAAACGCGCGCAGGAACTTCCTGGTTGTTGCGTGCCGGTTGGTGGGCGTGCCCCATGTGGTCGGCGTCCAATAGAAACAATGGACGCCTCCCACCAACCTGCGCGCAACAGCCAGTAAGTGTCAGTGTGTGTGAGAGCGCCCACTGACTCGAGTATAAGCCGAGGCGGCTTTGGGCTGAAAAACTCGGCTTATACTCGAGTATATACGGTATGTAACAACTTGTTACACCCTTTATATTTTGTAATTTTTAGTTTGTACAGCACCACTGAAGATGATGGCGCTCTATAAATAATAATAATATTTTTGGATTTTTAAATAAGAGTTTATTTTTGTTGAACTGCTAATAAAAGACATTTACCAGGTGGCTTCTGTCCCTGCTCCAGGCCTGCTACCTGCCATGGGTCATTCTTGGATTCAACTACATCATTGGTGGATCGTAAGTATCAGCTGCACACTGTGATTGTAGAGGGCGTGGGAGGGGCTATGCAAATCAGCTAATTGCTTATGCATTGTAAAACTAGAACTAATCTAGTTTCTTAGAGTGGTCCAATACCTATTTTTGAGAATGTGGGCACTGTAGTGCAATCTGATAGTGACAAGGATCGGCCATACAGTATGTGAAAGGGGGATTTGCAGGTGGGGGTGCTACAGCAATCTTGATGCCCATCTGCCATTGTCACCTTCCCATTGTCACAACAGTTGGGACAGCTTTAAAGTTTTTTTTTTTTAACTTGAGATCCTAAAATGGACCAGCGCAATTTTAGCCAAAGCACTTGTTGCCCTGGGCAGGGAGCAGCATCCCTATTGCTAACTTCCCCTCCGTGCCATCCTTGCAAGGCCCAGTCTTTTTACCTGCTACTTGCGGCCCCATTTCTAAATTGGGCCCATAGATTGGTGCTGGCGATCACATGGTCTAGGTTTCTTTGAGCAAGCGGAATCCCGGAGGACTCTGGACCATGTTTCTGCTATTGGCCTATGGTGGTGACCAATCTAGCTGGGGGGAATGAGGTCCAGGTAAGAATAATAAGGGGGTGAGCAATCAGTATTGTCCTCCCAACAACCACTGTTGTCTAAAAAGGTTGTTGGCCCTTCTTTAAACTGGACCTTCAGCATGATTTAATGAAAAGCCCAAACCCTTAAAAAAAAACTATTCCCTGGCATCTAAAATTAATATATTTAAAGTTTTTAATCACTTACTTACTGCAGCTCTGTTCAGGACTCTACGATATGGGCGCATCTTGACTCAGAAGCCTCACATACTTAGGAGAGGAGAGTGGGATAAAGTACAGGGGGCGGGGTTATAGCTGAGCTTTGCACAGACAGAGCAGAGCTGGGGTCAGGGAAAGGACAGCAATCCCAGAATGCAGATCAACACAGTCAGAAGACACTTCCTGTTTGAAGGCTGCCTGATGCTCTGAGCCTCCATTTTGAAAGTTTAAAGGCTCATAACATGCAGTAGATGCAGGTAGGATGATTTTTAATGTGCGCAATCTGTATGTACAGGGTGTGGGAAACATATAAGATAGGCTCTTATTCAGGTTGAAGGTTAAACATATAGCACCTGCTGGCTTGAGTTGGTGGATGAGGGCTAGTGAGTGATTAAAGTGATTGTTTTAGGCAAATACAACTACAAAAGAGTACTCCCCTTCTGCCCCCCCCCCCCCACAAGAAAGTGGGGGGGGGGGTCTCTTGATTGCACGAATCTGGTGTGTTATACAACGGCAGAGTAGGATTGCTCAGCTGTAGGGGACAAAAGACGAGTACTCTTGTTATTTTGTGTACCTGGACAATTCCTTTTAAGAGTGTATCCTGGTAGTTGGAAGTGTTTGGAAAAATGTATTCTTGTATTTTGAAGGATCGTTAACGAGCTGATCGGCAACTTGGTGGGTCATCTCTACTTCTTCCTAATGTTTAAATATCCCATGGATCTCGGAGGTCGAAGCTTCCTCTCCACGCCAGAGTTTCTGTAAGTAAATGTTTAAAAAAAAAAAAAAAAAGTAAAGCTTAGGAGTGGCCACGTCCTCCCCTTAAACCGGACCTTCAGCGTGATTTAATGAAAAGCCCAAACTCTTAAAAAACTGTTCCCCAGCATCTAAAATTAATATATTTTAAGTTTTTAGTCACTAACTTATTATTCTTTCCCCCACTGGGCTGCAACTCTGTTCAGGAATTTAGGATACGGGCGCCGCCATCTTGACTCAGAAGCATCACACTTACTGAGGAGAGGAGAGTGGGATAAGGTGCAGGGGGGCGGGTTATAGCTGTGCTTTGCTCAGACAGAGCAGAGCTGGGGTCAGGTAAAGGTCAGCAGTCCCAGAATGCAGAGCAGCACAGTCAGGAGGCACTTCCTGTTTGCAGGCTGCCTGATAAGATGGCAGCTTCCATAAGCCGCCATCTTGGATGTTTAAAGGCTCATAACATGCAGTAGATGCAGGTAGGATGATTTTTAATGTGGCCAATCTGTATGTACAGGGTGTGGGAGACATATAAGATAGGCTCTTATTCAGGGTGAAGGTCCGCTTTAAGGGACCATTTTTATTATTGTGAAATTTCTGTTAAAAGCCATAAAAAAATGATATGACTGGTTACACAGCAAAAGCATATTTTAATAAATTACGTTAAATAAAAAAAATCTTTACTACTTTTTTAATTTTAAAGTGGTACTATGGTTAAAAAAATGACCATAGTTCTTCTGTACTATATAGCAACGGGGCAGCACGACCCGGGCTGTGCATCACCACATATAAAATGGAGAAATACGTCCCCAGAAACTCGCCACTTCCAGGTCCTTTACGGCAACTGACACAGTGCAGCCTCCAGGGCCAGCAGTGGCCAGTGCTGACGGGCTCGGCTGCTGATTTCGCCGATAGGCTGCTCGGGTCGACACGCCATATGACTGCGAGCAACCTATCGGAGTGTCCGGCTGAGACTATCCGCGCCGGACCTGGAGGCTGATGGGCTGCTCCATGGCGGCCATAGAATAGTCCCCGGGCGCAGTGATGCACAGCGGGGCATGGCGACACGAAAGTACAGAGGATCTATATTTTTTGACCATAGTTCCTCTTGAAACTACTACAGAACTGGTGGCAATGCAGAAAACGGCGTCCCTACTAGATGCAGCTCCTCCGGCTTAGATTAGAAATAAAAAAGCAGCAGTTTGGTTTTAATAAATCAATTTAATTTAATGTTTTTGTGTAACCTATCCTATATTTAAAGTTTTATTTGAATGGTTTTTAAAGTGGACCAAAACTCAGGATTTTGACTATCCCGGGTTCTGGTGATCGCTGTGTGAAACCCACCCAGGTCGCTGAAACAAACTCAACTCTTCTCGGTCCTACGGCACATGCGCGGCTGCTCGTCCAATCAGCGCGCTCGGATCCACTGACGTCCCTTCGTCTAAGACAAGTAGCTCCGAGCACACTGACGTGCGCATTCTCCGCTACCCTCTAACGGGGAACGTGCCCCAGCACTGGCCATTACCAAATTCCTGGTGCGGGCATGCGCCCTGTTAGAGGCATAGCAGGGATGCAGCTTGTGCATGCACCGTTGACCAGAAAGGAGGGTAAGTGTATGGGGCAACCTGGTGGGTTTCACACAGTGGGGCATCCCGATTTTGGATGACCCGGGAAGAGGGAATCAATCGGATTAGATTCCCAGGCCGACCGCCATGGGTTTTGGTCCACTTTAATGATAATTGTCCTTTAATTCAATATAAATGTTGTGGAAGGAGCAATGCATGAGGGTTGTTTTATGAATGGATGGGCTAGAATTCCTCAAAGCCTCTCAATAACAGACAAAAACATTTCCCCAGGAGGCTGTAGGTTGGCTTTAAAGAAAACCTTTACTGTACATACGCCATCTGGCCCAAAGGCGTGGGCTCTTCTGCCAGCAAAGTCAGCATTGGCTAATACATCAGGCAGGGTGCGGAGCTGCAGGTGTACAGGTTTGACTTTTATAACACAGCAAAAAAAAAAAAGCAAACTGTTTTTCTGTAGCAGCAACACAAACTGGTGTGTTTTGTGTACCTGGCAGAAACTTCCTGACTCTGGCTTGTTAATCATCTGATTGGCTGAGGCAGGGATGACTTGCCACACTTCTGAGCTCACAGGTTTAACCCCTCCTGCTCTGATAAGCCTCTTCAGATTGGGGGGAGGATCACAATTGTGTATTCCAGTAGCTAAAGGGTAAATGGCAGCGTTTTCACTCAGGGAGGCCATTACTGCTTGATTTAGCCATAGTTGCTGATGAGCTTACCTCTTACAGTGGACAGATTTTGGGAGTTGTAGTCAGACACTATACTAAGGGCTTCACTCGAGGCCAGGAAAACCACTCCCAATTTAGCAACACAGAGCCACAGCAATATAAGAAACTTGGAAACTGCATGCCGGTAAAGTAAATCACAGGTCTGGGGGCACAATCCTAACACAAATGTTTATTTTACCTTCCAAAAGTGGAGAACACCAAAAACCTGACAAAAAGGGAGTTTTGCTATTGAACTTTTCTCCCCTATTCCCAGGTACCGCTGGTTCCCAAACAGGAGAGGCGGAGCCTCTGGATTCGGAGTCCCACCCGCCAGCGCCAGGCGAGCAGCAGACGATCAGCCCAGAGGAGGCGGGCGACACAACTGGGGTCAGGGATTCCGGCTTGGGGACTAGTGGAATGAACTCCTCCTCCCCTCTCTCTATCTCTTGAGAGAAGTTTTTGTGTGATTTAAAAAGAAAAAAAACAACTTTATCCTTTAAGTTTTGAACTCAACACAAACTTATGTAAGAGGCAGCAAATGCTACCAACGATCCTCCAGCCCCTTCTACAAGTTGGGGTTAATGCAAATCTCCCCCCCCCCCCCCCCTCTCTCTAGAAATGGGATCTCCCGGCCACTCATCAGGAATGTTCCAGAGATTATCTCACACTGAGATCTTTAAAGAGACCAAGGAACCGCGCAGGCTCTAATCTCCAGCCTTCCTCCAATGGCGGCGGGTGGACCGTTGCTGATTTTTCGTTCTGTGTGAAGGATCACAAACACCTTGCCAATATGATGATTACAACTGATTCATTGTGACCTGTCAGACACCTTCTTTGGGTTCTGTCCAATAGCGCTGAGCCTTTTATCCCCTGCAGATCTTTGGTGCAAAGGGCCAAGTGAGAACTGAAGGGAACGTGTGGTCCATGCTGTCACAGGTTCTCTTAGCTCCTCCCGCTCCCTTCTGATGATTGGCGGCTCAGTGCGGCGAGGTCACTTACGTTTTTTTTTTTTTTGTCAAAAATCATAGTTGAGATGATATTTTATAGCGAAATAAAAGCGAAACTCTGCTTTGCTAAGAAACATTTGTGTCATCAGAATTTTTCTCTGTACAGATTAAAGTGGACCTAAACCCTGGTGCATAGCAGGTGTCCAAACCCTCTACCCAAACGTTGTGTGAAGAACCAGCACTCCAGACGAGAATTTCGTCAGAAATATATATATTCTTTGTGTGTCACACACACCCCGCTTCCTGTAGTAATAACGTTCGGGTAAACCATCTCCAGATGTCATTGCAGAGAGAGAGATCTTGAAACTGGCCCCTCCCAGTCTATATATACCTGGGACCTCCCACTCAATCCCCAGTGTTCTCTCTCTGCAAGATGCGTCAAGACAGAAGAGAAAGGTCTCCTGCTTGCAGGTAGCGGGGTTACACCCCGGCACCCCCCCCCCCCCCGGTCTATTTTTGCCCAGTTCTTTTTTTACTAGTAATTGGTAACTATCGGAAGCCTCCCAGCTTCGGCTGCTGACTGGGTAATGGTAGCCGGCACCTAGTGGTGCCTAGGAGCTTATCTCCTCCACTAGTCCCCATTATTGGGGCAGATGGTTATCCGGTTGGTGACCTGGATTTTGGGATGCCCCGTCCCGTTGTCCCCATATCTCTTCTCTCCTTCTCATGGCCTTCCCTTTTTTGGTGGGGAAGTCCTTTAGGGGGGAGGGGGGGGGGAGGTGAGGGCTCTTTCTAGTATATCCTGAGGTAATTTCCCTTTTAATTGTACTTATTTTTGTGGGCGTTGGTGCGCGCGTGTATGTGTGTGTGTGTGTCTTTTATTATGAGTGTTTACTGCGTGCGGCGTTTCCTTCTGGCGGGGTCAGCAGACCGGGTCCGGTTTGGGCATTTCTGAATGGCGCTGTCGCCATTTTTTACCTCTCTGAGGTAATTTGTGCTTTAGGGGCAGGGCCGTGCTGTGCAGTGATTGGCGGGCGGGGCGGGGTCAGAGCGCTTTGCGCGCGCTCTCTGGCCTGCCCGTCTCTTTCAGCTGTGGATCGCTCGCACCGGCCTGTGAGGTGATTTCTGCGCCCTGGTCCTGCTGTCTTTCAACTTCGGCCACTTAAAAAGGTCTTGTACTATCGCTCTTTCGTTTCTGTATTACTTTCAATGAGTGCTTATTCCCATTAGGGGACTTTATGCTGTGGTCCATATTAGTATAGATTGTAAGTTTTTTTTGTCAGTATAACAAGCCATGGTGGCTTTCTTTTCATTATGCATTATATCTAATGCTTGATCCTTTAGTTAGGCATCAGCATGCTTAAATGTATTTGACCATATTTATTCTAAGTCATATATATATATATATATATATATATATATATATATATATATATATATAATTTATTTAGTATTTTTATTGGATAATATTGTTTTTCTCTCTGTGTACATATGTGGTTTATTCATGAATTTTACATTGTATTTTTTCTGTCTTCCAGATTTGGGATACCCCTGCTACATGGGTCTCCCAGTCTGATATACCTGGCTAGTCTTATTTTGGGTTACAAAAAATCCTCCCACTCCCAGGACTTTATTTAATTAATAAGGGGCATCCCGGGTAGCTTATAGCATAAATCCCTGGGCTCTGCGAATTCCAAAAAAGTTTCACCGAATGGAGGCTTCCAATGATACCGGAAATGGCTCCTCAGAGCAATCTAGGCAGTGTGGGGGATGTGGGGTTCCACTCCCAGGGGATGATGTCATTTTGTGCGTTCCTTGCGCACAGCAGAATATTGCGCGCCAGTCTGGTACTCCGGTTCCTGGCTCTTCGCAACCTGTCGTCCCCTGCCCCTCCACTTTTATTCCGGACCCAGGGTGACGTTGTCACAGCTGGGGATTCGCAATCTGAGTTGTGCTCTCGAGTGGCCACTCTCGAGAAGTTGTTGTCTGCACAGGTAGCTCACAAGGCTACGGCTAAAAGGAAACACATTGATTCTCCTTCTCTGACTCCTGCCTTGGAGGCAGCGGAGGTGTTAGACTGGTCAGATTGTCCTTTGCCTGAAGAAGGGGAAATTTTGGAAGATTTGGATGATGATGCTCCCCTGTTGACTGATACTTCGGCAGATTTGACTACTGGGGTGTCTTGTGATACTCCTTCTATCCTTTCCAAGGTTTTTGAAATTTTGTCTCTGGATCCACCTGCGGCGGTCCCTCCGCCTAAGGGTGAGCTATTTGAGATGCCTAAGCCGCATTTAGCATTCCCTGGTCAGCTACATTTTGAAAGGGTTGTGCTTAAGGAATGGGAACAGCCGACCCGCCTTGTTGGCTCCCCGGCTAATTGGGACAGGAGGTATCCCTTTTCGGAGGAATTGGTCAAGCTTTGGACAGTACCCCCAGACGTTGATGCACCGGTTTTGGGGCTCTCTAATTCTTCAGTGCTGCATTCACCAGACACTACTACAATTAAGGATGTTGAGGATCGTAGAATCGATCAGCTGGCTCGTCATGGTTTCATCAGTGCCGGTTCGACCTTGCGTCCGGTATGCGCTTCTTCCATTGTCCTATTGGCTCTTAAAGCCTTGATCAAAAATTTGTATGCGGATCTTGATCCGGAATGTGAGGAGTTTACCTCTCTTCAATTGTGTGAATCTTTTGCTTCTTATGTTCTGGCCGCCCAGGATGATGCTATGGCCATGTGTGGCAGGACATCTGCTCTTTTGGTTGCTATTCGGCGGTCAGTGTGGCCCCGTCAATGGACGGCGGACGTTGGTGACAAAAGATCACTTACAGCTCTTCCTTTTCTGGGTTTATGCCTGTTTGGTGACAAGTTGGATTCAGTCACCAAGGGAGGCAAGTTGCCTCAGCGCAGGAAGCCGTGGCGTCTTTTTCGAGGAACTTCTTCTTTCAATCCTTCCTTTCGGGGTGCCAGGGCAGGCAGAGGGGCCTCCCTTCCTGCTACCAGGGGCACGAGCTGGAACCGGGGGCGAGGCCACGGCCGTTCGGGTCATTCGTGGGGCTCCAAACCTAAGCCCACACCCAAACCTGCTCAGCAATGAGGGGGCGCCCTCACCCGTGAGGGTGGGGGGACGGTTGCGACACTTCTCCCAGACTTGGGTCCAGGCGGTCCCGGACAGATGGATTCGGGAGGTGGTGTCATCCGGGTTCCAAACTGGAGTTCCAGTCCCGTCCTCCCTCAAGATTTCTCAAGTCCCGAATACCTACCGATCCTTTGGTCGCCCAAGAACTCAGAGTGTCGATAGGGAATCTTCTAGATATGGCGGTCATCCGTCCGGTGCCAACCTTGGAATTGGGTCTCGGTTTCTATTCCAATCTTTTCACGGTGCCCAAGAGGGACGGATCAGTGCGCCCTATCCTGGATCTGAAGTTCCTCAACAGGTTCATTCGTCCACGGAAGTTTCGCATGGAAACTCTGCGCTCGGCCATCACTTCTCTTCGGCAGGGGGACTTCATGACTTCCATAGACATAAAGGATGCTTATCTGCATGTTCCCGTCTGCCCGGTCCATCAGCGTTTTCTGCGCTTCATGGTAGAGGATCGGCATTTTCAATTCGTGGCGCTTACCTCGGCGCCAAGGGTGTTCACCAAGGTTCTAGCAGGGGTGATGGCCATTCTCAGAACTCAAGGTATTCGAATTTTGCCTTACCTGGACGCCCTTCTCATCATGGCTCCTTCCTTCAATCAAGCAGAGAAGGACACCAACATGGTGGTTTCTACGCTGGAAAGCTTCGGTTGGATAATCAACTATCCCAAGTCCTCCCTGACTCCGGCCGAGGTGGCGTCCTTCTTGGGGATGACAATAGACTCTTGTCAGCACAGGGTTTTTCTACCTCAGTCGAAGATACTTTTGATTCAGGATTTGGTTCGGCTTCTTCTCTCCAATCCTCGACCATCCATCCGTCTGGGGATGAGCCTGGTGGGGTTGATGGTAGCCTCCTTCGAGGCAGTTCCCTTTGCTCAGTTTCACACTCGGACGCTTCAGATGCATCTGTTGGCGTCTTGGGACCGTTGTCCACTTTCATTGGACCAACCCTTCCAGTTGTCCTCCCGGGTCCGGCAGTCTCTTTGGTGGTGGTTGGTTTCGAACAGTCTCTTGAAGGGCAAGTCATTTCTGACTCCTCTATGGGAGACTGTCACCACGGACGCCAGCCTTTCGGGTTGGGGGGGATTCTGGAAGGATCTTCAGTTCCAGGGGCAGTGGGGTCCTCGAGAGGCTCACTTGCCCATCAATGTTCTGGAGCTGAGAGCTATCCGTCTGGTTCTTTCTCTTCTGACTCCCCATGTCCGGGGCCTTCCGGTTCAGGTGCGTTCGGACAACAGGACGGCGGTTGCCTACATCAATCATCAGGGAGGGACTCGCAGTCTGGGAGCTCTCAGAGAGGTTTCCCTGATTCTGACCTGGGCGGAGGCTCATGTTCCTTGCCTGTCGGCAGTTTACGTTCCGGGGGTGGAAAACACGGAAGCGGACCTTCTAAGCAGATGCTCCTCCCATCTGGGGGAATGGTCTCTCCATCCTCAGGTTTTTCAGGCTCTGTGTCTTCGGTGGGGAACACCGGAGGTGGACCTGTTTGCCTCTCGTCACAATTACAAACTTCCGACTTTTGTATCAATGGCTCAGGATCCTCTGGCTCTGGCGGTGGATGCCATGTCTCTGAGCTGGGGGAAACTGGGGTTCCTGTATCTGTTCCCTCCGATTCCCTTGCTAGGAAGAGTGTTAAGAAAGTTGATTCTGGAAAAGGTCCCCGCCATTCTCGTGGCTCCAAGGTGGCCAAGAAGAATGTGGTTCGCGGACGTCGTTCGGATGGCAGTGGATCAGTTCGAGCTTCCTCTGCGGCCGGATCTTCTCACTCAGGGTCGGCTGCGTTACCCCAATTTACCAACGCTGGCTTTGACGGCTTGGCTGCTGAAACCTCCATCTTAAAGGAAGAGGGTCTTTCTGATTCAGTTATTAAGACTCTTATCTGTGCTCGAAAGAGGTCTTCCTCTGCTATCTATTATAGAACCTGGCGTTCTTACATCGATTGGTGTGAGGCTAGATCTTTGCCCTGCAGAGTCTTTTCTGTTTCCAGAATTCTGGATTTTCTTCAATCTGGACTGGATGCTGGTTTCCAGCTTAGTACCTTAAAGGGGCAGTTTTCTGCTTTGTCTATTTTCTTTCAGAAGGCTTTTGCACTTCATCCGTTGGTCAAGACTTTTTTCCAGGGGGTTACGCATCTGCGGCCTCCTAGGAAGGCGTTGCTACCTGTTTGGGATCTGAATTTGGTTTTGTCTGATCTTCAGGCTCCTCCTTTTGAGCCTTTGTCGGATATTGCTCTTTCCACTTTGACTCAGAAGGTAGTCTTTCTTGTGGCTATCACTTCGGTTCAGCGTGTTTGAGTTGGCGGCCTTGTCCATTCAGGCGCCCTACCTTGAGAAACATCAAGATAAGGTGGTATTTCGGTTCAAATCGGATTTTCTTCCTAAGGTTGTTTCTGCATTCCATCTGAATCAGGACTCTGTTCTTCCCTCCTTGTACCCTAAACCCAAGAATGACAAGGAGAAGGTTTTGCACTGTTTGGATGTTGTTTGCTGTGTTCATTTTTATTTGCGTGCTACGTCTTCTTTCCGTAAGACTGATGCCTTTTTCGTTCTACCTTGTGGGCCTAGGAAGGGTTTGGCCCCAGCTAAATCTTCCATTAGTAAATGGATTCGTCAAGCCATTATTGGCGCCTATATGGCTAAGGGAAAAGTTCCTCCTTTCCGTATCACTGCTCATTCTACTTGTGCTATTGGTGCGTCCTGGGCTTTTCAGCACCAGGCTTCTGTTGAACAAGTTTGTAAGGCGGCTACTTGGTCTTCGGTTCATACTTTTACAAATATAACTGGGAGGGGCCAGTTTCAAGATCTCTCTCTCTGCAATGACATCTGGAGATGGTTTACCCGAACGTTATTACAACAGGAAGCGGGGTGTGTGTGACACACCAATAATAACCATTTTACTGGTGAGTATTCACAAAATGGTATTTTTGTAAATCCATATAGCAGTCGGGATAGAAATTATGCAGAAAAAGTCCAAAAGGTTGTAGGTCGACGTTTCGGGGTGCACGGAGGCCCCCCTTCGTCAGGACCAACCAAATGTCATAACAGCAAAGTCATCACACAAGATCAAACATTGTCAAACTTTGTCAAGATCAAACTTGTTTGATCTTGTGTGATGACTTTGCTGTTATGACAGTTGGTTGGTCCTGAAGAAGGGGGGCCTCTGTGCACCCCAAAACGTTGACAATCTTTTGACAATTCTTTCTGCATAATTTGTATCCCGACTGCTATATGGATTTACAAAATATATATTTCTGACGAAATTCTCGTCTGGAGTGCTGGTTCTTCACGCGAAGTTTGGTTTGTGCGGCGTCTCCACGAACCGTGCAGCCACCAATGGAAGACTAGGTACGAGTGCGGCAGTCCCCCCCAAATTCTGTGCTCAAACCCTCTACCCCTCTCCTGAAAGCATATTTCGGCAGACCTCAGTAGTGTGTCTGAAGGGGTCTCCTCATCATAACAATGTTGTATGAGGAATCCCTGCAGACACATCATTGAAGTATGCTCCTGGAAAGGGGGTAGAGGGATTGGACACATTTTGTATCCCAAGGCCTTGGTCCTCTTTAAATCCATCCAACACCTATGTGACACATGCTGACTGTTCCCTGGGCTTCTTGCATTTGGTAAGTGAGCTTACAGCAGGTTCTTAGATTTGGTGAAGCCCCCTTCCACTTTTCCAGTCTCAGGCAGGCCTATGCTTACCCGTTCCACGTTCCCTGGATTCAGATACTTAGACTTGCCCCCTTATGTGTCTGCAGGTGGCCCATTACTGTATTTTTGCTCCATAAGATGCACCATGGGTTTAGAGGAGGAAAGTAAGAAAATAAATATTCTGAACTAAATGGTGTGCTACAATAACCCTCTCCCAGTCACCCCATTGCATACAGCGAGCATAGTCCCCACAGTCACCCGATTGCAGGCAGTGTGTGGCATGCCCCGATTGCAGGCAGTGTGCGGCATGCCCCGATTGCAGGCAGTGTGCGGCAACCCCTCCCCCCCCCCCCCCCCCCCCCAATCACCTGTGTGAGGAGGGAGCACAATGGAGGACCGGCGGGGCAGTAGCAGATAAACTTCACTTGCTGACTGCCAGGCCCCCAATGCCCAGCGCTCCACACACACACACACACACACACACACACACACACACACAAACACAATGGCAATTCTTACAGGCTCCCATGCCGCTGATCGTATTCTCCGTTTCGGTTGGTGACCCTCACATAGACCACGCCCACCCACCAAACTAAGACTGCGATCAGTGGAAGTTATGGCCTGTGTGAGAGTTGGGAGTGCGTTGGAGGACCGACAGGCAGCAAGTGTAAATGTGTCTGCTTCCTGATCGCCGGTCCTCCATTGCGCTCCCTCCTCTCACACACACATTTGCTCGAATAAGATTCACCGATGTGGACCAAAACTAGACCTAGCCTCTAGAAGAGGTTAGGTTAAATACCCACTTCTGGGGCATCCTGAGTTGGGATGACCATCTGTGTGAAACCCTGGCAGTTGTCTAATATTCTTACAAAGTGCTTGTTCAGCCAGTGGCAGTGGCATCTCTTTCTAGGTCTGTGTGTGGCCACACCTGCCAATACTGAGCAGCTCTGCCATGGGAATGCCGGCGAGGTATGTATATAGACTTGTTTAACAGGAGAAGGTCGTCTAAATAGGGGATCACCTTGTTGCCTGAGATAAGCCATCGGTTCTGCCAGGATCTTTTGTGAAGATCTGCGGAGATGAGGACAGACCGAATGGCACTGCCCTGGAAGTAACGGGTAAGTAACCCGGAAGTAATTGGGTCCCGATTCCAAGCTCTGCCCCCCAAAATTTTGCATTTTGGAAGGAAAATTTAACTGACGAAAACAATAACCAGAATCCCAAAATCACATATCCGGTGCTCCAGCCAGTAACTTAAAGGGCCGGCACACCTGCAGCCTAAGTCATTTGCCAGGGATTTAAAGGAAACCTCATGCTACTTGTGCTTAGGCTATTTGGGAATTAGCCCTGGTCGTCCCAAGCCAAAGAATGAACTCCACCCGGATATAACACAAGGGTCCAGCGGGCTCTTCCTGAGGTGGGGAGGAAGGGGTGGGGCTTATAAACTCTCTCTCTCCGTGTGGTCATGCTGAAGTATAATTTGGAAAAATATATACATGTATACATCAATAAATAATATAGACACAAATACATATATACATCAATTTATACATATATACATCAATAAATATATAAACAAAAAATATATACTGTATTTTCCGCCCTATAAGATGCACCTAGGATTTGGAGGAGGAAAATAAGAAAAAAATATTCTAAACCAAATGTGCTAAAACACCCCATTACAGACAGTGTGGCATTCCCCAATCCTATCCCTATATGCATTATGGTATTCCCTCATCCTATTACCATAGGCAGTGTGGCATTCCCCCCCTTCCATTCCCATAGGCAGTGTGGCATTCCCCCCTTCCATTCCCATAGGCAGTGTGGGCATCCCCCTCTTCCATTCCCATAGGCAGTGTGGCATTCTCCATCCCATTCCCATAGGCAGTGTGGCATTCCCCCCTTCCATTCCTATAGGCAGTGTGGCATCCCCCATTCCATTCTATAGGCAGGGTGGCATTTTCCCCATCTCATTCCCATAGGCAGTGTGGCATTCCCCGCTCCCATTCCCATAGGCAGTGCAGCATTCTCCCTCCCATTCCTATAGACAGTGTGGCACCCCCATCCCATTCCTTATATGCACTGTGGCATCCCCCCATCCCATTCCTTATATGCACTGTGGCATCCCCCCATCCCATTCCTTATATGCACTGTGGCATCCCCCATCCCATTCCTTATATTCACTGTGGCATCCCCCCATCCTATTCCTTATATGCACTGTGGCATCCCCCCATCCTATTCCTTATATTCACTGTGGCATCCCCCCATCCTATTCCTTATATGCACTGTGGCATCCCCCCATCCCATTCCTTATATGCACTGTGGCATCCCCCATCCCATTCCTTATATTCACTGTGGCATCCCCCCATCCTATTCCTTATATGCACTGTGGCATCCCCCCATCCTATTCCTTATATTCACTGTGGCATCCCCCCATCCTATTCCTTATATGCACTGTGGCATCCCCCCATCCCATTCCCATATACAGTGTGGCTGAATTCTCCCCTTCTTCCCGACACTGGAGATAAGAAAAAAAATAGATATACTTCCAGCCTCAGCTGGAGTCTAGCACTGCGGCCACCGGGAGGCCAGCCGATGAAAGAGCAGGGAAGGCAGGGTAACTGAACCATGCCCGCTGTCCCTGCTCTGACCACTGCCGGCACCACCGCTAATCCTCGGGCCGGCGCGCACACACCCGGTCCATGCAGCTGGGATGCGGATGCAGGCCACGTCCACCGGCTGCATGGGCTGGGTGTGTGTGCCCGCCTGTCTGAGAAGTAGCTGTGGTGCCAGCAGTGCTCAGAGCCGGGACAGCGGGTGGGGTTTAGGTATGGTGCTCTTTCATTGGCTGGCCTCCCGGTGGCCGCAGCGCAAGGTTCTTGTAAGTATATCTTTTTTTTTACATTCGCCCAATAAGACGCACTGACATTCCCCCTCCCCACACTTTTGGGGAAAAATAGTGCATCTTATAGTGTGAAAATTATGGTGCATCAATCTGTACATAGATATATACATCAATAAATAAATATATACACAAATAAATATATACATCAATATTATCAATACATTTATACATCAATCTATACATAAATAAATAGATTAAAATATTGCATTTGTTTTACAGGTGTTAGAGGTTTGGGGGGTGGATGTGGAGGCTTAAACCGGACCTTCAGCATGATTTAATGAAAAGCCCAAACCCTTAAAAAACTATTCCCAAACATCTAAAATGAATATATTTTAAGTTTTTAGTCACTTACTTATTCTTTCCCCTACTGGGCTGCAACTCTGTTCAGGACTCTAGGATACAGGTGCCGCCATCTTGACTCAGAAGCATCACATACTGAGGAGAGGAGAGTGGGATAAAGTACAGGGGGCGGGGTTATAGCTGTGCTTTGCACAGACAGAGCAGAGCTGGGGTCAGGGAAAGAACAGCAATCGCAGAATGCAGCGCAACACATTCAGAAGACACTTCCTGTTGCAGGCTGCCTGATGCTCCATGAGCCACCATCTTGGATGTTTAAAAGCTCATAACATGCAGTAGATGCAGGTAGGATGATTTTTAATGTGGGCAATCTGTATGTACAGGGTGGGGGAAACATATAATATAGACTCTTATTCAGAGTGAAGGACAGCTTTAAGCGTAAGAGGCAGAGGAGGTAGCAAACACTTTAAGCACTCAGGTGCTGGTACAGCTAAGTTCAGTGGGATACACACCTGGTTCATCTTAAGGAGACCGGCATACATATAGCCAATGATTAAGGCAATTACCTGACCAGCAACTCGTACAATTACCATCCTGACCAGGGGACCCACCAGCCGACAAGCTGGCAGCCTTCTTTCCTCCTTCCCCTGTTCCTCCTCCTGCCTATAGCCAGGTCCTTCTCTCCTGATAGCCGTCTCTCCTTCTTGCCTTCCTCCCCCAACTGCTTCTCTCCCCCAGATATATATCCAATATCCCCTTTGATCTCTGGTCTTCTTCTTCTTTGATTTTTTATGACCCTAGCCTAATCTGGCTTCTCTACCTTTTCCCAGCCTGCTTTGTTTGGATTTTATTGCTTTATTGTCTCAGGATGCTGATACTATCTACTTTGAATACAATTCCTGCCCTAGGCAACCTAGTATTCCAAGCAGCTTCCCACTGATGTCATGCCATGAACTATTTTGCTGTATATTCCTATAGCTATATATGCAACATTATTAACAATATTGATTTTCCATAAAGGCCCATTATTTACAATATACTTTTGAAACTACACTGAATGTAATTTTTTCTGCACTATCATGTGATTGCCTGCATTTCCAATGCCATATCTCGGCCACTAGGTGGCACTGCTTATTGTGACATCTGATACTTGTTCTACACTGGATGGTTATATACTTGTGTTTATTATGATACTGCATTGGAGATTCATTTTTGTGGAAACACTGAAGTTGCAGACAGGCCAATTATTGATATATATTGATAGTGCTGCTGTTGATTTACTACTAAGCTTTTGAATGCACTTGTTCTTTACTCACATTGACTTGTCATTTGCCTGCACTTGTAGCGTCATATCCTACTCTAGCCACTAGATGGCACTGTGTTTCATTATTATAACACTTTTATAGTCCAGGGAAGTGCACACATCTGTGAGCATTTCATTATGTGTGTATATATTTCGGATGAAATGCTGATATTGTGAATATATGTTCTAAATGCATTTTACTCCTTTTTGCATCAAAACTTTTGTTTTGATTAGTGTGCATTACTAGAGAGGGGTTTATTTCTTGGATTTAGTCTTACTGGGTATCAGACTGGTTGCACCCACACATACTTATAAGATATAATCAGAAAGTATATTCACATAGTTGTGGAAAGATGTTACATCCATTTAGATTAATGGTTCTGCAATTTAGTAACCCAAAAATTGAAACCTGAGGGCCCATCGCTCAGTAAGGGATTTTAGCAAAGCCTTTGACACTGTACCACATAAGGAGCTCATAGATAAGTTATTGAAGGTAGGACTCAATCCCTGGATAGTTCAGTGGATTTCCAGTTGGCTGAGGGATCGGTATCAGTGTATGGTTCAGAGCGTTGTTGTAAATGGTGTGCAATCTGAACAAAGGCGAGTTACAAGTGGTGTGCCGCAAGGCTCTGTCCTGGGCCCCATTCTTTTTAATATATTTGTAAGTGACATAGGAGAAGGCTTGGTAGGAAAAGTTTGTCTGTTTGCTGATGATACAAAGGTTAGTAATAGGGTGGATATTCCTGGAGGTGTCTGCAACATGGAAAATAATTTAGCTTTACTGGATAGATGGTCAAAACTGTGGAAACTAGAGTTTAATGTCAATAAATGTAAAATCCTGCACTTGGGTAGAAGGAATCCCTGCTCTGAGTACCGTATGGGCAGCACTGTGTTATCCAGGACCTCGGAGGAGAGATTTAGGGATACCGATTACTGATAGCTGCAAGATGATTGGACAGTGTAGCCAGGCAGTGGGAAAAGCAAGCAGGATGCTCGGCTGCATAGCTCGAGGCATCACCAGTAGGAAGAGGGAGGTTGTGATGCCGCTGTATAGAGCCCTGGTGAGGCCACAGCTAGAATACTGTGTGCAGTTCTGGAGACCTTACCTGCAAAAAGACATTATTCAAATAGAACGGGTCCAAAGGCGGGCAACGAAAATGGTGGAAGGACTTAAACTCAGGAGAGACTTAAAGAACTTAATTTGTACAGTCTGGAGGAAAGAAGGGAGAGGGGGGGGACATGATTGAGACCTTTAAATATGTGAAAGGATTGAATAAGGTTCAGGAGGGAAGTGTTTTTAAGAAGAATGTTAATGATAGAACAAGGGGGCACAACCTGAAGCTAGTCGGGGGGAAGATCAGGAGCAATGTTAGAAAATATTATTTTACAGAAAGAGTAGTAGATGCTTGGAACAAACTTCCAGCAGAGGTAGTTGAAAAATCAACAGTCACTGAATTTAAACATGCCTGGGATAAGCACACCTATATCCTAAGATAAAGAGTACATACAGTATACACATAAGGGCAGACTAGATGGACCGTATGGTCTCCTTTTGCCGTCAACCTTCTATGTTTCTACATGGACAGGTAGTCATCCACCATGCCAAAGTCTGCCTCCTGGTACTACATGCCATAGTATCTGATGGTGGTGGATGTGGTGGATAATGGAATAAGTTGTTCCACACTGTGGCCATGTTCACCCTCCCCTGTGAAGTGCTGCCGGTGCCTCTCCTGCTTTGGTGACTTGCTCTTCCTGACTTGAGTCCTTAAAATCAGTTGGGAGTAGTGTGTCCACCAGTGTGGGTTTGTACTCACTAATTTTTCAATCCCGCTCCAGTGTTGGAATTAAGGCGGTGATGTTGTCCTTATAGCAGGGTGGTCATCCAGTACTCAGCACTGGGGACTATGCCAGCAAATCTGCAGTCGTTGTGTAGGCACTGGAGCATGAAGTGGCTCATGTGAGGCAGACTGCCCTGAGTCAAGGAGAAGCTGTCCTCAGTATCAGGTGTTTCCTGCTCCTCCTTCCAGCCACGCTCCAGTGATGCCTGTGAGCTAAAATTGGTGCCACCCTGCTGTGAGAGAAAGTAGTCTTCCTCCTCCAAAACTGTCCTCTGGCAGGACATTGGTGTACCCGCCCGCTGTTGGCCCAGCAACCCACCCTGCAAACCACGCGTGCACTGCCCTGACAGCAGGGAAAATGGGCCTTCCTCGCCCTCTGCTCCCTCCTCCGTCAAGGCCTGAAGCATGGCGTCATCAGCATTGACCATATTGGTGGTGTACTGGCAGCACCGCACAAATGTCCCTCATTAAGGTCCACGAAACGCACTAGTGGTGAAGTGCTGCTGGTCTGTACTTTGACTCACCTGGGTATTTGGGAGCTGGAACTCCACTATCGCCTGCTGCTGGTGGAATTCCACCTGGTGAGCAGGTCACATATGAGGCGGTGGGTGAAAAGGCCAAAAATCCTCTGCAATGCAGAAAGGCGCGCAGCAGGATGGTGGAAACACCAAAGCTGTGAGCACACACTATCCACTTTATGAAGCAGCTCTGCCTTTCTCAGATAATGGGCCACGAAGCTCTTCAGGTCCAACGCCAGCAGCCACCCACCTGTCTGGTCCTTTATGCCACTTCACTGCTCCTGGGTGGTGTGCAGCCGCCTGCAGTCCTCCTCGGACGAGTCCTGCAGCCGCCTGCAGTCCTCCTCGGCAGAGTCCTGCAATCTGAGGCATCAGGGGGGCGCTGCTCTACCTATATCAGTGTGTGTTGGTGATGTGTCACTGCGCGGGCCAATCAGCAACAAGGATGGCCTGCTACATATGTTGGAATTGCGAGGAGGGCGCTGATGTCTGTGGGTATGCTACGCTTCTTCGCCTAAGAACAGGTGCCTATGTAACAGTTTATTTCCTAATTTTAAAAAACAAACGGCGAGCTCCGCTCTGGTCAGCTACCAGCCCTTGCTGCTGCTGCTTCACCACCGACGTCCTGACACTTTCTGAGGCGCCCAGGACACCGATCTACTTATAGCAGTCTATGGTGACGACGTTGGCCTGCGTGGGCCAATCAGCGACAAGGTGGGCTTCCTGCGTATGACGAAAATACAATTCGACTGCAAGATCAAAGATGTAGCTCCTCCCGGCCCCCTATAAAGGCAGCTGTTCCTCTATCATTCCCCAGTGTTTTAAAAGCAGTATTCAACAAAAGAGGGCAGAAACCATGTTACTTCACATAGCTTCAGTTTGTACTCAAACAGCAAACAACTAGAAAAACCAGTGTCCTATGATCAAAAAAATGGTTGATTACCATAACAGTCATACAGGACATAATAAACACAAGGGCAGGTTGGGACGGCCTGGACTGGATGTATACAAAAACAATTCTACAGGTGAGTTTCACAGAATTGTATTTTTCCCTACAGCCAGTCCAGGCCGTCCCACATCTCACGATTGGGACATCCAAAAGCAGTGTCCATATGGGCGGGATCCCCAGTGCAGAACAGCATATAGTTCATTTCACAACCGCCTGTAGCACCTTTCGACCAAAAACAGCGTCAGCTGAGGCCCCGACATCCACGCTGTAAAAGTATGAACAGAAGACCAAGTTGCGGCCTTACAAACTGAATATGCTTGTACCACCGCCTGTCTGATCCACTTACTGAGAGTGGACTTGGCCGGTGGCAATCCTTTCCTAGAACCCTCTGTTAGGACAAAGAGCAAATCCGATTTCCTGAAGGATTCAGTCGCAGCCAGGTAATACTTTATGGCTCTGACCACATCCAAAGCATAGAGGGTCCGTTCTTTGGAATTAGCCAGTGCTGGACACAAGAAAGGTAAGACAACTTCCTCATTAAGGTGAAAAGGAGAAACGACCTTGGGTAAGAAATCAGGTTTGAAGCGAAAAACCACCTGCAGCTCAAAGTAGGGTGGTTTCATACAAAGTGCGGCCAGCTCAGATACACGACGCACCGAGGTGATCGCTACCAGAAAGACCACTTTGAGAGTCAATATAGACAATACAGCATCACTCAACGGCTCGAAGGGAGGACCCTGGAGAGCAGATAGTACTGAATTCAAGCCCCACACCGGTAATACTGACTTACGCGGTGGCTGGACATGGGAAACACCCTGGAAAAAAGTCTTGATCAAACTATGGTTGGCAATGGACCTCTGGAAAAAGATGGCTAAAGCCGAGACCTGAGGGTGCTCAGCTGGAGACCCAAGTCTAAGCCGTGTTGTAAGAACTCCAGAATCCTAGAAATAGCTAATTTTTGGCAAGGAAGGCTCTTGGCCTCGCACCAAGCAATATAGGCCCATCAAACTCTGTAGTATATCATGGAAGAAGATTTCTTCTGTGCCTGAATCATAGTGTGCACGACCGTGGCCGATAACCCCTTTTCCGTCAGGATAGTGGTCTCAATAGCCAAGCTGTCAAAGCCAGCGTCTGTAAATTGGGGTGCCGCAGCGACCCCTGTGTGAGAAGCCCTGGGTCGTCGGGCATGATGTAGTGATCCATTCACATCTGAACTATGTCTGCAAACCAACTCCTTCTCGGCCAGCGAGGAGCCACCAGGATGGTTGGTACGCCTTCATGGGCTATCTTGCGCAGCACTCTGCCCAGGAGCGGAAATGGAGGAAATGCATACAGAAATTTGAACTCCGTCCAAGGAATCGCCAGAGCGTCTGTTGCAAAGGCCAGAGGATCTCTTGAGAGGGAGACGAACCTTGGAAGCTTGTGATTGTGTCTGGACGCAAACAGATCCACGTCCGGCTGGCCCCAGCGGAGACACAGCCTGAAAGATCTCGCTGCTGAGGGACCATTCCCTCAGGCGCAAGGAATTCCTGCTCAGGGAGTCTGCCTCCTGGTTTTCCACCCCGGGGATGTAGACCGCCGAGATGCAGGGAGCATTCTCCTCTGCCCAAGTCAGAATCTGGGTTACCTCCTTGAGGGATCTCTTGCTCCGAGACCCGCCCTGGTGATTGATGTAGGCCACAGCAGTCTGATTGTCCGAGCGAACCTGGATCGCACGTCCTCTTAAATGGGGAGTCAAGCTTAGAAGAACCAACCGGATTGCTCTCAGCTCCAAGATATTTATGGGTAAACAGTTCTCCTGCGGACCCCACTGACCCTGGATCTTCTGGGTCTGCCAAACACCTCCCCAGCCTTTCAGACTGGCCTCTGTGCCCACCAACAGGTTCCGGGAGTCCAACCACCACAAGCGGTACTGCCCGGCCAGGGGGGACAGCGAAAAGCCTTGTTCCAGAGTTTCCTGCATCCGATTCCAGCCGGTCCCCAGGTTCTGGCTCGAAGCATGACACCATTAGGCCCACCAATCTCATCCCCAGACGTGCCGATTGGCTGCTGACAAGACAGCAAGGCCTGCACTTGCATCTGGAGACCCAAAACCTTCTGCTGTGGCAGAAAAACCTTGACCTGAGTGGTGTCTATTGTCATTCCCAGGAATCCCACTGTTGAGGGAGTGATAAAGGACTTGGGGTAATTGATTACCCAACCAAAGGCCTCCAGGGTTGACAACACCGTTCGAGTATCGCTCTCAGCCTGCTGAAGGGACTGAGCCGAAATCAGCAAATCATCTAGATAGGGTAGCACACAAATACCCTGACTTCTCAGGGTAGCCATGATGCCCGCAAGCACCTTGGTGAACACACGGGGGGCTGAGGATATCCCGAATGGAAGAGCTACAAACTGGTAATGTTGGTCCTCCAGAGCAAACTCCCTCCAGAGCAAAGTCCCCTGGAAATCGGGATGTGCAGCTAAGCATCCCTGATGTCCACTGTGGTCATGAAGTCGCCGAAGCGATCTCACCGCCGACCGCATTGTTTCCATGGGGAAATGTCTGACTCTTACAAACCTGATGAGACCCTTTAGGTCCAGGATCGGCCTTAGCGTCCTGTCCTTCTTGGGAACTGTGAACAGATTGGAATAGATTCCCTGACCCTGTTCCTGCGGGGGTACAGGGCAAATCACACCTATCCGCAGAAGATGTTGCACGGCCGTTCCCAAAGCCTGAGCCTTTAGCGGGTTTCGGGATATCCTTGAACGGAGGAATTTTGTGGGTGGCCTGGCTGCCAGCTCTATCTTGTAATCGGAGGACACTACCTCCTGAATCCACCGATTCGAGACATGACGTCTCCAGATCTGAGCAAACAGCAGAAGCCGTCCACCCACCCGGATGGATGAGGGTGCCCCCTCATGCCTGAGAGGGCTTGGCAGGGGGCTTAGACTTAGCTCCCCATGAGGGGTTGGGTCGGCCGCGGGACCTACCTCTGTCCCAGGTATCTCTGCGGGCACCTGGAAATGAAGATCCTCTTCCTCCTCGAAAGGAACGATAGGAAGAGGGGTTCCGAAAGGACCGAGCAGGCCTCCTTCTCTGAGGGAGTCTACCATCCTTGACCAGAAGGTCCAGGCGCTCCCCAAACAGCCGGCTTCCCATAAAAGGGATACTTGTGAGGGACTTCTTGGCAGCCGCATCAGCCGACCACTGCCTCAGCCAGAGCGAGCAGCGCAGAGCAAGAAGCAAGGCCGAAATCCTGGCACCAAGCCTGACAACATCATCCATAGCAGTAAAAACAAAGCCAATGAAATCCAAGCAAGCCATGAGTTCCTTATACTCCTCAGCCCGCTTGCGAGCCTTAGCTCTAGCCACAAGGTGTCTCACCTTTCTCCTGTTGGCTAGTGATTGCTGAGGCGCACACCGGGCGAAAGAGGGCACCAGTAAAGGTGAATGCATGGCAGACCAGCTGATCCATGTGCTTGTCAGCAGGGTCACGTAAGGAAGCATTGTCAGGCGACGGCGACACGGGAGGATCCACCTCGGGAGGGTGACACCATATCCAAACCAACTCATTAGGGAAAGTATACCGCCTATCCAGGCCCTTAGGGACCGACGGCAACTTGTTGGGCCTTTCCCATTCCTTAAGGATCATGTTAGAAAAGTGAGGCTCCGGGAAGACCCTTTGCCTCTCAGGCCTAAAACAATCACCCTGCTTCCTCTTAGCCGCTCTGGGAGGAACAAAGTGAAGGCTATCAAACACGGAGGAGAGCAAATTCTCCGTATCATCAGGGAGCCAAGAATCATCGTCCGAGGAGGGACCAGACATACTGCCATCGCCAGCGGAATATTCCACCGTTGAGAGCGAATCATCTGGCAACTCACCTTCCTCCGCAGAACCCAAGCAATCAAAAAGATGGTCATCCGAGTAAATCGGCTCCAGATGCCGCTTCTTTCTCGTAGCTTTTCTAGGGGCTGTCAATGAGATCTGCTTCTCAAGACTAGCCAGCCTATGCGCAAAATCAGTATTGGACCCCTTGCTGGCTCCCCCTTCGCTAGGGGCTGAATGCAGCAGCGGAGGGTTCCGGAGAGGCCGAAGGTAATACAGGGCTAGGGTCAGGGACGACCGCCCGCTCATGGTCCAAAATAATGCCTCTGGCACATGTGGTACAAACAGTGCTGAATCCGCCCAGAGGATTCCTCCTGCACAAGGGGCAGAGCCTGTCCTGCCCAAATGGGGCCCCCAGCTCACTTTCCCCTGATGCCTCTATTATAGTGATTTAAAACAGTAAAATTCAATAAGGCTACAAGACTCTACTGGCCTAAGCCCAAAAACGATCCCTCTTATTAAAAAGAGGGACTGGGAGGAACCACAACCCTCAACCTTAGCCCACGATCTAGACAGAAAGAGAAAAAGAGAGCCCCTGCTCAGCCTTGGCATAATACAAATGGCAAAATCAATGCATCAAAAAAGAGGGACTCCGTGGCGCGTCACAAGAGGAATGCCACCTCCTTCACCCTGCTCAAGACTGGCCAGCTAATGGCGGCGGCGCTTGTAGCGAGGAGTTTCTCTGCCCGTCTTTCCTCATTTCGAAAATCTCTAGTCAGGCTGCCAAGGACACAGCTGTGTGCAGGACCTTCATTGAACTCCTGACTGGCCGGGTTGAAGCGTCAAGGCCGCCACTGTATTCACAAACTGTGGTGAGGCGCGGACCAATCAACGGCGAGGCCGGGCTCCAATGGCTACCCGTGGGCAGTGATGTTCCGGGCACTGAATGGGGAGGGTAAAACCGGCCAGCCAGGGGGTGGGGGGAGTTGTGACTGTATGGGGCCCAAAGATTCCTGGTGATGGCCCTGCTGGGGCCCTCTCATGTTTGTATGTTAGATAGAAAAATAAAATCAGGGTTCTCTGTGAACATCTCTTTGTAATTCCTTATCAGTTATGGGACAAAACCCAATGCAGCTGCCCCTTAAATCTGAAGGCTCCTGGGCCAGCCTTCCCCTTGGGGCATCCCAAATTCCCAGCTGTGTGACCACCGCCCGTCCCCGGGTCACCGCAAAACTTACCTTTGCCTTGGTTCCCATGGTGATGTAAACATGTTGGAAACATCCCCAGCATCTCTGGGCTGAGGTGCACTCCCGTGCCTGGCCATTCAGATAGACTGGGTGCAGGAGCGTGTCCTCATCTAAAGGGAAACTGGGGATAAGGCTGCCCCACTTCCTATTGCCATACTCTGTGTCAAACAGAGCCATATGCTGATCATTAATATGCCCGGCCTAAGGTGCTGATTGTTCGAGAGCCAGCACATGCACCATGGGACCAGGTAAAGGTAACTTTTAATGAGCTATGGGGAGGGGGGTTCACATAGCGGGGCATCCAAAATCGGGGCAAGCAACAGCAGGCAGGATAGTTTTTGTTTTGTTCTGCTTTAAAGAGGAACTCCAGTCAAAACTGACAAGCTTCTCCCAGCATCATAGCACAGCCAATACTCACCACTTCTGTATTCTCTTGGCTCTGCGCTGTCCCACATGAACTCCAGCAGCATATTGGGTTTTCTTACACAACACTGGCACCCACCACCTGGCTTCCCCAGGAAACCCCCCCCTCCATGCCCCTCCCCTCCTGTGATATATACTGTAAGTCACATGGGGGGTCCCCACTATAAAAGGCTGCTCCCTGCAGCTCTTTATGGAGTCCCTGGCCAGGACCCACAATGATAGGAGGGGAACCTGTGTTCTCCGCGTTATCAAATGCCGGCGGAGGTTTAATAGATGCTGTAATTGATACAGCACTGGACTAGCCACTGGGAAAGGTAAGCACAGTTAATTACAAATAATAATACTCTTTTTTTTTTCCACTCTACCCCTGAACTGGTAAGGGGTCCCAAGGACCCCTATACCAGTTCAATTTCAATTACCAGCGCCACCAATGGGCATGGTGGTGCAGATAAACCTGGTGGCCCATAGCATGCTGTGCACCAGACCTGTGCTATAGGGCATAAGGGCTGGTAATGGCCAGGGCCCGGGGTTGTCAGTTTGGCCCTTGAACCCTGGAAATACCAGCCCCTATGCTTAGCTTGACAGGTTGGTAATCCTTAAAGAGGGACTAAACAATGTATTTATTTTTTATTTTCTTGGTGGGAATAACCTGCACCATTACTCACGGAACGGACGAGCATGTTGCCCATTGAGTCTCAAACCCATACCAAAGGGCAAGAGGACTGGTAAACATCTCGGCTAGGAGGCGGCTGGTGCGGCTTCTGAGCCCTAAGTTACCAGCACTTATGCCTGGTTCTGGGGCTAGTTGCCTTTTTTTTTGGGAGAGGGGCACACTTAAAAAAATAGAGTAATTAAAAAAAAAAAAAAAACAACTGCAGGCTGTCATTTTCATTGATAAAAATCATGCCGCTACAACAACATAGTTTTTATCAATGAAAACTTTTACAACTCTCTGACAAAGATTCACTAAGGGGGTATTTAAGAACCGATAATGACAGGTAGTGGCAGGTAGCGTTGGGTGAACGCTGGGAGTTGTATGTGAAAACCACATTTAAGAAAGCGAATCCAGTGTGCACCTCTAACAGCGCCATGTTGCGTCACATGTATTGCTAGCGGCAGCTCATTGTATAGCGCCGCCGCTCTAGGTTAAGGAGCGCCATGTAGTACCTTTCGCTCAGTAGTGCTCTCCCATACATTTTAATGGTGTTTCAATTGGTTGTGTTTAAATAGCATGTTTGGCCTCAAATCATTGTGTGGCCTCTCCTGCCCTGCAAACACTTTTATTGGTTTTAATTTTTTCCTTTTTGTTATGCAGAAATGCAGGTCGGCCATTGCAGTGTCATTGTCACAGTGTTAAAACAATGTAATTCCATATGTTTTCGCTCTGGTGCTGGTGTGTGTGTTGAGAAACAGACTTGTTTCACACAGCGCCCGGCGGTCTATGCTAGAGCGCCCAGTTTTAGAGCGTTGGCGCTGCTTGTGTGTAGTTATTTCTTGAATGCGGGCTTCAGCGTCGAGTGCTGGACGGACTTACCTGGCGCTACCTATTGCTCCCTGCAGCGTTGTCCTGTTGTTAGATGTAGCGTAGAGTCTTGGGCGCTTTCACCTTGGGACACCACCTAGCGTTCGCGATTGGCTCTGCAGTGAATCAGGGAGAGAGCTTCTACAGTGCCCACTACAGACATCACATTTATCAATGCTGGACAGTATAGTACAGCGCCACTTGTCTGCCCGCTACGCTAGGTTACAGCGCCCGACACCCGCTTGCAGCGTCTAGTAGCGGTCGCTCTAAGCACCGCTACACAGACACTCACATGGCAATATGTTGCGCTAGTATTAAATCAGCTTTCTTGTAAAAAAAAAAGAGCTGGAGGGAAAGAAATATACTTGAAGAAAAGAATAGAATAGAACTAAAGAAACAAAGAATACAAGAACTGACAAAGAAGCTCTCTCAATGGTCAATTTGCCCCTGGCTTACGGTCCTTAGTCCTGGTTACTGCAGAGTCCTGCATAGGGGCTGACCAGGGTAGAGGGAATCAAGTGGGCCCTCCCAATGTGCAGTGGCCATGGCATCTGCCTAAGTATGCCCAGTGCTGATGCCTGCCCTAACATTGCAGTCTGCCAATATAAAAATAAATATGTAGAGAGGAAAGGTTTCAAGGGGTGGAATGCAGAGGAGCATGCACTTGTTTTATAGATTACTGACACACAGGAGTCACATGGCCACAGCTATAAAGGGGAGAGAATCAGGCTGCAGACGGACGCACCCTCTCTTTTCACTATAGCAGTAAAGTCACCCCCCCGTGCAGGTGGTCACCCTAGGCACAGGCCTAGGTTTGTCTAATGATAAATACAGCCCTGCCTACAGCCACCTTTATTCCTCTGCAGCTGAGTCCGGCGGCCGCCCACTGTCCTTAGCTGAGATATGCCGCAGCCTACTATGCTCCTCAGCCGAGTCCGGCAGCCGCCCACTGTCCTTAGCTGAGATATGCCGCAGCCTACTATGCTCCTCAGCCGAGTCCTGCAGCCGCCCACTGTCCTTAGCTGAGATATGCAGCAGCCTACTATGCTCCTCAGCCGAGTCCGGCAGCCGCCCACTGTCCTTAGCTGAGATATGCCGCAGCCTACTATGCTCCTCAGCCGAGTCCGGCAGCCGCCCACTGTCCTTAGCTGAGATATGCAGCAGCCTACTATGCTCCTTAGCTGAGTTCTGCAGCCGCCCACTGTCCTTAGCTGAGATATGCAGCAGCCTACTATGCTCCTTAGCCGAGTTCTGCAGCCGCCCACTTTCCTTAGCTGAGATATGCCGCAGCCTACTATCCTCCTCAGCCGAGTCCTGCAGCCGCCCACTTTCCTTAGCTGAGATATGCCGCAGCCTACTATGCTCCTCAGCCGAGTCCTGCAGCCGCCCACTGTCCTTAGCTGAGATATGCCGCAGCCTACTATGCTCCTTAGCTGAGTTCTGCAGCCGCCCACTGTCCTTGGCTGAGGAGCATAGTAGGCTGCGGCATATCTCATCTAAGGAAAGTGGGCGGCTGCAGGACTCGGCTGAGGAGGATAGTAGGCTGCGGCATATCTCAGCTAAGGACAGTGGGCGGCTGCAGGACTCGGCTGAGGAGGATAGTAGGCTGCGGCATATCTCAGCTAAGGAAAGTGGGCGGCTGCAGGACTCGGCTGAGGAGCATAGTAGGCTGCGGCATATCTCATCTAAGGAAAGTGGGCGGCTGCAGGACTCGGCTGAGGAGGATAGTAGGCTGCGGCATATCTCAGCTAAGGACAGTGGGCGGCTGCAGGACTCGGCTGAGGAGCATAGTAGGCTGCTGCATATCTCAGCTGAGTCCTGCAGCCGCCCACTGTCCTTAGCTGAGATATGCCGCAGCCTACTATCCTCCTCAGCCGAGTCCTGCAGCCGCCCACTTTCCTTAGATGAGATATGCCGCAGCCTACTATGCTCCTCAGCCGAGTCCTGCAGCCGCCCACTTTCCTTAGCTGAGATATGCCGCAGCCTACTATCCTCCTCAGCCGAGTCCTGCAGCCGCCCACTGTCCTTAGCTGAGATATGCCGCAGCCTACTATCCTCCTCAGCCGAGTCCTGCAGCCGCCCACTTTCCTTAGATGAGATATGCCGCAGCCTACTATGCTCCTCAGCCGAGTCCTGCAGCCGCCCACTTTCCTTAGCTGAGATATGCCGCAGCCTACTATCCTCCTCAGCCGAGTCCTGCAGCCGCCCACTTTCCTTAGCTGAGATATGCCGCAGCCTACTATGCTCCTCAGCCGAGTCCTGCAGCCGCCCACTTTCCTTAGCTGAGATATGCTGCAGCCTACTATCCTCGTCAGCCGAGTCCTGCAGCCGTCCGCTTTGCCCGACATGTTACAGATTGGACAAGTGCCCGCACATGCACTGTGAGGCCAGGAAAAGGCACATTTCTACCAGCAATGCAGGAGGTTTCCCATAGCGGAGGATCCCAAATGGGAAGCAAGAAGCAAGACCCCGGATACTGAAAATCCCAGGTTTTGTTCTGCTTTAAAGAGGAACCCCAGTCAAAACTGGGGAGTTCCTCCAGCATCAGAGCACCCCCCCCCCCCAGCAGGCAATACTCACCTATTCTGTGTTCTCTCAGCGGTGCGCTAATCCCACATGACCTCCAGCAGCCTATTGGCAATCTTGCATGACCGTGTACAAGCTTCACTGTCTATCATATAACTGTCAGGGTGGCCGACGCACAAGGTATGCCGCACTGGGATGCCCTGCAGTGTGAAACTCCCCGCTCCCAGGGTATCCCAGGGCATCCAAACATAGAAGTATGGAAGTACAAACTCCACAATCACTTGATATATGCAAAGAAAGTGGGTAACATTTAATTAAATATAGTGCACATAACACACCAGATGGTATTATACAGCAACTACACTATAAATGATGTACATGTTATATGAGATAAGCTTGCAATTGTTAAAGTGACCAACAGATGGTGCTATTTACTATATCATATAGTCAGGTATATAGAAACCTTATTCACAACAAGAAATAAATCCCACTAAATATCAGAATATTGTAGCACAAGGATACCTATGTAACCCAAAAAGCCATTGCAGCATATATCATGATATACAAAGCATTTATATAAACATAAGCATAATGGAAATAGAGCTCACCGGCAATCAGGCAGGGTGGGCAGCTCAAAGTGGACCAAAACTCCTGGCAAGCGGCTATAAGATTCCTGGGGCAATCGATTCCCTCCCCTGTGTGAAACCCCCCCAGGTTGCCCATGCACTTACCTTCTTTCCCAGTCCAACGGCGCATGCGCGAGCCACTTCCCCGCTATCCCTCTAGCAGGGCGCGTGCCCGCACCAGGCATTTGGGAATGACTGGCTCGGGCATGCTCCTTGTTAGAGGGTAGCGGGGGATGCGGCATCAGCATACTTGGAGCCGCTTGCCTTAGACGAAATGACGTCAGCGGATCCGAGCATGCTGATTGGACGAGCACCCGTGCATGCACCGTAAAACCGTGAAGAGGTGAGTTGGTTTCGGCAACCTGGGGGGTTCTACACAGCGGGGCATCCCAAATCGGGGGTGCCCCGGGGCAAGGACCAAGACCCAAGATCCTGGGTTTTGGTCCACTTTAAGTAACCCTCGATGTTGGGCTAGGCCCAATTAGCCAGGGGACTATGTTATTACACCGCCACTAGGGATTTTATACAGTCACAATGGCTGCCCCCCCTGTTTTGATCCTTACACAATCTATAAATTCAATATTTTTTGTAGTCTTGTTAAATCCAAAAAAATAACTTTGCCCAAGATTTTGAAGTGGACTAAAATCCGAGATTTCATTATCCTGAGTTTTCATCTAGCCGGGGCACCCTAGTTTGGGAGGCCCCCCTGTGTGAACCCCCCGGATACCCCACTTTTCTTGAGCCCACGGTACATGTGTGGTGCGCCGCCACGGCAGCTACTGTATTTAGTTACAGCTGGCGTAACCTTGCTCAGCTGTAAAAGGATGCAAGTGATGCATGCGCTGTGAGCTCATTGGGGATGTAAGCATACCGGACAACCGGGGGGGTTTCAGACAGTGGGGCATCCCAAATCTGCTTTTGGAATGCCCCACTGTGTGAAACTCACAAGCGCATCAGTAATCTCTTTACCTTTTCTGGTCCAACAGCGCCTGGACAGCGTCCAGTGAGAGAAGACTGCCGTGACTATGTCATTTGGCAAATGGCTCTCATTGTATTCAATGGGGAGCGTGCACAGGTCATTACACCAGAGCCCCAGGGAAATTATTACAGATTTTCTGACTAGTTTCACACACAAGGGCATCCCAATTCGGGATGCCCCAGGGGAATGTAACAGAGCCTGGGAAAGTCAAATTCCTAGGTTTTGTCCCGCTTTAAGTCTGAAACAGCAGAAACAAAAGGTGCTTCCTTTCTCCAAATAATACCAAGTGAACACACATATGATAAATAAGGTGAAGGAGGAATAATGATGGGGCCCTCTAACTCCCTGGGCCCGGCGCTCCCCCTAAAGTTACACCCCTGATTGGAACAATGATGGGGCTCCTGACCATCTGGGCCCCAGTGCACCCCATATAGATACGCCCCTAATGGGAACAATGATGGGGCTCCTGACCTTCTGGGCCCCAGTGCACCCCATATAGATACGCCCCTAATGGGAACAATGATGGGGCTCCTGACCTTCTGTGCCCCAGTGCACCCCATATAGATATGCCCCTAATGGGAACAATGATGGGGCCCCTGACCTTCTGGGCCCCAGTGCACCCCATATAGATACACCCCTAATGGGAACAATGATGGGGCCCCTGACCTTCTGGGCCCCAGTGCACCCCATATAGATACGCCCCTAATGGGAACAATGATGGGGCTCCTGACCTTCTGGGCCCCAGTGCACCCCATATAGATACGCCCCTAATGGGAACAATGATGGGGCCCCTGACCTTCTGGGCCCCAGTGCACCCCATATAGTTACACCCCTAATGGGAACAATGATGGGGCTCCTGACCTTCTGGGCCCCAGTGCACCCCATATAGATACGCCCCTAATGGGAACAATGATGGGGCCCCTGACCTTCTGGGCCCCAGTGCACCCCATATAGATACGCCCCTAATGGAAACAATGATGGGGCTCCTGACCTTCTGGGCCCCAGTGCACCCCATATAGATACACCCCTAATGGGAACAATGATGGGGCTCCTGACCTTCTGGGCCTCAGTGCACCCCATATAGATACGCCCCTAATGGGAACAATGATGGGGCCCCTAACCTCCTGGGCCCCGGTGGCCCTTAATTTGCTACTGTCAGTTCCCCCCCAAAGTAAATGTGAGGCATAAAATAAAAATAAAAAAACCTTTCTCTGCTGGGTCCCTGCACTGCTGTGCACCGCTGGGCTGAGGCCAGACCCTCTTAAGCCCTGGGCCCAGGATGCCAGGTCCACCTCTCCCGCCCCCCCAATGACGGCCTTGGTCACAGTATACACAGCTCAGCAATGGGGAGCACAACCTAACTTCCATTAGGGCTTATACAGCACCGTGAGTATTTTTGCTTTTTGTTGTTTATTTTTGCTCGTTAGAGCAAAAAAGCGTTTTTTCCTCGGTGCAGTTCATCACTATATTTATCTGTGCAAATGTTTTATGAATTTGCACAGCTAAAAAAGATGCACTGTGCAAAAGAAAAAAATCAAAAATCAAAAGCTGTAGATGGACAATGGGTGTGAAAGAGGGACAATTTTTAAATTAAGCCACGCCCCCTCATTGAGGGATGGATAGGAGATAGGTTGCAACAGTTAAAACAATATGAACACTTTAAATGGCATGTTACACCACAAAGAGGGACAGAGGAGAACAACCAGCGACAGGGGGACAGATATGCCCTAAACGCTTTTAGGAGGATGGCACCAGGCTGTCCATGTATTCTGCAGGTTTAACATGGCCCATCTCTTTCCAGCAGCACCTCTCCTGTGTTTCTGCGGGTACCTAACCCAGGTTCTATTAATGAAGGACCAGAGGGGACTCCCTTGTCTGACTCGATGAAGGCTTTCGGCAGAGCTCTGTTGATCATGCAAACCTTGCACCAGGTATCTCTGTGCAGGGCATTCAAGGCTTTTATTATTTCAATAAGGCCCGAAAAAGGACACGGTGTGAAATTCTTCCAAAGGCTTTCTCCATATTGACAGGTTTATTTATCAGAATTGAATCCCTTAAAATGGAGCAAAACCCAGGATTTTGACTATCCTGGGTTTTGGTCCATGCCCGGCTGTGTGAAACCCCCCAGACTGCCCAATCGCACTCACCCTTCCTCTGTCCTACAGCGTGAGTTTATGGACGACCTGGGGGGTTTACACAGCGGGGTAACCCTGATTTTGGATGCCCCGGGGGAGGGATCTCTGTGGGTTTTGGTCCACTTTAAAAGGAGCTGAGCCTCCCTAAAAGAGTCTGAAGAAACCTTCTTTATTCTAATAAATAAGGGCAATAATTTTATAATTATTATCGGTATTAGGAAGAAAAAAAGGAAGAAAAAAAGACCTTTAATTCTTCATACATTTCCTATCTCCCTTTAAAAGTAATGTTCTCCTTTACAGCATTCTGTCTACCTCCTCACAACACATCACCTGAACCAAATCATTTTTAAAGCGATCCCACGCCCATTTTCTACTTAAAGTGGACCATACTGCCCCCCCTACTGGGGCATCAATATTCAGGATCCCCTGCTGTGTCAACCCCCCCCAGGTTGCCCATAAACTCACCTTCTTTACCGGTCCCACGATGCAGCAGCCGCATCCCCACTATCCCTTTAGCAGGACGCAGGCCCATGGCAGGGATTTGTGAATGGCCAGCACGGGCACGCTCCCTGTTAAAGGGTAACAAAAAATAAACTGGAAGGACCCACACCTTCCAAAACACCCTTTATAAGATATGGCACCACTACTATGTATATTTGAAAAAAATCATATTTATTTTCAAAAATGTATAAACCACTGTACACACTTAAGACAAAATTAAAAAACATAGAAGACAATACATTGTCAATAAGGAAGGAAAAAAACAAAAAGATTTGGAGGGAAGAGGGACTGGCGTGGGATACAATTTTATATAGCAAAAGATTACTACAAATCTGTATTAATTATCCTGCCTGGCTGGTATGAATTAAAGTGCAATAGTGCAAATCAAACACCCATATAGATGAGCGCTGCAGTGTCACAAAATCTTATGAACCTAATTAAAGTGCAAGTGCTATGCAAGGCTATCCTATAACCTATACAGAATCCTAATATAAACTAATAAAAATGGTGAGTAACAGCTGGGGAGAGCAGAACAAATAACAATCCAAATATAAAGGTTAACTTACATCAAGAACAACCACCAGCCCAATACCCTGAACGTCTACGCGTTGCGCGACGTCACAAGCGTCACTTCCTCAGGAAAGAGGAATTTCCTGAGGAAGTGACGCTTGTGACGTCACGCAACGCGTAGACGTTCAGGGTATTGGGCTGGTGGTTGTTTTTTAATTTTGTCTTAAGTGGGTACAGTGGTTTATACATTTTTGAAAATAAATATGAATTTTTTCAAATATACATAGTAGTGGTGCCATATCTTATAAAGGGTGTTTTGGAAGGTGTGGGTCCTTCCAGTTTCTTTTATGGTATTTAGTCGCTTTCACCCTTCTTGTGCACGCTACGCGTTAATGGCATAGATCCAGTGCAGTCTCATTTCTCTTTTCAGTATCCCTGTTAAAGGGTAGCGGGGGATGCGGCCGCCAGCTTGCTCGAATTGGACGCGCTGACTGGGCGAGAGGCTGCGCGTGTGCTGTAGGACCAGGGAAGGGTGAATGAGATCGGGTGACCTGGGGGGTTTCACACAGCAGGGCATCCCCAGGGTTTTGGTCCACTTTAATGGATAGAGTGTCACAATGCGGCCACACATCAATTAGGTGTTAGAAAATGGGTGCGAGACTTTACTCCCCTGATCGTGTTCTTGCACCTTGGCTTCCAATGGGTAGATGTGTCCTATGTATGATCATGAATGGACCCAGCCATACATAGGCCACGTCCAACCACCAGACCACACATATTCGGTCCATAAGACATTAATATTTTCCCACCACTTGAAGGGGTGCATCTTATGGAACAAAAACAATGTATTAATTAGATTACTTGTGTTTTTTAATCAGAGGCTGCAAAGCCCCTAACTCTTTTCTGTCACCTTGCTCTCTCTCTAATGGCACATATCCCGTTCTGGGCCAGTAGCCGGCAAAATGGAAGCCAGAGAATGGACACGTGACGGCCAATCACGGGGCTGCATTTCGCCAAGCGAGCGAGGTGACAGGTAATAGTTAGGGGCTTAGGGGATTGAGGGGAGGACCCAGCAATTGAGATGCCCCCTCGGAGCGGACCAACACCCATTTTTGGCAAAATGAGTGTTGGTCTGGTGTAAGTAAGGGTTCTTTGCTGGCCATTTTGTACACCATCTCTTACCAACCAGCTGCTCCATACCAAAGTTTGGTGGATCCATACTATCCAAGGGCCACTTTTTACCTTTTTTTCCCCAACCATGCAGCCATGTGCACCACCCATATTCATCTATACTAAACTGCAACTGCAATCTTCAAGTCATCCTACCACCTTGTGGCCAACCCTTGTTATTTTGGGGGAACGTTGTAAGCCAAAAACAAGAATTTGTCTTGAGTTCTGGATCTTGAATTCCAAAGTTTTTTAGGAAGACCTGCACATCCATTTTTTTGTGAGTACAGAGTAGCATCCCAACATGTACATTGTGCTACAGTCCAGTAAAGTGATAAACTACACACTGCTTGGATCCCCTTGACAGAGGCCCTATGCTGTATGTACGTATATTTCAGACATAAAACAATGGACACAGTAAGTAATACAAACGGATTTATTTGAAAAAATATACTTTTGCACTGTACAACAACATTTAACAAAAAGACACAGAACTATGTCACATAGTTCATATACTATATCATATATATAATAAACACTTAATTCAGTAAATTCTGAACATCTCACTTTGAAGGTCCGCTTAAGGTGAACTGATATATTTTCTAACTCACCAGTGATGGTTTTCAATTCACTAGTGATATTTTTGGACTCCAATGTGATATTTACTTACTCACTGATGATATCACAAGCAACGTTTCCTAACTCGTTAGTGATATTTTCTAACTCACTGGTGACAATTCCATATAAACGGGCAACCTAGTATTGCTTGTTTTTCCAGTGATTCCTCACATTTTCGAGCGTTTGACCAGATTTAAGAACTATTCATTCAATTTGTTTATTTCAAAGTAAATCAGAGAGCAGATATTTTTGGTGTGATTATCCAGTAGACGATGAAGAATAAAGACAATGCCTTTTAAGGCTACCTGAGTATATTTAAGGTAAGCATTCAAGAATAAAAGTCTACCTTAAATATACTCAGCCTTCACCTTAATTAGTAAATCATCACCTTAATTCTTCACCTTCTATTGCTTTTAAAAGCTAACAAGGAACAACATTATTGCCTTGATTATTCGGTTTGCCTATGTCTATGGCCAGTATGAAGTAGTCAACATCTTGGCAGTCTTCAAGAAGAGAAGTTCACAATGTAAGTTCCAGTATACATTCACAAACAAACATTCAGCAGGTATAACAGGACTCACGTCCATCATGGTTCCCCCCATGGGATGGCTACCATCATCAAAATGGCTTCACCTTCTATATAAAGGTCCATCCAAAGGAATGATTTTCTTAAATCAAATGCGAGTGCCTCCTGGTATCAAGAAAAGTCATCCATGGGGGAACATGTACATGGTACACTCAAGCTCTGTGGGTGACAGCAATGTCCGGTGCAGACATCAGAGGACAATAGGAATGCCGGTAACTTGCTGTTCATACAGTTAAGCAATTTCATTGTAAAATAAAATTGCCCAGAGCTGGTTTTAAAGTATAATCCACGCAACATTTTTGAAGGTTTAGAACCTTCCAGGTGTTATTTTGCTGCCTGGGACCCTGTTGGGTGGAATACCCCAAAGCGCCAACCAGGAAGTTGATCTCACAGCAAACAAGCCCAAGGGGATGTCACAGTACAGCCCACAGGGCCTGTGCTGTTGTACATTCTAGACGGGTAACACACAGACACACATGTAACTTAAAAATATTCAAATTTAAATAACTATATTTACATTTTATAAACATAAAAAAACAGTCCAGGAATGGTTGTTGCCTCTTTAAATTAATACACTTAAATATGTGGCAAGTATAAAAAAATGTAGTAATGGCTTTTTACAACGGGGTCCTCTAACAACTGCTGGACATCTGCTGTATATTGCCAGCAGAATTAAAGCCCAACTCCAGCCATATTTGCATAGAATGGGAAAGGTTAGATGAAACTTTGCTTCCCGTCCACAGTGACCAAAGTGAAGTTCTTGTCATTGAACAGATATGGGTGAAGGCTCGCTGACATGAGAACCCTATTTTATGGTGATCGACAACTATCAATCCCAATGACTAGTGGCACTTTTTGTTATATTTAAGCCCTGTCTCTAGCAATCAGAATGTGAGGCTAAATATCCCCAATGCAGTTACAGGCAATTTTTTTCTAATTGTTTCCAACTATTTAAAAAAAAAAAAAAAAAAAACTTTGGTTGGAGTTGGGCTTTGAAGGTTCATCAAATGTCTTCAGAACTGGTTGATATTAATATAGTTTTGCCCTTAAAATAGGCATCTTAGGCCCTTAAGATTGAAATTTCAGACCCTTAAAATGGGCGTCTTAAGCCGGGGAACTTGGCGTTGTCTGTCTGGAGGAGGCTGGTGTCTCGGGGACAGTTGTAATGGCAGGTGCAAGTGTTGATGAACATCACAGGCTTCTTCATGACCCTGTTTTGGGGACATTGGAATTCTACTTGGGCGGTACGTGTGCTATGGGGGGTGCAACATCGCCCGTCGTTGCACTGGCCGCAGAACTTGGGTTTGTAGCTCTGGACACTGATGCAGTTTTTGTACTCAAAGCGGATTGGTTGTTCTGATTTTCTCACCTTCATGCATTTCTTTCCTTTCTGTAACAGAGAATAAAAATAATTAGGAACTTCTGACTTCTGACTTTTTTTAGTGATACTGTACTGTTCCTTATGTCACAAGTTCTGCATTTATCAGAATTAACAGTTATATTAACAGATGCCTCCGCTCTCCCTTCTTTCATATCAAGATCAAGATCTCAACTTTGTTAAGACTAATTCTAGTTTAAACCAAATGTACTGTGTTTGCTGAGTGTCAGTACAAATTTTTAACTAATCGGAGGAACTTGAATGAATTGTATAGTGAGCTTTGCACTGATTTACAAAAATTACAATATGCCTTGAGTGTATAAATAAAGGGGACTCATCCATTGTAAGCAATATCATGCATTAACACAAACTCAAATACACAGTGGGCCCAAATTAAAAACTTGGACAGAGTCACTGGTCAACAATGATATTTATAAAAAAAAATTTTGATTCAACAGTGCATGCGTGCAGCCAATTAGCGTACTTGGCTTCATTCTGCTTTTCCTAGCTAGGGCTGAATTGAGCCATGTGCGCCTTTGGCCGCATGCCCTACTAGGCTCGAGCTAGGGGCGGGCACGCACTGCCCATTCTCAAATGTCTGGCGGGGGCATGGAGTGCAGCCATGGCCCGCGCATGCGCCATTGGAACAGCGTTCGAGTACGTTTTTCTGGTAATCGGGGGCTTTCACAATTTGGGATACCCCGGGTAGTGAGGATCTAAAGGACTCCAGCGCCACTTTTGGTCCACTGTAATCAGCATGCCCTGAATTCTTTTAGACTCCTTAGCCAGCCAAATATGTCCTCTTTAATGCAGCATGCAACTTTCCATGAAGGGGTGGGATAGGGTTCTCTGGCTTCTTTTACCTCATGCAGTCGCTCGTTACTGGGGGGCTGAGCGGGCTTGATGTCACCCTGCGTAGAGTGATACGCCAGCCAGGCTGCAATCTGGCAGTGCAATCCAGCTGCCGTGTAAGTTTGTTAACTAGCCTCTCGGGGACTAAGCGGCACTGAGCAGCAAGTGTGCGGCCGTGCAGCAGATTTAAAGGTAATGCTTGAGACCACCTCAGCCCTGTCACTCAGAGATAACAACATGGGAACGAGGGGGGGGGGGCAGGGCTGACCTGCAGTGTCATCAGATTTGGCCCACAGGCCAGAGTTTGACACGTGTGACTCAGGGTCTTTGTTAAATGTGACTGTCCATTAGCCGATGCAACTCCTTTTTGATTAAAGCCAATCACACATCTCAAAGGGTTGACAGTCCTTGGGGACCCTAATGCTTTCTAAAGTTTAACTTGGTGGTAGTTTCCTGTAACATGGCAGAAGAAGTGTCTGACCAGTGACAGAGTAAGATGATTAAAACAAAACTCCACATTGCATGGTGTTATCTGAGGAATATTCACCTTTGCAATAAGCCCCTGCTCCTCCTCCTCACAGGGTCGCACCATACACAGTCGAACCTGCTTCTGCATTTCACAGCGGCGATTGCGATTGGTGACCCGGTATGAGTGGCCTACACCGCAAGTCTTAGAACATGCACTCCACTCCGTTGACTGCTCGATACAGTTGAAGCCCATGCTGAAGACATCGACTCCTGTGGCTTCTGGTCTGTAGGCTGTAATGTACAAAGAAGACATTTGTGGGTTTCAGAATGACCCGAATAAAGAGAAACATTAATTAAAGTAGACCTAAATTTGGACTGAAGCTAGACCTGAAGCCCAATTCCAGCCAAACGTTTTGCTGTCTAAGCCTTGGGGAGGGGGGGGGGGGTGATGCAGCCTTTAAAAGTGGACCTTAAGGAAGATGACTTAAAGATTGTCCCACAGGTGTAGATTCCCTTTGAAGAAGACCTAAAGTTAAAACTGGCCTATAGGTTGGGTTCCCCCCCCCCCGACAATATCTATATGAGATTCCCATCCCCATCGGGCCATATCTGCATTCCTGTGGCCATGGCAGCTGCATACCTGTGTTCCATTCTATGTAGACCAGTTGGGTTTGACAACACTGCGAACCTCATTGCCCACCTGCATGAATGCCTGCCCAGCAAACCCGATTGGTCCAGAGAAGGGAGCACATGGGCTGTTGAAGCCCATCACCCACTGGAAGTCACGTAAGGCATGAGAACAGTGGATAAGTACAAACATCCCAAATCGTTATGCATGTGGGTCGGGTGAGTGGCCCTTTTTGACTAGAGGTCCAGTTTAAAGGTTGGAGAGGAATTAAAATGTCAAAAGCCTCTAGATTAAAACCTAAGGGTTTTGTCTGATCAGCTAATCTAGATATAAAAACAAAGGATTTTCATATTATTAGTTCATAGTTTATAGTGAATACGGTTGAAAAAAGGCAAAAACTTGTCTATCAAGTTCAACCAATTATTCTATCACAGCAAGACAACAAACTATATGGCTGGGAACAAGATAGCTACAGATAAACAGCTACAGATACACGAAAAAAAAAAGAAAAGTGTAAACTGATCTAATTTTATCCCAAAAACATTTTTCTCAGGTAGTAGTGCTCCTTTAAACAATGACTCACCAGCCATGGCAAAACCGCCAATCGCCACCTCTTCCTTGGAGTCACAGACCCACTTTTCGCAGCACTCGCCAGGCACTTTCACCTTGATGGGATTTGGGCAGTCGGGTCCCGGAAGCAGAACATCATTGTTGCAGCGAGGGACACAGTTCACGTGCCCCTCTTGGCATCTGCAGTGATATTTACAGCTGGGTTCGAAGCTCTCACCATTGCTGTACACCACGCCATTGAAGACACATTTGTCTGCTTCTAGAGCTGGAAAGACAAAGAGGAAAAAATTACATCTCTGAATAGGACCAGCAAATCAAACTGCAAGTGATCACACCAGTAGCGTATGGCCATGGAATTATTTTTTGCAGTTACCCATGTCCCTCTAAATCAGCAGTTGCTTATTCTGTTTTTGATTTTAACAGTCCATCATTTTGTTCAAATGTCTTCAAACGTCCTTTTATTTGTCGCAGATGGAGCAAGCACTGCAGTTCATAACTGTCATTCTCATGGTTAACTATAAAGCCCATCTCCAAGAATATTACAGTTCCTTTAATGGTACATACAGCATGTACAATCAAGACTACTGCGTCAAACATTTTATTCCCTTGAATGCCAATGGTCACATGACCACTTGTCTGATGTTGATAGGTGACCACTTTCTCACTACAGACTATGCTTTGGCTCCACATTAATTATCCACTTACTCCCTTTGGTTTTTCCACTAAAATGAAAGCAAAATGTGTTTTGGCTTCCAGTTCCACCCCTGGCTTTTGGCATGATGGTCACGTGACTGCCATCCTTCAAAGGACTAAAACATAGACACGTTTATGGGCTGCGTGAGAACTAATATACTTTTAAATTTGGTGTTTGAATCCAGGTCCTGGCCGCAGATTATTAAACCAGATTGTACCGGGCAGCCATTTAGATCTGCATGGTACAAGGAGCACACAGTGTAAGGATGCCAGAGGTGGCCTGTGCATGTGTTGTAGGAGCAAGGAGCATGGTAGTGATTACGCAATTCTGGGGCAGATTCGGGATTGGCCTAGGGAGGGATTTCATCCAGCTCTAGAGTGTTTGCTCACCTGTTCTAATCCTGAGGGTTAGGGACAATAAATAGGGGCTGCTTGACAGTTAATAAGCTGTCCCTTTTTAGGCAGAGATTAGCAACCAATCTTATTTCTTCTCATTGCCTTTAGCATGAGTTTATTTCATTATACCCCTGCATACTCTGGCATGGCCATCAACAACATGTTAAAACTTGACCCTCTCCGCTGATCAATTTTACCTAATCTGGTACAGAAGAGTTCTTGCTGGATAGACCTCACTTACCTTTGCAAATTCCGGTACCAGTTGTTGGGTCATTGCTGACATCACAATAAAGGCCTTGGTCCTCTAGACATGGGTGCACCTCTGAGCAGCTCTCTCCCTCTTGTCGGGCACACACGGGGCAGCAGGCACAGCCATCAAGTATCACTGGTACAGTGGGAGCACAGTTGGGTGGTTCTTCTGGGCATGGTCCACATTGTGACGGGCATCTCTGAGAAATTACCTGCAGGGTAAAAGAAAACCACACAATTAGGGTTATTTACTAAAGTATAGAGAACTTCTACACCATCGAAAAACTTCTTAAACACATTGGAGAACCTTTGTCTCTCATTGGTGGTCTGCTAAAGGACTTCTGGCCATTGCCGGAGAACCTCTTGACATTTTTGGACAATGTCTTTGCCTCCATCATTAGATAACACTCATATCTGTCTTACTGAACAACTTGGTGAAGCAACCCCAGCCCTTCTAGAAAAAAAATACCCTCTCACCACCTGCCCCTCCCCCCCATCTGATCCAGAAGCTGCTAAACACACTGCCTGTCTTGTCTTATTGAAGGCTCCTTACTGGCCGATCATTCTGCGCACTCTGACCATGCTAGGGAAGCAATTACTAGGCTTCAGAAATCTGTCCCAGGGGTGATGTAGGTCCACTGGGAGCCCAATGATTCACCTCCCGATGCCCCCCAACTCATGACTAGGGTTGCCACCTGGCCGGTATTTTTTTTTTTATTTACTTGCCACCGGCCTGGCGGTGCCGGTATTTGTTTTTTACTGGTAATTGTAATTGCGGGTATACTGTTCCTATCCTCCATTACCAGTAGAAAAAAACAAATAGGGGCACCGCCAGGCCAGTGGCCAGTGTCTGATGGAGACCTGAAATAGCAGTGGTCAATTTAGCTTTCTGAAGCAGTACCAGCATTAGGAATGGCACTTCTCCAATCAGCTTTTTCAGCCACACATTTTAATGCTGCACTGCGACACCCCCTGCATCCCTCTAAGGTTGTGCACGGCCACGTCAGCCATTCAATTACAGTGGGCACAGTCGTGCAAACCCTAAGAAAGTTGTGAAAGTGAAATGCTAGATCCAGTTTCGGTCCACTTTAACTGCTGACAGACAGGGATCATCTGGTCAGGTAACAGAGCGTAAGGCCTAGGTAATGCTTTTTCTAATGTGTGTACATTTTTTAAACTTCTCATGCAGAACTGATACAGTTACAATACAACAAAATGCAAAGTGCAGAATGTAATATCAATCAATCACTTGTTATTTTACATGGATTAGATTGAATTGAGGATTAAAGGTGACCATCGTCCATTGTTATAAACTGTGCCCCATAGCTATGAACCTTCTGAAATTTGTATGGCGTAGTAAAGGCAAATGAGGAAACACAGACATCTGCTTCCACTCAATGGCAGTAAGCTCAGTTCACCCTCAAGCCAGAGCGATCACCCGCCACTTCCCAGCACAGGAATTCAGATACCCAGCCAGGTCTGACAGTAGAGATCATTTATGAAGAATGAATGGAGAGAGGTGTTTTTATTTCCTAGGCATGTTTCAGACTAAGGGATGCCCACCCGATTCTTATATAAGAGAGGGCTACATAAATGTAAGTAACCATGATTGTAAGCTCACAAGCAGGGGTAAAGCTAGCCTCTCTACTCTCTACTGAGGTGAACTATAGGAAAAATAAAATCAAACAGGAGACTAACTGTATAATATATATATAATATAAATATAATTGGTGCATGCTATCATTTTGATTTTTTATACATTCAGTAATTGGTGAATCCACTATGATTACATTTCTAAAAAACTAAACAAAAATAACATAATGGCGCGCCAAGGTAGCGTGCATGCTGTACATGAAAGGAAAAGGTCTAATGGAATATATGTCTAAGAAAACATATGTACAGCATTATATATAACATAACTATATAAAAACAATAAATAATAATCAACATAATAATCAACATAATAGTGTGTGTGTGTGTGTGTGTGTGTGTGTGTGTGTGTGTGTGTGTGTGTAATAAAATCAGTAATTCCAAATGTACATGTAAGTAATAAAAATGTATTCTGGGACAAAGTAACATAAAATGCTGAAAAGCTGAATATATTTAAAAACATACACGAACTTAGATATTTAAGTTAGAACAAGACTCTAAAGTGAATTAAATTGAAAAGCCCACACTTACTTTATGAAGCAGAAGAAAGGTGCAGAAGGCTTGGAGAAGGTTCCTCTTGCAGATCATGATGTCCCCGTCTGGCAGTACAGGTATGCTAGAGCAGTTCTCTCAGATTCTGTCCTCCTTGCACTGCCCTTGGCCTCTAGATATATAGACCCTGGCTACATCTGCTAGGATCCTATTGGTGGAAAAGCCTGAGCTGGGCAGTTGTTGGAATGATGACGCTTTCACAAATTCCTTCCACCCACCACATTTTTCCTGAACAGACCTGCAGTCCGCAGACACTAGATGGCAAGCGTATACCCCTCCAGAGAGGAGAACGCACGCTGAACATGTGCGAAGTGGAATGTACTTTCCATTCATATTAGGGAAAAAAACTGAGGAACTGATTACTCATCTGAACATGAGGAGCGCTGGCTAATAAGAATATCTCCAGACGTCTCTCATGGTCTGAGGGGACATCTAAGCCTCATCTACTGTACTTCTGTTATTACAGATTCCTGTTATGTAACCTCGGGACAGTGACAGCACTATTTCCAACTGCTATGTCTGGAAATAAAAACAGACTTTTTTTTAGTTTAGATGCAAACTAGAGAAAAGTTTTCACAGATCTTGAGCCTCCATAACCTCATGGCTGGCTATGCAACAGGAGCATTTGTACAAACCACAGGGCCCCACATTTAAGATGTTAATGTGGCTCAAAAATGACCATAGTCCCTCTTTACCATACAGCAGCGCGAGAGCGACCCAGGTTGTCCCACTATGTATTGGCCGGCGCAGGTAAAAGCAAAGAACCGAACCACCCTGGAAACTCACTTCTTCTGGGGTCCTCTTTTACTGCTGCCCTGGAGCAGCCTATTAGCTTCCACCACCAGCGCCGCCAGCGCTGATAGGCTCAGCCACTGGCAGCACTTATAAGCTATTCACAGTCATGTGGGTGTGTCACCCCGAGCAGGCTATCGGCGCTGGAGGTGTAAGTTTTCTGCTCCGATGCACAGCGCGGGAGCCCGGGTTGCACTGCCCCACTGTTGTATAGTAAAGCAGGTCATTTCTGACCATAGTTCCTCTTTAAAGTGGACCAAAATCCAGGATTTTGACTAGCCTGGGTTTTGGTCCTTCCCCAAACCCCTCAGATCTCCCAGATCAACTCACCTCACCGCGGTCCTACGGCGCATGCGTGGTCGCTCGTCCAATTGGTGCGCTGAGCTATGCACGTCAGAGATGTCTTAGCACAGCAGCTCCGAGCGTGCTGGGGGTCGCATCACACGCTTCCCTTTAACAGGGAGCGTGCCCGGGCCGGCCATTCACAAACTGAGCCAGAGTACAGAATTTTCAGTTGATTTTACTTATATTTGAAGTTGCTCTGCCACATGCTGTGACACAAGCGCAATGGGGCCCACTTGTGGCCTAGGGTAAGCCTCAGAGAGGATCTGGTTGACATGGGGAAGGTTCAGTGCACAGATTAAGGAGACCAATAAAGACAGAACCTGAAGATGGAGTTTAACTAAGAAAAGAGCACAACATCTATAGTGTGTGTCTTCAGACCAAGAGCCCTAATTTCTGGTACAGAAGGTCAGACAATGGAGGTGGGATCTGCCTTACTAAGCATTCCTCCCAAGTGTCCATGATTTGGAGGGACTGTCCCTCTTTTGAGTTTGTGTCCTCCTGCCCCCGTTGTTCTCATTTGTCCCTCAGTCAGCCTATGCTCTGCGCAAACATACTCTTGACGTGGCCATGTCAAGGTTTTTGCCCAGAAAAGAAAACTATTTGGGAGAGAACCACAGAAATGAAATCCACCTGATTCTCTTCAGGGTCTGCATCAGAATTTCCAGTCATCCAAGTCATCTGGAATCTGAGCTGATTGATACCTTTAGTAGAATGTCATCCAGATAAGATAAACCTTGCACTCTGGAGGTTTCCAGGAATAACCCTTGTGGAAGGGAGCACATACCTCAGAGTTTCCATTCTGATGTGGCCAGTAAAACAGTTGTGATGTAATATCGTAAAAAATGATCAGTTCCATTTGGAAAAAATACAATTCTGTGATTACTCACCTGTAGAATTGGTATTATATGTATACAGCACATCCTGTTCCAGAATATTCCTTACTCCTGGGTAATAAATCCACAAGATGGTGCTGGACTGCAGAAAACAGCTTGGGGCTCCTCCCGGCCCTATATAAGTCAGGGACCTCCCACAAAATCCCCAGTATTGACAAGCAGTTAACAAGAAGCCGGGAGGACAATAACAACAAAAACTCAAAATGAACAATCACCATAAGGAGGTAACTAAGAATAATGATAACAAGGGTGGGGTTGAACAGGACGTGCTGTGTACATATAATACCAATTCTACAGGTGAGTAATCACAAAATTGTATTATTCTAAGTATACAGCACGTCCTGTTCCAGAATATTCCTTACTCCTGGGACATCCAATAGCAGTGTCCGTAAGGTAGGGTGGGATCCCCAAAAAGTAACAGCGGGCAGTTTAAACCACTGCCGCCTGCAGAACTTTGCGGCTAAAAGCAGCATCAGCTGAGGCCCTAACATCAACTTTGTAAAACTTAGAAAAGGTATGAACAGAAGACCAAGTAGCGGCCTTGCAAACTTGTTCAACAGAAGCTTGGTGCTGAAAAGCCCAAGAGGCACCAATAGCACGAGTAGAATGAGCAGTAAGGCGGAAGGGAGGTTCCTTCCCCTTAGCAGAATAGGCTTGTATCGCAGCCTGACGGATCCACTTGCTGATAGTGGACTTAGCTGGAGCCAGACCCTTTTTAGGTCCAGACGGGAGCACAAAAAGAGCATCAGTCTTCCTGAAGGATTCAGTAGCCACCAAATAGAACTTTAGGGTCCTAACCACATCCAAATAGTGTAAAACTCACTCCTTAAGGTTACTAGGATTAGGGCACAGAGAGGGCAAAACAATGTCCTGATTGAGATGAAAATCTGGCTTAAAACGAAACACTACCTTGTCCTGATGTCTCTCAAAGTAAGGGGGTTTGAAGGAAAGCGCCGCCAACTCAGAAACACGCCTAACAGAGGTGATGGCCACCAAAAAGACTACCTTAAGCGTCAAAATGGACAAAGGGGCCTCACGCAAGGGCTCAAAGGGAGACCACTGCAAGGCAGATAAGACCAAGTTTAAATCCCAGACTGGTAACATAGGCTTACGTGGGGGACGCACATGAGTAACCCCCTGGAAGAAGGTCTTAACCAAACAATGGTGAGCAAAAGATCTTTGGAAGAAAATGGCAAAGGCAGAAACATGACCTTTAAGGGTACTAAGTTGAAGACCCAAATCCAAACCATGTTGCAGAAACTCCAGAATCCTAGGCACAGAAAACACCCGACAGGGAAACAACTTAGACTCACACCAGTCAATATAAGCATGCCGTACCCTATAGTAGACGGAGGACGAGGACTTCTTCCTAGCCCTAATCATGGTATTAACAACAGAGGCAGGCAGCTCCTTTTCCATCAAGATAGAGGTTTCAGCAGCCAGGCCATTAAAGCCAGCGTTTGTAAATTGGGATGGCGTAGCTGCTGAGTGAGCAGGTTTGGAACCTTGGGCAGGGCATACTGATCCACTGCCAACTGCACGATGTCTGCGAACCACACTCTTCTTGGCCAACAGGGGGCCACCAGGATGGTTGGCACCCCTTCCTGGGATATCTTGCGCAGCACCCTGCCCAGCAGCGGAAACGGAGGGAACACATAAAGGAGCTGAAAGCTCTTCCAAGACATTGCTAGTGCATCCATGGCCAAGGCCAGAGGGTCCTGGGACAGAGAGACAAAGACTGGAAGCTTGTGATTGTGACGAGACGCAAACTGATCCACATCCGGCTGACCCCAACGGTGGCACAGGGAGCGAAACACGCTGCTGCTGAGGGACCATTCTCCCAGGCGAGAAGTCCCCCTGCTGAGAGAGTCTGCCTCCACTTCCGGAATGTACACAGCTGAGATGCAGGGAACATTCTCCTCCGCCCAGGACAGTATCAGAGACCCTTACTTGAGGGCCCTCTTGCTCCGGGTCCCTCCCTGATGATTGATGTAGGCAACCGCCGTACCTGAACAGTCCGACCCTGAAGGTGTGGAGTCAGTTGGACGAGAACCAACCGTATCGCCCTCAGTTCCAGAATGTTGACATGGGTGTGGGCCTCCTGAGGGCCCCACTGACCCTGGAATTTCAGGGATTTCCAGAAGCCCCCCCCCCACCCTGTCAGACTGGCATCTGTGGTGACTGTCTCCCAGCACGGAGCCAGAAAGGATCTGCCCACCAACAGGTTTCTTGAGTCCAGCCACCACGAGAGAGACCGCTTGACCAGAGGGGACAGAACAAACACCTGATCCAGAGACACGGGGTCCCGATCCCAAACTGACAAGAGGTGAAGTTGAAGAGGCCTCATGTGAAACTAAGCGTATGGAACAGCCTTGAAGCAAGACACCATCAGGCCCACCGGCTGCATACCCTGCCGGATGGAAGGATGAGGGCAAGACAGAAGAAGCTTGGCTTGAGCTTGCAGACTGTCCACCTTCTGCTGAGGAAGAAGGAACTTGACCTGAGATGTATCCAGAGCCATGCCCAGAAAGGACTTGACCATTGACGGTGTCAGGAAAGACTTGACATGACATGAATGACTTGCCTTCAGTCCGTGCCCGTGGTGTCCCTAGGCAACTGGCCAGGGTTTCTCCTGCCCAGCAGCCGCCTCTGCCTCCGGTGCCATCCCCAGCGGCGCGTGTGTCGCCGAGTAAGTCCTCCCCCCTTGCCCATTGTCATTCAGCTTGTGCTTGCTGGCCTATACAATCAGCTCATGTCCTCCGGTGGTGCAATACTCAGAATGGCCACCGGAGGCTGTTTAAAAGAACGAAGTCTAGAAGGTGCAGCTCTGAGCAGTTTGCCTGGGAAGCTCAGCTGGAGCAATCAGCCCAGAGCTCACCAATCAGACCACAGGGCCAGTGCTCCAATCTGCTGTCAGATCCTAAGTGCACCAATCCCAGCCACTGTCTCCCTGTCCAATCCTGCCGGTTTTCCCACTATAAAGGGATTTCCACTGCAGTGTGACATTGCCTGTTATAGCGCCTAGTACTTAGTTGTCTAGCTTGTCTCTAGTGATTGAACCGACCTTTTGCCTGCCTGACCGCGATTCCGCCTGACCCCTCTGATACCTCGCACTGTGACCTTCTGGATTTGACCTCGGCTTGTTTGACTACTCTCTGTACCTCCCATTGGATACCTCGCCCCGTGACCTCCCGGCTCTGACCTCGGCTTGTAATCGGACTTCCGCCATCCGGCATCCTCACTTGGGACTCCCTGCCGTTCATCAGTCTCCACCTTAAGCTGGTAATCTTTGCGCCCTATAAGTCCTGGGGGTAACCGAGTAGGAGAGGCATAACCCGCGTCTCCTACAAGCGGGGACTTGTCTATAGGCAGAAGAGGCGGTGGAGATTGGGGATTATCAGCTTAAGACAGACTGGTGTCCGGTACAGTCCTTACAAGCGCAGAGTCTCCATGCGAAAGTGTTTGAATCTGACAAATTTGTTGAGGCGCTTTAAATCCAGGATGGGTCTGATGGACCCGTCTTTCTTGGGAACAGTGAAAAGATTGGAATAGTAGCATCTGACCCTTTCCTTTAAAGGCACTTGGCAGATGACCCCTAACTCCAGAAGGTTTTGGACAGCAAGGCACAGACCCTGGGATAAAAGGGGGTTTTGATGAATCTTGGGGGCAGCCAGGCTGCAAACTCGAACCACGGAAGGATGGGAGAAAGGCCCCTGTCCCCCAAAAGGACCGAGACGGCCTCCTGCGTTGAGGTAACCTACCACCCTTAGCAAACAACTCCAAGCGTTCCCGAAAGAGACGCAGGCCCTTGAAGGGGAAACCAGTGAGAGTCTTCTTAGCAGCATTGTCAGCCACCCACTGACGTAGATAGACAGAGCGGAGTATAGCCACCAACAGGCCAGATGTCCTCCCACACATTCTAATGGCATCATCCATGGCAGAGAGGATATATGCAATAAATTCCTCACAAAGCAGGAGAGATCTATACTCCTCTCTATCCACATCCTCAGGTGCCCCATCCAAAATACACTTAAGCACTCCTTTAATGGCAATAGCCGTAATAGCAGAGGCAAAAACCGGGCGCAGTGCCGTCCCCACACAGGCAAAGGCATGACAGGCCAGTTGGTCCAAACGCCGGTCCTTGGCATCTCGCAGGGTAGTAGTGTCAGGAGAAGGCATGACAGATGTATTGGTCAACCCTAGAACGGGCGCATCCACCTCGGAAGGACATGACCAACGCTTAACAACATCAGCAGGAAAGGGATACCTCTTGTCCCAACTCTTAGGCACCCCGGGCAGCTTGCTAGGCCGTTCCCATTCTTTGATCACTAGATTATTAAAGTGAGACTGCTCAGGAAACTCCCAGCGTGGCTTAACCGTATGAGAAAGCTCACGCTGCTGCTGCGGAGACACTGCCGGGGAAGAAATACAAAGCACTTCAAATATGTGACTCAGCAATCTGTCATCAGGGGACCAGGGGTCTTCCCCAAAGAGGATTCTGAATCAGAAAATAATTCCCCCTCCACAAGGGGGTAGGGACCTGAGAGTGAGTAAGGGCCCTCATCTTCCACAGGGAAGAGGGAAACCGCGGGTGATAAATGCCGCTTCTTAGCAGAAGCCTTACGCGGGGCAGACCCAGCAAAATGTTTCTCAATGCTGGCCACATGTGCAGCTAAATCAAGTTGAGACTCCCCACTAGTGTGCCCCGCAGTGGGGGTCAGATGTAAGCGTGGGGGGGTAAGTGAGGCCAGAGGGGGCGCACCACCAGGCCCAGTAACAGACAGCCCAGACTGCAGCGCAAGTACCTGCTGGGCGCAGGGTACACACACCCTGACATCATCACTAATAGGGGATACCTCACACACAAAACATAGCCGGGCTTGTCCCGAAGGAACCCCAGGCCCATTATCCCCAGAAGCCTCCATATGGTGATTTGAATGGCACAATAGGCCAGTAGGGGTTAACACTAAAGAGCTACCCGGGATGCCCCAAGAACCGCTAGGGAAGTGGGAGTTAGTGAGGGAAAATGGCCGGGAGAAACCACAGTGCTGAAGTATTCACCCACCTGGAAGACATAATCAACATTCCCATGAGAATAAGGCAGTTAGAAAAAACTTTTAGAAAAAAAATCACCCCACCGGGGTTACTCACAGACCGCAGAGAGCCAGCAGCACGCAGCAAGGAGACAAAATGGCGTCCACAGACCTCAAGGGGCAGGCCGTATAGTTATGAGGTAAAATTGCATCATCCACAGAGCCTGCCCCCACCCGAAGAGCGCGAAACGCGGCCACGTGATCCGGCCGGCCAATAGCGGCGGGGAAAGCACGCACATGGAAACACACAGTGACAAAAAACTAGCAACAACAGGTAAGCAAGCATAAACTAATGCTATGGACAATGGACAACTCTGAGGCACTCAATTAGAGGCATGAAACATGCCTAAGACTAAGGATCATAAACGACTAAGATATCAAGATGCAACACCTAATGTCTTACAAGCTGGGCGTGGAATTGTTTTTTGCAGCAGCAGAAGGATTTTCAAGTACAACTAACTGCACTTTCCAGGGTTAAACTCAAAAATAAAAAAAAGTGTTTCACACAGCAGGGAAACCTAAATCGGGTTGCCCTGAGGGCAAGGAACAAAACCACAGATAGTCAAAACCACAGGCTAAAGCTAATTATGTACAATACTGTTTACTACATTACATTCACTAACATTAAAATGCAAACATAACCAAAAACACATTTTACTAAATGTTCATAAGCTACATTACACCCCCCATACAATTATTGTTCTTGAAAAATGAAAAGACAGATAAAATATGTGAAAATGAACATAAAACCTGCTCAATAATAAAAACATACATAAAGTTCTCAAAGAAAACACCCCAAAACCCCACCCTCTAAAAACTACTGTACAACCATTTACATTTTATGGCAAGTTATGTGGTCATGAATGAGGCGCATCATCCTGTGGACATCCTGCATGATGACCAGAATATCTCTTGTGACTTGCAATATTTCCACTGTAATAAAAAAAAAAATAATAATTCATGTAAACACACTTACAACTCAATGAGGCCTAAATGAGTTTACACAATAATAGCAATAATACTCAACGCATTCCATGCGGTGGTCCTGGCATCTTTTAGATTCCAGGCCGGCCGCAGGGGTGATTGGTCCACTTTAACATGAAATATCTTGCATGCATTTTTTTTTCAATGCTTTCTCAATATTTTTGGGATAAATTCTTTGGTCAAAGTTTAATTTTTGTTGCTTAAGTTTTTAAGAAAATCATATTGCTTGTAAAAGCCCCATTCTTCCCAATTACAACAGAACCATATATGTATCAGTAGACGCCCGTTCCTGCCCAGGCGACATCCCAAACTGAAAATAGCACTTTATGCGGTTTACAAGTACAACTAACTGCACTTTCTAAGGTTAAACTCAAAATTGCCCTAAACGATACTACCCCACATGGGCACCGGCTCCTCTGCACCCCCCTGGCCTTTGGGTATGCTGGTAATGGCGGGGGGAGGGGTTGGCAAGGCACTCGCTTGCTGGCTGGTGACTTGCCAGCCCCTCCTGCCCTGTGAACTCTCAAGGCCCCTTACCAGTTTCCAAAGGGTTGAGTGCAAAATATCGCCCTGCGCTGTCCTGCGCTGTCTTGCGCTGTCCATCTCTGCCGGAAGTGTGGCAGAGGATCGGTGCTGCTTCGTCACGGATGTCAGCACACTCATCCGGAACAAAGGGGAGGGAGCAGTTGGAGGGTTAGAGCACTTTAAGGGCACTTCAGTCATGTCCCGCCAGTAAATCAAATGTTTCAACTCTCTGGTCACAGGCTGCTTCCTTAAAGTGGACCAACACCCAGGATTTTGACTATCCTGGGTTTTGGTCCACTTCGGGGGGGACCCCCCAGAAAGCCCCAAAAACTCACCTCACCACGCTCCCACGTGACCGCGCCGTCCAATCCCCGCCGAAGGACAAGCGGGTAACAGCGACGGACAAGACAGTGCGTCCGCCGCCGCCTCCCGTACGTCGCTCTTACAGGGCGCGCGCCCGCGCCGGCCATTCACAAACGGCCGGCGCGGGCGTGCGCACGACTAGAGGGGCGCGTGGGAGGCGGCGGTGGCTGTCGCCGCTGCCGCCGCTGCCGCCGATAAGGTAAGGTTTTTTTGGGGTTTTCGGGGGGTTGCACCCCGCGGGACATCCCGATCTCGGATGTCCCGCGGTGAGGGAGGTGATCGGCCTGGGAATCTCATAGATTCCCGGGCCGATCACCCCTGGGTGTTGGTCCACTTTAACCACTAGGTCATGATAATTTTATCACACAGGAAAGTGCAATAAAAATGTTTACTCAAAATATTACCTGTACTTGCAATGGGACCTGTACAGATGAGATATATAAATGTTACAGTATGCAGAAAAACAAAGTCAAAATATTCTGTATAGCCCATAGGGTGCTGTTATTTCCACCCCTGAAAACAAGTTATCTATTTCCTACCAATAGGACTGCTAGTGGGGCTCATGCGAAAGCAGGGCAGAGATGAAGGGGGGGGGGGGGAGGGAGCAGGGCAAAGATGGGGGGCAATGTGGCAGCAGGGCAGAAATTGGGGTATAGCAAAGTACAGGGAAGAAATGGGGGTGCAGCAAGGAGTATGGCAAAGTTGTGGGTGCAGCGTGACAGCATGGCAGAGATGGAGGTGCAGCAGCATGGCAGAAGGTGCAGTGTGGCAGCAGGCCAAATATGGGGGTGAAATGTGATAGCAGGGCAAATATGGGGGGTCCATTGGGGAACAGAGCAGAGATGGGGGTGCAGCAGCTACGTGTTTCTTGTTTCACTAAAGCCTTTGTCCGATATTCATAACACCACCATATTGCTCCCTGGCCAAACAGCTCCACCCCTTGATACATTCAGTTACAGTACACATAGCTCAGCATTGGGGAGCAATGCCATTATGTGACAATTTAGTTGTAACTTGATGGACATATGTTTTATTTCAACCGTATTAAATATGTAACTATGTAACTGAACTAATTAGCATATGTAAGATCATTCACTATAATACTACTTCCTGTTTTTCTTTTATGAATAACAGTCCAGTCACACCGCTGCACCGGATTGGGTGACAGATCTGCCACTCTGTGCATTCTCTCCAAGATGGCTGCGCCCAGTACCTGAGATGCTGGGGGAAGGGCGTTGGGCGAGGTTTATTTTTTAAATATCCTGAGTCTGGACTTCCGCTTTATTAAAATTGTTGTTACCAATATTTCCAATTGGGTTCGCGCAGATCCTTCTCGAGTCATTTCAGGGTTTTGTTCAGGACATCTGCTTTGTCTTTTAGGGTTCATCCTAGCTGTGTTACAGGCCCTTGAATGCAAAAAAGAAATTTAGGTCTGCTTAAGAAAATAACCTTTGTCCTTAGCTTTAATGTCGGCTATTTAATAGTAAATGCCTCGTGATTGCAATAGTGACAGGAATGGTGCTGTATAAAAGTGCATGAGACACCCCGGTTTGGGATGCTCCACCGTGTGAAACCCTGACGTTCATGAGGAAACTCATCCCTCCTCAGTCCAACGGCGCATGTGCAGCCTCCCGTCCAGTCAACTTCTCCGGATGCGCATATTAATGTGCGGCTGGAAAAGCTGAATGGAATCGCACACATCGGCGGCGAGTGGCATCACTCACACCTTTCGGCTGTGCGCGGCAGTGACGGTGGGCATGGCCACGTACAACCAAAAGGGGGTGCGAGTGATTGCGTGGCCTGCCGGGCATGCGTCATGGGCTCAGCGGTAAGCTAAGAATTGCGGTTCAACCAGGGGGGGGTTCCACACAGCAGGGCATCCCAATACGGCCCAGGCAAAGGGAATTACCCGGCCCTGGAGTCTCATAGATACCAGGGGTGGTTTTGGCACGCTTTAACAGAAGCTTGCTAATATCACTCTGAGCTTCATAGCATCGTCTCTTTACTTATCTGCTACATTCTAATTAGTGATGAGCAGAATCTGCCTCTATTCTGTTCTGCTGTAGTTCTGCCGAATAGTTTGTAGTATTGTGATTCTGCATCACCCGAATCCAAATCTCATTAAAGTGGACTAAACCCCCCTGCAGCCAGCCCTGGAGTCTAAGAGACTTCAGGGCCGGCTGACAAGGTGCCCCAGGGGTGAGCGCCCATGCATGCACCATGGGAACAGCGGAAAGTGGTGAATGGAGTGGCCGACCTGGAGGGCTTCACACAGCAGGGCATCCCAAATCTAGATGCCCCCCGCTGCAAGGACCAATTTCTGGGGACAAATTCAGGATGAGATTTTGGGTCTTTGGAGATCAATTAAATTGGACCAAAACCCAGGATTAGGACTATCCTAGGTTTCGGTCCTTGCCCATGGGGCATCCTGATGCGGGATGCCCCGCTGTGTGAAACCCCCCCAGGTCACCTACTCAATTTCACATTTTCCCGGCACATGTCTGACACCCAGAATGCATACCTACCAACTTTTCATGGTGGGAAAGAGGGACATTTGTTAAATTAGGGCACACCCCCTCATTTATTGATGGATAGGAGATAGGATGTAACAGTTAAAACAATATAAACACTTTAAATAGGCAAATGAATCATTTATTGATGCAGATCTGCATGTTACACCTCAAACAGAGACAAAGGAGAACAATGAGGGGTAGGGAGACATGGACTCAAAAGAGGGACAGTCCCTCCAAATCAGGGACACTTGGGAGGTATGAAATTTGCAGAAAGCACACTAAGGGGGTTATTCATCAAAGGATAGCGGCCGGCAGTGCTTCGTAGCAGCAGGCAGCGTCTGGAAAACGCTGGGCGCTGTACACAAAACCACATTTATGAAGGCGATTCTGGTGAGCGACTCTAACAGCGCCATGCAGCGTCCGATTCCTCATTACAGGTGGCTCAGTGTATAGCTCCGGCGCTCTAGCTTCCAGAGCACCAGGTATCACCTGTCGCTACCTGTCGCTCTCCCATATATTTCAATGGACGTTCCTTTTATTCTATTTAAAGTGGGGTTTTGTTTTTTTTTTTGGGGGGGGGGGGTTGCTCTCAGAAAATTGTGTCACCTCTCCTGACCTTGAAGATGTCATTTTTTATTTTCTTTTATACAGAATTCTATTTACAGGTCTGCTCATTCCATGTGTTTTCGCTTTGTTACTGGTGGATATGTGTTCAAAAACAGACTTTAATCACACGGCGCCTGGCGCTCTATGCTACAGAGAGCTTTAGAGCGCCTATGCTGTGTGTGTGTCCTTTTTTGATAAGTATGGTGTGCAGCGCCGAGTCGGTCACACTGAGCTGGCGCTACCTTTCGCTCCCTGCAGCACTTTACTGGTGTTAGAGCGCCCAACATACATCACATTCATCAATGCGGGCCAGGTTACTACAGCTAATGAGATGCTCTGTTACAGTGCCCGATACCCGCTTACAGTGTCTACTAGCGGTCGCTCTAAGCGCCGCTGTACAGACGCTCATCTGCCGATACCTGCCGTAATGAATTAGCCTCCAATTTAACATTTTGCCTGGACAGTCCATTCAACTACTAAAATAAAAAAAAGGAAATAAAATGTTGATCTAAGCACTAAATCTAGACATTAGTAATAAACATTACAGTGTAACTTACCTTATCTATGGACAATCACAAAACCCCACGAAGCGGCACGGGCGGCCGCGAACGTAGGTGTCCCCCTTGCTGATCCCCTGCTCCATATAATGTGGTGCTGACCTTGAGGCCGGGCTCTTGGTTCTTATACATTTTTTTTACCTTTTTCTCTGTGTATTATTTAATTGATATGGGTTCTCAAGTTGGTGATTTTGTACTCTTAGGTATCCATGACCAATAGGTTACCTAGTGTTTTTACTTTGAGAATTGTTAACAGTATTTGCATATATTTTGTATATTTATTGTTTATGCTAATTTATTGTCATTATCTTATTTATTTGCACTAGGGTCACTTTTATAAATTATTGGCAATGAATTTTTCATGTACTTTTTATTAATTACTTGGGATGTAATTTTCAGCAATTTGTATCACTAAGCACTGTCACTTTGGGATTGGCTGTCATGGTTGGTTGGTAGTTTTTCCTTAGTTATTATAGATAATTGTGCCGGCACAAGTAGTTAGTTGCTAGTTTAGCTCCACCACGCCAAATATTAGGGAGCTTCCCAGCAATCTTTTGGCTGTCTATTTTTAGCACTGGAAGTATTAGGGGAGACGCATTGTTTTTAACTTTGTTTTGTTAAGTGTTGTTTGTTGGATTATTTCTAATAAATCATGCAATTTGTTGTATTTTATAATTAAATTGTTGTTGTTGGTATTTTTGGTGCTCCTGCCACTAGAGGGTAGAGGAATGGCACCTCTCAGAACCCTATAGTTTTGTTTGGTTTTACCTTATCTATGGAGTTAAGCTGGCAGTTTGAGCATCTCTCTGCTGTTGATGGCAGCTCTTGCCATGTAACACATGTGAAGCTTGTCTCGCACTTTGAGCTGCAGATGATCTACTGTGACCCCTATGAGGTAGCTGTTGGGCATTACATCAGATTTTTTTTTATTCCGCATCGTCTAAATGGGGAAATGAGATGAAAAAGATTTGTGATACAGTTAGGGGAACCGACTGAAAACTTCCCATTGCCAACAAAAGGCAAAAAGCAATGCAAAGAAATGTACACAAACACTCACCCCCCCCCCCACACACACACACATGCACACCAGGGCCTATTTTAAAGTGGACCAAAACTGGCCCTGGAGTCTCAGACTGATTCCCTCATCCCAAACTGGGATGCCCAGCTGTGTGATACTCCCAAGTTCACCTGCAATTTTTACCTTACCACAGAACCCATGGTGCATGAACATCCCTTGTGTCCCTTCTTGGCTTCTTGACCTCTGCACTGTTTTTGGGCCCTTCTTAAATCATTAAATCATGCTTCTTAAATCCCCATCTAATCCCTGACTCCCTTGTTTCACCTCCAGATCATCCTGTACCAACACAGCTGCTCCCCCCCCTTCCCCCGGACAAGAAACCCTATGTCCTACCTCCATGTTTGGCATTAGCATCAAGCCCATCCAGCTCAATTCAAGCCTATATCCAGAAACAAGGATGATATCATCAGCCAGTGCCCAATATTCATAAAAACACTAACCGAATGGAGTCTGCTGTTTGAATGGTCACCTGTATGGCTCCCTGGCCATTCAGCAGCGCCCCCTGGTTCTTTCCAGTGATGATACATTTAGTTACACAGCTCAGATTTGTGGGCAACCTTATCATTTATAATAACTGTAAGTAATCTGAAAGCACTATAGGCTCGATTCAAAGAAACATTCGTCCGGACTTCCGTAGCTGTCTGTGAAAGTTTTGGTGAGTGTTTGTCATTTTTTTGCTTTTTTTCGTATATTTTTCACTCGCACGAACGTTCGAGAACATGCGTATATGCTCTTTCGATAATGGTGCCAAAATCGGAAGATTTTCGTTACTTCGGGAGCTTTTTCCCACCAAATCGGAAATGTTTCGTCCGTTCAGAATTTTTTCGTTATTGCAATGGGCTTGCGATTAATTCAGAGAGCTGATTGCCGATGGTCCCACACCTCAGAAATTCGTTTCAGGGCAAAAACATTCCCGGCACCTTTTTGACTACGGGAGCGCGAGCCAGCCATGGACGAGGCTACTGCCTTTGAGGAGCATGAGGATCTGCAACTCATGGGCATTGAGATCGTCCGGAGGGCACAGACCAGATTGCACCGGCGGCGACGCATGGACATCAATAGCATGCATGACACTGAGCTGTTCGAGCTGACCAGGCTTAATCGCGCTTCCCTCCATAAATTATATAGTGAGCTGCGGCCATGGTTAGCCCGCACCACAAGGAAGGGGCAAGCAATTTCAGGTATGACCAAGATGCTTGGCTGCCTGCAATTTTTGGCGAACGGCTCGTTCCAGAGGCTGGGTGCCCTCTCCGTGGGGATTTCACAGCCTACGCTGAGCCGCGCGCTATCCCAATTTTTGGAAGGCATGGCTACCATAACTCGGAAATATATTTGTTTCCCTGAGGATATGGTAGCCAGAAACGCCATTAAGCTGGCATTTTTTAATATCGCCGACATGCCCAATGTCATGGGTGCTATTGACTGCACCCACGTTGCCCTCGTCCCTCCGTCAAGCGACGAGTATATATACAGGCAAGTTTTGGGTTCCATTGTCTCTAAATATTTGTGTGTCCCTCCTTTGCTCAATCACATTATTCGTTTGGTTCATTGGCAATAGTCCCTCCTTTCCAGAAAAGCTTCCTTGTGACTAATCTCGCCATTTGTAGTAACTTTCATTGCCAATAGTCCCTCCTTTCCATAAAAGCTTCCTTGTGACTAATCTCGCCATTTGTAGTAATTTTCATTGGCAATAGTCCCTCCTTTCCATAAAAGCTTCCTTGTGACTAATCTCGCCATTTGTAGTAATTTTCATTGGCAATAGTCCCTCCTTTCCATAAAAGCTTCCTTGTGACTAATCTCGACATTTGTAGTAACTTTCATTGCCAATAGTCCCTCCTTTCCAGAAAAGCTTCCTTGTGACTAATCTCGCCATTTGTAGTAACTTTCATTGCCAATAGTCCCTCCTTTCCAGAAAAGCTTCCTTGTGACTAATCTCGCCATTTGTAGTAACTTTCATTGCCAATAGTCCCTCCTTTCCAGAAAAGCTTCCTTGTGACTAATCTCGCCATTTGTAGTAATTTTCATTGGCAATAGTCCCTCCTTTCCATAAAAGCTTCCTTGTGACTAATCTCGACATTTGTAGTAACTTTCATTGCCAATAGTCCCTCCTTTCCAGAAAAGCTTCCTTGTGACTAATCTCGCCATTTGTAGTAACTTTCATTGCCAATAGTCCCTCCTTTCCAGAAAAGCTTCCTTGTGACTAATCTCGCCATTTGTAGTAACTTTCATTGGCAATAGTCCCTCCTTTCCAGAAAAGCTTCCTTGTGACTAATCTCGCCATTTGTAGTAACTTTCATTGGCAATAGTCCCTCCTTTCCATAAAAGCTTCCTTGTGACTAATCTCGCCATTTGTAGTAACTTTCATTGGCAATAGTCCCTCCTTTCCAGAAAAGCTTCCTTGTGACTAATCTCGCCATTTGTAGTAACTTTCATTGCCAATAGTCCCTCCTTTCCAGAAAAGCTTCCTTGTGACTAATCTCGCCATTTGTAGTAACTTTCGTTGCCAATAGTCCCTCCTTTCCAGAAAAGCTTCCTTGTGACTAATCTCGCCATTTGTAGTAATTTTCATTGGCAATAGTCCCTCCTTTCCATAAAAGCTTCCTTGTGACTAATCTCGACATTTGTAGTAACTTTCATTGCCAATAGTCCCTCCTTTCCAGAAAAGCTTCCTTGTGACTAATCTCGCCATTTGTAGTAACTTTCATTGCCAATAGTCCCTCCTTTTGTTTAGTCCCTCTAGGTTAATATACTCTCAGATTTTACATCTTCACTCATTGCAATCACTCCCTCCTTGCTAATGCTCCCTCCTTGCCAAGAGTGTATGTGCACCAACGGCCCTTATTTATAAATTAGTCCCAAACTTAGTTATTTCAAAGTAAAACATTTGTAAGTGTCCTTTTAATAGAACAAGTAAGACTGTCAAGGCTTAAACATTGTTCTTGTTTTACATGTTACATTTTGACATAGGCTGTTTGAAGTGTGCGTTGGATTTGTTTACTAAACGTAATTTTTTTGTGGTTTCTGTTTCCTTTTTCACCAGAAATCGCAAAATGGGCCATTCGCTGAATGTGCAAGCGGTGGTGGCCCAGGACCTGCGCTTTCTGAGCGTCCTGGCAGGCTACCCTGGCTCAGCCCATGATGCGTATATCCTGCGCAGATCTGGATTATTCCGCCGGTTTGAGGCAGGGGAATTTGCGGGTGCATGGCTCCTTGGTAAGTTGGCTCAAATTATCGATTTGGATTGTATATGTATGGGCAAGTTTTATGTTGGATTTACCTTTCATAAACGCTGCCTTGCCCCTCACCTTGTGAACATGTGTAAGCACACTGGAACCATTAGCTTAGACAAACTCCATTTGCTGCCAAATTGTTTTGCCTGCATTGTTTTAATTAATAAGTGTAATGTGAGGCCAAGTCTGAAACAGCCTTCTAAACCATTTTCTTTCTAAATCTGTAATTGACTTTACCAGAGAGTCAGCGCCATCTTTGCTTACATGCATTTAACTTACTGAGTAGAGGTGAGCGGGATAAAGTGCAGGGGCAGGCTTACACCGGTTTTTGAGTAAGGCAAGAATTATAAAGGGGCAGGTCAAGTTAGACCATACTACATTGTTCTGCAGCACAGGCAGGAAACAATATCTTCTAACAGTCTGCCTGATTGCCCACCATCCCCAGCATTATTTGCCTACTTTTGACCCACATCTATCACATATGTTTAATTCTTGTTTTAGCATCTGCAATCTGTATGCTCATGTTTGTGTGACAATGTCACATACCTCTTTTATTTTTATTGCAGTAGTAATGTTGCGTGGCAATGTATGATTTCCTGTTATTAATTTTTTTGTTTTTTTTGGGCTTATTTAGGAGATTTGGCCTATCCACTACTGCCGTGGCTCATGACTCCGGTCCTCCGGCCACAAACTCCAGCACAAGAGGCCTATAACCGTGCACATAGAAAGACCAGGGCAGTGGTGGAGAGGGCCTTTGGACTCCTCAAGACCCGGTTTCGGTGCTTGGACCACACTGGGGGCTCCCTGCAGTATGACCCGAAAAAGGTCATTGACATTATAATGGCATGTGCCGCGCTCCATAATTTAGCCATTATGCAAAGGGTCCCCCGATATCTGGATTGCCCACCCTCTCCACCCTCCGATGAGGCAGACGACGCCTATGTGGGCCAGCCAAGTGCGTCTGGGCAAGCCGTGCGGGCAAATTTAATAGCCACACATTTTTCCTAATTTAGTTTTTAGTTTAATTTGTTTTTTTTTTTTTTGGTTTGTTTGGCTATGTTTAATTTCATTATGAAGTAAACAATAATGAATTTGTGCAACCCAAAAAAAAAACTATGTTTGAGTATTTATTTGGAGACCTTGGTTATTGTTTGTTTTGGTCCCAACTTGAACTCATATTTCTATATCAAAACACCACACACATGAGCTTGTTCAAAACAAAATGTTTACTACTTAGTAAAAGGTATATGTGAGACAAACAGAATCGGAGGTGAGTGCCCCTCACATACTTTGGGACCACACCTGTACATGCAATTATGTTCAATACATTTGTAGCACAAAATTAATCCCTCTCCTGCTTGCCCACATTTTCCACCGACACAGGTTGAAAGCAAACCTAGCTATGCCACATCTACACCTGTAAGTCAGTGGGCCACCCAAACAAGAACACCCAGTCCCAATCCAAATCCAGTACAATCACAGCCAGGGTCCAAGGTCTTTGATGTTAAGGCCAGAATGTCACCCAATCATGCCGCCAAACATGAGGAGCCACCACAAATGTTATTGTGGCCATGGCAGCCGCGCAACACCTTAAGTGGCCAATTCACTGAGTCTGGGACTCTGGCATTGGCTACTGGGCTACCTCAGGCCTTGAATGAGCTATATGGTGGATAATCAAAAGCAACCGAGCAAGAACAGCGCAAAATCTGTGATTTTTAGCCCTCACCAGACAAGTCAATCCAGTGGGTAGGTTTCGCAAAGATATGGACCAGATTCATGCCTAACACACCTTAATATGTGTGATGCCCATAGAACCCAGGTTGTGGCCCTTGGTGGGGGGGGGGGCCATAACATGGGCCTGTGTGGCATTCAGAATCTGCAACTGTTCCAAAATGTGTCTTTGGTTAGTGTGCATTTCGGCCATGCCTGACCTAATTTCTGAAGTCAAGTTGGCCATGTGGCTGTTATGGGTCCTCAATTCAGTCAGCACTGCACTGAAGGTAGTATTTAGGGACTCTAATTGGCCCCTAATATGCTCCTGATTTTGTTGGTTTTGGCGGCGAAAAAGGCGCCTCTCATGGTGCCATGCTGACTCCATCATCTGCACGCCCCTCCCCTGGGAAACTGGGCGACGTTGCTGAGTACGCCGCCCAATTCCCCGGGTTGTGGGGCGTGCAGATGATGTGGCTCGAGGACCCCCAACAGCCACAGGTCTGCTCGCCAAATCCTCAGCAGCAGATCTGAAACTGGGGACTGGAGGGTCAGTCTCTGCATGCTGCCCACGATGTGCAGGCAGCATGCAGCCAGCTCCACTCTGCTGCTGTGGATTTGGCGGAGACACATTTTGGGACAGTTGCAGATTCTGTCCCAGGGGAAGATCTTCAGAATCTCCTATGAAGCTTCCATCTTCCTCCTGCTCCTGGATTTGCTCCATCAGTGTGTGGCTCTGTTGGGGACATGTAAAAAAAAAACAGGTTCAGTGTGTGGAATACCTATAAAAACCACACAAGCCAAACATGGCAAGCTACATGCATACACAACAGCCTCAAAATACACTTACCGTAGACATCGGATCCTGGGTCCTATGCAGCGCGGAAGAAGACGGACGCGGTAACATGGCAGAGGAGTCCCCACTAGCTGAGGGATGATGCTGGCCTGCTTTTGACGAAAAACAGCGATTAATACACACAACTATGCATAGTTTATGATTAAGAACACATATGGTAATCCAAGAAACGTGGCAAAGCAGTAAGGGCCCCTCCCACAACGTGGCCACTTGGCATTCCCTAGGAATCCCATTACATTAGTGCATGGATTGTTAAACCAGACTAGACACATCACGTGTCTCAAACCAAACATGCAAAGAATGGCTGATGTGTGAGTTGCAACATCCCTTTAAGGGGAGGAAGTTAACACACTAAGGTGGGAAAAAACACTTACAATATGATTCTGGTGGGGAACATTTGTATGGCATAAAACCTTCCTAGAAAACCATCTTAATCAGTTGTGCAACTAAACCAGCTCCCAACAAATTGACCAACAGGCAAAGATGTTATTGTGGCGTGTGCTTCTCAATTAATACATAGCACCCATTCATTTTCTACACTTCAAAGTGACATATTTGTCACACATTTCATTAAACATCATGTATGTGGATGTCAATTTGCACATTACCAGGCCACACCCATGACACTCCCTAGTCAAAGTGAGCACTCCTAACAAACCCACCCCCTAGAGCCATGTGCTTAGCTAGCCCTTGCTCCCACCCCCTAGAGCCATGTGCTTAGCTAGCCCTTGCTCCCACCCCCTACAGCCATGTGCTTAGCTAGCCCTTGCTCCCACCCCCTAGAGCCATGTGCTTAGCTAGCCCTTGCTCCCACCCCCTACAGCCATGTGCTTAGCTAGCCCTTGCTGCCACCCCCTAGAGCCATGTGCTTAGCTAGCCCTTGCTCCCACCCCCTACAGCCATGTGCTTAGCTAGCCCTTGCTCCCACCCCCTACAGCCATGTGCTTAGCTAGCCCTTGCTCCCACCCCCTACAGCCATGTGCTTAGCTAGCCCTTGCTCCCACCCCCTAGAGCCATGTGCTTAGCTAGCCCTTGCTGCCACCCCCTAGAGCCATGTGCTTAGCTAGCCCTTGCTCCCACCCCCTACAGCCATGTGCTTAGCTAGCCCTTGCTCCCACCCCCTAGAGCCATGTGCTTAGCTAGCCCTTGCTCCCACCCCCTACAGCCATGTGCTTAGCTAGCCCTTGCTCCCACCCCCTACAGCCATGTGCTTAGCTAGCCCTTGCTCCCACCCCCTACAGCCATGTGCTTAGCTAGCCCGTGCTGCGTATGTGTATGTTTCTATACATTTGTGTGGTCATTCAGACATTACTAACCTGCAGGAATTGGTGGGTTGTCGGTGTCCTGCTGGCCTGAGTGTCCCTCTAAGGCCACGGGATGTAATAAGGACAGCACCATCTCCTCAGCCGGTGTAAAGCGCATTTTGGTTGGGAAACCTCCGCCAGTTGTTTCGCTGAAAAACATAGTAAGCATAATTAAGCGCACTGATGGACAGACAAGAATAATAAAAACCCAAACATTAGCTATGTACCTGTGCATCCGCCTTAGATTCTCTTTCTTCCGCACTGCATATTTCAGGTCCGAAATCTTCCGTTGAATCTGGTCCATATCTTTACGTTCCTCACCCGCTGCATTGACTTGCCTGGTGAGTTCTTCAAAAATCTCGGTTTTGCGCTGTTTACTGGTGTGTTTTGATCTTCTACCATATAGCTCATCAAAATGTAAGGTGAGCCCAGTAGCCAATGCCAGAGTTTGGGACTCAGCAAAACGGCCACCCAAGTGTCCTCTGCGCAAGTTGCGCCCTCTTCGGGGTGGTTGTGGCTCCTCACTGCTTGGTTGCAAATGGGGTGACATTCTGGCCTGGGGGGATGGAGGAGACCTCAAGGACTGGAGGCTGGCTGTTGATCTTACTGGACTTGGGAAGGGACTGGGTGTTCTTGGCTGGGTGGGGAGGGGGCCGTTGGCCTTTGGCGGCTTTTCGGGCTTCTGGAGCGTGTTCTGGTTTGGCCCCTGCGGCGCCTTGGGCCCCTGCTGCGGCTTCTGGACCGGGAGGTGGTTCGGCCCCTGCAGCGCCTTGGGCCCCTGCTGCGGCTTCTGGACCGGGAGGTGGTTCGCCCCCTGCTGCGCCTTGGGCCCCTGCTGCGGCTTCTGGACCGGGAGGTGGTTCGGCCCCTGCAGCGCCTTGGGCCCCTGCTGCGGCTTCTGGACCGGGAGGTGGTTCGCCCCCTGCTGCGCCTTGGGCCCCTGCTGCGGCTTCTGGACCGGGAGGTGGTTCGGCCCCTGCGGCGCCTTGGGCCCCTGCTGCGGCTTCTGGACCGGGAGGTGGTTCGGCCCCTGCTGCGCCTTGGGCCCCTGCTGCGGCTTCTGGACCGGGAGGTGGTTCGGCCCCTGCTGCGCCTTGGGCCCCTGCTGCGGCTTCTGGACCGGGAGGTGGTTCGGCCCCTGCGGCGCCTTGGGCCCCTGCTGCGGCTTGTGGACCGGGAGGTGGTTCGGCCCCTGCTGCGGCTTCTGGCCCGGTGTTTTTGGCCTTTGCCTATGGCCTTGGTGCCACGTGGGGGGGGTGATGTGGGGCAGGGTGGGGTGGGGCTTCGTCCCCTCTTACCCATCTGTGGGCCAGGAGTTTTAGCAGCCTTGGTTACCTTGCCCCTTGGTTGTGGTGGTGCTGCAACCTCCTTTTTTGCCGCAGCCTTGGTGGTAGCCCTTAGTCGGGCTTTAGGCTCTTGCGACCTTGTTTGCGGACCCACGCCCTGCTCAGCCTGCTTGCTCTGCTTCTTAGCTGGAAGTTTTCTTTTTGGTGCCATTTTGTGTGGACTCTCAAAGAGAATGAGCTGTGTGTGCAGGGACCTTTAAATAAGGTCTCCGGCGTGTGACGCCTACGCGTTCGCTTACGCGCACGTCCGGCCGTTCGCACGGCTGTGCGAAACCCGGAAACCGCTGGGGCCGTGCTTATCTGCTGCCTAGAAGAAGAAGAAAGATGGCGCCCACTATCTTCACCCGCCAACAAGAAGAGATAATCATGCTTGTAAGTGTCTTTTAACGACTTTGCTTGGATTGTTAATTGTTGCTCTACATGTTAAGGATGCGCCAAAAGTTATCTTTTTGTTAAAGCTTTGGTTCGACTACATGTACAACCAAGCGCACGCCACACACGTGCCAAACGACAGTGCTGCCATATTTGAAAGTTAACTTAGCCTAAAAGTGTGTGTGTGTATGTGTTCATGTGATTGAACCAAATAATGTATTGTTGCCTCTTCTACATATGCATTTCTGAGTTCTTGCTATGTTTGTTTTTTGTTTTGCAGACCATGCTGGAGCGCAGGTACGACTACCTGCCCAACTCGTTTGCCAAACGAAACGTCGCCCTGGAGATCATCTCGGAGATACAACACCAGACCGACACCACCTTCACCCACACACAGATAATGCAGCATTGGTCGGACCTGAAGCGACTGCACATGCCCCGGGTGCGGAGGTTTTTCGGGATCCATTTCCCAAGTAAGTACATAGCGCTTGCATGCAAGATGTAACTAGGACAGAATTTAGGCCTTTTATTTATAATGCCTTCTCTTTTGTAGTGTTGGAAATGGATTACAGAATTCGCCGCACCCGGAGGCGCCCAGGCCGACCAGTGCTGCATGATTCTGCAGCTGGGAGTGAAGGTGGTGGATCTCCAGGGCGACGGGCCGACCCCTCCTCTGTGGCCTCCTCAGACCAGCCCCTGGACCTTACCACAGAGGAGGGGCGGCACAGCGTGGGCAGGCAGTCGTACCCTGCCACGCATGCGGGATCCTCTGGTATGTCACTCTTCATGTCTACACCCAAACATATAATTGCTAGCTCCTGATATCACCAAACTGAATCCTTTATTCTGTCTTTGTAGATGTTTCTGTTGCGGGTGAAGTAGTGGGTGAGGAGGCAGCAGATAGGAGCCCACAAGACCCTGGAGAAGGTGAGTGATGTGACCCAGACTTAGCTAAAAACATTTGAGGACTGCGGAATCAGACATCCAAACTAACCATTTGGGCCATGTTTCAACAGGCACTTCTTCACAGCAGAGCCAGGAACCAGGACCTCAGGGTGTTGTCCCCAACGAGCCATCTCTCGGCCACCAACCAAGTAAGTAGTCATTGCATTATAAAGATTTCAGTCTAAATTCCCATGAACACCAAAACACATAATGCCCTAGTCAATGCCAATATAAGAGGGACCGGTGGCGACTGAATTAGCTTAATTAGTTGCCCAACTGTCCTGTGGCCACTGAATTAGCTTAATTAGTTGCCCAACTGTCCTGTGGCCACTGAATTAGCTTAATTAGTTGCCCAACTGTCCTGTGGCCACTGAATTAGCTTAATTAGTTGCCCAACTGTCCTGTGGCCACTGAATTAGCTTAATTAGTTGCCCAACTGTCCTGTGGCCACTGAATTAGCTTAATTAGTTGCCCAACTGTCCTGTGGCCACTGAATTAGCTTAATTAGTTGCCCAACTGTCCTGTGGCCACTGAATTAGCTTAATTAGTTGCCCAACTGTCCTGTGGCCACTGAATTAGCTTAATGACCTGTGGCCACTTCCTAACCTTAATTCCTGTCATTAATGACATCTGTGCATTATAGTTAATTTGTTTATTAAAATACATTAAATCCACAGGTGAGAAACATGTATTGTTCTCGGATTAATTTGTTTGTCTGATTTATTGGCAGGGACCACAAGACAGCGACTTGCTGATATGAATCGGAGGGTCCTTGAGTTGGTGGCCGATCTGCAGGCGATGCGGGACACGTTGGGGACAACAGAAGAGGAAGACTAGTGTCCTGGTTCCTGGCCCTGTAGATTTGTAAATAGTTTGATTTGTACATAGTTTTATTGGTTAAACACCCAAGTTTTTTGTATATAGTTTTATTGTTTTAAAAAGGGTTTTTAGTGTATATAGTTTTTAAAGTTTTTACCAAATAATTAGTGTATATATTTTTAACAACAAACAAACAATTTGTATATAGTTTTTAAATTTTTAGGGCCAAAGTTGGGCCAAACATTTTTACCAAAAATGGCAATTGAACAATAAATTCACAAAAAGGAAAAAAACATGTTGTCCCATTTATTTGCACACATACATTTAACAAAAACAAGGGGCCAATGACATATTTGAAAAGCAACATTGTGATGTCCCTGAAGTGATTTGGGTAAGTTTTAGGGACCTAAAATGGAAGAAGAAACAAGGCGCTAAGTGATTTGGGTAAGTTTTAGGGTGTGAAAATGGAAGAAGAAACAAAGCGCTAAGTGATTTGGGTAAGTTTTAGGGTGTGAAAATGGAAGAAGAAACAAGGCGCTAAGTGATTTGGGTAAGTTTTAGGGTGTGAAAATGGATGAAGAAACAAGGCGCTAAGTGATTTGGGTAAGTTTTAGGGTGTGAAAATGGAAGAAGAAACAAGGCGCTAAGTGATTTGGGTAAGTTTTAGGGACCTAAAATGGAAGAAGAAACAAGGCGCTAAGTGATTTGGGTAAGTTTTAGGGTGTGAAAATGGAAGAAGAAACAAAGCGCTAAGTGATTTGGGTAAGTTTTAGGGTGTGAAAATGGAAGAAGAAACAAGGCGCTAAGTGATTTGGGTAAGTTTTAGGGTGTGAAAATGGATGAAGAAACAAGGCGCTAAGTGATTTGGGTAAGTTTTAGGGTGTGAAAATGGAAGAAGAAACAAGGCGCTAAGTGATTTGGGTAAGTTTTAGGGACCTAAAATGGAAGAAGAAACAAGGCGCTAAGTGATTTGGGTAAGTTTTAGGGTGTGAAAATGGAAGAAGAAACAAAGCGCTAAGTGATTTGGGTAAGTTTTAGGGTGTGAAAATGGAAGAAGAAACAAGGCGCTAAGTGATTTGGGTAAGTTTTAGGGTGTGAAAATGGAAGAAGAAACAAAGCGCTAAGTGATTTGGGTAAGTTTTAGGGTGTGAAAATGGAAGAAGAAACAAGGCGCTAAGTGATTTGGGTAAGTTTTAGGGTGTGAAAATGGAAGAAGAAACAAGGCGCTAAGTGATTTGGGTAAGTTTTAGGGACCTAAAATGGAAGAAGAAACAAGGCGCTAAGTGATTTGGGTAAGTTTTAGGGACCTAAAATGGATGAAGAAACAAGGCGCTAAGTGATTTGGGTAAGTTTTAGGGTGTGAAAATGGAAGAAGAAACAAAGCGCTAAGTGATTTGGGTAAGTTTTAGGGTGTGAAAATGGAAGAAGAAACAAGGCGCTAAGTGATTTGGGTAAGTTTTAGGGTGTGAAAATGGAAGAAGAAACAAGGCGCTAAGTGATTTGGGTAAGTTTTAGGGACCTAAAATGGATGAAGAAACAAGGCGCTAAGTGATTTGGGTAAGTTTTAGGGTGTGAAAATGGAAGAAGAAACAAGGCGCTAAGTGATTTGGGTAAGTTTTAGGGTGTGAAAATGGAAGAAGAAACAAGGCGCTAAGTGATTTGGGTACGTTTTAGGGACCTAAAATGGAGGAACAAACAAGGCGCTAAGTGATTTGGGTAAGTTTTAGGGACCTAAAATGGATGAAGAAACAAGGCGCTAAGTGATTTGGGTAAGTTTTAGGGTGTGAAAATGGAAGAAGAAACAAAGCGCTAAGTGATTTGGGTAAGTTTTAGGGTGTGAAAATGGAAGAAGAAACAAGGCGCTAAGTGATTTGGGTAAGTTTTAGGGTGTGAAAATGGAAGAAGAAACAAGGCGCTAAGTGATTTGGGTAAGTTTTAGGGACCTAAAATGGATGAAGAAACAAGGCGCTAAGTGATTTGGGTAAGTTTTAGGGTGTGAAAATGGAAGAAGAAACAAGGCGCTAAGTGATTTGGGTAAGTTTTAGGGTGTGAAAATGGAAGAAGAAACAAGGCGCTAAGTGATTTGGGTAAGTTTTAGGGACCTAAAATGGAGGAACAAACAAGGCGCTAAGTGATTTGGGTAAGTTTTAGGGACCTAAAATGGAGGAACAAACAAGGCGCTAAGTGATTTGGGTAAGTTTTAGGGACCTAAAATGGATGAAGAAACAAGGCGCTAAGTGATTTGGGTAAGTTTTAGGGACCTAAAATGGAGGAACAAACAAGGCGCTAAGTGATTTGGGTAAGTTTTAGGGACCTAAAATGGATGAAGAAACAAGGCGCTAAGTGATTTTGGTAAGTTTTAGGGACCTAAAATGGAGGAACAAACAAGGCGCTAAGTGATTTGGGTAAGTTTTAGGGACCTAAAATGGATGAAGAAACAAGGCGCTAAGTGATTTGGGTAAGTTTTAGGGTGTGAAAATGGAGGAACAAACAAGGCGCTAAGTGATTTGGGTAAGTTTTAGGGACCTAAAATGGATGAAGAAACAAGGCGCTAAGTGATTTGGGTAAGTTTTAGGGTGTGAAAATGGAAGAAGAAACAAGGCGCTAAGTGATTTGGGTAAGTTTTAGGGTGTGAAAATGGAAGAAGAAACAAGGCGCTAAGTGATTTGGGTAAGTTTTAGGGTGTGAAAATGGAAGAAGAAACAAGGCGCTAAGTGATTTGGGTAAGTTTTAGGGTGTGAAAATGGAAGAAGAAACAAGGCGCTAAGTGATTTGGGTAAGTTTTAGGGTGTGAAAATGGAAGAAGAAACAAAGCGCAAAGTGGTTAGGGTAAGTTTTAGGGACCTCAAGGGAAAAGGCAGGATAGCGCGAAGTGGTTAGGGTGAGCTTTAAGGGACCTCAAGGGAAAAGGCAGGATAGCGCGAAGTGGTTAGGGTGAGCTTTAAGGGACCTCAAGGGAAAAGGCAGGATAGCGCGAAGTGGTTAGGGTGAGTTTAGTGATGGAAGTGAAATTATGTAGGCGAGCACTTTAATGAGAGAAGTTTGTAGTGCGCAGGCGCAATATCGTAAGAATTTCGTCTGGCCAGATATTTAAGGAAAAAATGAAGCAGGATGTAGCGGGAAAATGATAGGATTCGTGTGAGGATACGATGGGAAAAGGGCAAAAACGAAAGGCTACGTTGGTAGTTGTGAAAAATGAATCTGAACATTTTCGATGGAAAATGACAGCCTCGTCTGCGTACTCTGGCATACGAGCACACGGACGCGCTACGGAAGGTTTACGAAGCATGCATAGAATCGCTCGAACGTTCATGCGAGAGCGGGAAATTTTGAAAATCTTACGACGTCGGCACCAAAGCGAAAGTTTTTTTGTGTCTCTCTGAATCGAGCCTTATGTGTCAGTTTAGCTTGTAATTGAATTCAGCATCTGGCTGCCATATGGATGTCATAATACATCCTGTTGGTGTTTTTATGAACATTGGGCAAAGGCTTTAGTAAAAAAAGAAACTGGGCACTGGGCTGGTGTCACGGGCCGGGTGTGGCGGCACAGGTGTGGATCCGCTGTGACTATGTTACTGATAGCGAGTGCAGTGTCAGGGAAGCGGAGTCTAAGAGGCCACCAATATTCACCAGAGCCCTCTGCAAAGCAGGTTGGTCTTGTAGCGGCGAGGGACCCCCAGGTTGCTACCCCGCAACAGCGGCTCAGCCACACAGTCAGCAGAGGTGATGCGTGAAACAAAAGTCAAATGTCAAAGTTCAAGCAGAGGTCAGGGCTGGCAGCACAATCTCGAGGTCAAAGGTAAGTAGCCAAGGTCAGGGTGGACAGCGAAGGTTCAGAGTCGGGGACAGGCAGAGGTCGGTACATGGGTGAGCAATCCTGAAAACAACAGACTTTCTGCATACAAAGGAAGACCAAGATCTGGCACTGATGCAAAAGGAAGTGCCCCTTAAATAGGGGATGTGGATGCAGGATTGGATGACCAGGCACCAATCAGTGCTGTACAGGCCCTTTAAATTTCAGGAATCCGGTGCGCGCGCCCTCTAGTGGACGGGGACGTGCGCGCACCTGACCATGGGAGGAAGCAGCACGAGGAGGAGGAAGCCGGCTGGGAGCAGCCATGGAGGTGAGGGAAGTGCTGCGAGATGGGCGAGCCCTAACAGTACCCCCCCCTTGGGTCCCCCCCCTCTTCTTGGGACCAAGAAAATCCGAGATGAGACTATGGTCCAGAATGTTCTCCTCGGGTTCCCAAGATCTTTCCTCTGGGCCACAGCCTTCCCAATCGACCAAAAAATGTCTTTTGCCTCTGGAGACCTTAGAGGCCAGGATCTTTCACAGTGAAAACGTCCGCGGTACCAGAAATTGGAGCGGGTTACAGGATTTTCTGAGAAAAACCATTGCGAACTACTGGCTTCAAAAGAGAGACGTGGAAGGAGTTGGGGATACAAAGAGATGCTGGAAGGTGAAGCTTATAGCAAACCGGATTGATCTGTTGCTTGATCTTATAAGGACCCAGGAAGCGGGGACCCAGTTTGTAGCTGGGAATTCGGAAGCGGATGTATTTCGCCGAAAGCCACACCTTCTCTCCAGGAGAGTAAACAGGAGGAGCTCTTCTCTTTATCAGCGCCAATTTTCATACGAGTGGAAGCTTGAGAAAGAGCACATTGAGTCTTTTGCCAGATGGTGGAGAAATCCTGTGTGAGTTCTTCCACGGCGGGTACTTCAGAAGATGTGGACAAGGGCAGAGGCAGAAGAGGATGACGACCGTACACCACAAAAAACAGGGATTTTCTTGTAGATTCAGAATCCTTAAAACGGAACTTCAGCATAATTTAATGAAAAGCCCAAACCCTAAATAACTATTCCCCAGCATCTAAAATTAATATATTTTAAGTTTTTAGTCACTAACTTATTATTCTTTCCCCCACTGGGCTGCAACTCAGGACTTTGTTCAGGACTTTAGGATACGGGCGCCGCCATCTTGACTCAGAAGCATCACACTTACTGAGGAGAGGAGAGTGGGATAAAGAACAGGGGGGAGGGTTATAGCTGTGCTTTGCTCAGACAAAGCAGAGCTGGGGTCAGAAAAAGGTCAGCAGTCCCAGAATGCAGAGTAGCACAGTCAAAAGGCACTTCCTGTTTGCAGGCTGCCTGATGTTCCATGAGCCGCCATCTTGGATGTTTAAAGACTCATAACATGCAGTAGATGCAGGTAGGATGATTTTTAATGTGAGCAATCTGTATGTACAGGGTGTGGGAAACATATAAGATAGACTCTTATTCAGAGTGAAGGTCCACTTTAAAGTTATATGAAAATTCCGCCCAGGGCAGAAGGTCGACCCAATCATCTTGACGCGCAGAAACAAAATGGCGAAGATAATGGCCGAGGACTTGGTTAACTCTTTCCACCTGGCCATTTGACTGGGGATGATAAGCAGAGGAAAAGTCCAACTTAATCTTCAGTTGTTTACAAAGAGCCCTCCAGAACTTAGAAACGAATTGTACTCCCCTGTCAGACACGATGTGTGCAGGCAGCCCGTGAAGTCGAAAGTTATGCATAAGGAAGTGTTTCGCCAGCTGAGGAGCCGAAGGAAGACCAGGCAAAGGTGTAAAATGCGCCATTTTAGAAAACCTATCCACTACTACCCAAACAACAGTGTTGTCATGCGAAGAAGGAAGGTCAGTAATAAAGTCTATAGCGATGTTTGACCATGGAGTATTTGGAATAGGTAGGGGAAGAAGTAAGCCAGCAGGTCTTTGGCGAGGAGTCTTGTCACTTCCGCAGATGGTACAAGCCTGAATGAATTCCGTCACGTCCTTCAATAGAGAGGGCCACCAATAATATCTGGAAAAGAGAGAACAAGATTTTCTGATACCAGCATGGCCAGCTACATGAGAAGAATGTCCCCATTTTAATATTCTGCAACGTTGGCGAGGAGGCACGTAGGTCTTTCCAGGTGGTGCCTGTACCAGAGAAGCGAGAGCAGAGTGGACTAGGCATTCAGGAGAGATAATATGCTGTGGAGTGGATTCTGACCCGGAGACGTCTGAAGAGCGAGAAAGGGCGTCCGCCTGATGTTTTTGGCGGCTGGACGGAAGTGGATTTGAAAGTTGAAACGGGCGAAAAATAACGACCATCGGACTTGTCGCGGATTTAACCGCTGGGCAGTTTCTAAGTAAGACAGATTCTTGTGGTCGGTAAAGATGGTAACAAGATGGGCAGAACCTTCCAAGAGATGTCTCCACTCCTTCAATGCCAACTTGATGGCGAGTAATTCCCGATCTCCAACGGAGAAATTCCTCTATGCCGGAGAAAATGTTTTAGAAAAGAAACCGCAGGTGAGAGTCCTGCCAGTAGCGGATTTTTGAGTAAGCACGGCTCCAGCTCCAATGGGGGAGGCATCTACCTAAAGGGCAAAAGGTCTAGCTGGATCTGGTCTTGAAAGCACCAGAGCAAAAGAGAAGGCATTTTTAGGTGTATTAAAGGCCTCTTCAGCCTGAGGAGGCCACGACTTGGCATTAGCGTTCTTCGTGAGAGCCACAATAGGCGCAACTATAGTCGAAAAGTGGGGAATAAACTGGCGATAATTAGCGAAGCCCAAAAAGCGTTGGATAGCCCGTAGGCCAGAAGGACGGGGCCAGTCCAACACTGCCTTTAACTTGCTGGGGTCCATCAGGAGACCTCGACCAGAAACTATGTACCCAAGAAATGGTAGAGTGGTCTGATCAAATAAGCACTTCCCCAACTTGGCATGTAAGCGGTGTAGGCGAAGGCGAAACAGGACTTGCCGGACGTGGCGGTGATGTTCTTCAGGATTAGAAGAGAAGATGAGTATATCATCCAGATACACTACCACGCAGGAGTAAAGCAAGTCCCGGAAGATGTCGTTCATGTATTCCTGGAATACGCCGGTGCATTGCAAAGTCCAAAGGGCATCACTAAATATTCAAAGTGGCCATCACGGGTGTTAAAGGCGGTCTTCCACTCATCGCCCTCAAGTATACGTATCAGATTATAGGCCCCTCTCAGGACGAGTTTAGTGAAGATCCTGGCACCACGAAGTTGATCAAATAGTTCAGAAATCATAGGTAATTTTTGACGGTAATCTTGTTGAGGCCACGGTAGTCAATGCAAGGGCGAAGAGAGCCATCTTTCTTGGCCACAAAGAAGAAGCCTGCGCCTGCAGGAGAGGAAGATTTCCATATGAAGCCTGTATTCTCCTGTATATACTCTGACATATGGCAGTCAGGTTTAAGGAGAAGGTAACTGCAACGGTGAGTTGCACAGGGACGCCTCTCCCACATTCACTAGTTGCGTCCGTTTCCCTGTCGTGGCGGGCGAATAGGACAGTCTTTCAGGAACTGCTCAGAGCCAGCACAATATAAACAAAGATTCTCATTCCTCCTGCGAGTTTTCTCCAGCTGGGTTAAGCGGGATCGATCCACCTGCATGGCCTCCTCACTGGAGGGTGCATGTGCGGTCAAAGGATGCTGAAACACAGGAGCCAAACGGGATGCCCTCCTAGGGAGCTGAGATTCTTTTTCCAGGCGGAGTTCCTCACGTCTTTCAGAAAAACGCACATCGATGCGTGAGGCCAAATGGATGAGATCAGTTAAAGATGAGGGCAAATCACGTGCGGCTAGAGCATCTTTAATATTGCTAGACAGTCCCTTCTTGAAGGAGGCACATAAGGCATCATTATTCCAAGACAGTTCAGATGCCAGGGTACGGAACTAAATGGCATATTCACCATCGGACAGGTTGCCCTGGACCAAGTTCAAAAGGGCCGTTTCTGCAGACGAGGCCCAGGCTGGTTCCTCGAAGACCTGGCGGAACTCAGAGACAAAGGCGAGTACATTGGAAGTAACTGGATCCTCGCGATCCCATAATGGGGTAGCCCAGACCAGAGCCTTTCCTGAGAGCAGATTAATAACAAAGGCCACCTTAGCACGTTCAGTGGGGAATTGGTCTGCCAGCATTTCCAAATGCATAGAACACTGGGTAAGGAAGCCTCGGCATAACTTGGCATCCCCGTCAAAGTTAGCCGGCAAGGAGAGACGGATTCTACAAGTCGATGCTAATGGAGGCTGTGGTGGCAATACTGGGGCAGCTGGTGGCAATTGCTGTTGCTGAATCGATAAGAGTTGCTGAATCATGGCGGAGAGCTGGTTAATTTGGTGAGACTGCATAGCCACTATTGTAGGTAGTTCAGTGGCATCAGGCAGTGGCACCTCAGCGGGATCCATGGCCGGATCTTACTGTCACGGGCCGGGTGTGGCGGCACAGGTGTGGATCCGCTGTGACTATGTTACTGATAGCGAGTGCCGTGTCAGGGGAGCGGAGTCTAAGAGGCCACCGGTATTCACCAGAGCCCGCCGCAAGGCAGGTTGGTCTTGCAGCGGCGAGTGACCCCCAGGTCCCTACCCCCCAACAGCGGCTCAGCCACACAGTCAGCCGAGGTGATGCGTGAAACAAAGGAGGCAGGCAAAAGGCGATGTCAAAGTTCAAGCAGAGGTCAGGGCTGGCAGCACAATCTCGAGGTCGAAGGTAAGTAGCCAAGGTCGGGGCGGGCAGTGAAGGTTCAGAGTCGGGGACAGGCAGAGGTCGGTACACGGGTGAGCAATCCTGAAAACAACAGACTTTCTGCATGCAAAGGAAGACCAAGATCCGGCACTGATGCAAAAGGAAGTGCCCCTTAAATAGGGGAAGTGGATGCAGGATTGGATGACCAGGCACCAATCAGGGCTGTACAGGCTCTTTAAATTTCAGGAATCCAGCGAGCGCGCCCTCTAGTGGACGGGGACATGCGCGCACCTGACCATGGGAGGAAGCAGCACGAAGAGGAGGAAGCCGGCTGGGAGCAGCCATGGAGGTGAGGGAAGTGCTGCGAGATGGGCGCACAGCACTCGCCCTAACACCATGCGAGGAAGCAGCACTAGGAGGAGGAAGCCGGCTGGGAGCAGCCATGGAGGTGAGGGAAGTGCTGCGAGATGGGCGAGCAGCGCTCGCCCTAACAGCTGGGGATAGAAGGTGATGACATAAATGTCTTATCTGGGTAAAGGATCACTTTAACAGCCTCTACAACATTAAAGCTTCAGTACCATACTTTTAAGAGTGGCCATATCCACTTTGCCCATGATCTGTCCCTGCAATGCTATAGCCTGAGCTTAGAGTGTACTCGTTGACTGTCCAAGATGCACACTAGGGGCTCAGAGGGGATTCTGCTGGCTTGGCATAGGCTGACTGGGGGCTGGTTTTTGGCTACTAGGTGTAAGGAGTCATAACAAGTGGGTATCAACAGGGTGAACCCTAAATACAGTTCTATGTATGAGTCTGATTTGCACATCTATACTGCATCCCAAACTGAGATGCCCAGCTGTGTGATACTCCCAAGTTTACCTGCAATTATTACCGTTCCACAGCGCCCATGGTGCATGAGCATCCCTTGTGTCCCTTCTTGGCTCTGCATGGCCATGCATTCACACAACACCAGAAGATGGCTATTCTACAGGGGAAGAAGTAGACAGCAGATAGACAGCAGATAATAATGGTCCCTAATCCTCCCAATGTGACCAGTGAGGAGAACAGAAGCACAAAGCTATAAGCTTAGAGAATGACCCCTGGTAAGCAATGCAGGAAAATTTGCTGCGCCTAGAAGTTGCACAATTGGAACTACATGTGGCACCAAGAGAGCGGTGGCTGCCTGGCACCAGGACTTACAATCAACCATGAAAACCAAATGTATCTGCTGTGCATGTCAGAAGCCAGAACATGTCGCTTGCAACTGCTCCACCCAACCCCTAATCCTGAAGAAGCTTCTGCAACTGGCCACACCATTGAGAGTAGATGAAAGGGTTCAAAGTGCATAAAGCGGACCTTCACTCTGAATAAGAGAATATCATATGTTTCCCACACCCTGTACATACAGATTGCCCACATTAAAAATCATCCTACCTGCATCTACTGCATGTTATCAGACTTTAAACATCGAAGATGGCAGCTCATGGAGCATCAGGCAGCCTGCAAACAGGGATTGTCTTCTGACTGTGTCACTCTGCATTCTGGGATTGCTGTCCTTTCCCTGACCCCAACTCTGCTTTGTCTGTTCAAAGTACAGCTATAACCCTGCCCCCTGTACTTTATCCTGCTCTCCTCAGTATGTGTGATGCTTCTGAGTCAAGATGGCGGCGCCCATATCCTAGAATCCTGAACAGAGTTGCAGCCCAGTGGGGGAAAGAATAATAAGCAAGTGACTAAATACTTAAAATACATTAATTTAAGATTCTGGGGAATAGTTTTTTAAGGGTTTGGGCTTTTCATTAAATCATGCTGAAGGTCCGGTTTAACAGGAATGAGACAAAAGAGCGTGTGTGTGTGTGTGTGTGTGTGTGTGTGTGTGTGTGTGTGTGTGTGTGTGTGTGTATAAGAACAACCAGCGGAAATTGCCATGAGGGTTAGAACTTAGTTCTATGCTATAAATCTCTGCACATCCTGAGTAATATTAATGTAGTTGGCCAAAGCCTTTATACACTGGATTTTAGACAAGCTATATAGTAAGCAAATGGCTCTTATAAAATTAATCTTTCCCTATTAGCATGTTGTTCTGGTCCCTAATTTCCACATTGAATATGAATATATATATATATATATATATATATATATATTCTTAAAAGGGACTGTAAACCCAAAGGCAATAATAAGGCAGCAAGGAGCTTACCCAATAGAGTCCCATGTGCCCCTCATTCTCTGCAGTGCAGGGAAGAAGCCTCAGCAGGGCTCCAAAGTTTTCCTTCCTTTCAATTTCATTTCTACAGGACCACGCAAAAAAGTGGTTTACCGGACACTGTCCATTATTGCTCTCAGTGTGCGCGAGCATGGCATGCCACAGTGGTCTTACAGCTGTCTCTGACCACAGCAGTACATGCTCATGGCTCATAAAGCTGCGCCATGACACACCCTTCCCAGCTCAGCCACGTTCCAGAGACTGGAGCGAAGAAATTGGCTTTGCCTACAATACAGCAATATAATTAGAGAATTAGGGATGCTTTGAAATGCCTTATAGTACACTGTTCCCAATGGATATAAGGTGGGAAGAAGTTTTTTTATACAGTTTATCACAGGCTGGAAACAGGCTGGCATTACTGTCAGGCTGCGTATAGAATTGGTAGGGTCAGCATGTCACTGTGTATCTCTTTGTTACAGAGGCAACAAAGCTCAGAGAGCCATATACTGGGATGGGATGTTATAATACTTTGGGATGGACTATCTCTTTCACCTGATGTGACTATAACATACAAGATGAGTCATTCTGAAAAGCCTGCCAGCTCCCTGTTGAGAGGTCCATTGTGTTACATTATTGGCTATGAAGGGGTTATACAAAGCTGGGCGCAAGCTGGGCTGTAGTTTTTAAGCTGAGCTGTTGTAATATAATGTAAGCACTATAGTCCTCAGTATGTGGCCACGCAGCACAACGACAGGTTTCTCAGCTTTGGGAGCATTTAAAAATGTAAAAAAAAAAACAAAGGAGCATTAGGGAAATCTGATTATTTAGTTTACGTGCCCGGACAATTACTTTAATCATCCGTCCATCAGGTTCCAGCTACTTCTTGGCATAATGATGCCATGGGCCATGTTTACAGAGCCAACAAAAAGTGTTTCTAAGCACCATTTTCTGTTTCCCGTCTTTCGTGAGCAGTCCTGTACTACATATATATTTCCCAGCATCCTCATTTGCAGGCTATTTAGCTTTCAGGCTGTCATGCGGAATAATTATTTATGAAACATCTGCAGTTTATTCCAAGTTCGGAGTTTTCTGCTTTGAACATCGAGTAGCATAAACTTTTGCCACTTTTACTCAGCATTCCGCGCAGGCTGATGTCATAGATGCTTGTTCCGTGGACTAAGCCGCTTCCCTTAGCGATTCAATCATACTTCCCATTTCATACATCCTCCCTGCCAGGGATAACAAATGCTTTCAAAGTGAAATATTTGTGTTGCTCTTGCTTTTCCGTGACATGAAGTCGAAATGAAGGTTTTAGGGAAGGCAGACAGCAGTTAGGTTGTCCGGGAGCCGTGCTGTGACTTTCCAGATCAGCAGCCTTAATTAACTCGCCCTTCAGTCTTTATATACTGTTCACTTATTGGTTAAGTATAAGGATGGCTTTTTTGGAAAGCCCCATTATTTTTATGATTTACACCAATACTATTTCCCAAATTGCCTGGTCCCGCTATTTCTTTTTTAAGTCTGAACCACACAAAAGAGTATTACAGTAGCTGGGTAGTCGTGCCTGGTGGTGCTAAAGTACCTGCTAACAGAACTTTTTTCCAAGCAACAATCATGGTTGGTTGGAATAAACTAGACCACAGAGGCGGACTGGCCATAGTGAGACCTGAGAGAATTTCCACTGGGCTGCACTGCTTTGGGGCCGACTCGGCTCATGCTTCTTAAATCCCCATCTAATCCTTGACTCCCTATATAAAAGATATATTCCGCACCACCTGTTCAATAACCAATCAATATTCTCAAAAATTGCTTGTGGCCGAGAGCTACTATAATCTGTAACCAATAACATTTCCCTATAGTGGCTCCAGCAACCACCCAATTAGTGCCAAACACACAAATGTACAATGTGCAATCTATTTAATGTAATCACAGAAGAAAATATGGCAAGAGGAGTAAAGTGCGAAGTGACAACAATTAACACATCACCTAATAGTGGCGAGTCCCCGGGATATCCCCCATACAAAAGAGCCAAGAGATGGTTCCCCACGCGTTCCGTAGTCCGAACCTCGACTTCCTTTTCAAGGAATCCTTGACTCCCTAGTTTCCCCTCCAGATCATTCTGTCCAACACAGCTGCCCCCCCCCCCCAGACAGGAAACTCCACGTCCTGCCCCCATGTTCGGCATTAGCATCAAACCCACCCAGCACGATTAAAGTAATCCTATATCCAGACACAAAGATTATATCGTCAGCCGGTGCCCAATATTCATAAAAACAGGAACTGAATGCAGTCTGCTGTTTGAATGGTCGCCTGTATGGCTCCCTGGCCATTCAGCAGCGCCCCCTGGTTCTTTCCAGTGATAAGACATTCAGTTACACAGCTCAGCATTGGGGCTCAACCTTATCATTTATAAAAACTGTAACAAATCTGAAAGCACTATGTGGCAGTTTAGCTTGTAGTTAAATGTAGCATATGGCTAACATATGAACGTCATAATACATCCTGTTAGTGTTTTAATGAATATTGGGCAAAGGCTTTAGTAAAAAAAAGAAACACGGGCTGTTTTGGGCACTGGGCTGGGGATAGAAGGTGGTGACATAAATGTCTTATCTGGGTATAGGATCACTTTAAGCTTCAGTACCATACTCTTGCTCTGGCCATATTCACTCTTGCACACTGGGGGCTCAGAGGGGATTCTGCCGGCTGGACATAGGCTGACTGGGGAGCTGGTATGGCTGCTAGGTGAAAAATGGATGTAATTTGACAAAAGGGAGTCATAATAAGTGGGTGTCAACAGTGTGAACCCTAAATACAGTTCTATATATGAGTCAGGTATGCACATCTATACTGCATGGGTGTACATCAGAGTTTATCATCTGTTTTATGCTGAGTCCCCTCTAGCACCAACAGAGTACCCGCCAACGAGGGGATCAATTATAAATGTTACCAAAGAAGCAGGCCACAAGCTTTGTAGCACTAGCAAGAAGAAATCACGTTTTACTGACCCTATCAGACCCTCCTGTTTGTGCACCCCTGAATATCCCTGTGTACCCCCTGTGGTGCTCATAATGCATGTTTTACCCACCTGGTGTTGCATGCAGGACCACAGGGGTAGTAACTGGGTAGTGGGTAGTGAGTCTTTCTGGGCCCTAATCTTTGTTGGGAACCAAGGCCTACCATGGGCGCTTCAGCTGAGCTTGTACATAACCCTGTACAACTTTGTACACCCTTGTACACACTTGAAGACTCTAGGACCCTGGGTTGGGATGCACTGCTGTGTGAAACCCTGTGGTCTGAAATCCCATCATCTCTGAATGGCTGGCACAGGTATGCCAACAGCTAGAGGTGAGCAAGGATCTGGCCGGCTCACCTCGCCCGACATCTAACGCCACATCTCTGGGCCATGGCCACATCCCCTCTATGTCTTAAGCTGGGGTGTGTACCCGCGCCAGGCATTTCTGGGAATATCTGGCACTGGCACACCCACAGCTAGAGGTGAGTGGGATGTGACTGGCTGTGCGAACTTCCTTCAGCTCTGAATGGCATCTGAATTGACCACGAGTCACTGATTGGCTGTGGGAACGAAAAAAAGGAGGCCATCTGGGGGGGGGGGGGGGGGGGGATACACACAGCGGGGTATCCCAAATTCGGTTGCACCCAGCAGGAACCAAACACAAGATACATGGAAATACAGACCATAGAGACAGAAGAAGCAACTGCTACCAAGCCTATGGCAGAAAACGGCCTATGCAAGCAGCCTCCCCAACCTTTTAACACCTGTAGTAACACCAAAGGGCCATGACCACTTTTGTATGCAGTGTTGGTCCACTGTCTATAAGGAGCACTGGGGGCCAGAGCCGTGGGTTCTGCAGGATGCCAGCCCATTGTTTTCCCCCAGGACCATTTTATGGATGACTAGGGGAAAAAGCACCCCAGGAAGAAGAAGACCTTACAGGGCCCCATTGTCACCAGGCTGTGCCCCACAGTGCGCCATCTGTGCCTAGAATTCTTTTCAGACCACAGTCTGATTGGATTGCTCACAAATCAAGGCCACCTGCGCGTCACATCAGGTAATTAACTTAATGCATGGGGTTAAGTCTTTTTTTGGGGGTCCCACTCTGACTTTTGCTATGGGGTCCAGTGAAACCTCTGTACGCCCCTGCCAAGATACAGTATTCAAAATTTGGGGTTTTGTTCCTCTTGACGGCTTTATTCATACACAAGCATATAGTTTTAGTATGAACAAATATGAAGTTGTTGGAAATAGATATCGTATGCACCACTGACCATTGGTTTCCAAGAACTGTCCAAAAATCTTTTGATCAGACCTTTCTCAACAAATCCGCAGTCTGTTAACATTCTGTGTTTAATTACTGTCCTCTTCCAGTTAGTTGCCCATAAAAAGGTTACATTCTGCTCCATGATCTCCATAAAAAATCTAATTGAAACTGACCTAAAAATTGGATTAGACCATGAGGAGTACGGCCTGTTCACCATGAGTCACCCCGTGTCTAATTATGATGTCATTCTAATGATATTGATACTCCCCTCATTGTATTTGTTGGTATTTGATCCACCGATTTCCCCTGTGGAACTAGCTCGACAGAATGCCTATTCATGACTCAGCGTTGCTTTCTAGGTATTTGCTCGGAGATATTTCTCCTCTGCGTCTCTGGTGACGCAGTTGAAGCTAAGATGGTTCGTTGTGTTCCCTGGTGGAGAATATAGTGTGCTGGAGACTTGGCTCTCATACTGGGCCCTTTATATGAAACTCTTACCAAGAACAGCGAAGGTTATAGTTGAAATCCTGTAATGAATCAAGATTATGTTATCAAGATAAGACTCAATATCAAAATAAGTCCACTACCTAAATGTCCCAAGTGCCATCCTGATTTGGGATGGCTAGCAGCCTGCAATGGTGCAGAAAGCACTGTGCCAAGTGGATTTTTACCCCAAGGTTTTGATCCTTTTATAGGGACATTCTGATTTGGGATGGAGTCTGTATGCTGACTTCTATGTAGCAATCCTTTGAGCAGCCATTGCCATGCATGTTAAAGTTTGGCAATGAATGGACAATAAATTATGCGCCATGTGCCTCCCTCTGGGTGCTCCCTTTGGCCGTGCATATGTGCCGTGGGATTGCCAGATTGGGATGCCTGTATGGCAAACAAGGGGCTTTCACACACACACATGGCTTGTCTGGGACTGTGTTTGAATGGGCTCATGCTGCAGCATATTCTATGGGTCAAGGTTCCTTTTTCTCACTTGAGCTAGGTGGGCTGTTTGGTGGAGCATCTGCATAAGTGCTCAGGCATGGTAAATGTTGGAGAAAAAAATTGAGCATCAGTATCAGGATACACAATATGAACACTTTCCCACTAATGTGTTTTCATTATTTGCAGTCTGCTTGAACTTTTCTTGAAAACAGGAGATGGTGCTGCCAATAAAATGGTCAAAAACATATTGCCTAACTTTCCTTAAAGAGCAACTGCAGGTAAAATAATCAATGTAATTTGTTTAAACGCCTAAAACCAAACAGTGTAACCAAACAGTGACAACCACTGTAGTTTGAGTGAACTTTAGGGCACTGTCTCTCAACCTGCGACACACATACCCCAGGAGATGCGCAGCAAAGTTCAGGGGTGCTCTCCTTGTTTGAGTAACATTAAACATTGATCTTCTCTTTGTGGGAACTTGCTAGTAACTGCTTTTTGCTAAGTGCTAAAAATGTTGAGGACCACCACTTTTGGGAGAGCAGGGGAGTGACCCCCGGACAAGGCTTGGCTTGTGAGGGGATCTCTCTTGGCTAGGGGAAGGGTTGGTAAGAAATTCACTCAGTTCCTCAGGAGTGGGAAGCTGCAGAGGGCACCCGATGACTTTATGGACACTGGAGGATGAAAAACAGCAGCAGGTTCAGACTCAACAAAAAGTACTCACTTGCACAGTCATTTACACAGCAACTCACAGCACACTCCTAGCTTGGTTGGCACACACCTGGTTATGGCTCAGGCTCAGTGTTCTCCCTTCAAGGTCCCCAAGGAACTCACAGCATGACACTTTCCCCATCTGTTCCTAAAGGAGTAGTACTCAGGCCCACTCTCCAGGAGCCTGCGCAGTGTACTCCCATCAAGGTGCCCGGAGAGCTCTCAGCACAACCTTTCTGCCCCATCCTTTCTTGAGGGGGTACTATTTCTGCCAGCCAACCCAAACAGCCTCCAGGAGGTTAGTCCAATGTGATTCTCCAGTCCCTCAGTCTAAATCCATGCTCCAAGATCACAGGAAGATGATATTGGACTGAGTCTCCAGTCCCTCAGCTTAAATCTGTACTTGAAGGTCCAGAGGGGAAAACATCAGGTCATTTCTCTGTTCTACGCACTGAGGGGATACACTTTTTCTTGCCTTACTATTCTGACTCACCAGATGGCAGCATATGGAATCCTGCTGGATGTTTTCTTTACTCCATAAGGCTCGGCAGATAGCTTTACTCGATTGTGCTTGGACCACGTGGTTAAGTTCAAAAGCTTTATTTCAGTACAGAATCTTGGTACAGCAGACATGTACTTTCAATACAGCTGGAACTTGTGGTGTAATCCGTACAGCAACAACAGGTAAAAGAAATGTAGCTGCTGAAGGGGAACAGCAGGTGTTCACTGCTTGGATGCCAGAACAGAAATGGCCACAAGGGAGAGGAAGAAGGGAGGAGTTACCTACCTCAGAGCTAAGGGAGCCTGGAGGGGACAAGGGGAATTAAAGGCACACTGTTCAGCCTATACAATAAACATTATATTAAACTATTACCCTGGGTAGAATGAAATGTAAGTCGTGGGACATGACACTCTCTCTTTTTCTCTTTCTCTCTGCCCGGACATGACCAATCTTTTATATGTAGGGCTGGAACTAACAGGGCCTGAATATAGGCAGGGCACAAGGGGCGCTCATCCCTGGGCCTCCACCATTTGCCCTGCAAGAGGGCCTCCACCAACTTTGTGGCTATGGTTGGGGCACCAGGACTTTGTGGTGTCATTGCTTGGTCCGGTCCACATGTCCTGATTCAGTGGGTCAGTAGCGACCTAGGTCCAGAGATCTGGTGCTCAGAAGTGTACTATCCTGGATGAGGTGCATTGATTCCCAGGATGATTTGGAGCTTTGAATCTCCGGATCCAGGGGAGCTAGAAAACCACTGTAGGTGTTGTTTATCCTCTCAGTGCGTGAAGTGAGGGGGTGGGTAACCTGTTTCCACATACATGCAAAGCCCCGGCAAGCCCCCTCTATCGCAGTGAATGGAGTGTGACCGTTTCACTGTGACAGATGACAGAGGGTCACAGAGGCTTCCTGGAGACACGGCCAGGACGGCACAGGGGTCTGGATCTGACATTCTGTTTTAGTGCACAAGGCAAGCACTTTTTTGTTATGTTACTTGCCTGGGCTATTACTTTAAAGTGGACCAACACCCAGGGGTGATCGGCCCGGGACCCCCCCCAAAAGCCCCCAAAAACTGACCTGACCTGCTGCCGCCTCCCGCGCGCCCCTCTAGGCGTGCGCGTGCCCGCGCCGGCCGTTTGTGAATGGCCGGCGCGGGCGCGCGCACTGTCAAAGGGGCGCGCGGGAGGCGGCGGCGGACGCGCTGTCTTGTCCGCGCTTGTCCGTGGCTACGTGGGAGCGTGGTGAGGTGAGTTTTGGGGGGTTTCTGGGGGGTTTTACACAGCGGGGCACCCCTAATCGGGGTACCCCCCTGAAGTGGACCAAAACCCAGGATAGTCAAAATCCTGGGTGTTGGTCCACTTTAAATAGAATGTCCAGCATCTTCATACCCCTCCAGGTGCTGAAACCAGGGGGGAGGGGGGGGGTTACAAAAAAAAACCTTACCTCTCCCGTAATTCAGCACTGGCCAGCCACGTTGGGTTTTGTGCCACTTTAAGGGACACTTAGACTACTTTCAGGCTGGGATGCTTGCAAGGCGATGGCATATTGCTTGCTTATTGTTAGCAGGAGGATTCCACTCGCTCGCATAAGCCCTGCAAGTGGTGTTTTTCAATCACCTGTAATTAGGAGTGAGGCAGGGTGGCAATGATTATCGCTGCTGCCACGCCTCACCCCAGTACAAGACCAACCTAAAGGTTCCCCACAACTCTCAATTTTCACTTTCAATTCAATTTTTTGTTTACCAAGTACATCAGGGATGAACAAGGAATTATTTTTGACATATACACGGTGCAACAAATAATTACAGTGAATACAAGAGATACATACTAACCTGAATACAGAGGTACAGACACTCACACATAGTGCAAGTGATACACGCTAATACAAACTCCTTCAGGCCTAGGCCTATGACGCCTGGCTTTTGTTAAAGTGGACCAACACCCAGGATTTTGACTATCCTGGGTTTTGGTCCACTTCGGTGGGGCACCCCGATCGGGGGTGCCCCGCTGTGTGAAACCCCCCAGAAAGCCCCGAAAACTCACCTCTCCCCGCTCCCATGTGACCGCTGCAGCCAATCCCCACCGGCGGACAAGCGAGAGGCAGCGCCGGACAAGCAGAGCACATCCGCCGCCGCCTCCCGCGCGTCACTCTTACAGGGAGCGCACTCGCACTGGCCATTCACAAACGGCCGGTGCGGGAGCGCGCCCTGCTAGAGGGACGCGCGGGAGGCGGCAGCGGCGGACGCGCATGCGCCGCTTGAACGTGGAAAAGGTAGGATTGTGGGCTTCCTGTGGGGTTTCACCCCGCGGGACATCCCGATTTCGGATGCCCCGCGGGGAGGGATCTGATCGGCCCGGGAATCTTATAGATCCCCCCTGGGTGTTGGTCCACTTTAAGGGTGCAGATAGCCAAAGGAAAGAAGATCTACCACATATATAAGCTATCCGGTCTTCAGCTAACACACGAGGCTTCCAGTCATTGCTTTGTTGCCATGATACTGGGCTGATTAGCATGGGGATGGGTCAGGACCCGCAGTCTGTACACATGGCGGAACACAGACATTCTCTTGGCAGAGGAGGAGGCCGGCTGCTGGACAGCTTTGTAGCGAGCTGGAGTTTATATCAGGCTCTCTGCAGATTTACATTCCTGAGCAGACTTTACAGCAATCGGACTTCTCCTAGACTCACACATAATGGGACAAAAATGCAGACATTACCATACAGCTTAAAGTGGACCAACACCTTCCAAAACAACATGTCTCTGAACAGCTAAACATAAAAAGACACTTACCTTTTGATGGCTTTTGCAGCCTTCTGTCCCTCGCAGCGCCTGTATTCTTCAAAAATCTCGGCCGGAAGTCCCGCCCTCCAGCTCTTGTCCGTTCATTAGCATGCTGTCCCTCTTCCTTGTCCGTTCATTAGCATGCTGTCCCTCTTCCTTGTCTGTTCATTAGCATGCTGTCCCTCTTCCTTGTCCGTTCATTAGCATGCTGTCCCTCTTCCTTGTCCGTTCATTAGCATGCTGTCCCTCTTCCTTGTCCGTTCATTAGCATGCTGTCCCTCTTCCTTGTCCGTTCATTAGCATGCTGTCCCTCTTCCTTGTCCGTTCATTAGCATGCTGTCCCTCTTCCTTGTCCGTTCATTAGCATGCTGTCCCTCTTCCTTGTCCGTTCATTAGCATGCTGTCCCTCTTCCTTGTCCGTTCATTAGCATGCTGTCCCTCTTCCTTGTCCGTTCATTAGCATGCTGTCCCTCTTCCTTGTCCGTTCATTAGCATGCTGTCCCTCTTCCTTGTCCGTTCATTAGCATGCTGTCCTTCTTCCTTGTCCGTTCATTAGCATGCTGTCCCTCTTCCTTGTCCGTTCATTAGCATGCTGTCCCTCTTCCTTGTCCGTTCATTAGCATGCTGTCCCTCTTCCTTGTCCGTTCATTAGCATGCTGTCCCTCTTCCATGTCCGTGGATAAGCTGTCCTCCTCACTCGCGCAATTTCAGTTTCTCTTCTCTACGTCATCGGGGGGCGTGGCCTCTGTCCTCTCTCGGGAGCGTGCACGTCTCCCTGGTCTATTTCCTGAAACAAAAACATGACATAAGTAAAAAATATAAGAAATAAATTAATCAATAACTCACCTATCACAGGCATATCCCCGCCTTTCACTCCCTCCGCTGTTCACCCTTTCCCCTGCTCTGCAGAGCGCACTCGCGCGCTCACGTAAAGGATAAAAAAAAACGTGCATGCGCAGTAGCGCCGCTTAGGTAAAGTGAAGCGCCGCTTCACTTTACCTAACGCGGCGCTACTGCGCATGCGCAAGATTTACAAGAGGAAGAGGTCAAACGATCTCTTCCTCTTACATGAAATTCAAAGATGGCGGCTCGAAACAAAAAAGGACGCGACACTGCGCAGGATCATCGAAGGTAAGTTTTTTTTTTTATTGTTATGGGGCATCCAGGTCTACAAGGACCCTAATCAACCTACTCCCGCTGCTTGTGAGTGCTTAACTTGCAGGCTGATTCATTACTAGTGCCAGGTAACGGCAGATGAGCATCTGTACAGCGGCACTAAGAGCGACTGCTAGTGGGCGCTCTGATCGGCCGTGAGTCGCTATTACAGAGCGCCTCAGTCGCTGTAGTAACATTGCCGGCATTGATTCATTTGATGTGTGAGTCGCTATAACACCAGTACAGCACTATATGGGAGCAAACGGTAGCGACTGGTTAGTGTGAGCGACCATATTCATCAAAAAAACAGCCTCACACAAAATTGTGTGAGCCTAGAGCGAAAGAAGTTGTGTTATTAAACTCTGCTTTTGAACACATATCCACTAGTAACAAAGCGAAAACACATGGAATTACATTGTTATTACATTGTGACATTAACACTTTAATACCAGACCTGTAATGACAATTCTGCATAAAATATAAAAAATCAATAAAGTTTTCAAAATGCATTTAAATAGGCCAGGAGAGGTTACACAATGATTTGATACAAAACAAAAAAATATTAAAAGAAAACCCTGTTTAAAGAGAAGAAAAGTAACGTCCATTGAAATGTATGGGAGAGCGACAGGTAGCGTCAGGTTATACTAGGCTCTGGAAGCCAGGATCCGCAGAGCCGTCTGTGATGATGAATCGGTGAATCGGTCACTGTAAGAGGCGCTCACCAGAATCGCCTTCATAAATGTGGTATTGCGTGCCGTGGCCGACGTTCACCTGCCGCTACCTGTTGCTTACAAGGCGCTACCTGTCACTATCCCTTGATGAATAAAGCCCTTGGGAGATACAGGTGTGCCATGCTCTGCAGCAGCAGTGTAATGGAGAGATCGCTCTTACAGAAAGCTGTGAGTCAGCTGTGAGCTGATTACATTGTAACAGCACTACATGAAAAGAGGTCGGCATTGCACTCTAATATCCAAAAGTTTTTGATATGCTCTAAAAGTGGTTCAGCCAATATGCATACAAACCGGGTGGGATGGACATAACCCCCCCCCCCCCCAAAAAAAAAAAGAGCACCAAACTGTAATCATAAATATAAACCTTTTCAAATAAAAAATATCGCAAAACTGTGTAATATTCAAAATCCATATAAACACATTGGCTAATTAGAGGAGGGGTCACTTATACGCTAGAAGTAAATAAAACTCCCACCAAGCTTGTGTTTTTTTTACCACTGGTAGGAATAAAATCCAAGGGTGACAGGTTTGGGTGTATCAGGGAAGACAGTGCCCGCCCCCCACCCCAGTTTCCTCTTCCTTCCATTAAAAGAATGAAACAATCCTGGCTGTATATTTCTGGATGTCGGGTGTGTAAGTCACCCCTCCAATCCCTGCTTTAGGCCACTCACACTTATGCACGGCATAAAGCCATTGCTTTGGACTGAAACTCAGCATAGGCCACATCCCTGGTTTCCCTTTGAAGTTGCGCTACCAAGTGCTCGGCCTATCTGAATGGCTAAGCATGGGAGCGCGCACAGCTGCTGGGGCGCTAGGGATACGGCCCAGGATCGCGGCGCAGGACTGGTAGGTAAGGAATTTGCGGGCCACTGCAGGGGTTCACACAATGGGCCATCCCAAATCGGGATGCCCAGGGGTAGCTAGAGGGCCGGCCCTGCAGACTTTTAGACTGATGAGAACCCACACACAAGCGCTGGGATCGCCGGCGAGGTGAGTATACTGAGGCCCTTATTTATGAAGGAATAGCGACAGGTAGCGACTGGTGAGCGGCCGGTAATGACGGGCCCCGCCACGAGAACGCCGGCTCCCCACCACAATCACACATTTATCAAGCCGATCCTGCTTAGCGACTGAGATAGCGCCAGATATCCACTCATTCATCATTATTCCAGCCTCAGCCCACAGCGCCAGCGTCCGACCTTGAACAGCGACAGGTATGACCTCTCGCTACCTGGCGCTCTCCAATGCATTTCAATGGAACAATCTTTAAATATTCATAATTAATTGTTATTATTGTTTTTTTTTTTTTTTTTAAATGTGACATATTCTGTGACCACTTCTGCAATGTTAGATAATTTTTTTAAGGTAAAAAAAAAAAAAATGTGTGCAGAATTGATATTACAGGTCTGATATTATTGTATTCATATTACTAAATTCTTTAAAAATTTATTTTTTTTGGTTTCCAAAAATATGGTGGTTTGGGGGTTAAAAAACTACTTTTAACACATCTCCGCCAGCGCTCTGGGGTTTAAACATGCATTTCACAGCGCAATCATTTTTTGAGCGTGATTTTTTGATGAATATGGTGGGAGCCGGTCGCTCTGACCAGTCGCTATCATGTGCACCCATACATCGCGGAACCTGTCAAATAGCGACTCGTCACCTTGTATTCAACATTACTGCACACCGACTGAGTCGCTATCAACAACCGAACAACGGCCAAGCACAGCGACTACTAGCGGGCGCTGTGAAAATACCGCTACAGTCGCTCAACTGTCGCTACCTGCCGCTATTAATGAATCGGCCTCTGAGTGTACACTGCGGTTTTCCTGCAAGTGGCGCCTCGGTGTTGAGTGTCCCATGGCCAATAGGATTCAGGGGGCAGGTTTGTACAAAAAACCATGCATGACACTAGAAATGTCCACCGTATGCCATTGGCTGGTAGCAATCATGTGAGATACTCAATACCCAATACGGTATTGCTATTTAATTCTTTATACTGTTTGTACATGACCCCTCTGATTGCAGAGGCACACTATAAAGCATACCTACCCAGGGTTGTATTTAGTGTTTATGCTGCCCTAGGCACTTCAAGTGCTGGCGCCCCCCTTTTCTTAAGTAATATTTGTAGTGAGGAGAGGTTTCAAGGGGAGAAAATGCAGAGGAGCATGTATTCTATTATATAGTACCAGACACACAGGAGTCACATGGCCAGATCAGTAAAGGGGAGAGGATCAAGCTGCAGACTGCCTTTAATTCGGTGCGCCCCCCCCCCCACAATGTGGCTTGGGAGCATTTGTAAGGAGGCATGAATGCGCAACAACTTTTTTTGCTCTAGCAGTAACATCTACGCCCCCCTGCAGGTGGCTACCCTAGGCACAGGCCTAGGTTTGCCTAATGGTAAATACAGTCCTTTACCTACCAACTTTTCAGGGTGGGAAAGAGGGACATTTGTTGAGGCCACGCCCCCTCATTAATGGATGGATAGGAGAAGAGGTGCAACAGTTACAACAATATAAACACTTTAAATAGGGAAATGAATCTTTTAGTGATGCAGATCTGCATGTTACACCTCAAAGAGGGGCAAAGGAGAACAACAGGGACAGGGGGACATGGACTCAAAAGAGGGACAGTCCCTCCATATCAGGGACACTTGGGAGTAAAGTATTCCCTGATGTCGCTTTTTGGTGTGCACAACGCCCTCTATGTAGTTCCTTGGGGTGCACAGCCTTCAATGTAGCTTCTTGACCAGCACAATCTTTTGTAATCCTTTGAGGTACACAGCCATGTGGCGCTGTCAGGTGCATCGATTCCTTAAAGTCCTTCATTGTCCAGGCATTGTGTGGGCACAACATTATATAGTTAAGAGACACGGAGCAATAAGGGCACGGTTATATATTTTTATTGTGTGGGCACACATGGCAATGTTCTTATTTTTTTCCTTTTTAAAAATTAATCCGATTGCCAGAGTCATTTAAAACTCAAGTTTTACCTAATTTTTCTCATGTAGAGCTGAGATGGAAGTGGCATGGCTGACACATACAAACACGCTGAGTGCATTGCATTAGATATCTCTGAATGTGATTTGTGACTTTTTCTAGATTTACTGCAGTTTACAGTTATGACAAGTTATGACAGTAGATGGTGCTGTTACCAATTCTTAACTGTAGCCTCTATATGCATTTTCTGATGTGTATTTCCTGTATACTCAGCTGCGCTCTATCACTCCTTTTTCCTGTCTGTGCTAGCCACCATGTTAACGTGACAATCTTATACTGCATGCATGTTCCAGTAAAGCCAGTCCTGTTACACCACAAATGTCTACCTGGCTTTGACCCTGCACCATTAGATTAAGCTGGGAGTATAGAGAGCTCCATTTTAGCCTATCACTATCACAGTGGGTGTCGACCTGACACGAACCTCGTGATTAGATTGATGGTCAGGATCATGGGAGAGGTGCTGAAGGTAAAGGAAGAGGAAGCAGAAATTCTCCTTCCTTTCTGAGACCAGAGCAAAGAGACCGCTTGGGATTGACATCGCTTTAGGTAAGCTGTCAGGCAACTGATTTTAAAAATTTGACTGGTCAATCCTTTTAATGTCATGGCTAGTTAGTGGTCCGGCAGGGTGTGGGATGCAGCAGCTCTGAGGGACACTACAGAGATTTTGATAAGCTTTGTGGACATGGCAGCTGTACTTATTCTTATATTTCTAATGCACTATCAAACGCTTTTTAACATTAACAAGGGATAGCGCCAGGTAGCGAATGATGAGCGAACGATAATGACGGTCACCGCCACGAGAACGCCGGCTCCCCTCCGCAATCACACATTTATCAAGCCGATCCTGCTTAGCGACTGACAGAGCGCCAGATAGCGAATCATTCATCATTATTCCAGCCTCACCCCACAGCGCCAGGGAGCGACCTTGAACAGCGACAGGTATGACCTCTCGCTACCTGGTGCTCTCCAATGCATTTCAATGGAGCAATCTTTAAATATTCTTAATTAATTGCTATTATTTTTAATTTTTTTTTTTTAAATGTCAAAAATTCTGTGACCACTTCTGCAATGTTAGATATTTTTTTAAGGTAAAAAAAAAAAAACAAATTGTGCAGAATTGATATTACAGGTCTGATATTAATGTATTCATATTACAAAATGTTTTGAAAAACTTTTTTTTTTTTTTTCCCCAAAAATATGGTTGTTTGGGGGTTAAAAAACTACTTTTAACCCATCGCCGCCAGCGCTCTGGGGTTTAAACAAGCATTTCACAGCGCGAGAATTTTTTGAGCGTGATTTGTTAATGAACATGCTGGGAGCCGTTCGCTATGGCCATTCGCTGTCATGCGCTCCCATACAGCGCGGAACCTGTCAAACAGCGACTCCTAACCCCGTATTCAACATTGTCGCTGTCAACAGCTGTCAACAGCCGAACAACGGCCAAGCACAGCGAATACTAGCCGGCGCTGTGAAAATAACGCTACTGGCGCTCATCTGTCGCTACCTGGCGCTATTAATGAATCGGCCTCCCCGTTGTATATAACTGCTATTGCATTTTAACAGTTATCAGCCTGATTTATTTTTCTATATGGAGTGTAAGATGTCAACGTCAGAAATGATACCTGAGAAATCTGCATGTTACCGGAAACGGCTTCCTATTATGTGGAGTTCATTACGTTATCTGCAGTAGACATTCCTTTTATTTGAGGAAACAGTTTCCTTTCTGTCAGCGGCTGCTGGAGGCAGAGGGGGATTCTCACGTTGGGAACTTGGAAACCCAACAAGGAATGTTTCCAATGCGTTCAGCGTGTCTGTAGACACTTAATAATGCTCCTCGGAGCTTTCTCTGGGCATGCCCAGCCTCACAGTGGAAAACGGCAATGGAGAAACATCCGAAGCTGCACCAGCGACTGCGCTTATTATAATGAACATGTGACGTAACTTCAAGAAGTATCAAAGGCGAACTAAGGAATTTTTTCCATAGACTTCCAGGCACATGTAAATGATCACAGACCCCGGGGGATGTATATGCAAAATGAATTACATGCTAAACATACATCACAGATGCACATATGGAAATGTGGTCTGGCTTATCGCCACTATGGGGTTTATTCATCAAGGGATAGCGCCAGGTAGTGCATCGTAGCGGCAGGCAGCGTCTGGTGAATGCTGGGCACTGTACACAATACCACATTTATGAAAGCAAATCTGGTGAGCGACTCTAACAGCACCATGTAGGGTACGATTCATCATTACAGGCCGCTCAGCATATAGCACCGGCTCTAGCTTCCAGAGCGCCAGGTATTACCTGTCGCTACCTGTCGCTCTCCCATATATTTCAATGGACGTTCCTTTTCTTCTGTTTAAACAGGGTTAAACATTTTTGAAAACTTTTTTGCTTTTTTATATTTTTATACAGAATAGTATTTACAGGTCTGTCATTAATGTATAAATGTCACAGTTTTACAACAATGTAATTCTATGGCCCTTATTTAACAAGGGATAGCGCCAGGTAGCGAATGGTGAGCGAACGGTAATGACGCTCACCGCCACGAGAACGCCGGCTCCCCTCCGCAATCACACATTTATCAAGCCGATCCTGCTTAGCGACTGACAGAGCGCCAGATAGCGAATCATTCATCATTATTCCAGCCTCACCCCACAGCACCAGCGAGCGACCTTGAACAGCGACAGGTATGACCTCTCGCTACCTGGCGCTCTCCAATGCATTTCAATGGAGCAATCTTTAAATATTCTTAATTAATTGCTATTAATGTTTTTTTTTATTTTTTTAAATGTCAACAATTCTGTGACCACTTCTGCAATGTTACATATTTTTTTTAAGGTAAAAGAAAAAAAAAAAAAATTTGTGCAGAATTGATATTACAGGTCTGATATTAATGTATTCATATTACAAAATGTTTTGAAAAACATGTTTTTTTTTTTTTTTCAAAAAATATGGTTGTTTGGGGGTTAAAAAACTACTTTTAACCCATCGCCGCCAGCGCTCTGGGGTTTAAACAAGCATTTCACAGCGCGAGAATTTTTTGAGCGTGATTTCTTAATGAATATGCTGGGAGCCATTCGCTATGGCCATTCGCTGTCATGCGCTCCCATACAGCGCGGAACCTGTCAAACAGCGACTCCTAACCCCGTATTCAACATTACCGCACACCGACGGGGTCGCTGTCAACAGCCGAACAACGGCCAAGCACAGCGACTACTAGCGTGCGCTGTGAAAATACCGCTACTGTCGCTACCTGGCGCTATTAATGAATCGGCCTCTATGTGTTTTCGCTTTGTTACTAAGCTTTTCGCTTTGTGTTTTTGCATCTGGCGCTCTATGCTACAGCGACCAGATCCAGAGCGCCTGCGCTGTGTGAGTGTTTTTTTGTTAAATATGGTGTGAGTCACTGAGAGTCGGTCGCTCTGAGCTGGCGTTACCTTTCGCTCCCTGCAACACTGCACTGGTGTTAGAACACCCAACATACATCTCATTCATCAATGCCGGCCAGGTTATAAGAGCGACTGAGGCGCCCGATAGCAGATCACAGCGTCTAATAGCAGTCACTCTTAGTGCCTATGTACAGACACTCATCTGCCGATACCTGGCGCTAGTAATGAATCAGCCTGTATAGTGCCCTGCCATCTGGTCTGGTAAGGGGAATGGTTATTAAACCGAAATAACACCCCCCCCCCCCCCCCAAGTCTGCTGCATCTGGATTGCGCACACAGCTTTCCAGTTTGCAGCCAAAATAAAAGTTCTCACCTTTTTTATTTGCTTTAAAAATCTGTTTTTAACTCCATGATGGCAGCCCCTGGTCAGTCTTCACCCGCCAAAGCGGAAGCCCATTTGCCCGGCAAACTGGAAGCACCTGCTCAGCTGTGTAAGCGCAGCATTTTAGAGGGGGAGGGCATCATGGTGGCTCTATACTACAGTATACAGCCTTATAATGTGTCAGTGTAGACATGGGGGGTATTTCTAGTCTGTGGGTGCTGCTCTAATGAAGGCTAGACAGTAGTAGTATAGCCACCATTTAAGGTGCATCTGCATGGTGTCCCCAGCCCCTTTACAGTGCCCTCCACGTGTGACAGGTCTATGGGGTGGCACTTGCTCAGTGATGGCTGTCCATACAGTAGTACAATGGAGTGGTTCTGAGCTTCATAGTCAGCAACTGGAAAGTTGGTGAAAACACATTTAAAGGGGACCTATATCCATTTGTAAGGAAGTCCACTTAGTTGAGGAAGCTTCTTTTACAGAGCCAGGCTAAAACCCTGTGGGAAGCTTGGCCCTGTATCCCAGGCTTCTCTTTTTTCAATCAAAGCAGGCTGCTGGTTCCCATGATGTACATGGTGCCCCTGCAGTCCCTGACAGGATGATGCAACTATCCTGCAAATTTGAATGGGATGCCTCATTCTTTTGAGTTGCTTTTCCAAAAGAAGAAAAACTGTAACATATTTTATTGTGGATCAGGCAGAGATGGGCACAGACTACTTACAGCAGTACCACCATTCTTGGATAGTGTTTACAGGGCAAATGCTGCAGAAGGGAAGGCCAGAGTGTCAGGTATTAATGAATTGCAGATTCTCGTGAGCTGAGCTGGAACTCAGGAGCTGGTAGACAAGACGGAGTTAATGCTGGCTGAGCTGGGAGGAGGCCAGCGGGGAATGTCTTCAGTACTAGACCACAAGGCAGTCTGGGGAGTAAGTTTAATTTGACTGAACTAGGATAAAAAGACTGCATGGAAGAAAGGGGGAATATTAAATTGATTCAGTAGGGAATAAAAAACAAAAGGGTACTTACTTTTTGTCCTACGCAGCTGGTCACTGGAGGCCCGGTGTTTCAGACACCCGAATGCCTTTTCAGACCCCGCTGCAGTCGCCACCTACCGCGCCGCTTGAGACCTTAAACTGTATTCTCTGGCACCTGGTTGCCAGGCCATGCCTCCACTATCAGACACAGGGGGGTGTGGCCCCGGCCCCTCTATTTAATACAATGGAGAGGGGGCGTGTAGGGCCTCGTTCACTACCTCCATTGCAATGAATGCAGAGGGCATGGCCGAACCCCTCCTGATTGATTTCAAGTTGCGATTCCGTCCTGCCATCAATCCCATTCCTGGGGTCAGGCCCCGGGTGGCACGGAAGACGGCGACTGCAGTGGGGGCCTGGTAAAGAGATTGGGTGAGGTCTGGAGCACCGGACCTGTAGTGAGCAGCGGTGGACAAAAGGTAAATAATCTTGTTTATTTCCCTGCTGTATGACTTTTACAGTGGACCAAAACCCAGGATTTTGACTATCCTGGTTTTTGGTCATTGCCCCCGGAGCATCTTGATCGGGGATGCCCCGTGATGTGAAGCCCCCCAGGTTGCCCGATCTCACTCACCCTTCCACAGTTCTACGACACATGTGCAGCCCTCAATTTGCAATCAGCGCGCTCGTATCTGCTCCCGTCCCTTTGTCTAAAGTGAGCGGATCTGAGCACGCTGGTGGCAGTATCCCCCAGCTACCCTCTAATAGAGAGCATACCAGCGCCGGCCATGTAGAAATGCCTGGTATGGGCACGTACCCTGCTAAAAGGGATAGCGGGGATGCAGTCGCAGCTCACACATGCGCCATTGGACCGGGAAAGAAGGTGAGTTTCCAGGCGACCTGGGGGGTTTCTCACAGCGGGGCACCCCCGTTCTAGATGCCACGGGGGGAGGGAATCCAGCGGCCCTGGAATCTTATAGATTTCAGGGCCATTGGGGCATGGGTTTTGGTCCACTTTAACATTATTTATTTTTAGCCTGGGCATTTTGAGAAAAATATGTTATTTTAAGTGATTTTGGGGGGTTATTTAAATGCTACCTAGCGGCACGTAGCGTCAGGTGAATGCTGTGCGCATATGTGAAACCACATCTAAGATAGCGACTCTGGTGAGACTTAAAGAACTTAATGTGTACAGTCTGGAGGAAAGAAGGGAGAGGGGGGACATGATTGAGACCTTTAAATATGTGAAAGGATTGAATAAGGTTCAGGAGGGAAGTGTTTTTAAGAAGAAACTTAACGATAGAACAAGGGGGCACAACCTGAAGCTAGTCGGGGGGAAGATCAGGAGCAATGTTAGAAAATATTATTTTACAGAAAGAGTAGTAGATGCTTGGAACAAACTTCCAGCAGAGGTAGTTGAAAAATCAACAGTCACTGAATTTAAACATGCCTGGGATAAGCACACATCTATCCTAAGATAAAGAGAACATACAGTATACACATAAGGGCAGACTAGATGGACCGTATGGTCTCCTTCTGCCGTCAACCTTCTATGTTTCTATGTTTCTATGGTGAGCGCCTCTAACAGCGCCATGTAGAGTCACATGTATTACTAGAGGTGGCTCAGCATATAGCGCCGGCGCTTTAGGTTCAGGAGTGTCACATATTACCTTTCGTTCAGCTTTGCCATACATTTCAGTGGGGTTTCATTTGGTTGTGTTTAAATAGCGTGTTGGGCAATTAAAACTTAAATTATTTGCTCAAGTCATTGTGTGACCTCTCCTGGCTGCAAACACTTTTATACATTTTTTAAATGCAGAATTGTCATTACAGGTCTGGCACTAAAGTGTCATTGTCACAGTGTTAAAACAATTTCTTTCCATGCGTTTTTGCTTTGTTACTGGTGGATATGTGTTCAAAAACAGTCTTTGATCATACAGCGCCCAGCTTTAGAGCGGCGACATGTGCGTGTGTGTAGTTTTCCCTTACATATGGTGTGGAGCACCGAGTGCCGGACACACTGAGCTGGCGCTACCTATCACTCGCTGCAGCGTCCTGTTAGATGTAGTGTAGAGTCTTGGGCGCCACCTAGCGTTCTCAATTAGCTCTGCAGTGAATCAGCGCCCACCACACATCACATTCATCAATGTTGGCCAGGATACTACCACAACTGCTACACTAGGTTACAGCACCCAACACACGCTTACAGCATCTAATAGCTGTCGCTCTAAGCGCAATGAATTAGCCTCCATGTATGTATTGTACGTATGTATTTTTCGTACACAGTAATTAACTTTTAAAACTTGTGATCTCAATTGTTTTCTTTCTTTTTTAAGTTTTATTGATTTCACGGTAAGTAATTAAATACAGCAAATAAAAACAATTTGGATAGTTCACATTGTTACAGTTATTCAAAATGTAAACATCTTGTAATCCTTCAAGTTTTAAATAATAGATTTAAGAATATATCCATTTCCCCAGTTTGTTTCATTGTACTTCCTGAAATGTAATACCATTTAAATCATAGTTTATTATTAATACTGACATTATTGCCTATAGCAATTAAACAAAAAAACTGGAAAAGAGTTGAAAAGATTTATTACTGAACACATACAAGATCATACAGTAAAACTAATTTAAAAAATGCAAAGAAAATAAAAACAAAAAAAATAAAATAAAATAAATAAAAGGGGCGAGGGGAAGAGTACAAGAAAATGAGATTTATACTGATTTTTGTATGTTATTATTATACTGTCTCAAAATAAACATAAAAAATGCATTTGTAAAAGGAGTTACATAAGATTTTGGATAGACTCTTTCATTACTTAATTCGTCTGCTGCTCAGTAGATTTTTTCCTGCCAAGCGGCTAAAACAGAATGTTCCCAATAAATTTTATAGCAGCTGAGGTTGTGCACTGTGAGCAGTTTCCTCAATTCATAAATTTATGTTTATGCTGTTGTGAGGGTCAGAGGATGGAAGCAGCTTCTCAGCGCTTAGGGCGATTTCTTCTTTGGCTGAAGCCTTAATCCGCCAGCCCTTCGCCATGCAGTTTCCTGTCACCAGTGCATTAGTCCTTCCATGTCCAGCCAAACTATTTATTTTACATTCGGACGTAGCTTGATTATATGTGGTGGAGGTCCCTGGACATGAATTCTAGTGGTCACTGGTGATCATTTAGCTAGAGGGTGAAGCAATGATGCTTTTCTCTGCAGTACTGGAATGAAAGAGGAACATAGACGTTTTTAGCCAATTCTTTTCTTGCACCAAAATAATAAACTGTAGAGCAGGGGTGTCAAACTCAAATACACAGTAGGCCAAAATTAAAAGTGGGCCAACCTTGATATTTATTGAAAAAATGTCTATCCTACAGCGCATGCATGTAGCCAAGCAGGGCAGCCACGGCCCGCGCATGTACCATTGGATCGGCAGTCAGGTAAGTTTTACTGGCAATCCAGGGAGGTTTCAAACAGTGACGTTGAGGCTGATTCATTACTATCACAAAACACTATATAAAATGGCTGGAGAAAGTTCTTATATCTATGCATGTGCACTGCCGCACCAAATCAGTGGCGTCCTACTAACCACCACAGAAGCTCAATGATGAAAACACAAAACACACGGTTACATGTAGGACTGGCACAAATGCTAAAGCTAAATGAGCTGAATAAACATCGTTTTATTGCGCCAATCTCAGAACACACATGGGACAAATCACACATGTCACCTCGCTTCTAGCCCTGCTCCAGCCTACAGCTCCTTCGTTTTCAGAGTGTTGCGCAACACGGACATTGATGGCGGCAGTATCGAGAGATGTTATATTTCCACCGCAGCTAAGTACCCGCCTGTGTGAGATATTTATATCCAGTGACTGTAACCAATGCCAGAGCCCATATGGTCATGAGCAGTGCCATAACGGAATGAATACAGCGCAGATGTATGGTATCTAGTATACCGCCAATTACTGTGCTTGCTGCTATCGGGCTCTCCCCCTACCAGGCATATATAAAAGGGGCCAGCTTGCGGTGACGTCATCCAGTCAGCCTATATTTCAGCCCCATACGGATATGGTGTTGACACCTTCTGTGAGGATGCATGCCACTGACCCACTTAGATAGTTGCATATCACAGGGCGGTGTGTCATGCCTGTATTAGGCAGAATTGAGCAGCGCTGCTAGCGGGGTGTATGTTGTGTGTGCGTGGTCTGTGCGTGTGTGCACGGTGGGCCCCCGTGATTTTTTATAGCACTGTTTGTTAATTTTATACCTGTGTGATTTGTCCCATGTGTGTGCTGAGATTGGCGCAATAAAACGATGTTTTGTGTTTTCATCATTGAGCTTCATTACTATCACCAGGTTTAGGCAGATGAGCATCTGTATAGCGCCGCTTAGAGCGACCGCTAGTAGACGCTGTAAGGGGGTATCAGACGCTGTAACAGAGCACCTCAGTCGCTGACGTGATAAATGAGATGTGTGTCTGGTGATGTAGAGGCAATCTCCCTCATTTACTGCAGCGCCTGAGCATTCCTATGCTGCTATAAACCCTTATTGTATGTCAAACTATCAGCAGCAGTGTTATTTTACACCCACATTAAAAAAAAGCTTCCCTGACCCCTGAGTTATAATGCTCGTTTTTTTTTTATTTTAATGTGCCTATGTAAAATAATTTTTTTCGTTATATTTTTTGTAAGTATTTTTGTGAAAGTTTTTTTCTTTTTTTCTGTTTTTTTATTTTATTTATTTATTTATTTTTTTGTTCTTTTTTTCTGTAGTTTTTTAATTAAATGTTTTATTGTATGTGTTAAACCTAGGTGCTGCCAAAAATACCTAATTGTGTGTGTGGAGACATACAATACTATTATAAATAAAAACAAAACACAAATGTAGGTATAAAAATATACATTTTTTTATTAAGTAAAAACTGGCCAAACAAAATGCTGCAAATTGAATTTCCCCCACTCTGAACCTTGTCCTGCAGCTCCAGCAGCATTTCCCTTGATTCAAGGATGAATTGTCACAGTCTGTGATGCTCTTTCATACAAGCTGTGGGAAAGAAAAGACGGGGAGGCCGATTCATTAATAGCGCCAGGTAGCGACAGATGAGCGACTGTAGCAGTATTTTCACAGCGCCCGCTAGTAGTCGCTGTGCTTGGCCATTGTTCGGTTGTTGACAGTGACTCAGTCGGTGTGCGGTAATGTTGAATACGGGTTTAGGAGTCGCTATTTGACAGGTTCCGCGCTGTATGGGAGCGCATGTTACCGAATGGCCATAGCGAAGGGCTCCCACCATATTCATTAACAAATCACGCTCAAAAAATTATCACGCTGTGAAATGCATGTTTAAACCCCAGAGCGCTGGCGGCGATGGGTTAAAAGTAGTTTTTTAACCCCAAAACAACCATATTTTTGGAAACAAAAAAAAACAAGTTTTTAAAAACATTTTGTAATATGAATACATTAATATCAGACCTATAATATCAATTCTGCCCATATTTTTTTTTTAATTTTTTTACCATAAAAAAAAAACTAACATTGCAGAAGTGGTCACAGAATTTTTGACATTGAAAAAAAAAACAAAACATTAATAACAATTAATTATGAATATTTAAAGATTGCTCCATTGAAATGCATTGGAGAGCGCCAGGTAGTGAGAGGTCATACCTGTCGTTGTTCAAGGTCGCTCGCTGGCGCTGTGGGGTGAGGCTGGAATAATAATGAATGAGTCGCTATCTGGCGCTCTCTCAGTCGCTAAGCAGGATCGGCTTAATAAATGTGTGATTGTGGTGGGGAGCCGGCGTTCTCGTGGCGGTGACCGTTCGCTCACCAGTAGCTACCTGGCGCTATCCCTTGTTAAATAAGGGCCACAATTAAGTCCTATAGTCCTACAACTAAAATATGATATTTGTTAAAGAATGATGTTTAGCATAAAGTCACTACAAAGATTTTTAAACATACACAACAGCCCAACCTTTCATAAGTTGTGATGGCAAAGTAAATTAACCTGTGGACCCATTCAACATTACCACCATAATCTAAAATCAAAAAGCAAATTACCTAACCACTAAAGGCCTACTTGACCACAGAAGAATTTAGTTAATATAGTGGCCAATGAGGAAAATGATTCCAAATGTATGTCGGGTGAGCTTTTACTAGAAATATTGTTTAAAATTAAAACAATAGGGAATGCAGAATTCCAAATGTAGCAGGAATGTAAAAGCAGCACACAAACTACCTAAGCAATGCTGTGTTTAGAGCCTGTATCTGCTCTCGGGGTCCCGGCGCTTGAAATCCGACCAGCGCTGCCGGATTAACTTGGGTTTAAGTTTGGTATTGAAGCGTCGGGACACTGTGGCCTTCACCTCCCCCACGATGACGCAGAAATCCTAGATGCCCAGAAAGGAAAGAAAAAAACAAATTAAGACAAACAATATTACAAGCATAGATACATATTTATTTACATTAAATGACATTGACTTAAAGTGTAACAAAAAATTGGGATGCCCTGGGGTTTAAAAAAAAACAAGTAAATAATATATAATGAACCCCCCAGAAAAAAAAAAATTGGCAGTAAACACAGAAAACGCTAAAGTTTCAAAATTACAACAAATATATTAACGCTAAAACCCTAAGACCAGCCGGAAATGTTAGCACCTTTATAGTAGGCTGCAACACACCAGAAAATACATCAATACAAAAAATTATAAAAAAAAACAAAAAACATTACTTACTTTCAGTATCTGACCATTTAACACATGGGTCCACCCGATGCCTCATTTTCCTTGCTGGAGCCTCCTCGGACAAAGAGGATGAGGAGCTGCTCGGAAAACGTCCCACGCAGCGTTTTGGGGCATCCATCATACTGCACGGGACAACTGGAAGTGCATAAAGCGAAACCCAAAGTAAAACCTTTGAACCCGTCACAAGGTATGAACGCTAGAGAACGCCCACCACAAGGTACGAGCACTATAGAAAGCTTGGAGACCATAGCGCACAACACTACGCAGCATCTACAGGAGAAAACAATGCCGCAGCGAACGCTAGGTGGTGCTTGAGCTACACCGTATCTAACAAGAGGACAGCGCTGGAACCAGCGACAGGTAGTGAGAGGTAGCGCCAGGACAGAGCATTCGGCACTTGGTGCTCCACACCACACTTTTCAAAAAAGGACACACACACAGCGTCGACGCACTAAATCTGGTCGCTATAGCATAGAGTGCCAGACGCTGTGTGATTAAAGTCTGTTTTTAAACACATATCCACCAGTGACAAAGCGAAAACACATGGAATTACATTGTTATAACATTGTGACATTAATACTTTAATGCAAGACCTGTAATGACAATTCTGCATAAAAATATAAAAAGTCAGAAAAATGTCTAAAAGTGTTTGTTTGCAGCCAGGAGAGGTCACACAATGATTTGAGCAAAAAGAAAAAAAGTCCAACAGGCTGTTTAAACACAAGCAAATGAAAGCTTATTGAAATGTATGGGAGAGCGTCACTGAGCAAAAGGTAATACCTGGCGCACTGGAAGCTATACGCTGAGCCGCCTGTAATAATACATCAGCTGCTAAATGGCGCCGTTAGAGTCGCTCACCAGATTTGCTGCCGGCCGCTTTGAGGCACTACCTGGCGCTATCCCTTCTTGAATAACCCCCTTAGGATGGCCAGGGTAGTGACGATCAGGCAACCCTGGAGTCTTATAGACTTTGGGACTGCTTTTGGTCCACTTCAACTGGCCAGCCGTGAAGTCTTTTAGACTCCAGGGCCAGCCAAATATGTGGTTGGTCCTCTTTAGTCCAAACCCGGGGTTTTGCTCCACTTTAACTGTGGGGCTTTTGATCAGCAGAAGGCAGTGGGCTAGAGTGCCAGCTCTGGAAAACAGGGGCCCAGACAGCCTGCCTGAATGGACATGCAATATGGCTAGGGACGCACTGGAGGCCACACTCTTGCAGAAGGAAAGCATGCAAAGGTGTCCAAGTCTGCTGCCCTCAGCAAATACTCCTCACATTGGTTCTAGGCCACAGTAAGCAAGGCCACAGTAAGCAGGCCCAATCTGCCTCACTGATGGATGCTTTAGAGCAGTATCAGGGAAAATAGCAACATCCATAGAAATATAGGCATACCTTCCAACTATTCAGGGTTGGAAAGAGGGACAGTTGTTAAATGAAGTCACACCCCCTCTTTGAGGGATGGATAGGAGATAGGGTGTAACAGTTATAACAATATAAACACTTAGAATAGGCAAATTAATTACACCTCAAAGAGGGACAAATGAGAACAACGAGGGACAGGGGGACATGGACTCAAATGAGGGACACTTGGGAGGTATGATATAGGTATTGGCCAGTTCAAGCTTGATAGAAGCCCCAGGGCTCAAGCCCCTCAGTGAAAGATGGGTGTTGTTTCAGTTTATATAGACAACTGGCCAAACCCAAATGAATCAATTCTTGTTATTTCAGTTAAACTAGTTGACCTATTACTGTTTTCCCTGATGCAACACATTTGTTAATTCAATTATTATTTTGTTATTATGTATGTATATATAGTTCAGTATTCCCCTTGCTTAACCAGACAAAATTAATTCTTAGTACAATTTGGATTTTCTATTACATTCTATTAAAATTAATTGTTCATCTTTGTGGGGATCTGCAAAACATGACCCGTTGGGGACCACAGAGCTAGGGCGACATTGGCTGGATGGTCTCACCACATGCCAGGGGTGCCAGCAGAGGGACTGCAAAAGAAAGCAAAACAAACCCTAAACTTTTTCTAAATATATAAACTCAAAGAAAACTACCGTATTTTTCGCCCCCTATAAGACGCACTTATTTTCCCCCAAAAGTGGGGGGAAAATGTCAGTGCGTCTTATCGGGCGAATGTGGAAAAAAAATAAATAAAAAGAAAAAGGTTAACTCACCTCTCCATCGCTTGCGCTGTCCCGGAAGTGGAAGAGGCAGCGGCGCCAGCACACACAGGCACTGGCCTGTTACAGTGGTGGGCGTGGCCGACGCTCGAGCATTGGCCACGCCCAACCCTATACCAATGCCGGGTGTTCACTCTGTGCGCTGGCGCCGCAGAGAGCAAGGAAGCAATGAAGGCAGCTGTATCTGCTGCCTCCTCTGCGGCGCCTGCACGTGCAGGCGCTGCAGAGGAGGCGGCAGACACAGCTGCCTCCATCGGTTCCTCTCTGCGGCGTCGGCATACAGAGTTGACACACGACCTTATACAGCGGTGGGCGTGGCCGACGCTCGAGCATCCAGAAAAAATCCAGAAAAACTATATCCACAGCCGACCCTCTGTCCAGGCTTCTACTCACCTCCTCATAGAAGCCAATCAGGTTAGTCTAGCAGCTTCTGTCCTTAGTAAAACCGTGTTGGTTGTCACTTATAATATTATGGATAGTTACATATTCGTGTATGTTGTCCCTTAATAGTCCCTCAAAGAATTTCCCCACAATGGATGTTAAGCTAATAGGTCTGTAATTGCCCGGAGAAGACCTAGAGCCCTTTTTAAAAATGGGCACCACATTTGCCTTGCGCCAGTCCCTTGGCACTGTACCAGTTGCAAGTGAGTGTTTAAAGATCAACAACAGAGGTGACGAGATAACGGAACTGAGTTCTTTGAGAACTCTTGGGTGAAGTCCATCTGGTCCTCCAGTCTTATTCACATTTAAATTATTTAGTTTTTCTTGGATGATATTCACATTTAGCTTGTTAATTATTATACTTGGGCTATTGCTATCAGTGGCATCTCCTGTGTTGGCTCGTTGCTCTTCTCTTGTGTACACAGAGCTAAAGAATCCATTTAACAGCTCCGCCTTATCTTCATTCCCAGTGACCATTTCCCCGTTAACATTAATTAGGGCACCTACCTGTTCTGATGTGGTTTTCTTCGAATTAATATATTTAAAAAATCTTTTAGGGTTTGTTTTGGTTTCTTTGGCCACATTTCTTTCATTTTGTGCTTTTGTCAACCTTATTTCTTTCTTACACATTTTATTTACTAGTTTATACTTCTCAAGTGTTACAGCTGAGAGTTCAGCCTTGTAATGTTTAAATGCACTTTTTTTGTTCTTTATTGCCCTTTTAACCGCAGGTGTCAGCCATGAGGGGTTTAATTTTAGCCGCTTATATTTGTTACCTGTAGGAATACATTTTGCAACGTTGCTACTCACAATTGATTTAAAGCACTCCCATTTGGCATCTGTATCCTTATTCCTAAACAGATGCTCACAGTCAATGTCCTTGAGTGCCGCTCTGAGCCTGGGGAAGTTGGCCTTTCTAAAATTTAATGTTTTTGCCTTCCCAGGCAGAAAATCTTTCTTACAGTTTATGTTAAATACAATTATATTGTGGTCACTGTTACCAAGATTTTCACGGACTGTTACTGCCCCCATCAGGTCATCATTATTTGATATTACAAGATCTAGAATAGCATCACCCCTAGTAGGTGCCTCCACGAACTGATTCATATAATTATCTTGTAGCAAGCTGAGGAATGCTCTCCCCCTTGTAGTGGAAGCCGAACCATGTCTCCAGTCAAATTCCTGGATAGTTGAAGTCCTCCATCACCACCACTGTACCAGCCTGTGACGCCCGCTCTATCTGTTTATGCAGTTGACCCTCTATTTCGTCAGTTATATTTGGGGCCTATAGATTACACCAAACTGTATTTTAGCATTGTTTACATCGCCCCCTACTTCTACCCACAAGGATTCTACATCCTCACAATCTTCTGCTAGTATCCCCTCATTAATATATGCTTTGAGTTCTTGCTTTACATAAAGACACACGCCACTCCCTTTCCTTTTTGCTCTGTCTATCCGAAAAAGAGCAAAACCTTGTAGATTGACAGTCCAGTCATGTGTGGAATCCAGCCATGTCTCAGCCACACCAACAACATCAATATTCTCTGCCAGCACCAAAGCCTCAAGCTCCCCCACTTTACTTGCCAGACTTCTGGCATTTGTGAACATACACTTTATGTTCCTATCTAGTTTGACAAATTGGGGTATAGTATTAGTTCCTGCAGTAATGCATCCGTCTAATTTTTTCCTGCTGGTTTGCAACACATGGATCTCCTTATCCATCAAAGCAGTCCTCCCCCCTTCTAATTCTCCACCCACCATTATGTACTGTCCCCTAAATAACCTGTCTTCACTTTTGTTTTCACTCTTGTCCTCCCCCCTCATCTCTAGTTTAAATAACTCTCCACCCCCTCTAGTATCCTCTTACCCAGCACAGCAGCCCCCCTTCCATTAAGGTGCAAATTATCTGTGGAATACAGTTTTCTACCCCAATGAAAAGTCAGCCCAGTGCTCTAGGAACCCAAATCCCTCTGCCCTGCACCAGGACTTGAGCCATGCATTTAACTCTCTAAACTCCCGTTGTCCTTCATGTGTAGCGCATGGCACTGGCAGTGCGCATGGCACTGGCAGTATTCCAGAGAATACAACCTTGGAGGTCCTTCCCTTCAACTTGGTGCCTAATTCCTTAAATGTATTCTTAAGGATCCTCCATTTTCCATTAATTCTGTCATTGGTCCCCACATGGACCACGACAGCTGGGTCATCCCCAGTCCCTCCCAGTAATTTGTCCACTCTTTCCACCACATGCCGAACCCGGGCACCAGGGAGACAGCAAACCATTCGGTTGAGGCAGTCTTGGTGACAAATTATTCTATCAGTCCGCCTGATAATAGAATCCCCTATGACCACTAACTGTCTAGTCCTACCTGCAGTCCCAACCACCCACTCACTAGCTGGGCTGTTCTCCCGGCTGTTAGGGAGAACAGTATCCGCTAGGGCTGCCATTTCTGAGACTGACATTCTTGCATCATTACCCAACTTGGCAATTTTGCTAGGGTGCGCAGACACAGGAATGGCCTTCCTTTTCTGTGCACCCTTTCTACTACCTCTATCTACATTTACCCAGCTACTTATCTGCTCCTCCTGACCCATTTCTCCACCCTCTGTATCTACCCCATTTACTACCTGCTCAGTGAGCAGAAAACTCTTTTCCATATTGTCAATCCTCCTCAGTCTTGCATTTTGCTCCTCCAGATCTCTAACCCGAGCTTCCAGGTTTGCAATTTGCTCACATTTACCACAGCGGTATTCACCCGGGAACTGCTGCTCCTGAAGTGTATACATATGACAAACTGTGCACTGAGGTAGACCTCCAATATTGCTAGCCATTATCCTAGTTACAATACAGCAGTAAAAACTATTTTAGTGCTCACAGTTGCAGCAACTTTGGCTTTTACCTTCTTATTTTAGCACATAGGCAATTAGAACACTTGAAGTACCTTAATGAAAAGTCCCCTCACTTACAATACAACCTCACTTGAAAATACAACCGGTACTCGCAAGAGCTCCTGAACTCGCTTTAAGCAATCTTAATTATAACAAAGCAATACTTCCCTTCACCAGAGTCAGGCTCTGTCTGGTAAACAGTTCTTACCATAAGAACTATAAATCTGGGGAATAGCCTCCCGCAGATGCTTGCTACAGCATCAACTGCTGACAGCTTCAAAAAATGATTAGATGCTTATTTAGAAGAAAATAATATTAACAGTTACTATTAACGGTTACCAGTAAAAAAAAAAAAAAAATAGAAAAGAATAAAACATAACTTCCCTTACCCCAACACCCTTGGTTGAACTTGATGGATATATGTCTTATTTCAACTGTATTGACTATGTAACTATATATATGATGATTTTTATTAACTTTATTATACCACTGAACTTTAATGCTGACATTCTTCCAAATAACAACAGCTCTCACTGGTGGAATAAAAAATGACAAGCCCTATAAAGCTTAAATTTGTGGCAGTTTCTTCAGTTTATTCTGACAGTCACGCGCGATCTACGTATTTCTGCACATTTGCTGAGCCTAAAATTTCACATGTTTGTGGTAACATATTCTGAGTCCACAGCCTGGGGAGCGAAGCCATGAATGGCCTCTTGTAGAAGTGCTGCCATTGTGTGCACTCGCTGTACACACAGTGGAAATGGCCAGTGAAAATGAAAATATCGCCGTCACGGGGCTGCGACAGGGTCTGGGGTCTCCTGCAGTAAATGGGATATTTTTGGCATATTTAAAAGCACTGAAGCACGGTTTGTTACCTCTTATGTAGACAAGGTGGGATAGTTCACAGAGAACTAGTTTTTTTATAAAGGGGATATGTCCACCTGATAAAATAAACCGGCAGCATGCCATTCCAAATGGAATGGGAGAGGCAGCTACTAATAGGTACAACATATGTGAGTGAACCTGAACGCTCAAGATTACCATAGCGGGGGAACTAGGTAGGTAAAGACAGAGAGAAAGAAAAGGTAAAATAGAAAAGAACCAAGATGTAAAAGAAGAATAAATAACAAAGATAATATGAAACAAGTATATAAAAGAGTGAAATGAATGAAAGAATGTGTGCAAAAAAGAAACTGTGAAGGGAAAGAAATACGTAGCAAAAATAGTGAAAGGAAAGAAACAAAATAGGGGATAAATAAAACAAGAACTGAAAAGGGAGGAAAGACAAGAAAATACAAAAAAAAACTGGAAAAAGATTGAAATTAAAAAATAAATAACAAAAAGAGAAAAAAAGGTAATTGAAATAAAGGGCAAGGCGATGTAAGACAAAACAAGAAATGGTTTCATCCACAGACAATTGGGTGGATTCAGAGCCAGGTGAGAATTCTCACTCCTTTTTTAGAAGAGAAAATTGCCATTCACTTTCATTGTCTACATTGATGCTGATTCAGAGCCAATTAAAAATTTACATCTGGTAAACAATGACAATGACAATGAAAGTCAGTGGCAGTTTTCACTTTTTAAAAAAGCGTGAGAATTCTCACCTGGCTCTGAATCGACTCCAATATCCAAGCAGTTCACATTTTGACAGATCTAAATTTTCAGGATGAAAGAGAGGCATAAAATTGCCGTGGCTCCAACTATTTTTTAATAATGGTGGGTAACATGGCAGATTATGTCACGTGTCTGAGCCAAAAAGCATTGAGCGTGGAATGCAAGATCCTGGGAAGCACATAAGCGGCTTTCCCAAAACCCACTCTACAGATTCCAGTGCAAGCACCCTTGCACAGCCATTGCATCAGCCAACCATGGGTGGTTCCATTCCCTTTTTAAAGTGATCCTATGCCCAGAAAGAAAGTTTATGTCATCACCTTTAGGGATGAGCGAATCGATCCGGACGAACCCGGATTCGATCCGAATTTCAGGAAAAATTCGATTCGGATCGAATCCGAATTTCCCCGCGATTCGATCACTCGAAGTTTTCCTTTAACATCCATTCATTTACATTACAGGCATTCTAAGATGGCGGACGGGACATGTCTGGACATGTATCCCGCGCCAGTGCAAGCTGGGGCAGTCACATGCAGCCTATCAGCAGCCAGCAAGCCCGGTGACGTCACACAGCGGTATTTAACGGCGGCCATCTTGCTTTTCCTCATTTCTCTATTGCATTCGTGACAGACAGACAGAACGCTGTGTAGCTGAGGCAGTTAGACAGGCTGGAGACAGGGACAGACAGGGACAGGCTGGAGACAGGCAGGAGACAGGCAGGAGACAGACAGGAGACAGACAGAAAGCCAGGGAAAGGTAGGAAAAACGGAGCTGGCTGACAGGGAGATTTTTTTTTTTTCATCCAGCCTTTGTTAGCGTTTTCAGGCTGCTTATAGTAACTAACTGTGCATATATACTGAACTGATCTTAAGTCTGCTGTGAGGCATCCCATTCTGTGACTAAAGCAGCCTCTGTTTAAGACCATATAAGCATTTGCTCTTATCATATTTGAAATTAGGCCTGATAAAGACACTTTTGCTGGCCAAAGCACTACTGGACCCTGCCAGCTCGATTCCTGCCCGGGGCATCCCATTCTGTGACTACAGCAGCCTCTGTTTAAGACCATATAAGCATTTGCTCTTATCATATTTGAAATTAGCCTGATAAAGACACTTTTGCTGGCCAAAGCACTACTGGACCCTGCCAGCTCGATTCCTGCCCGGGGCATCCCATTCTGTGACTAAAGCAGCCTCTGTTTAAGACCATATAAGCATTTGCTCTTATCATATTTGAAATTAGCCTGATAAAGACACTTTTGCTGGCCAAAGCCCTACTGGACCCTGCCAGGTCGATTCCTGCCCAGGGCATCCCATTCTGTGACTAAAGCAGCCTCTGTTTAAGACCATATAAGCATTTGCTCTTATCATATTTGAAATTAGGCCTGATAAAGACACTTTTGCTGGCCAAAGCCCTACTGGACCCTGCCAGCTCGATTCCTGCCCGGGGCATCCCATTCTGTGACTACAGCAGCCTCTGTTTAAGACCATATAAGCATTTGCTCTTATCATATTTGAAATTAGCCTGATAAAGACACTTTTGCTGGCCAAAGCACTACTGGACCCTGCCAGCTCGATTCCTGCCCGGGGCATCCCATTCTGTGACTAAAGCAGCCTCTGTTTAAGACCATATAAGCATTTGCTCTTATCATATTTGAAATTAGGCCTGATAAAGACACTTTTGCTGGCCAAAGCACTACTGGACCCTGCCAGCTCGATTCCTGCCCGGGGCATCCCATTCTGTGACTACAGCAGCCTCTGTTTAAGACCATATAAGCATTTGCTCTTATCATATTTGAAATTAGCCTGATAAAGACACTTTTGCTGGCCAAAGCACTACTGGACCCTGCCAGCTCGATTCCTGCCCGGGGCATCCCATTCTGTGACTAAAGCAGCCTCTGTTTAAGACCATATAAGCATTTGCTCTTATCATATTTGAAATTAGCCTGATAAAGACACTTTTGCTGGCCAAAGCCCTACTGGACCCTGCCAGGTCGATTCCTGCCCAGGGCATCCCATTCTGTGACTAAAGCAGCCTCTGTTTAAGACCATATAAGCATTTGCTCTTATCATATTTGAAATTAGGCCTGATAAAGACACTTTTGCTGGCCAAAGCCCTACTGGACCCTGCCAGCTCGATTCCTGCCCGGGGCATCCCATTCTGTGACTACAGCAGCCTCTGTTTAAGACCATATAAGCATTTGCTCTTATCATATTTGAAATTAGCCTGATAAAGACACTTTTGCTGGCCAAAGCACTACTGGACCCTGCCAGCTCGATTCCTGCCCGGGGCATCCCATTCTGTGACTAAAGCAGCCTCTGTTTAAGACCATATAAGCATTTGCTCTTATCATATTTGAAATTAGCCTGATAAAGACACTTTTGCTGGCCAAAGCCCTACTGGACCCTGCCAGGTCCATTCCTGCCCAGGGCATCCCATTCTGTGACTAAAGCAGCCTCTGTTTAAGACCATATAAGCATTTGCTCTTATCATATTTGAAATTAGGCCTGATAAAGACACTTTTGCTGGCCAAAGCACTACTGGACCCTGCCAGCTCGATTCCTGCCCGGGGCATCCCATTCTGTGACTACAGCAGCCTCTGTTTAAGACCATATAAGCATTTGCTCTTATCATATTTGAAATTAGCCTGATAAAGACACTTTTGCTGGCCAAAGCCCTACTGGACCCTGCCAGGTCCATTCCTGCCCAGGGCATCCCATTCTGTGACTAAAGCAGCCTCTGTTTAAGACCATATAAGCATTTGCTCTTATCATATTTGAAATTAGGCCTGATAAAGACACTTTTGCTGGCCAAAGCACTACTGGACCCTGCCAGCTCGATTCCTGCCCGGGGCATCCCATTCTGTGACTAAAGCAGCCTCTGTTTAAGACCATATAAGCATTTGCTCTTATCATATTTGAAATTAGCCTGATAAAGACACTTTTGCTGGCCAAAGCCCTACTGGACCCTGCCAGGTCCATTCCTGCCCAGGGCATCCCATTCTGTGACTAAAGCAGCCTCTGTTTAAGACCATATAAGCATTTGCTCTTATCATATTTGAAATTAGGCCTGATAAAGACACTTTTGCTGGCCAAAGCCCTACTGGACCCTGCCAGGTCGATTCCTGCCCAGGGCATCCCATTCTGTGACTAAAGCAGCCTCTGTTTAAGACCATATAAGCATTTGCTCTTATCATATTTGAAATTAGGCCTGATAAAGACACTTTTGCTGGCCAAAGCACTACTGGACCCTGCCAGGTCGATTCCTGCCCGGGGCATCCCATTCTGTGACTAAAGCAGCCTCTGTTTAAGACCATATAAGCATTTGCTCTTATCATATTTGAAATTAGGCCTGATAAAGACACTTTTGCTGGCCAAAGCCCTACTGGACCCTGCCAGGTCGATTCCTGCCCAGGGCATCCCATTCTGTGACTAAAGCAGCCTCTGTTTAAGACCATATAAGCATTTGCTCTTATCATATTTGAAATTAGGCCTGATAAAGACACTTTTGCTGGCCAAAGCACTACTGGACCCTGCCAGGTCGATTCCTGCCCAGGGCATCCCATTCTGTGACTAAAGCAGCCTCTGTTTAAGACCATATAAGCATTTGCTCTTATCATATTTGAAATTAGGCCTGATAAAGACACTTTTGCTGGCCAAAGCCCTACTGGACCCTGCCAGGTCGATTCCTGCCCAGGGCATCCCATTCTGTGACTAAAGCAGCCTCTGTTTAAGACCATATAAGCATTTGCTCTTATCATATTTGAAATTAGGCCTGATAAAGACACTTTTGCTGGCCAAAGCACTACTGGACCCTGCCAGCTCGATTCCTGCCCGGGGCATCCCATTCTGTGACTAAAGCAGCCTCTGTTTAAGACCATATAAGCATTTGCTCTTATCATATTTGAAATTAGGCCTGATAAAGACACTTTTGCTGGCCAAAGCCCTACTGGACCCTGCCAGGTCGATTCCTGCCCAGGGCATCCCATTCTGTGACTAAAGCAGCCTCTGTTTAAGACCATATAAGCATTTGCTCTTATCATATTTGAAATTAGCCTGATAAAGACACTTTTGCTGGCCAAAGCCCTACTGGACCCTGCCAGGTCCATTCCTGCCCAGGGCATCCCATTCTGTGACTAAAGCAGCCTCTGTTTAAGACCATATAAGCATTTGCTCTTATCATATTTGAAATTAGGCCTGATAAAGACACTTTTGCTGGCCAAAGCACTACTGGACCCTGCCAGCTCGATTCCTGCCCGGGGCATCCCATTCTGTGACTAAAGCAGCCTCTGTTTAAGACCATATAAGCATTTGCTCTTATCATATTTGAAATTAGCCTGATAAAGACACTTTTGCTGGCCAAAGCCCTACTGGACCCTGCCAGGTCCATTCCTGCCCAGGGCATCCCATTCTGTGACTAAAGCAGCCTCTGTTTAAGACCATATAAGCATTTGCTCTTATCATATTTGAAATTAGCCTGATAAAGACACTTTTGCTGGCCAAAGCCCTACTGGACCCTGCCAGGTCCATTCCTGCCCAGGGCATCCCATTCTGTGACTAAAGCAGCCTCTGTTTAAGACCATATAAGCATTTGCTCTTATCATATTTGAAATTAGGCCTGATAAAGACACTTTTGCTGGCCAAAGCCCTACTGGACCCTGCCAGCTCGATTCCTGCCCGGGGCATCCCATTCTGTGACTACAGCAGCCTCTGTTTAAGACCATATAAGCATTTGCTCTTATCATATTTGAAATTAGCCTGATAAAGACACTTTTGCTGGCCAAAGCCCTACTGGACCCTGCCAGGTCCATTCCTGCCCAGGGCATCCCATTCTGTGACTAAAGCAGCCTCTGTTTAAGACCATATAAGCATTTGCTCTTATCATATTTGAAATTAGGCCTGATAAAGACACTTTTGCTGGCCAAAGCACTACTGGACCCTGCCAGCTCGATTCCTGCCCGGGGCATCCCATTCTGTGACTACATCAGCCTCTGTTTAAGACCATATAAGCATTTGCTCTTATCATATTTGAAATTAGGCCTGATAAAGACACTTTTGCTGGCCAAAGCCCTACTGAACCCTGCCAGGTCCATTCCTGCCCAGGGCATCCCATTCTGTGACTAAAGCAGCCTCTGTTTAAGACCATATAAGCATTTGCTCTTATCATATTTGAAATTAGGCCTGATAAAGACACTTTTGCTGGCCAAAGCACTACTGGACCCTGCCAGCTCGATTCCTGCCCGGGGCATCCCATTCTGTGACTAAAGCAGCCTCTGTTTAAGACCATATAAGCATTTGCTCTTATCATATTTGAAATTAGCCTGATAAAGACACTTTTGCTGGCCAAAGCCCTACTGGACCCTGCCAGGTCCATTCCTGCCCAGGGCATCCCATTCTGTGACTAAAGCAGCCTCTGTTTAAGACCATATAAGCATTTGCTCTTATCATATTTGAAATTAGGCCTGATAAAGACACTTTTGCTGGCCAAAGCACTACTGGACCCTGCCAGCTCGATTCCTGCCCGGGGCATCCCATTCTGTGACTACAGCAGCCTCTGTTTAAGACCATATAAGCATTTGCTCTTATCATATTTGAAATTAGCCTGATAAAGACACTTTTGCTGGCCAAAGCCCTACTGGACCCTGCCAGGTCCATTCCTGCCCAGGGCATCCCATTCTGTGACTAAAGCAGCCTCTGTTTAAGACCATATAAGCATTTGCTCTTATCATATTTGAAATTAGGCCTGATAAAGACACTTTTGCTGGCCAAAGCACTACTGGACCCTGCCAGCTCGATTCCTGCCCGGGGCATCCCATTCTGTGACTAAAGCAGCCTCTGTTTAAGACCATATAAGCATTTGCTCTTATCATATTTGAAATTAGCCTGATAAAGACACTTTTGCTGGCCAAAGCCCTACTGGACCCTGCCAGGTCCATTCCTGCCCAGGGCATCCCATTCTGTGACTAAAGCAGCCTCTGTTTAAGACCATATAAGCATTTGCTCTTATCATATTTGAAATTAGGCCTGATAAAGACACTTTTGCTGGCCAAAGCCCTACTGGACCCTGCCAGCTCGATTCCTGCCCGGGGCATCCCATTCTGTGACTACAGCAGCCTCTGTTTAAGACCATATAAGCATTTGCTCTTATCATATTTGAAATTAGCCTGATAAAGACACTTTTGCTGGCCAAAGCACTACTGGACCCTGCCAGCTCGATTCCTGCCCGGGGCATCCCATTCTGTGACTAAAGCAGCCTCTGTTTAAGACCATATAAGCATTTGCTCTTATCATATTTGAAATTAGCCTGATAAAGACACTTTTGCTGGCCAAAGCCCTACTGGACCCTGCCAGGTCCATTCCTGCCCAGGGCATCCCATTCTGTGACTAAAGCAGCCTCTGTTTAAGACCATATAAGCATTTGCTCTTATCATATTTGAAATTAGGCCTGATAAAGACACTTTTGCTGGCCAAAGCACTACTGGACCCTGCCAGCTCGATTCCTGCCCGGGGCATCCCATTCTGTGACTACAGCAGCCTCTGTTTAAGACCATATAAGCATTTGCTCTTATCATATTTGAAATTAGCCTGATAAAGACACTTTTGCTGGCCAAAGCACTACTGGACCCTGCCAGCTCGATTCCTGCCCGGGGCATCCCATTCTGTGACTACAGCAGCCTCTGTTTAAGACCATATAAGCATTTGCTCTTATCATATTTGAAATTAGCCTGATAAAGACACTTTTGCTGGCCAAAGCCCTACTGGACCCTGCCAGGTCCATTCCTGCCCAGGGCATCCCATTCTGTGACTAAAGCAGCCTCTGTTTAAGACCATATAAGCATTTGCTCTTATCATATTTGAAATTAGCCTGATAAAGACACTTTTGCTGGCCAAAGCACTACTGGACCCTGCCAGCTCGATTCCTGCCCGGGGCATCCCATTCTGTGACTAAAGCAGCCTCTGTTTAAGACCATATAAGCATTTGCTCTTATCATATTTGAAATTAGCCTGATAAAGACACTTTTGCTGGCCAAAGCCCTACTGGACCCTGCCAGGTCCATTCCTGCCCAGGGCATCCCATTCTGTGACTAAAGCAGCCTCTGTTTAAGACCATATAAGCATTTGCTCTTATCATATTTGAAATTAGGCCTGATAAAGACACTTTTGCTGGCCAAAGCCCTACTGGACCCTGCCAGCTCGATTCCTGCCCGGGGCATCCCATTCTGTGACTACAGCAGCCTCTGTTTAAGACCATATAAGCATTTGCTCTTATCATATTTGAAATTAGCCTGATAAAGACACTTTTGCTGGCCAAAGCACTACTGGACCCTGCCAGCTCGATTCCTGCCCGGGGCATCCCATTCTGTGACTAAAGCAGCCTCTGTTTAAGACCATATAAGCATTTGCTCTTATCATATTTGAAATTAGCCTGATAAAGACACTTTTGCTGGCCAAAGCCCTACTGGACCCTGCCAGGTCCATTCCTGCCCAGGGCATCCCATTCTGTGACTACAGCAGCCTCTGTTTAAGACCATATAAGCATTTGCTCTTATCATATTTGAAATTAGCCTGATAAAGACACTTTTGCTGGGCATAGCACTACTGGACCCTGCAAGGGCATCCCATTCTGTGACTATAGCAGCCTCTGTTTAAGACCATATAAGCATTTGCTCTTATTATATTTGAAATTAGCCTGATAAAGACACTTTTGCTGGCCAAAGCACTACTGGACCCTGCCAGGTCCATTCCTGCCCAGGGCATCCCATTCTGTGACTAAAGCAGCCTCTGTTTAAGACCATATAAGCATTTGCTCTTATTATATTTGAAATTAGGCCTGATAAAGACACTTTTGCTGGCCAAAGCACTACTGGACCCTGCCAGGTCGATTCCTGCCCAGGGCATCCCATTCTGTGACTAAAGCAGCCTCTGTTTAAGACCATATAAGCATTTGCTCTTATTATATTTATATTATAAGACACTTTTGCTGGGCATAGGCTTACTGCTGCCTGCCAGGTGCACTTCTGTTGAGGCATCCCATTCTGTAACATAGCATACCCCTCTTTATTTACACTAAGCAGCTCTCTTATTTACACTAAGCAGGCCTGTTGGAGGCTGAGTGTTACTGCTCACTTTTGGTGTGCATTATATTCTGTTTTATATAGACCCACTGCTGCCTGGGGGTTCTTAAAATATCACCTACTACCACGCCAGTTAGACTATGTCGGGCAGACAAGTGCCTGGAAGTGAAAAGAGGAGTGGCAGAGGCCAAGATTCCGCAGGCAGAGCTCGCATCAGACTGGGGGCCAGTAGCAGCAGGAGTCACGCTGAGAGACCTAATCTGCCAGTATCTGCTAGCGGTCGGGTCTCCACCAGTAACGCATCTGCCGTGGTAGATTGGCTGACGCGCTCATCAACAACATCATCACAACTTACATCTGAGACCCCCAGTCTAGGGTCGGTAGGTTCCTCTGACACAACCCTGAGTTGGCATGCCCCGAGAGCAGTCCCTGTCCTCCCATTGCCTCTGTCCTACGCCGTTCCCTCCCCCAGCGACGTATCCTATGCTTTGGGTTCAGCTCCACTCTTTAGTGAGGAGGACGATCAGATACAGGAGGACAGTCAGCAGCTACTGCCCAGCCAAGAAATGGAGGTGGCTTCTTTAGCTAGGCAGACAAATAGTGATGTGGACAGTGTCGTGGGTGCTGCGAGCGTTCCAGCTCCTGCGCCAGACACTGTTGACGAATCCACGAACATCAGTGACGTACAGCCACAACCCGGTGATGATGATGATGATGACGATGAAGCCGATCGCACTTGGGAGCCGGGTGATGAAGGGGCTTCATCGTCATCATCAGGAGAAGAGGGGCGCAGGTTGCCCCGGAGTCAGCAGCTGAGGCAGCAAGGTGGTAGCAGTCAGCATGGGGGCACAATTCCAAAGGCTGGAGCCGGCCGGGGCCGGGGCCGGGGTAGAGCACCTGCTGTGCGGCAGTCTACCTTATCGGGAGGTAGTGGAGCAGGGGTTCCTGGAGTTGGCAACAGCAGCAGTGAATCAGTGAGGCCAGGGGGTGGGAAAAGTAGCTACTCGGCAGTGTGGCAGTTTTTCCTGAGGCATCCGCAGGAGGGTAACATGGCCACATGCAAGATATGTAGGCAAAAGGTGAAGCGTGGCCAGGGTCCAAATGTTGGCACCACGGCCCTGCGTCAACATATGATGCGTCACCATAAAACGACCTGGGAGAACCGAGGCTCCCAAGGGGTGGTCCAGTCTGCTTCCTCACCAAGTGAGCTCCCAATTTCTGCCAGCCAAGGCTCCAGCACCTCAGCCGAAGGCAGCTGTGCGTCACACCCATCCTCTGTCGCTCCTGCTCCTCCTCCTCCTCCTCCAAGTCATGCATCCCGCCAGCAATCCATCAGCGAAGCCATGTCCAAGAGACAGCAGTATGCGCCCACTCATCCTACGGCGCAGAAGCTGAATGTGCTCCTGTCCAAGTTGCTGGTGCTGCAGTCGCTCCCTTTTCAGGTGGTGGAATCTGCACCTTTCAGAGAACTGATGGCTTGTGCCGAGCCGAGGTGGAGAGTCCCAAGCCGTCATTTCTTTGCCAAGAAGGCAGTACCAGCGCTGCACACTTTTGTTGAACAGAAGGTGGGCCAGTCCTTGAGCCTGTCGGTGTGTAGCAAAATACATGGCAGCGCCGACATCTGGAGCTGTAACTACGGTCAGGGGCAGTACATGTCGTTTACGGCCCACTGGGTGAATGTGGTCCCTTTGCAGCAGCAACTTGGACAGGTCACGCCGCTTCGGCCTCCGCGCTCTCTGCCCATTGGGCCTGTGACACCGTGCGACTCGGCCTCCTCATCCTCCGCCATCTCCTCACCCTCCACTGTAGGCTCAAGTCTCAGTGCCCCTCCAGTCTACCATGTGTGCAGGGCACGGAGGTGTCACGCAGTGCTTCACATGGTTTGTCTTGGCGAACGGAGTCACACAGGGGAGGAACTGCTTAAATGTATTCATCAGGAAATCCAAACATGGCTTACTCCGAGAAAACTTAAAATGGGAATCATGGTTACCGACAATGGGAAGAACATTTTGTCTGCGCTGCGCCAAGGAAGCCTGACCCATGCCCCCTGCATGGCTCACGTCTTCAATCTGGTTGTCAAGCGGTTTCTGAAGTGTTCCCCCCATCTGCAGGACATCCTAACAACTTCACGGAAACTTTGCATGCACTTCAGCCACTCCTACACCGCCAAACACACCCTTCTTGAGCTACAGCGTCAGAATGGTATCCCCCAACATAGTCTGATTTGCGATGTTTCCACCCGTTGGAATTCCACCCTTCACATGTTGGACCGATTATATGAACAGAGAAAAGCCATCACGGATTTCCTGATGATCCAAGCAGATAGGGGGACTCCCCTGTGTAACTTCAATGTCAACCAGTGGCAGCTCATACGTGACACCTGCCGTTTGCTCAGGCCCTTTGAGGAAGCCACTTTATTTGTCAGTCGGCAGGATTACGGGATGAACGACGTGATTCCACTGCTTCATGTACTACAGCACATGTTGGAAACCATGGCTGGTCAGGGCACTGGAGACATGGCGTTTACATCTTACGGCCACATGAACCCCCTTGGAGCTGAACTGGAGGAGGAGGAGGAGGAAGAGGAGGAGGAGGAGTTGCCCAGCGAAACACAGTTTAGGCTTGGCGAAATGGCTGGTTTATCTAGTCAGCGGACAGGAGAGGAGGAGCAGGAGCAGCCAGAGGAGCTAGAGGTTTTTGAGGAAGGAGAGACAGAGGACCCGGGCACACCGTGGCAGTATGCAGTGGAGATGGAGACAGGTAGTCCATCCGAGTCACTTGCGCAAATGGCACGAAGCATGCTCACATGCTTGCGTAGTGACCCCAGAATTGTTTCCATCTGTCGGCGGGATGACTTCTGGCTGTCCACCTTATTGGACCCTCGCTTCCGGCACAAAATGGGGGCATTTTTTAAACCCACCGAGAGGGAGGACAAACTCAACTACTACAAAGACATTCTACGTAGGCAGTTGGCCGATGCCTATCTGCGCCATGGTCCATACTCTCGCAGGTCTGACTCGAGGGGACCTCTGCGCTCACCTTCCACTGCCATGGCCGCTGGGGGGGTTGGCAGCAGCAGCAGCAGAAGCTCCATCAGCAGCAGCAGCCTCAGTCTTCAGTCGCTAATGAGTAGCTTTCTACACCCGCATAGTGAGGCTACTCATGAGCAGCAGGAAGACCTGGAGCAGGACCTGAACCAGCAGGTCATGTCATACTTTGACATGACCATGCCAACACACCTTGAGGATCCGCTGGACTTCTGGGCAGCCAAACTTGATTTGTGGCCGCAACTAGCAGAGTTTGCCCTGGAAAAGCTGTCCTGCCCGGCAAGTAGCGTGCCATCTGAGCGGGTGTTTAGTGCGGCGGGGGCCATAGTTACGGCGAGGAGAACTCGTCTGTCAACTAAAAATGTGGAGAGACTCACCTTTGTCAAAATGAATCAGGGATGGATCAGCCAGGATTTCCACCCACCAATGCCTGATGCATGCGACTAGATTCAGCATGGTGCCACGTTTTACACTTTCCAAATGGTGCAAAACATATTTATGTCTTTAGGCCATTTTTTGGGCTCCTGCTGCTGCTACTGTCAACTCCTGCCAACTCCAGGGTGTGATTCATCCAATTTTTGGGCTCCTGAGGCCAACTCCAGTGTATATTTGGGCTCCTGCTGCTGCTGCTGCCAACTTCTGCCAACTCCAGGGTGTGATTCATCCAATTTTTGGGCTCCTGAGGCCAACTCCAGTGTATATTTGGGCTCCTGCTGCTGCTGCTGCCAACTTCTGCCAACTCCAGGGTGTGATTCATCCAATTTTTGGGCTCCTGAAGCCAACTCCAGTGTATATTTGGGCTCCTGCTGCTGCTGCTGCCAACTCCTGCCAACTCCAGGGTGTGATTCATCCAATTTTTGGGCTCCTGAGGCCAACTCCAGTGTATATTTGGGCTCCTGCTGCTGCTGCTGCCAACTTCTGCCAACTCCAGGGTGTGATTCATCCAATTTTTGGGCTCCTGAGGCCAACTCCAGTGTATATTTGGGCTCCTGCTGCTGCTACTGTCAACTTCTGCCAACTCCAGGGTGTGATTCATCCAATTTTTGGGCTCCTGAAGCCAACTCCAGTGTATATTTGGGCTCCTGCTGCTGCTACTGTCAACTCCTGCCAACTCCAGGGTGTGATTCATCCAATTTTTGGGCTCCTGAGGCCAACTCCAGTGTATATTTGGGCTCCTGCTGCTGCTACTGTCAACTCCTGCCAACTCCAGGGTGTGATTCATCCAATTTTTGGGCTCCTGAGGCCAACTCCAGTGTATATTTGGGCTCCTGCTGCTGCTACTGTCAACTCCTGCCAACTCCAGGGTGTGATTCATCCAATTTTTGGGCTCCTGAAGCCAACTCCAGTGTATATTTGGGCTCCTGCTGCTGCTGCTGCCAACTTCTGCCAACTCCAGGGTGTGATTCATCCAATTTTTGGGCTCCTGAAGCCAACTCCAGTGTATATTTGGGCTCCTGCTGCTGCTGCTGCCAACTTCTGCCAACTCCAGGGTGTGATTCATCCAATTTTTGGGCTCCTGAGGCCAACTCCAGTGTATATTTGGGCTCCTGCTGCTGCTACTGTCAACTTCTGCCAACTCCAGGGTGTGATTCATCCAATTTTTGGGCTCCTGAAGCCAACTCCAGTGTATATTTGGGCTCCTGCTGCTGCTACTGTCAACTCCTGCCAACTCCAGGGTGTGATTCATCCAATTTTTGGGCTCCTGAGGCCAACTCCAGTGTATATTTGGGCTCCTGCTGCTGCTACTGTCAACTCCTGCCAACTCCAGGGTGTGATTCATCCAATTTTTGGGCTCCTGAAGCCAACTCCAGTGTATATTTGGGCTCCTGCTGCTGCTGCTGCCAACTTCTGCCAACTCCAGGGTGTGATTCATCCAATTTTTGGGCTCCTGAAGCCAACTCCAGTGTATATTTGGGCTCCTGCTGCTGCTACTGTCAACTCCTGCCAACTCCAGGGTGTGATTCATCCAATTTTTGGGCTCCTGAAGCCAACTCCAGTGTATATTTGGGCTCCTGCTGCTGCTGCTGTCAACTCCTGCCAACTCCAGGGTGTGATTCATCCAATTTTTGGGCTCCTGAAGCCAACTCCAGTGTATATTTGGGCTCCTGCTGCTGCTGCTGCCAACTCCTGCCAACTCCAGGGTGTGATTCATCCAATTTTTGGGCTCCTGAAGCCAACTCCAGTGTATATTTGGGCTCCTGCTGCTGCTGCTGCCAACTTCTGCCAACTCCAGGGTGTGATTCATCCAATGTTTGGGCTCCTGAAGCCAACTCCAGTGTATATTTGGGCTCCTGCTGCTGCTGCTGCCAACTCCTGCCAACTCCAGGGTGTGATTCATCCAATTTTTGGGCTCCTGAGGCCAACTCCAGTGTATATTTGGGCTCCTGCTGCTGCTACTGTCAACTCCTGCCAACTCCAGGGTGTGATTCATCCAATTTTTGGGCTCCTGAGGCCAACTCCAGTGTATATTTGGGCTCCTGCTGCTGCTACTGTCAACTCCTGCCAACTCCAGGGTGTGATTCATCCAATTTTTGGGCTCCTGAAGCCAACTCCAGTGTATATTTGGGCTCCTGCTGCTGCTGCTGCCAACTTCTGCCAACTCCAGGGTGTGATTCATCCAATTTTTGGGCTCCTGAAGCCAACTCCAGTGTATATTTGGGCTCCTGCTGCTGCTACTGTCAACTTCTGCCAACTCCAGGGTGTGATTCATCCAATTTTTGGGCTCCTGAAGCCAACTCCAGTGTATATTTGGGCTCCTGCTGCTGCTACTGTCAACTCCTGCCAACTCCAGGGTGTGATTCATCCAATTTTTGGGCTCCTGAGGCCAACTCCAGTGTATATTTGGGCTCCTGCTGCTGCTACTGTCAACTCCTGCCAACTCCAGGGTGTGATTCATCCAATTTTTGGGCTCCTGAGGCCAACTCCAGTGTATATTTGGGCTCCTGCTGCTGCTACTGTCAACTCCTGCCAACTCCAGGGTGTGATTCATCCAATTTTTGGGCTCCTGAAGCCAACTCCAGTGTATATTTGGGCTCCTGCTGCTGCTGCTGCCAACTTCTGCCAACTCCAGGGTGTGATTCATCCAATTTTTGGGCTCCTGAAGCCAACTCCAGTGTATATTTGGGCTCCTGCTGCTGCTGCTGCCAACTTCTGCCAACTCCAGGGTGTGATTCATCCAATTTTTGGGCTCCTGAGGCCAACTCCAGTGTATATTTGGGCTCCTGCTGCTGCTACTGTCAACTTCTGCCAACTCCAGGGTGTGATTCATCCAATTTTTGGGCTCCTGAAGCCAACTCCAGTGTATATTTGGGCTCCTGCTGCTGCTACTGTCAACTCCTGCCAACTCCAGGGTGTGATTCATCCAATTTTTGGGCTCCTGAGGCCAACTCCAGTGTATATTTGGGCTCCTGCTGCTGCTACTGTCAACTCCTGCCAACTCCAGGGTGTGATTCATCCAATTTTTGGGCTCCTGAAGCCAACTCCAGTGTATATTTGGGCTCCTGCTGCTGCTGCTGTCAACTCCTGCCAACTCCAGGGTGTGATTCATCCAATTTTTGGGCTCCTGAAGCCAACTCCAGTGTATATTTGGGCTCCTGCTGCTGCTGCTGCCAACTCCTGCCAACTCCAGGGTGTGATTCATCCAATTTTTGGGCTCCTGAAGCCAACTCCAGTGTATATTTGGGCTCCTGCTGCTGCTGCTGCCAACTTCTGCCAACTCCAGGGTGTGATTCATCCAATTTTTGGGCTCCTGAAGCCAACTCCAGTGTATATTTGGGCTCCTGCTGCTGCTGCTGCCAACTCCTGCCAACTCCAGGGTGTGATTCATCCAATTTTTGGGCTCCTGAGGCCAACTCCAGTGTATATTTGGGCTCCTGCTGCTGCTACTGTCAACTCCTGCCAACTCCAGGGTGTGATTCATCCAATTTTTGGGCTCCTGAGGCCAACTCCAGTGTATATTTGGGCTCCTGCTGCTGCTACTGTCAACTCCTGCCAACTCCAGGGTGTGATTCATCCAATTTTTGGGCTCCTGAAGCCAACTCCAGTGTATATCTGGGCTCCTGCTGCTGCTGCTGCCAACTTCTGCCAACTCCAGGGTGTGATTCATGCAATTTTTGGGCTCCTGAAGCCAACTCCAGTGTATATTTGGGCTCCTGCTGCTGCTACTGTCAACTTCTGCCAACTCCAGGGTGTGATTCATCCAATTTTTGGGCTCCTGAAGCCAACTCCAGTGTATATTTGGGCTCCTGCTGCTGCTACTGTCAACTCCTGCCAACTCCAGGGTGTGATTCATCCAATTTTTGGGCTCCTGAGGCCAACTCCAGTGTATATTTGGGCTCCTGCTGCTGCTACTGTCAACTCCTGCCAACTCCAGGGTGTGATTCATCCAATTTTTGGGCTCCTGAGGCCAACTCCAGTGTATATTTGGGCTCCTGCTGCTGCTACTGTCAACTCCTGCCAACTCCAGGGTGTGATTCATCCAATTTTTGGGCTCCTGAAGCCAACTCCAGTGTATATTTGGGCTCCTGCTGCTGCTGCTGCCAACTTCTGCCAACTCCAGGGTGTGATTCATCCAATTTTTGGGCTCCTGAAGCCAACTCCAGTGTATATTTGGGCTCCTGCTGCTGCTGCTGCCAACTTCTGCCAACTCCAGGGTGTGATTCATCCAATTTTTGGGCTCCTGAGGCCAACTCCAGTGTATATTTGGGCTCCTGCTGCTGCTACTGTCAACTTCTGCCAACTCCAGGGTGTGATTCATCCAATTTTTGGGCTCCTGAAGCCAACTCCAGTGTATATTTGGGATCCTGCTGCTGCTACTGTCAACTCCTGCCAACTCCAGGGTGTGATTCATCCAATTTTTGGGCTCCTGAGGCCAACTCCAGTGTATATTTGGGCTCCTGCTGCTGCTACTGTCAACTCCTGCCAACTCCAGGGTGTGATTCATCCAATTTTTGGGCTCCTGAAGCCAACTCCAGTGTATATTTGGGCTCCTGCTGCTGCTGCTGCCAACTTCTGCCAACTCCAGGGTGTGATTCATCCAATTTTTGGGCTCCTGAAGCCAACTCCAGTGTATATTTGGGCTCCTGCTGCTGCTACTGTCAACTCCTGCCAACTCCAGGGTGTGATTCATCCAATTTTTGGGCTCCTGAAGCCAACTCCAGTGTATATTTGGGCTCCTGCTGCTGCTGCTGTCAACTCCTGCCAACTCCAGGGTGTGATTCATCCAATTTTTGGGCTCCTGAAGCCAACTCCAGTGTATATTTGGGCTCCTGCTGCTGCTGCTGCCAACTCCTGCCAACTCCAGGGTGTGATTCATCCAATTTTTGGGCTCCTGAAGCCAACTCCAGTGTATATTTGGGCTCCTGCTGCTGCTGCTGCCAACTTCTGCCAACTCCAGGGTGTGATTCATCCAATTTTTGGGCTCCTGAAGCCAACTCCAGTGTATATTTGGGCTCCTGCTGCTGCTGCTGCCAACTCCTGCCAACTCCAGGGTGTGATTCATCCAATTTTTGGGCTCCTGAGGCCAACTCCAGTGTATATTTGGGCTCCTGCTGCTGCTACTGTCAACTCCTGCCAACTCCAGGGTGTGATTCATCCAATTTTTGGGCTCCTGAGGCCAACTCCAGTGTATATTTGGGCTCCTGCTGCTGCTACTGTCAACTCCTGCCAACTCCAGGGTGTGATTCATCCAATTTTTGGGCTCCTGAAGCCAACTCCAGTGTATATTTGGGCTCCTGCTGCTGCTGCTGCCAACTTCTGCCAACTCCAGGGTGTGATTCATCCAATTTTTGGGCTCCTGAGGCCAACTCCAGTGTATATTTGGGCTCCTGCTGCTGCTACTGTCAACTCCTGCCAACTCCAGGGTGTGATTCATCCAATTTTTGGGCTCCTGAGGCCAACTCCAGTGTATATTTGGGCTCCTGCTGCTGCTACTGTCAACTCCTGCCAACTCCAGGGTGTGATTCATCCAATTTTTGGGCTCCTGAGGCCAACTCCAGTGTATATTTGGGCTCCTGCTGCTGCTACTGTCAACTCCTGCCAACTCCAGGGTGTGATTCATCCAATTTTTGGGCTCCTGAAGCCAACTCCAGTGTATATTTGGGCTCCTGCTGCTGCTACTGTCAACTCCTGCCAACTCCAGGGTGTGATTCATCCAATTTTTGGGCTCCTGAGGCCAACTCCAGTGTATATTTGGGCTCCTGCTGCTGCTGCTGCCAACTTCTGCCAACTCCAGGGTGTGATTCATCCAATTTTTGGGCTCCTGAGGCCAACTCCAGTGTATATTTGGGCTCCTGCTGCTGCTACTGTCAACTCCTGCCAACTCCAGGGTGTGATTCATCCAATTTTTGGGCTCCTGAAGCCAACTCCAGTGTATATTTGGGCTCCTGCTGCTGCTGCTGTCAACTCCTGCCAACTCCAGGGTGTGATTCATCCAATTTTTGGGCTCCTGAAGCCAACTCCAGTGTATATTTGGGCTCCTGCTGCTGCTGCTGCCAACTCCTGCCAACTCCAGGGTGTGATTCATCCAATTTTTGGGCTCCTGAAGCCAACTCCAGTGTATATTTGGGCTCCTGCTGCTGCTGCTGCCAACTCCTGCCAACTCCAGGGTGTGATTCATCCAATTTTTGGGCTCCTGAGGCCAACTCCAGTGTATATTTGGGCTCCTTCTGCCCCTCATAGTGATGCCACTTCAACTCTCTGCAATTGTGCCGCTCTGCGATTCTATTAGCGATGCCTCTGATCTGCATGTGATATTTCTTCAAAGTATTATTTAACTAACCCAGCACGCATCCTGTGCGTGTTACAGCAAGGCTGAATGGTTTACAACCCTATTGAGGCTGTAGGAGGCTCAGAAATAGCCGTTTTTAATAGCGATTCGTCGCGAATTTATTCGGGTCGAAACGATTTTTGTCGGAAAATTCGGCGAATCAGTCGAATCGAATTTTTCAAAAGTTCGCTCATCTCTAATCACCTTCTATCCCCATCCCAGTGCCCCCAAACAGCCTGTATTTCTTTTATTTTTTATTAAAGCCTTTGATATTCATAAAATAGGAAGCAGTATGATGTCTGAATGGCAGCCATATTCTAATTTATTGAGCAACTCATCAATCTGCGTCTAGCCCTCCCCGCAGCCAATCAGCTCAGCCAGCAGACCGACCATCTAGGTGCCCACCCCCTGCCCCCCAACCGGAAGGGGAATTAGGGGGCTGGGCTGTGATGGGGCAGGCAAGCGCGTGCAGTGCTCTGCCTGCTGAAGAGGAGATGGGGAGCTCTGTCACAATCTGCTATGGGGTGATAGGATTAATCTGTCACAGTCTGCCATTGGGATAATGGGGGTTGTTCTGCCACACAGTCTGCTATAGGGATGATGTTGGTTGTTCTGCCACATAGTCTGCTATGCCGATGATGGGGGGGGGGGGGTCTGTCACACAGTCTGGAATGCCACATTTAAAATGACAAACACAATATAACAAAGATTATTTACCTTTCAGATGGAAGTAAAATACATAAAGAGGGATATGGGCATGGATCTCTTGTATCCCCCAATGACACAAGGCACAATTTAGCCATACCAATGAAGGATGTGCTTTATGTTCCTGGTCTAGAAGTAGGACTCTCTTATCTGTGAAGTGTCTCACAGTCAAGGGACTCTAAAGGGACAGGGACTGTAAAATTCCAAGGTGACAAGTGTTCTATCCTGGATGGCAAGATAATAGCAAGTGTCAAGCAGTATAATCATCTGTATCACCTCAGCACAGTGAAGGAAAAGGTGAGACTATGCACCCATAAACACGACTGTATACACAGTCACACATGTGGCACAGGCGTTTAGGTCACAGACACCCAGAATGCATACTAGAACTACAAAAGAGGAATCTGCCAAAGGATCTGACAGTATCCCATTGCCCAGTTACTGTTAAATGTGAATGTTGCATCAAATCAGTTAAAAGAGCAACACTACCTCCCCTAAACTCACCTACACCTGGAGGCAACAGGTTCATAGTGACAGGTACATAGGTTACATTTTGAAATACACAGTCACTTACACAGTTACTTACAAGAGTTCTTTACAAATTACAGGACAATGTAGGAAAGGCAAGTAACACGTTTCTGAGGAAGCCTCAGAAACTTACTTTGACATGATAATGGAGGTGAACACAAGGACACAAAGTTCAAGAGTATGTAAGCAGATGAAAACCCCAGTGGCCGGGCCCTGGAAACCCTCTCTTACCTGATCCCCAGCTTCTCTGCAGCCAAGCTTGCTCCCGTGCCCAGCATTTCTGAATGGCTCGACGCAGGAGCGTGCGAATGCCCGAAAAGCGTGACATGGATGTGGCTATCTGGCTGCACCTCGTCACAGCAGCACTTTTAAATGAGCCAATCATCTCTATCAAAAGTGCAGCAGGGCATGGCTTCAGTGATGGAAAAGCCTAGTTTTCTTTGAAAACCAGGCCGACAGTGTCTGGCTGTTCGGTCAGGGAGGGAGGGGGGCGAGGGATAAGCAGTGGACCCAGAAATGGGTTTCCATCTAATTTAAAGCAGAATGGGATAGAGCATCAAAAGACAGCCTCATACACCCCAAAACAACAGAACTCTGACTGAAATGATCAGATGTATGCTGACAGACTCTAGACTACCACAAAAATACTGGGGTGAGGCAGCAATTACAGCCACTTATTTGCAGAACAGTGGAGAACACTCCATATGAACTGTGGCAGAATGAGAAGCCAAGTGTAAAAGCTTTTGGATGCAAAGCTTTTATCTACATTCCAGAGAAAAAATGCACCAAACTCCAAAACAAAGCATTCAAAGGAATCTTTGTTGAATGCAGTGACAATGTTAAGGGTTACAGAATCTTAAATCCCAAAACAAACAAGGTTACAATTAGCAACAGCATAAATTTGGTTGAAGATCTGAGAGACAATGTGATGACAACAGAGGAAGTAGAAAACTGGCACTGATCAGTCATCATCTGTAACTTCTGAACAAACAGTTGATGTGAGCACAGAACCTTCCAGTACTGAAGAGCAGACACAAGCAAGCTTAGACACAGAACCAAGGCGCTCAACAAGAGAAAACAAAGGTAAACCACCTGTATGTCTCTCGTACAAGGCAAGCACTGCCAGTACCAAGGGGAAGCCAGTAAAAGGATAAAGGCTGCAAAGGAAGAGATAAAATCCATGCATGACACCAAAACATGGACACTTACAGAACTACCACCTGGAAGGAAAGCCATAGGCCGGAAATGGACTTAAAGTGAAATACAATGCAGATGGCAAAGTGGAGCGATACAAAGCAAGACACATAGCCAGGAGATATTCTCAAAAAAATGGAGAGGACTATGATGAGACTTTTGCTCCAGTAGTCAAACATGCTACAATAAGGACTTTGCTGACAGTCACTACAAGGAAGATTGAAGTGAAACACTTTAATGTGACAACAGCATTTCTACATGACGAGCAGGGCCAGTGTCAGCACCCTGCAAACCTGGTCAGCTGCCAGGGGGCCCACTGGCAGCTGGAACAATGTGGTTAACCCTTCTAGTGCCAGCTTCGTGAGTATCACTTAAAAAACAGCTCCAATAGGGGGTTGGAGGGCAAGCAGCCCTTCTTAGTTTTGGCCATGGAATTTAATGCCCCTGACCAGTAACTCTCCACCACAAAGGGGCCCACTGAGACCACGCCGCCCAAGGGCCCACATAAACCTGTAGCCGGCCCTGATGGCGAGTTAACATCTACATGTAACAATCACCAGGGTTCAAATACGAACAAAGGCCAGACCTAGTATGCAAACTTCAAAGAAGTATATATGGTCTAAAGCAAGCCGCCATAGCATGGCATAGGAAAATAAATGAAGTGCTTACACATGAGGCGGAGAAAACCAGACCCCTGCTTATACACAAAGAAATTTGCAGACGGTTGGATCTAGCTGCTTGTTTATATGGGTGAACTTCTAGTCTGTTATGAGCAAGAAGGGGATGAAACAGAAATACTACGAAGCCAAGTCAGCACTTTGAGACTAAGGATCTTTGAGAGCAGGGACTTCTTGAGTTACTTTATTGCCCTTCTGAGAATATGCCAGCAGATATCTTTACTAAGCTCCAGTCCACTGAAAAACACTCAAGACTTACAAAGAATATGGGTTTAACAATCTAAGTCTCAGCTTAGGGGTAAACCTGGAGAATCTATGGGCACGTAGTGCAATGCATGAGGAAACTTGGACATTTTGACCCCTGGACCCTTATCAAAAGCTCTGAATAAAGGGCAGTATCTCTTACTAATTTCTTGATTCCTCTGATTATTATATGTATTTTCATTTTGGTTGGATTGATTTCACCGGTGTACCTTAGAAATAACTCTTAAAGTAGTCTTTGTAGGGGTTTATATTGGGAATTAGTGCCCGGCTTGATCGGGGTCACTACATAATTTAGGTCCACTTTATGGATTCAAGTTAGGATTGTTTTGCACATGCACTTTACCTGGGGATAACTTATATGGTAGTATAGTAACTGTATTTTTTTTTTTGTTTTGATTAGCACTTTATATTTATGCATGTATACATTTACCTAATTATTTATTTATTGGCTTAATACTGGACACTGTGATGAATAATAAATAATTGACTAATACATTTTGCATAGGGGCTGCTCTATGAGATTTTATCATGTTTATTTATATATTGCCATGATGGTGCAGGGTATCGATAATGATTTGTTTTTAATAGTTGTTTGTTGAATGTGTCGTCTTGGATATGTATCATCAAAAAGAAAAAATCATAATTTTTATTATATTGGTGCCGAGCCCCATTTGTGGACTCAAAGTAGGAATTAGTAGTGTTTGCATGAGGTAGGGTCTGGGGGAGCACGCCCATTGTGTCATATTTGACTGTGCCTATTATTGTTTGTGAAATATAAAGAACTATTTTTTTCCCACAGAGTATGCACATTAGATCTTTTTAAGATCTATAGTGTGATAGTTATCCACCATGTAAGATGACCTTCTTTTACTGCAATCGTGTTCCAGTAAAGCCAGTTCCTGTTACACCACAAATGTCTATCTGGATTTGACTCCGCTGCACCCAGCACTCATACTCTGCAACAGGGGCCATACCCAACCTTGTCATATTAGTTGCCCCTATAATACTAAAGCTGCAGTACTGCCTATAAGTGACCATTTCTACCTATCCAAAATACCCTGGGGGCATGGCTTGGCAGCTCATTGTCGGTCTGGGCCAGTATATAACGAGTACATCTCATTCATCAATGCCGGCCAGGTTACCAGAGCAACTGAGACGCTCTGTTAGAGTGCCCGATAGCTGATCACAGCGTATACTAGCGCCTCTGTACAGACGTTTATCTGCTGATACCTGCCGCTAGTGATGAATCAGCCTGCCCGTGCAATTTAGCACCATTTTTAGGTGTGCAATGTTTTAAATAATCGAAAGATTAAAGATTCGAAACTGCACGAATGAAAAAAATTATAATTTTTTTTCTCTTTTAAATTTACTCTCCTAAATATCAAATGAAACAACATATTTAAATCAGAGAATTCTTCTTGGTTTTTAGAATGTTTGTGCATCTGTTACATTTCCTATTAGGATCACCCTTTTTAACATAAGACAGGTCTGGAGTGCTCCTTTCTGCCACCACTCATCTATTCCTCTCATGTCGTCTGTAGCTTGTTTATTTTCCTCCCGCAGCCTCCAGCTAATCCTGGCCCAGATTCAGGTTTCGATTTTTAGACCAAAGACAGGAAGCGCAGTCTGCAAAGTTTAGTCATAGCGACTTCTTTTGACCGTTGTGTCTGAACATTGAGGCTGCTGGTCTCCGGACACGTGCCCCCCCCACCACAGACCAGCCAGCCCGGAAAATTACACTCTGTTCGGGGCACCTCTGTACATACCATTGCTCAGGGGCCATTAAGCTGAACCTGGCAGCAGCTAATTTTACTCCCAGTCATGAATGGAGCTGCAGAAGCCAGATGCTGGCAAATATTTATTCTATCATTTTTCCAGGTGAACCCTTCATTGACCTGCAGGAAAATGTGGCCTGACCATTCCGCTTCCCCAAAGTACAGTAGTTCCCGGCACTAAGTATGAATAACACGTACAAAGAGACCAGATCAAGGGCGGCTTGTGGCTGCTGTGATAATGCAGACTCAGGTGCAAGTGTAGAGCGGGGGCCACATATTTGGACTTACAAAACCCTTTGCTTGTTCCATTCAAGTTAAAGCAACTCAATGTTTGAATGACGTGTCAGGTCAAAACGATATAGATAAACACACCTGCAGCATATGGGACCTGGTCCAAATCTTCTACAGTCACCAGTAGGGATGAGTGAACCGGTTCGGACGAACCGGAATTCGCTCCGAATTTCAGGGAAAATTCGATTCGGCACGAACCCGAATTTTTTTTGGTTCGTGCCGATCGAATTTTCCCTGAAATAAAAAAAAAAAATGCCGGCATGGTGGGAGCGGGCAGGCCGGCTACGCTGTCAACCGGCCTGCCCGCTCCCACCATGCCGGCATTTTTTAAAAAAGCAAACACTTACCTGCATGGTCGGAGCGTGGAGGCCGGCGCCGCTCTCAGGCGCCCTCTGATGACAGCTGAGAGCGGCGCCAGCCTCCACGCTCCGGCCGGCATTTTTTTTTTCAGATGCGCGATTCGTGAAAGTTCGATTCGGGCGAACCCGAATTTCTTGGGGAAATTCGGCGAATCGCCCGAATCGAACTTTCAAGACGTTCGCTCATCTCTAGTCACCAGTCTAGCACATCTACCACCTAGTCTAGACATATACAGGCTGATTCATTACTAGCGCCAGGTATCGGCAGATGAGCGTCTGTACAGAGGCGCTAAGAACGGCCACTAGCAGACGCTGTGATTGGCTATCGAGTGCTGTAAGAGAGTGCCTCAGTCGCTGTAGTAACCTGGCCAGCACTGATGAATGAGATGTATGTTTGGGCTCTAACACCAGTACAGCGTTGCAGGGAGTGAAAGGTAGCACCAGCTCATTGCGACCGACTCTCAGCGACTCACACCATATTCAACAAGAAAACATACGCACACACTGCGTCGGTGCTCTGGATCTGGTCGCTATAGCATAGAGCGGAAGACACCGTGTGATTAAAGTGTTTTTGAACACATATCCACCAGTAACAAAGCGAAAACACATGGAATGACATTGTTGTAACATTGTGACATTAACACTTTAGAGCCAGACCTGTAATGACAATTCTGCATAAAAATATAAAAAATCAAAAAGTTTTAAAAAATGACTCTTTCTAGGCCAGGAAAGGTCACACAATTATTTGAGTAAAAAAAAAAATGAAAACAAAAAACCCAGTTAAAATAGAAGAAAAGGAACGTCCATTGAAATTTATGGGAGAGCAATAGGTAATACCTGGCACTCTGGAAGCTAGAGTGCCGGCGCTATACTCTGAGCCACCTGTAATGATGAATTAGACGCTACATGGCGCTGTTAGAGTCACTCACCAGAATCGCTTTCATAAATGTGGTATTGCGTACAGCGCCCGGCTTTCACCAGATGCTGTCTGCCGCTACGAGGCTCTACCTGGCGCAATACCTTGATGAATAAACCCCTCAGTAGACTTTTGTTGGCCATCTATGGTTTGATGGGGCAAACCAATCCATTGAATTCTTTTCCCCTAATGTCACAGAAAGTGGCGCATGCAGCTCAATTCACTGTAACAGAGTGGAACCTTCCACTGCTCTCTTTCTTTTTAGTACCTAGACGTCCAATCAAAAAAGTTATGGACCTTGTGCCACATATCGCGTCCTAGGTCATGCAACCTGGGAATAGAAGGCAAATAGGCTGGACAAACAGATAGTTTTGTACAAACTTGATACATGTTCTACAAGCCAGCACCGGGAAAGCAGTCCCGCGATTGGCCACCGACGCTGGCTTGTAATGAAGGTGAGTATTCTCAGCGCTCTATGCAGTTAGGTAACCTAACTGGCCCCCCGAACCGACCCCCCCCCCCCGAGGTTCTTGCTAGCAGAGAGAGAGAGGGACCAACACCCGTTAAAGTAATAACGGGTGTCAGTCCGGTTTAAGTAGAAAGAAAACATAAAACCTCTACCAAACCCCTCCCAGACTCCCCATCCCCCTCAGGACAAAGCCCACAAAAGGAAAGAGGAGGGGGACGACTATTTTTAGAGAGATTGTCATAATTAACCCATCCCAGGAAAACTGCTAAAATCATTCAATACATGAAAATTAATAAGGAACATAGAGATCCAAAAAATAGCCCAGAATTATGTATTACAGATACCCAACCGTATATAATTTCTATTTTATATACTTACTAATGCCTATGTTACATACTTACCCAATGTGCATAATCTTTATTATCTAAAAAAAAAGTCTATACTACAAGACCTAATGATAGTAAGCCTATATTATTTTATATCTAATAACAAGACTGGATATCCTGATTCTAATCAGATACCAGTACACAGGAATATATCCCATCGTTTGTTCAGCCCCCATGGAATTCTAGTGCGCATTTTATATATTCAATAGGCCTCCCTGGACAATTATTTTTTAACTATAACCCCTCCCCGGACAGGGACCCAGAACTACTCTCTCCAAGACTGCCACTTTCAGACCATCCATTTTGCCCTCATGAATATCTCTAAAGTGTTTCGAGAGGTTTGATAAGCTCCTATTATTTACATCCGGTCTTGCCCCGTAGACATGTTCCACTATACTGGTCCTCCATTTCTGAATGTGTAGCCCACATATTGGTATCTGCAATGGGTACATTTCACCATGAAGTGTTAGATTTGTATCAACAAAGGGAAGAAGACTTTGATGTTTAAATAAGGTGACACTTACTAAAGTTCTCTCCTTTTCAAGCTAAAACTAGGTTATTGGGAATGTTCTTTTAACATTTTTAAAGCTGGACCTATCACAAGAATCTTTACTATCCTGGTGAGAGGTCCTTGTCACTGGGGAATCCTACATGGCTAATTTCCTGGTGGGGCAGGGGCAGCTTTTCCGTATCCACTCCAAGGAGTATCTGCTGGACCTGGCTTTGGGGTTCTGCTACATATAGGCGCGTTTTAAATCTTTCTGCTTTAAAAATGGCACTATGGGTATTGTTACAGTAACAGAACCTCTAAAAAAAGCTTTTGCTAACAAACATTTTATCATTTGGAAACAAGTTAATTGGCTGCTGGCATGGTCCATCATCCTGGAAGAGGTATTCAAGGTCTCTTCAGGCTTGTGAGGGACTATGTGCGGGGGGGGGGGGGCATCACCAACTTACCTCTGGTTCTCCCTTCTGCTGATTGGTCCTCTGATGTCACCTCTGGCCTCTAAAGTCCCAGTCCAGGCACATGCTAATTTTCTTCCCTCTTATCCACCTTGGTGGATAGCATCTTAAAATCTCAAATTATACAGAAAAATCTTATGTATTCTAAGTAAAGCTTCTTTTCAGGCTCCCATGGCACCAGTTCCAGCATGCCTCAGACTAGAGGGAAGCCAGGATTCATCCAGGGGACTGTGATATGTCAGGTGGACATGACTATCTTGTAGAGAAAAAATGCTATAACAAAAAAATAAAATGAGGCACTGCGACTGTAGCTGCATTGTCCACGGTACTTGGGTGTGGGGGGGGGGGGTGATTAGAGGGTTCTGGTCCACTTTAGGCCCATTTTAAAGGCACCCTAAAGTCTGAAAAGACTTAGCAGTAGCCCTAGAAGGTTCCCCATTTTGAGAGGCAGGTATTGGGCTAAAATACTCACATACTTTACGGTTTCGAGTGATGCCAATGAAATTTAGCAAACATCATCCACCTGCAGTGTAGAGGCATCCCTACTTCCTTTCTCTTTGCATCCAGTCTGGACAAATCCAAAATTCTGAATTGCCATATAAGCACCCCCTCCTTGAGCCGCACACTTCCGGCTGCCGTCGACAAATTGGAGCCTGAAGGGCATAGGGTATTCCAGCCTGAGGAAGTACGATTTTTGCCCACGGAACTGGTGGCTCTGCATGTTGGCAGGCGGTGGGGAGACCCTATTGGTTTGATATTTTGATATTATGGATATTGATTTTATTTGCATTCATCAGTTGGCATGTTAATCCATATAGTGATTTGATCGGATGACAGTGCTTTGATACGGCTGTTTCTGTCTGAGGGACAGCCTTTGTGCTGTTGTAGCTTCTGATTTTGAGACCGGCAATATGAGAGGTGGTTTATAGTATTGGTACTATTGCACATTAAATAGATATCCATTGTATTATTCTTGCACCCTATCTTGCACCTTGCACTTTTTGCACAAATAGTTATTAAATTCATTTAGTATATGGATTTCATGCTTGCTATATTATGATGAGGCATCAATTTTCTCCCCACCACTTACACATCCTGTATGTTTGTATGTTCTGTGTAGTATTGCCTTATGTTTTTTAATGTGTTTTTATTATGTCCATTGTATAGGTTGTGGTTGTAAACATTTAATAAAGTTTAATATTCATTTTTGATTCGGAGTTGGAGTGACTCCCTTGTTGTGTTTTTGAGGTTTCATATATATGGCGGTTTGAGCCTGGGAGTAGCACCCTTTATTATACTTTAAGTGGGTTGTGCAAGCTCCCCTTTTTTGAAGGGCATAGAGAGCGAATATAGTGCCACACATGCAATGGATTGTGGCTAGGTAAGCTTGCTGCTTGTGCAGGGGGAGGTCATGTACCATTTACAACTGTGGGGCATCCCAAATCAGGATGCCCCCTAGGAATCCCACTATCCAGACCAAAAGTCAGTGTTAACATTTGGTTCGGTTTAACTACTGTAAAGCAGACCAAACCAAGGATATTCACTTGGGTGTATGTGTGGGATCCCCTCCAATCAGCATTCATTGCTGAGAATTAATATCTGTCAATAAATGCTGAATGAATAGATTGACGGGCACCTACATCCAGTTGTGCACACCAGACACAAGCCATTCAGATAAGCCTAGAAGAGAAGTGCGCAATGGATGTAGATGTCCTAGGGATGCCGACAGGGGCACATGTGTGGGATCGCCAGATCAAGGTACGTGTCTGGTGAATGGGGGGGGGGGGATTCACACAGTAGGGCATCCTACTAAGAGATTTACCAGTCAAACTGTAATTTTCCTGACAGTTTATCAGATGCAGTGTCAGTCCCATGATGTCTCTGGTCACTTAAAGTGGACCGTCACCCAGGGGTGATCGGCCCGGGAATTTATAAGATTCCCGGGCCGTTCACCTCCCTCACCGCGGGACATCCGAGATCGGGATGTCCCGCGGTGAGGGACCCCCCCCAAAACCCCCCAAAAACTTACCTCATCGGGGGCCCGCGCCGGCTGTTTGCGAATGGCTGGCGCGGGCGCGCGCACTGTCAGAGGGGCGCGCGGAAGGCGGCGGCAGACGCGCTGTGTTGTCCGCCGCTGTCACCCGCTTGTCCGTCGGCGGTGATTGGTCAGCGCGGCCACGTGGGAGCGTGGTGAGGTGAGTTTTGGGGGCTTTCTGGGTGGTTTCAAACAGCGGGGCACCCTTAATCGGGGTGCCCCCCTGAAGTTGACCAAAACCCAGGATAGTCAAAATCCTGGGTGTTGGTCCACTTTAAAGGAAGGTGAATTTCTTCTTCCCCCGTCTCTGCCTTCAAAGCCTCCACCCCTCATTTGGACCACCAATTCAACCTGAAGCTTGTGATACCCCCTCTCTTAGTAATAGGCTAGAATCAATCCCAGCTCACAGTGTGCTTACATCACTCAGCCCTGTCACTCACTTCACAGAGGACAACACAACACAAGTTGAAAATAGCATTCATTTTACTTTGGCAATTTAGCTTTGTTTTTAAAAAGGAAAAAATAGAACATTGCCACATGTGTAGTCCTAAGCAATAGGAATACTGCACCAGAAAAATGAATTTAAAGAGGAACATTAGCCTCCTTGGCGTCTAAAATGGATGCCCCGCTGTATGAAACCCCCGCAATCACCCTGGTATAATCACCTCGCTAGCAATCCCACAGTGCATGCACAGGCCATATCCCCACTCATATCCTCATAGCTAGAAGGTGAGTGCCCGCAGCCAACAATTCTAAATGGATGTTGCATGGGGGTGGCTTGTCATCCATTTAATTTCTCTATGCCCCATGGCATCAGGGTGGCAGGTAAAAGATGAATGGTTTGCGGGCCACCAGCCAATCCCCTGTTATACACACAGCAGTGGATAAAAAAATACTGGTTGTTGTTCCTCTTTAAATCGTCATCCCTCTTGGGCAGACCTGGGCATTGTAAGGCCCGGGGGCCGTATACGGCCCTTTGATTGACTCTGACCGGCCTGGGCTGAGCTGCCTGGTGGAGTCCCCCTGCTCGTGTTTTGGTGTCCCTCCACTCGTGCTGCCTGCGAGGCGCCCGCCCGTCCCTCTCCGTACTGTACACAAGCGATCACTTAAGCAGCAGCCGATCGGCTCCTGCTTAAGTGATCGCTGTGTACAGTGCAGGAGGCCTTGACCAGCTGCGAAGAGGGACGGGCGGGCGCCCGACAGTGAAGAAGAGCCCAACCAGGGGAGGAGAAGGAGGTAGGCTCCGGACCCATCTTGCCTGGGTGGAGGGGCGGGAAATACAATTAATGCAATAATAATAATACATAATAATAATAATAATACAATTAATATTATGCAGAATTGAGTTCAGCCTTTTGGCCCGGCCCTCCACAATATTTTTAGTTTCTCATGTGGCCCCATTTAAAAGATAATTGCCCACCCCTGCTCTTGAGCAAGCAGGAACCTGGTCAGTATCTTTTTCACTTTAGAGCCAGGTTTTGTTCCGCTTTTAAGCAGTTTCAGTGTCAATACCATATAGAAAGTTACAAGATTAGTGCTCTCCTCTACCAGACATGTTTGGATGCCTTTTACTTGTCACCTTGGTGTGACTCCATTTTCATACCATTTCCTGACCCCCAGGTTAGCTCTCTATAGGCTGTAGAATGTCATTAACATGGCTGGAAGGCCGAGCAGGACAATGTCTCGTTTGATGTGATGAGGCCTCTTAGTTGTCAGCCTGCTCCTATTAGGATGGTGCTGACTGCGTATTTCCCATTTTCACTGTTAGCTGACAGTTCAGGGAGCTGCAATCAAAGGTCAGGTCTGACTCTGAGAAATGTATACAGTGTCGTGTAGCTGCAGAGCTCTCAGGACTGTTGGGGGTACGATATGGCTGCACCTGGGCCTTGCAGTTCACCTCCACCGAGCATACCCAGCTGGACCAGGGACTGTTCTTCTGGGACTTGTGGTGTAGACAGAAGGCGCCGTCCCTTTAAGGAGGGCAGCCCACATGACTGGCCTGCATTCCTGCCGGGAAGCAGACCAGCCCCGTGGAAGAGGTCACTGGGGAAAGTGACCTCAAGGGGAGGGGGAGGGGTCCTCTTTGACCCCCCGACCTGGATGAACGAGCAGTCCCACCTGCCCGCCCTGTTTTTGGTAATTGGGGGGTTTGACCGGCCACAGTCCTGGTGAAAGGGGGTACTGCGGGGTAAAAGCTATGTTATGTATGTTAGGTAAAGACGTTAAAAAAATATATATAGATATAGATTTCTTTTAACAATGGTGCTGTGGATATCGCCTATCTGGATTTTAGCAAAGCCTTTGACACTGTACCACATATAGAGCTCAAAGATAAGTTATTGAAGGTAGGATAGTTCAAATGAAGGATCGGTATGAGAGTGTTGTTAATGGTGTGCAATCGGAACAAGGGTGAGTTACTAATGGTGGCCACAAGGCTCTGTCCTGAGCCCCATTCTTTGCTCCGGATTGCTCTATTGAGGAGTGGCGATAAAATCTTGGGGGGCACGTTTCTATAGTTTGCCTTAAACCAGACCAACACCCGTTATTACATTAATGGGTGTTGGTCCGGCTCTTTGTCGCTAGAAAGAAGCTCGAGGGGGCATCAGGAACGCTGGACCCCCCTTAAACCAAAATGCACAGGACACGTAAAAAACACACTTTTTAACGAGCCAGCGCCAGGAAAGGAGTCCCGCGATTGTCCGCCGGCCGGTCACGTTGACGGGTCCTGCTGGCGGCCGGCATAGAGAACATGACTACAGCCAACATGACCGGCCAATTTCCTTTCCTGGCGCTGGCTTGTTAAAAAGGTGAGTTTTTTACGTGTCCTGTGCATTTAGGTGCGAGGGGGCTCCGGCGTTCTGGATGCCCCCTCGAGCTTCTTTCTAGCGGTAAAGAGCCGGACCAACACTCGTTAATGTAATAATGGGTGTTGTTCCGGTTTAAGGCAGCAGAGAGACTGGGTTCACACCTGCTCCAAGGCCTATAGTTACAAAGGCTGAAACTTATAGAAATGCAACGCGATTGTCCATGGCAGAAACAAAAACAATTATACTCACCAGCAGCTCTTCTGTGCAGGTCCAGAGATCCCCCTCTGTTCTATAAAAGTAGCCCTATAGCCTATATAATGGTGAGAAAAAGCCCCATATAACAATTTTACTAAAGGAAATATCTTACTAAATATTGGCCATTTATGAAGGAGTCATAAGTTGAGAAGTTGGAGTCGCGCTTTGGCTTACTGGCTCCACAGCCCTGTTCTAAAGGGATGAGGCAGGAAAAGGTGAGGAGAGTAGAGTTGGGTATAGAAAGGCAGATGTGCCAGGGGGGCACAACTAATGTGGTCACGTAACAGCAGGTTGTGCATCCCTGCAATAGATCTTTTATGGCTCTGGCTTAGTGCCCATATGGTAACCGACGATCCAGCCACAGGGGACCCCACTATTGGTAATTTAGTTCCTGGATGACATGTGGCAAGAAAGCTGCTCTATCATGGTAACAGGGGGCAAGTCCACCTCTCCCAGCACTAGGACATACGGGTTTTGACCCCCCAATTCACCCGGCAAAATGTGAATTTCTTTCTCCCTCCCCCTCGCTGATTGGCTAACAGTCATCTCCAACCCATGCACTATTGACTAGCAGACACCACTAAATCATCGGCTGGCCATCTGGCCCCTTCCTTTTGGATGCCTCTGGCTTCTTCTAAGGTGTTTATTCATCAAGGGATAGTGCCAGGTAGAGCCTCGTAGCGGCAGGCAGCATCTGGTGAACGCTGGGCACTGTAGGCAATACCACAGCATCATGTAGCGCATGATTCATAATTACAGGTGGCTCAGTGTATAGCGCCGGCGCTCTAGCTTCCAAAGCGCCAGGTATTACTGTGCTACCTGTCACTCTCCCATACATTTCAATGGACGTTCTTTTTCTTCTGATTAAACGGGGTTTTTATTTTTAATTTTTTTCTCTCTCAAATAATTGTGTCACCTCTCCCTGCCAAGAAAAAGTTATTATTGAAAACTTTTTAGATTTTTTTATATTTTTATGCAGAATTGTCATTAAAAGTCTGGCATTAAAGTATTAATGTAACAATGTTACAACAATGTCATTCCATGTGTTTTCAATTTGTTACTGGTGGATATGTGTTCAAAAACAGGCTTTAATCACACAGCGTCTGGCGCTCTATACTATAGCGACCAGATCCAGAGCGCCTACACTGTGTGTGTCTGTTTTTTTGTTCAATATGGTGTGAGTCGCTGAGAGTCGGTGGCACTACCTCTCGCTCCCTGCAGCGCTGTACTGGTGTTAAAATGCCCAACACTCGTCTCATTCATCAATGCCGGTCAGGTTACTACAGCCAATGAGACGCTCTGTTACAGCGCACGATAGCCAATCACAGCGTATACTAGCGATCGCTCTTAGCGCCTCTGTACAGACACTAGTAATGAATCAGCCTGTCTGGTTGTTGGGATAGGGGATGTCACTTCTTTACTTCTGCTGCATTCATCCAGTGACCCTCTGTCAGTATGGGGGGGGGGGGAGGGGGGTGTTCCAATATTGTAGCTGACTGAATGCTGGGGAGAAGAGTCAGCATGGCTGCGGTGTCACCTTGTCCTTTAGTGAGCACAACAACAGAATTTGTCATAAAATGTGTGTGTCGGTAAACCCTGCCTAGTAATTGTTGGGTCCTAGGTGGGTGTCCACACTCCGGGATCTGGGGCTGCCTGCCTAAACTTAAAGTGGACCAACACCCAGGGGTGATCGGCCCGGGAATGATCACCTCCCTCACCGCGGGGTATCCGAGATCGGGAGGTCCCGCGGGGTGAAACCCCCCCCCAAAAGCCCCAAAAAACCTTACCTTATCGGCGACAGATCAGCCGCCGCCGCCTCCCGTGCGCCCCTCTAGCAGTGCGCGCGCCCGCGCCGCCTGTTTGTGAATGGCCAGCGAGGGCGCGCGCACTGTAAGAGGGACGCGCGGGAGGCGGCGGCGGCGGCGGCTTGTCCGCCGCCGAAAAGGTACGTTTTTGGGGGGTTTCACACAGCGGGGCATCCTGATCTCGGATGCCCCGCTGAAGTGGACCAACACCCAGGATAGTGAAAATCCTGGGTGTTGGTCCACTTTAAGACAATTAATTTAAAGAACTGTTACAATTTACTTAAAGCTGACCAAAACAAAGGTAGGAGGGATTCTCCTGCACAGCTGGAAGCCCAAGAACAGGCACAGATACTAACCTACTTCATTCCCTCATTCAGAAGGCAGCGCTCCTGTGTATGGAGGTACCAGTGAGGTCAGTTAAAGACAATGAGAGGTTGTTACTATAATAGTGCAAAGTACGGCCAGAATTACTATGTAAGCATTATGAATTTAAAAACCTTACTTACATGCAAACGGCTGTGATAAACATTTGTCCCTTAAAGGTCTGGGAAAAAGCCACGCCCCTAAACCACAACCCTGCCACGCCCACCACCCTATAAACTGGTCTCCAAGGTTGGTGTCCCTGAGATGATGGTGTCCTGAGCTCAGTTCTCCCAACCCAGATGCCCTCCTCTCTCACCGGAAAAACAGCTAAAGAAGCCGCCAAGCCTTTCCTGCACCTCCACCAAGTTGCCAGCATATGAAATCAGGGCCAGCGTCAGCACCCAGCAAGGTGGGGCAGCTGCCGGGGGCCACCACACTTTGGGGGGGCCCACTGACAGAGACGGCATTTGGGGTGTGCTATGGCGCTTGACCTGTGTCGGACTGTGAGGGCACCGCCACAGCTGGTGCCCACATCTCCTCGAATGGCGGGGTTCCACAGAACGGGGCATCTCGATTTAGATTCCAGGGGAGGAAGTGCTGGGTTTTGTTCTGCTTTTAAGTTGCCCACCCCAGCTGATTTTCTGGAGCCTCCCAATCTGTGATACCCTACTGTGCGAAGCCCCCTGGGATCTCTGGCATACCCACTATGCAAGCAATTCCACCCCTGAGTTTTGGTCCGCTTTACAGGAATATCTCAATTTGGGATGCCCCTGTTTGTGAAAGAACCCCCCTGGTTTGGCCATTAACTCAAACTGGTGATCCCACAGCGCATTCACCAGTTCAAGGAAAGTAATGAACAAGGGGGAGCACACACAGGGGCATCCAAAATCAAGAGTATCTAGATTTGTTTAAAAGAGTTTGGTACGCTTCAAAGTAGACCAAAACTAGAGTTTTGGTCCAAATTAGCATGATCCTTAGGGGGCATCCAGATTTAGGACGTCCCTCAGTGATGTGAGGCAACTCTTCACCACAAAGGGGCGAACTGAGACCATGCCGCCCAAGGGCCCACATAAACCTGGAGCTGGCCCTGTATTAAGTGTTCATTGAAGTGGAACAACCACTTATTTAGCTGACACTGGAACCTAGAAGAATCCAAGGCTGACTGGCTGACACTTACCTTGAACGCATGATCGCAGGCTGTGCCAGCATCCCCAACCTCCCTGCAGCTGAAGCATGCTCCCTCGCCCAGCCAATCAGATAGGCTAGACATGGGAGCACTCCACATGGAAGTCCAGGGATGCATCTGTTACCATTTCTTTATGCCAGTGCTCTGCTCCAAAAGAAGCTGAATGCTGTACATTTATACAGTATGCACAGCTTACATGACTGATTGGACCAGAGTCCACACAAGTGCTGCGGAAAGCCCACACAAGTGCTGCGGAAAGCCCACACAAGTGCTGCGGAAAGCCCACACAAGTGCTGCGGAAATCCCACACAAGTGCTGCGGAAAGCCCACACAAGTGCTGCGGAAATCCCACACAAGTGCTGCGGAAATCCCACACAAGTGCTGAGGAAAGCCCACACAAGTGCTGATGAAAGCTCACACAAGTGCTGAGGAAAGCTCACACAAGTGCTGAGGAAAGCTCACACAAGTGCTGAGGAAAGCTCACACAAGTGCTGCGGAAAGCCCACACAAGTGCTGGTGAAAGCCCACACAAGTGCTGAGGAAAGCCCACACAAGTGCTGAGGAAAGCCCACACAAGTGCTGCGGAAAGCCCAGCCCACACAAGTGCTGAGGAAAGCCCACACAAGAACTGAGGAAAGCCCACACAAGTGCTGAGGAAAGCCCACACAAGTGCTGAGGAAAGCCCACACAAGTGCTGAGGAAAGCCCACACAAGTGCTGCGGAAAGCCCAGCCCACACAAGTGCTGAGGAAAGCCCACACAAGAACTGAGGAAAGCCCACACAAGTGCTGAGGAAAGCCCACACAAGTGCTGAGGAAAGCCCACACAAGTGCTGAGGAAAGCCCACACAAGTGCTGCGGAAAGCCCACACAAGTGCTGCGGAAAGGTACTTTTTTGGATAATCCTGAGGGTTTCCACACAGCATGGCATTTGGATTTGAAGGTTGGAGATGATTGACTCTCTTCCTACATACACATGACATTTATGGGCTGCGCACGTTGCAGTGAAATAGAAGCATGCACAGTTTCCCTAAATGCAATGCAACATATGGCATACACATGAAGGAGCCAGTGATTTCAATGGGCAGAATTCTCTTCTCAATTATGTTACAATCAGAAAGGTTTGAAAGAGGCCGGGCAGATACATTCCAGGTAAATTCATCAGACTTTCCTAAAGCTCATAAAGCTCAATTGCTGCCATCTAGTGGCTAAATGGTTTGGTTACAAGTTTGGCCGAATAAATGTTTAGTTCGGGGACCTGTTGAAAACAATGGGGATCCGAACTTTGGGGGGGATTCTGTCTCTGGGGGGCGGACTTCCCACTCCTCACCCACCCGGAAGGAGGGGAAGCAACCTGTCAAGGGGCCCCCAGAGGCAGAATTGGGTGCAGAGTATGCAGCAGGAAGCGATGTAACTCACCTGAGCGCTGCGATCCGGTCCCTGCTCGATGGTCAGTTACAGCCCATTTGCGCCTGCCTGTGTCCTCACTCATGGGAGTGGTAATATCTTCCTGTGGCCCTGGCTGTAGCCTGTGGCAGACTGGGGCCAAAAATCAGCCCGGGATTTTACCAGCACCTGGCCTGTCCATGACCAGCCAGTGACATCTCTGCTGATTCTTGGCCAGTCAACCAGTCAACTAGTGCGCTCCAAGACTAAGGTTATATCATTAGGGTGAGGTCATGGGCTACAGCTTGGGTGAGGGGATAGAGGGATGAAGAGGATGGGGGGCTGGGATTGGGAGTGTTAGTAAAGGTAGCAGCCCAGACTGCACCAAAGCAGTGCGGCCCACCGGGCATTTGCCAGGGTCTCCCTATGGCCAGTCCACCCCTGGCCATAGCCCATTTGACAACCCAAACGCCAGCTGCCGACCAGGGACCGCATTGCGGGGCTCAGGTGAGATACCACACTTACTGCTGCACACTCTGCATAGGTAAGCTGGGTTAGCAGCCCATAACCCAGCTTTTCCATGTTCAGGCTGAACTCGAACACAGACTTCTGACTGAAGTACATGTTTAGGTTTGGAAACCCGAACTTTCAAAGTTAGGTGTGAACCCGAACTTTGTGCTTCAGTTTCGCCCAAAACTAGAAATAACCCGCTAATGCTCCCTGATTCTCCAGAACTGTTTATTGAAATTGTAGCTGGTTCTCAGAACCGGTGACAAGTGGAGCCCTAGAACCTACAGAACCTTCTCCCTCTGGGATTTTCACCCACTGGGTTTCACAGGGGATTCCTCTGTGTGTAAAACGTCAATACTTACCCCCTCCACATCCATGGGCCTCCTCCAACAGCAGCACTATAGTCAAGTCAAGCCAACTTCCTAATTTATTTTTTCGTTGAAAATAACATGACTGGCAGTAACCAATTGGATTTGCCAAGTGAGTATTTAGGAGCTATGTAAAAGGGTTTTGTTCATCTTTAAGCCATTGTAACCCACACGCCACACCAGGGCCGGCTGACGTGCGGGGCGAGCTGTCACGAGTTCTTGGAATCTTGAGGGATGATTGGGATATGGCCAGGTGGAGTCACCACACACTGCAGATATCTTTCCAAACTTTATTGAAGCAACCACACTTCCACTTAGCAACAGCAATCAGCAAAGTACTTTAGCATAAATAGCAAACAGGCTCACAGGTTCCCGGGGTCACTCTAGGGGCTTGGGGACTATGCTACTTTGGTGCCTTGTATGTTTGGTCCTCAGTGCACTCCTCTCTGCTCCTCCTAGGCCCACACAGATGTCATATCTGTTATCTCTCTGTCTGGTTCTGCAACTGTAGCTCCTTCTCTCCTGTGTGTAGTAGTTCTTTCCTCTCTCAAAGGGGTTAGCAGGCTCCATTCTGTACTGCTTGGCAAGCTATAACTCAATGGCTCTCTTTCTCAGCAATCCATCTTATCACAGCTCAGTACAAGTGACAACTGCATGTTCTAGAAAGGTGTCAGCAATTATATAACCTCTGTTTATGATCTCACTTTCCCACAGCAGCCTCTAGTGGTTAACTCCATAACTGCTGGTATGTACTATGCAGCCAGGCTGTTTTACACAGGGTTTTTTTATGAGAGATTAGGTAACCCCAGTTTTTACCTGGGCCACACCATATTCCTAGGTTCCTGGCAGCTCCTGGAAGCTTTCACACAGGTCATAACATGTGTTTGGGAGGTTACTATGTTAATTAGAGGCAAGAATAGTCTGGGAGGCCGATTCATTAATAGCGCCAGGTAGCGACAGATGAGCGACTGTAGCGTGATTTTTTCAGCGCCAGCCAGTATTCGCTGTGCTTGGCCGGCGTTAGCTTGATGACAGCGACTCAGTCGGTGTGCGGTAATGTTGAATACGGGCTGGGGGGTCGCTGTTTCACAGGTCCAGCGTTGTATGTGAGCGCCTGACAACGAATGGCCAGAGCGAACGGCTAGCTTCATATTCATCAGCAAATCACGCTCCGAATGTGCTGTCGCTGTCCATTCCTTGTTTAAACCCCAGAGCGCTGGCGGCGATGTGTATTAACTAGTTTTTAACCCCTAAACAACCATATTTTTTGAATTTAACATTATACATGTTTTTAGAATCATTTTGTAATATGAATACATTAATCTCAGACCTGTTAGATCAATTCTGCACATATTTTTTTAATTTTTTTTTTTTACTTAAAAATAAATCCTAACATTACAGAAGTGGTCTCCGATTTTTTGACATTAAAAAAATATAAAAAAAAAATAATACCAATTAATTATGATTAATTATAGATTGCTCCATTGAAATGCATTGGACATCGCCAGGGAGCGACAGCTCATACCTGGCGCTGTGAGGGAATTTGCAGCGGCGCTGTTCGGTCCAGGCGGCTTCATGATGAATGCCGCGCTAGCCGTCGCTCTCGCCGGCGCTAGCCTCATTTTGCTTGATAAATGCGTCATTGTGACCGCCGCCGGGCGTACTTGAGTCGGTAGTCGCCGTTAGCTGCCGCTACCTGGCGCTCGTCAGACACTACCTGGCGCTATCGCTTGATGAATAAGGGCCTTAGAGTAAGAGAGTAAGAGACCTTATAGTCAATCAGGACCCCTTCCCCCATTGCTGAGGCCGGGGTTTAAAAAAATAAAAGCTCCTGTTCCCATAGTAGTCATTTTCATCTGCCCTTCTTGTTCCAGCTGCAGTGGTGCTGCAAAGAGCGTCATCTCCTGCTCTCGGCCCCCACACATTACATTTAATGGTCCAGCAGGCACAAGAACACAGGGGGGGGGGGTGCAACTTTGTGAAGCAGGGGGCCTAGCCCAGGCTATGGAGTCTTCAACTTGGTTTGGTTTAAGGCCTTCCCCTCCCCCTTTAGCCTTTTAGAATGTTCTCCACGTGGCTGAGAATGCGCCTGTGTGGATACATTACATAGACTGGGAGGGATCAGAGCACATATAAGTCAGCAACTGCCAAAACTAGAGAGACTGAGGAGGACAAGCCAGGAAGGAGCAAATGTGCTTGTGCAGGAGAAAGCCAGGGCAGGTAGCAGCCCAGACAGTGATGGGGACCCACTTTAAGGAACATGTGGAGGAAACTAAGAAACTAAGACCCAGGAGACCACATTTGTGTGGTTGTCATCTGTGCCACTTGGAAACTACTTGGAGTTGAGCCCACATTAAGAGTCTGTTGTGCGGTCTGAGTTTTTTTTTCTTTACTAAAGCCTTTGCCCAATATTCATAAAAACAGGAACCAGATTCTGTTTGAATGGTCGGCCATATTGCTCCCTGGCTGTGCAGCAGCGCCCCCTGGTGCTTTCCATCAGTAATACATTCAGTTAAACCAGACTAACACCCTTACAAGAAACTCACATGCTCATATGCATCCCACCCCAGGGTAATTCAGATTGTGGCACATAAAAATGACTCCTGCTGTCGTCAAATTTAAAAACAAAGTGAGTTTTGGGGAGTTTTTTTCCAAATGTGCAAGGCTGTTGGTCCAGTTTAAACACAGCTCAGCAGTGGGGGGCAGCCTTATCCATTATAATTACTGCAATCAATCTGAAAGCACTACAAGTTAAGCTGCCATAATGTGGCAGTTTAGCTTGTAATTGAATGAATTAGCTCATCGCTGGCATTCGAACATCATACTGCTTCATGCTAGTGTTTTTAGAAATATTAGGCAATGGCTTTTGTAAAAAAAAAAAAAGAAACACAGGCTGTTTTGGGGCACTGGACGGGGAGGCCGATTCATCAATAGCGCCAGGTAGCGACAGATGAGCGACTGAAGTATGGCGCTAAGAGCGCCGCTAGCGTCAGCCGCGGGCGGTAGCGATTCGCTATAGCAGGCCTCCTCAGTCGCTACCTGGCGTTGTTGCGAACAACGCCTACATTGCTGAATATGATGTTGGCCCTCAGCTTTGTAGGCGCTGTCAGTCAGTGTGACCACGCTATTCTACACAGCGCCTGTTAGCTTTGCTGTGTCCTGGCCATCCAGTACTTTCTGAATAAAACACATTGCCACATTTGTTAAAAATTTAAAGAGTTTTTATTTTGTGTTGAAAAGGAAATTAAATTCAACCAGATATTCTAATATAAATGCAAAATAAAACATAATTAAACACATAGCCACAATTTTTTTTTTTTTTTATTTGTTAAATAAAAAGGAAATACAATTAAACCACCAATGAGAAAGAAAATGAAAAGAAAAACAGAACAGAGAAAAATGGAAAATCGAAAAAGAAAAGAAAAACAGAAATGAGAAAGGAAAATAGAAAAAGTAAATAAAAGCAGAAATGAGAAAGGAAAATAGAAAAAAGAAAAACAGAAATGAGAAAGGCAAATAGAAAAAGAAAATAAAAACAGAACTGAGAAAGAAAAGGAAAATAAAAACAGAACTGAGAAAGAAAAGGAAAATAGAAAAGGAAAATAAAAACAGAACAGAGAAAGAAAAGGAAAATTAAAATAGGAATTAGAATGAAAAGGAAAATAGAAAAGGAAAATAAAAACAGAACTGAGAAAGAAAAGGAAAATAAAAACAGAAATGAGAAAGAAAAGGAAAATAGAAAAGGAAAATAAAAACAGAACTGAGAAAGAAAAGGAAAATAAAAACAGAACTGAGAAAGAAAAGGAAAATAGAAAAGGAAAATAAAAACAGAACAGAGAAAGAAAAGGAAAATTAAAATAGGAATTAGAATGAAAAGGAAAATAGAAAAGGAAAATAAAAACAGAACTGAGAAAGAAAAGGAAAATAAAAACAGAAATGAGAAAGAAAAGGAAAATAGAAAAGGAAAATAAAAACAGAACTGAGAAAGAAAAGGAAAATAAAAACAGAACTGAGAAAGAAAAGGAAAATAGAAAAGGAAAATAAAAACAGAACAGAGAAAGAAAAGGAAAATTAAAATAGGAATTAGAATGAAAAGGAAAATAGAAAAGGAAAATAAAAACAGAACTGAGAAAGAAAAGGAAAATAAAAACAGAAATGAGAAAGAAAAGGAAAATAGAAAAGGAAAATAAAAACAGAACTGAGAAAGAAAAGGAAAATAAAAACAGAACTGAGAAAGAAAAGGAAAATAGAAAAGGAAAATAAAAACAGAACAGAGAAAGAAAAGGAAAATAAAAACAGAACTGAGAAAGAAAAGGAAAATAGAAAAGGAAAATAAAAACAGAACAGAGAAAGAAAAGGAAAATTAAAATAGGAATTAGAATGAAAAGGAAACTTACAACAGAATTAAACACATAGCCACATGTATATATATATATTTTTTTTTATTTTTACACTAAAAAAAAAATAATAATAAAACAGAAATGAAATTGAAAATGAAAAGTCCAACAGAAATTCTAAAGCAAAGTAAAGTGCAGGAAAGTTTTTGAAATGGAAATTAGGGATCAGGGTGCATCTCTTGGTGCCTGAAAAAATAAGAAAAGTGCAGTTAGTATATATCTTTAAAGTTGTTTTGTCGTTGAAAAAAAAAAAATGCATAACTTGATAACCAACATTGGCGTCTTACACCCCCCTTAGAGTGGTTTGGGTCATCTTACACCCCCCTTAAAGTGGTTTGGGTCATCTTACACCCCCCTTAAAGTGTTTTGGGTCATCTTACACCCCCCTTAGAGTGGTTTTGGTCATCTTACACCCCCCTTAGAGTGGTTTGGGTCATCTTACACCCCGCTTAGAGTGGTTTTGGTCATCTTACACCCCCCTTAAAGTGGTTTGGGTCATCTTACACCCCCCTTAGAGTGGTTTTGGTCATCTTACACCCCCCTTAGAGTGGTTTTGGTCATCTTACACCCCACTTAAAGTGGTTTGGGTCATCTTACACCCCCCTTAGAGTGGTTTGGGTCATCTTACACCCCCCTTAGAGTGATTTTGGTCATCTTACACCCCCCCTTAGAGTGGTTTGGGTCATCTTACACCCCCCTTAGAGTGGTTTTGGTCATCTTACACCCCCCTTAGAGTGGTTTTGGTCATCTTACACCCCCCTTAGAGTGGTTTGGGTCATCTTACACCCCCCTTAGAGTGGTTTTGGTCATCTTACACCCCCCTTAAAGTGGTTTGGGTCATCTTACACCCCGCTTAGAGTGGTTTTGGTCATCTTACACCCCCCTTAAAGTGTTTTGGGTCATCTTACACCCCCCTTAGAGTGGTTTTGGTCATCTTACACCCCCCTTAGAGTGGTTTGGGTCATCTTACACCCCCCTTAAAGTGGTTTGGGTCATCTTACACCCCCCTTAGAGTGGTTTTGGTCATCTTACACCCCCCTTAAAGTGGTTTGGGTCATCTTACACCCCGCTTAGAGTGGTTTTGGTCATCTTACACCCCCCTTAAAGTGGTTTGGGTCATCTTACACCCCCCTTAGAGTGGTTTTGGTCATCTTACACCCCCCTTAGAGTGGTTTGGGTCATCTTACACCCCCCTTAGAGTGGTTTTGGTCATCTTACACCCCCCTTAGAGTGGTTTTGGTCATCTTACACCCCCCCTTAGAGTGGTTTTGGTCATCTTACACCCCCCCTTAGAGTGGTTTGGGTCATCTTACACCCCCCCTTAGAGTGGTTTGGGTCATCTTACACCCCCCTTAGTGTGTTTTTTTGCTCTTTTTGATGGGAGGTCAAATACATTTAACCAGTAGTGCAGTACTTGCATTAGAGTGAAGGGTAGTTAGCTTACCGCAAAAAAAGAAGTGATCAGCCTTTCCCTTAGCTCATCGCCAGTCTGGGTGTCCTCACTTCTATCTGCGGGCAGGTTGGGGATTTCTGGCACCAGTGCTGTCTCCTCGGGGGCTTGGATTCGGTGACAAATGCAAATGTTGTGTAGCACACAGCAGGCAAGGATGATCTTGGAAACCTTCTGTGGGCTGTAGAGCATCTCTCCTCCTGGCCGTGCCAAACAGAGAAAGCGTGCTTTCAGCAGGCCGATGGTTCTTTCCACAATGCTTCTGGTCTTGCGATGCGCTGCATTGTAGCGTTCATGGGCAGAGGTCCGTGGGTTCCTGACCGGAGTCATGACCCACGTTCTCTGCCCATATCCCTTGTCCGCTGTAGAAAAAACACAAGGAGAGAGACAGCAATTAGTACTAGTACATGTTTTTTGGTGGTAGTTTGGTTAAAATTGGCTTACTAGGCCACATATTAGCAAAATACATTGACATGGTTAATTTATTACCCAGTAGCCAGCCAGCTGGCATTTCGTTGTTATCAAACTTCCGGCACAGGACTGTCCGCTGCAAGACGTAAGAATCGTGGCATGAGCCGGGGAACCCCGATCTCACCGCCCGCAGCCTCATGTCTGGGTCACAGACCACCATGATATTAAGCGAATGGAACTGCTTCCGGTTTCTGTAGGACAGCTCCTGTGCACGGGGAGGGCGGAAAGGGATATGTGTACCATCAACGCACCCTAGCACATTCGGGATCCCTCCCATCAGATAGAAAGCATGTTTTATTTTGGCAACCTCTTCCTCATCCTCAGGAAACTTGATGTAAATTGGGATTAAATCACAAATTGCCAGAACTACCTGGATTAGTATGCGGCTCATAGTAGCCTGGCTTATCCCGCTGAGGAGGGCTGAGGTTGCCTGGAAGGTCCCTCGTGCCAAAATATTAAGAGTGGCACACAGGCGTACTATGCCTGGAATGGAATGAGTGCGTTTGGTGGATGGCTCGATTTTGGTCTTAATCTGATCATATAGGGACTGTAGTGCAGCACGATTCAGACGGAAGCGGCTCCTGATCTGCTCGTCACTTAAGTCCCATACTGAAAGGCGGATTGCAAAGGAGCGGGGTGCCCTAAGCCTCACAACACCCCGCTCCCTTTCCTCCTGCTCTTTCAGCATACACATACATCCATCCACCCAGACACCATACATCACCCTCTTATCCATCACACACACTAAAGATATATACAAAAACAAAAATAAACAAAAAAAACCACTAACACACAACACACACACAAACAATCACACTCCACACACACCCGCTACAATGCAGCTCACCACAAAACCAGAACTATAGTGGTCCAAACCACCAGCCTGCTGAAAACCAGCTTTCTAAGTTAAGCACAACCAAGAGGGGAGTTGCTGCACAGCCCACAAAAGGCCCCAAAATCAAGCCTCACTTGCTGTATGCTACACAATATTTGCAGATGCCACCAAAACCAAGCTCCTAAAGAAACAGCACTGATGTCAGAAATCACCCAACAAGCCACAGAGAGTGAGGACAGAAACCAGACAGAGGCTCAAATGAGCTAAGGGAAGCGAGCACAGCACCACACCACAGCCTTTGCCACAGTGTAAGAATAGCAGAAGCTAGAACATTCCTTCCTTTTATACTTCATTTTCTAAAGTGACAGGTCCGCTTTGCCGCCTTTTGCGTCGCTCTGCTATTTCCGGGCGCCAATTAGCCGACCCAGGTGTGCGTAAAACAGAGTGCGCACGCGCACGCTAGTAGCGCTACTAGCGTACTTGAGCCGTAACTTGCGTGCATTAACGGACATGGGCCAAAAATCAGGGGTGGACCAATGAAAGGGAAGCTGATGTTTTTTTAAATAGCCGTTAGGCTAAGCACATGTCACAAGGGTTTGAGATACATCAGTCCATTGTTGGATTTGGGTGTGTGTTGTTTGTTTAATGAGGTCTGTAATGAGTTAATTGGCTAACACACATGCTTCTGTCAGTGCAGTGGAGGTGTGCCTAGAAGGAACTGGGCTGTATGTGTGAATCAATTAAGTGGGCTGCTTTTGGATTGGCTGTTAGAGCACATAAAACCTGCCCAAGCCTAAGAGATTGCGATGCCATTCTGTAGTGTGCATGCGTGCTTGTTGGGTGTGTATTTGTGTGTGTGTGCAGCTACAGGATGGAGCCAAATTCAGGACATCTGCCGGCCACAGCAGGCCCGAGTAGGAGTTTGGTGGGTGCTGTGCGCAGACCTCCCTTACGGAAAAGGGCACAGCCTGAAGGTGGGGCAGCACCTCAGGCTAAGCGCCCAGGTGCCAAGAGGGAGCCTGAATTTAATTTGGCTGAGAATAATCATCTTGTGTGCCTTACACTTGCTAAATGGGAGCTGATATTTGGCTCCCAAAGCAAGTCCATAGGCAAACAAGAAAGAAGCAAACTGTGGGATGCCATTGGTGTGGAGCTTAGTAGCACAGCTCAACACCCATGTAGTGGCCCATCCTGCAGGAAACGCTTCTACACTTTGCGAGGGGCCCTTATGAAAAAGATGAATCACGATCTTGATGTGGACAGTGGGTTCATCCAGGCTCCAAAGAGTACCTACAGGCCGTATGAGGAGATGCTGAAGGCCAAAATCCCACTGGCTCGGCTGCAGGGTGTGGATCCTGGGGATGACACCACCGGTTGGACTGAAGGTACATATTTTCTGGCTTTTACAATAACCTAATGTTAATGTATGTGATTTGCATTTTTACATTCTGACCAACTAACAGTAGGACCTGTGAAGTATTACATTACAGCTCAAACATTTGTAACTTTTCTGTCTGTTGCTTTATGCATAGGTGCACATGCTGCTGTCCGGGATGTGCCTCAGGACACCCAAGCTCCTGCCCTTCCAGCAACCTCAAGGCTACCCCAGTCTGCCATTGAAGGTATTTACCCATAATTTGGTTGCTGGTTGTTTTTTTAACAAATGGGTGTGGGAGCAGCTCAAACAATCAAGGTTTGCCCTGTTGAGTATTAATAATATGTGCCTGCGCCCTAATTGCACGCCCACTGTAACACTCACAGCAACTAACTAACAAGGCCCTAACATGTGTAGATATGTAGGACGCCAGAGATGTGTAGCCATATATCGGCATATCAATGTGGGAGCCACACTTGGCTTGATTAGTGAATATTAGTGAAAGAGCTGCTCACACACCTTAATGCATGTTGTATTTTGCCACGCACATTAGCTATGGCTCAATGTTGGTTTTATTTTGGCCTAGCTCCCATGCCCTTGGCCCCAGCATCTCCTCCGGATCCCACCTACTCTTTGGATGTCGGTAAGTGCATGTGTTCACCTTGCTTGATCCACTTTTACTCAAGTGCATGTGTCTCATTCCTCTTTTTTCTTGGTAGGCCAAGTGACTGGTTCATCTTTGGACCCCACTTCCGATGTTGCCGGTCAACAGGACCCTGTTGGTGTGTAGAGCAATACATAATGTATCCTTTATGCTGTTTATGTTACACTGGTTCAATTTGGTTAGTCTACTAAGCTACATGTTTGCTTGGTAAACTTGAAGATGCCTCTTGGGAGTGCTGGTTGCCTCCCCAGGGTCAGTCTATTAGTTATTTGAGTGATAGCAATGTATTTTTGCGGACATCTTTTTAGCCAAACATTCCCCGTAGTAGTTTGCTGATTATTTAGAGACATTCATTTTTTTTTTTAGTTGACCCGAATATCGGAAGTGGCTGTCCAGAAAGGGCCCCTCAAGTTCCAGCTGCCAGAGATGAGGGTAAGTGGTTTGACCTTGCTCTAGTCTGTATTTTGGCTCTACTTTTGTGCCACTTGCTTCTGGCAACTTGTGTGTCCACATGTATTTTCAAGGTCCAAGCTCGAGTGAGGACCCCACTCCAGACATCTGGGATATTGCGGGTATGTTTAATTTAAGCAATGTTTATGATGTGATTTGCAGAAATTAGTGCGTCTTAGTCCTGTAACATACATGTTAACAATCTGAGTTTAACAGAGACCTTTGGTCTAGTGTGTATTTTGGAACTTTTTAGAGGTATGGCCTCGATAGCCTAACCAGGTTACATTAGAGTTTGGCCCACAGACCTACTAACCTGATTTTCCTGTTTAGCATATGCCAACTTGCCCGACATCTCGGATGTTGAATTGCCACTCTCTGGCAGCGAAACCTCGAGCCTACCTGTGCCGGAGGACACGCAGGTAACATGGCTGATGTAGACGACCTCGAACCACATTGGCATCTTCGTGGGTAGTGGAAGAAGCAACATGTCACATTTCCTTTCATTGTTGTTTTGGCAGGAGGCGGAACCAGAACCCCAAGCTGGGACCTCTTCCCAAGTCCCATGTGGCCAAGCTTCAGAGGCTCAGACAAGGGTAAGTTGTATAGTGAGTGTTTATGGTAATTATTTGGAGGGGCATAACTGCATTGGTTCTGTTTGACTAAAATGTGGTTTACTATTTGTTTAGCCTCAAACCACAGCAAGAGGAGGTGTGGCACCAACCAGTGCCGATTTCTACGAGCTAGGGGTCCGGATGCTGGAGGACTACAGTCGCCAACAGCCGCGTGATGGAACTAATGAGCGCATTGCGACGTTGGAAAATCAGGTGCTGATGTGTCAGCAACAAAATGAGGCCCTGCAGCGCCAGGTGGACCAGTTACGGCAAAACCAACTACAGAACCAGGACCTTGGTCGGCTGGCAAATGTAATCGAGCAATCTGTACAGCGCCAGGAAGAAGCAATACAGCGCCAGGCAGAATGTCTCCAGCGGCAGGACCAAACTTTGTTGTTGCTACAACAGCTCATACAACAGCAGTCTATATTTTTTACTGCACTGTTGTCCCCCAACACCGCCCCTAGCAATGACTCCCAACCTCCCCGGCCACCCAGCCAAGAATATTAATTTGTCAACCTTTTTTTATGATTTATGTAAATATATTTTTGAAAACCACCTCTAAATTGTGTTTATCCATACATGTGAAAGCGAACTACACAGTCATGGATGATTTGCTCCATCATCTCTAATATTATGCCACCATTTATGTGCCACATTAGTTAACATTGCTTACTATGGTGTAAACATGTACTGGCTCAAAATGGCTGCCTAATTTTAGACATAATGGTTTTTTGGAATCTAAACCTATGCTGGTCAAGGAACAACACAGTTATTAGTACAAAAAATTATATTTTAAAAAATTGGCCCAACACGGCCAACATAGGCCAACAAAGGCAAAAACAATAGAAATGGCAGCCATCCCCCCCACCCTAATGTCTCCGACGCCTCTTCATGGCCAGCAGCATCCCTTTCATCTGTCGGAAGGCCCGCCACAGTCTGCAATGCTGGCGTATACAAGCTGTAGAGATGTGATTAAAAATAATATGTTAGAATTTTATTGTGAACTCAACATACACAGATGTAGCAATGTAATGTCAGTGTTTCTAACTTGCTAACACTCACATTAACATTGGTGAACAATGTGCCCTTAACATTTAAAATTAAAGGTTTAATATTGGCTTGAAAACATGTTAGGACAACATACCTTTACTCTTAAAGTGGACCAACACCCACAATATAGTTTATCATGGGTTTTGGGCCACTTTGTTGTTGCTCACAGATCTGTTTATTCCCTGATGTGTGTATCCACACAGTAATCCCTAGCCACTCACCTCTCCATGCTCCAACGTGATTGGCCCAAAATACGCACGCTAACGTCTATGCAGGGAACAGGAATGTACAATCCTCTTCCGCCGCCTCTTCACGCATGTCACTCTCTGGCTGCTCATGGGGACCCGGCGGCCATTCACAGAGGCCCAGGGCGGACAAATGCACGTCTGGAGTTGTGCGCGGGAGCCAGCGGAAGATAAGTTCCGATAATTAGGGGTTTGCTTGGTGGTTTTGACCCGCGGTACATGCAATTATCGTATGTTCCGCGGGGTGTTAGTTGTTAGTTGTTGGCAAATTAAATGTTTAATGCACATTAAACACCCTTGGTGTTGGGCCAGGTTAACTCTTGCAAATGTAATAATGTTTATGGCCAAGTAAGGACATTTATGTCTTTAGTCCCAGCCAAACATCAGGGCCTAAGGATGATCCAAGTTTGCCCTATAATGTTATGGGTAAACACCTAATCAGGCCCATTTGGTTGTCTATACGCCACAAATAGTCCGTATGTGTCCGTAACAAGAATGTGAGGCAACTATCAAGGATGGTGACTGGCATGTTGGATTATTGTACAAACACATTTAACCTAGATGTGTGTGAAATTCACACATTGGTAAATTTAAAATGTCTACATATGTAACTAGAAGACAAAGGTTTCACAAGTATTTACCCATATGAATTTGGATGTACTCACCATCGCAGCTGTGGCGGTGGCCCATGCTGCTGGCCGTCCCTGGAGCTGGTGTGGGGAGGAGGAATTCTGCCTCCGTCTGCGTAGCAACATCTGTCCATAAAAAAACAAAATACAAAACAACATTTAGTGGAGCTATGACACCCGAAGATTTGACATCCATCTGGTTATTGAGTCTTACCTAAAAAAAAACAGACATGTTTACATACATGTTAAACGATATTTACTATATTCCTGGTCCATTAGTTAATGTGAAGTGTTTATGGTTGCCACATGTATCCGTTATGAAAATCTGGCACTAACCTTTACATTGCAATGTAAATGACTCATTACCAATTTAATGGCTAATGTTACCAGTGTGCAACATGTGTTTGGCCTAACTACTTAACGTAAATTAACTATTGCTAGCACACATCATGGTGTGGCCAGAAACATAGGGGTGGTTGCCAGTTGGCTAGCACTGTAGTGTGGTTTGTGATGTTAATGTACATTAGCAAACCAGCTGAGACAATGGACCAGGAAACGTGTCTGTTAAAAGTGGTCCAAGACCCAGGATTGTTAATATTCAGTGTTTTAGTCTACTTTGGCAGAGCAACACAATTTTATTCCGCCACCGCCCCTGCCTTCCGCACATCACTCCTCCAGTGTGTGCGCACGCGCATGCCAGTATGAAACAGAGCGCAGGCGCACACACATCTCGAGTGCCACACAGGAGGCGGGGACAATGGCTTCTGCCACCCCCAAAGAGGGAAGTAGTTTGTGGTGTTTTGTTGGGGGGTGGCCCTGGGTGAGGGATGTGATTGGGCAGGGAAGGCGCGAGAATCCAAGCAATATCATCAATGTTTGTTGGTCCACTTTAAGGAATGACATAAATTCCAAAATGAGATGGCTAACAACATACACTTACCACGACTATGCCCGAGGAGGATTTGACGCCAAAATGCCATGGAGGTGCCGCCTATATGATGCCCTGCAAATTAGAGAGGAATGGCAAGGGCTAAGCACAAATGGTCAGATGAAACCTGTCACAGACTAACAATTAAAACATGTAAACTCACCAGGGGATGAAGCGCCACTTGAAGCCCAGGGAGGGCTCTGAGGAGGAGGCGGGGAGCCTCGGCTCCTCACACTCTGCTCAGAAGATCCACCAGGCAAAGGGCCACCCTCCTCCCTCTCACTCCCTGCTTGAGAGTGGCCCCTTGCCTGGTGAGAGTCCTCAGACTCAGAGTGTGAGGAGCTGAGGCTTGATCCAGCCTGCCCCCCAGCAGCACACTCCTCTGGGGCGTCATCCCCTTCCTCCCCTGGGTCCTCTAAATAGGACCCGCGGGAGGGACCCTCCCCCGATGACTCCCCCGAGTCCGCCTGCCTGGTTCGGGGGAGGAATCCCTTCCCACGTTTCCCCAGGGGAGGCCGCTTATCTGTGTGGAGGGGGTGAAAGCAAATAATTAATATAAAGAGCAAAAAAGGACACAGCTTAGCAGATGATTCTGCACAAAGGCAAAAAAGAACATAAGCTTTAACTTACCTGATGCGTAGGCATCATATAGGCGGTACACGCCTTCTGGGTCCCGGCGCTTGAAATCAGACCATTTTTGTTGGATGGCCCGGATGGTCAGGTCGGTCTTGAAGCGCCGGGACACAGTGGCCTTCACCTCCATGGCAAGGCGTTTTTTAGCTCCTCGGGCATAGTCGTATTCGGCCAGGCAGAAGTCCTATGAAACAAAAAAACAAAAAAAAAATAAATAAATACATGACATCAGAACAATGTCATAAACAGTTATACAGAGACAAGATCAAAGTGGACCCACACCCAGGATTAACATTATTCTGGGTTTGGGTGCACTTTTGTGGGCCACAACTATTGTGGGTGGCCCACTGTCTGCAACCCCCTTGGAAGGCCACAAATACACCGCTGAGGACACTCCCACATCACTCCGCAAGCCAAACACAGCGCTCCACGCCGGTGTGGTATGCGCATCCAAGGCCGTTGGGAGGTGCATACCAGCTCAGCTGTGTCTGCACGGCAAAGTACGCATGTGGCGTTTGACTCTAACAGGGAGTGCGCCTGCACACAAACTGAAAATATGTATGGCGCAGGGGTACACCCTGCTAGAGGTAAGCGCAATAGGCATCCGCAACTCACGCATGCACAGATGGGACGGGGCAGAGGTAATTTTTAGGGCCCTCCAGGGGGGGGGGGCAATCCCAGCAGGACATCCACAATGGGGATGCCCCACGTGGAGTGTTAAATTTGGGCCTGAAAACAATACAAATTCTGCCCCTATCCCCCCTGTGTGTTTATCAATTTTTAAGCTAAAAATACATAAATAAAATACTCACTTTCACCACCTGGCCATTTACACGGCTATCCACCCGGGTGCGCCTTTGTTTCCTTGGCCCAGGAGGGGAATGGGTGGGAGGGGTGGTATTTGGGGAAGGTGAGGTAGGTGGGGGAGGTGGGGGAGGGGTGGTGGGGCCGGAATCTGAGGAGGAGCTGGGGAGGCGCATTACTCTGCGTTTTGGAGCCATATTGGAAACGCTAAGGAGGAAACAGGAACCGGAAATGACGCTAGCGACATTAGACCAAAAAAAAAAATAAAACACCAAAAAAAAATACGCTCCGCGCCCCAGCAACAAGCTATTCTCAGCTATGTGCAAGCTAAGTGGCGGAAAAACTAAAATGAATATTTAAAACAAGCTATTGGCCTAAGCGCTAGACAGTTTTACCTTAAGGTGGCGTTGAAACGCAAAGGAGGATCCCGGAACCGGATATGACGCTAGCAACTGTGCTTCTAAATTCAAACACAAACATGCGCGCAACAGGGACAAGCTAATATCAGCTCTAGGCACGCTAAGTGGCGGAAAAATCAAAAAAATGACGCTACAAAACAAGCTAGGGCCAAAGGCGCAACGAATTATTAGCTGCATTTAGCAGGGGATTCTACATACTGTAATGCATAGGCCCTTCTAAAGCATACACCGTTGTGCTTAAATATACAAATCTTATTCCTTCCAAAATTCATCACACAATCAAAGTAGACTAATACCTGAAAATGTGGCACACATGAGAATGCATAACGGGTTGTTATGAGCTGGTACGACTGAATGTTAATTCTGCTATATGTGGCCAGGCACGCTCACAACTACAGTGTATTCATTAACAACGACTGGGGTCGCGGAAAGTGAATTCCTTGAAACTGGCAGAAGGACACATGTATGAACAGCACAGCGACGCACAACGCAGCGCAGCGAGCCACAGCGACGCTCGCGCCGCCACAGAGCGAATTAAAACAGCGACTGCACAAACACCGACCAACACAGATTCATCAATGACAGGGCTGCCGAATAGCTTGGGCGCTGACAATTTCTAAGAGCGAACGTGACCGACCAACCTGACAGGCTACAAAATAGCTTTACAAGGCCCGTTTGTGGGGAAAACCAGCGATTTGGATGCCAATGAGTTTGGGTGGAGGAGATGCAATTCCCATGTCACTCACAACATTACATTGTGAAAAAAATTACAAAAAAATAAAACCTATAAATAACCAGCCAGATTCATAAAACATATCAATATAAACATGTGTGGAATTTTGTACCAAAGAAAAAAACCCCAAAACAACTAAAAACAATCATTGCAGCGTCTGCCATTGAAATGTATGGGAGAGCGGCAGGTAGCGCCAGGTAATACGTGTCGCTGTGAAGGAATTTGCTGCGGCGCTGTTCGTTCCAGGCGGCTTCATGATGAATGCCGCGCTTGCTGTCGCTCTCGCCGGCGCTAGCCTCATTTAGCTTGATAAATGCGTCATTGTGACCGCCGCCGGGCGTACTTGAGTCGGTAGTCGCCGTTAGCTGCCGCTACCTGGCGCTCGTCAGACACTACCTGGCGCTATCGCTTGATGAATAAGGGCCTAAGGATAGAAGATGACAACATAATGTTCCAACCTTGGTATAGGTGCACTTTATTAAAGAACCTGCAAATACTAAAGAGACTGGTCTGTTATTCTATGTTGTTCCTGTGAGAGTGAAATATTGTTTGTGTTGATGCTGCACCCACATGGGATACCTCTGGGCTAAGAAGCACTGACTGCATGCTCTCCTTGGTATCCCAGGGTTGTGCTTCTAACAAATACCTGTTGCTCTTAATGATGGCTGCCATCATGACAGTATAGGCAGGACTGTACGGGGCCAAGCCACTGGTGCTAATGGATTTCTCACCTTCGTCACCTTGACCATAACACCTCCTAGGCACTGCACCCCCCTGCAGATCAGCCTGTCTAGAAACATAGAAACATAGAAGGTTGATGGCAGAAGGAGACCATACGGTCCATCTAGTCTGCCCTTATGTGTATACTGTATGTACTCTTTATCTTAGGATAGATGTGTGATTATCCCAGGCATGTTTAAATTCAGTGACTCTGCTGGAAGTTTGTTCCAAGCATCTACTACTCTTTCTGTAAAATAATATTTTCTAACATTGCTCCTGATCTTCCCCCCGACTAGCTTCAGGTTGTGCCCCCTTGTTCTATCATTAAGTTTCTTCTTAAAAACACTTCCCTCCTGAACCTTATTCAATCCTTTCACATATTTAAAGGTCTTAATCATGTCCCCCCTCTCCCTTCTTTCCTCCAGACTGTACAAATTAAGTTCTTTAAGTCTCTCCTGATAAGTTTTAAGTTTAAGTCCTTCCACCATTTTCGTTGCCGGCCTTTGGACCCGTTCTATTTGAATAATGTCTTTTTGCAGGTAAGGTCTCCAGAACTGCACACAGTATTCTAGCTGTGGCCTCACCAGGGCTCTATACAGCGGCATCACAACCTCCCTGTTCCTATGGTGATGCCTCGAGCTATGCAGCCGAGTATCCTGCTTGCTTTTCCCACTGCCTGGCTACACTGTCCACTCATCTTGCAGCTATCAGTAATCAGTACCCCTAAATCTCTCTCCTCCGAGGTCCTGGCTAACACAGTGCTGCCCATACGGTGCTCAGAGCAGGGATTCCTTCTACCCAAGTGCAGGATTTTACATTTAGAGACATTAAACTCTAGTTTCCACAGTTTTGACCATCTATCCAGTAAAGCTAAATCATTTTCCATGTTGCCGACACCTCCCGGAATATCCACCCTATTACTAACCTTTGTATCATCAGCAAACAGACAAACTTTTCCTACCAAGCCTTCTCCTATGTCACTTACAAATATATTAAAAAGAATGGGGCCCAGGACAGAGCCTTGCGGCACACCACTTGTAACTCGCCTTTGTTCAGATTGCACACCATTTACAACAACGCTCTGATACCGATCCCTCAGCCAACTGGAAATCCACTGAACTATCCAGGGATTGAGTCCTATCTTCAATAACTTATCTATGAGCTCCTTATGTGGTACAGTGTCAAAGGTTTTGCTAAAATCTAGATAGGCGATATCCACAGCACCACCTTCATCTAACACTTTAGTGACATTGTCAAAGAAATCAATAACATTGGTCTGACATGATCGGCCCTCAGTAAAGCCGTGCTGCTTTGGGTCCAATAGGTCATTAATTTTTAGATGGGAAATTATCTGTTTTTTTAAGAGTGTTTCCATTTATTTGACCACTATAGATGTTAAACTACTGTTTCCTGGGGCAGACATCTTTCACTAGGGTTGTGTAAACCTTTCTAACTGCCATAAAAAGGGCTGCTGAAGCCATTATGGCAGACATCATTCATATTGGCATCATTGCTGTGGCAGACACGTGCTGACCTGCAGCAGCTTATCATTGTTGCCTATGGAAATCCTTATGTGGCTCTAAAAGTTCTCATGGTGGCCCTAAGGGTCGATTCAAAGAAACATGTAACAGCTTGGATTTTGGTGCCGATCATCCTATTTTTCCCGTCCGCTCGTGCGTTCGTATGATTCTATAAGCAAATACGTTTCTATCCTAAAATGTACGTCCGTTCGTATGGCAGTTCGGGAATCAGACCTATGTCAGTTTCCATCCTGAATTTTCCGTTTCATTTCTCAGGTTGCAACATTGGTTTTGCCCTTTTTCCTTTTTTGTCTGGACGTAAATCCTTCTGATCTTGCGGCTGCGCACTACAAACTTACCTCATTAAAGTGCATTCTAAATATTTGGTCTTTTATTTTTCCTTATTTCATTCATTTTGTAGTAACCAACCATTAATGAATGCATTTGCATAAGTAAATCTTACTTTGTTTAATTTTTAGTTAACTTGCATTTTTTACTTGTGGATTTAATTTTAATATTTTGGCTTCAAATGGTACAACTTAAAATTTTTTGTGTGGTTACCCACACCCTCTACATACAGATTGCTCTCAAATATAAAAAAACACCCAGCAACTTCTGCATGTTATGAGTCTAGAAACAGCCAAGATGGCGGCTCAGGTATTATCGGGCAGCCTGCAAACAGAAAGGGCCTTGTGACTGTGTTGCTCTGCATTCTTTGATTTCCGTGCCCCCAGCTCTGCTGTGTCTGTGCAAAATACAGCAGTAACCCACATCCTGCACTTTATCCCGCTCTCCTCTCCTCAGTAAGTGTGATGCATCTGACCAAAGATGTGCTTAAATAATTAAACAAAGCAAAGGTAAACAACTACACCAATAAATGCAATCTAAAAATATTATTCTAGTACATCAATTTAAAAATAAATACCAAAGGACATAAGTTTCTTTAATTAACGCAAATATATTGCAAAATAAAGGTTTACATGCAAAGGACTAATTAAGGTCCACATTAAAATGCTTTTATAAGGCATACATGAATCAGGTATGCATTGCCATACAATTTATGGCCTCGGCCATGCTGATACATGCAGTTCATTGGAGCTCAAGACGCGCAGACTCCTCCACATAGCCAAAAAACCTGTTCAAGAACAGCAATCCGACTGCTAAAAGGTGTCGGCAGTGGCTTTCTTTTAAAACGTATTTAGAGGTTTGAAAACTGTTCTCTGAATCACACCTAAACACATTCGATTATCCTAAGTTTTACGTTTTGATCCTAAGTTTTAGGATTTGATCCTAAGTTTTACGTTTTGATCCTAAAATTTAGGAACGAACGTGTGATGATCGTAAGAGCATATACGCATTCGAACGTAGGCTCGTGCGAGTCGTAAATGGCCAAAAAAACAGGAAAAAATGACTAACACCCACCCAAACTTACGATTCTCGATCCGAAATCAATTAACTTTTGCTCTTTGAATCGAGGGGCTAGTATAGAAGTATCACATGGGGGTCGATTCACAGCCTGCTGAGTACGCTCACTTTTTTTTTATAGGAGAGAAAAATACCATTCAATTTGTATACTGGGTGTAAATATTCACCTGGCTCTGAATCAGCCCCAAGGTAGACAATGAAAGTGAATCTACCCCACAGTGAACATTCGCATTCTTTCTGTTCAGTATAAGGTGCTGGGGCTGTACTCAAACGAATGAACAGCTGTGTTGTTCCCAGGGGCTAAATAGACAGAGTGCAGGCGCTGGTAGCATGATGAACTATGAATAGGGGCCCCCAAATGGACCTCTGAGATCAGGGCCTCTGGTAACCCATTGCATTCCAACATTCCAAGCCAGGCTTTGAGTTACAATCAATGAAAAAGTACCTTCACTCTGAATAGGAGCCTATCTTATATGTTTCCCACACCCTGTACATACAGATTGCTCACATAAAAAATCATCCTACCTGCATCTACTGCATGTTATGAGACTTTAAACATCCAAGATGGCGGCTCATGGCAGCCTGCAAACGGGAAGTGTCTGCTGACTGTGTCGCTCTGCATTCTGGGATTGCTGTCCTTTCCCTGACCCCAGCTCTGCTCTGTCTGTGCAAAGCACAGCTATAACCCGCCCCCTGTACTTTATCCCGCTCTTCTCTCCTCTCCTCAGTATGTGATGCTTCTGAGTCAAGATGGCGGCGCCCGTATCCTAGAGTCCTGAACAGAGTTGCAATCCGGTGAGGAAAAGAATAATAAGTTAGTGACTAAATACATAATATTTATTAATTTTAGATGCTGGGGAATAGTTTTTTAAGGGTTTGGGCTTTTCATTAAATCACGCTGAAGGTTCAGTTTAAAGTGGATTCAGTGTTTGGTTACATTGTAGCAAAACAAATAGAAACCACTTACTACTGTTTCTTTTAAACATTTTCGTATTGGCCTTGATTCAATAAAGGTAGAAAAAAATTCTCATGGTGGTAAAAAATTCAATTCATGAGAAAAAAGCCTGAGAATGTCACTGTTACTGAATCACCAGAAAAAAAGACAATGAAAGTCAATGGCAGCTTTTACTACAGTGTAGAAAGGAGTAAACAGTTCTCTACTTTTCTTAGGAGTAAAAAAGTGCCATTGACTTTCATTGTCTTTTTTTCTGGTGATTCAGTAACAGTGACATTCTCAGGCTTTTTTCTCATGAATTGAATTTTTTACTACCATGAGAATTTTTTTCTACCTTTATTGAATCGAGGCCATTGTATTAAAGGTTACGTTTTATCCTACACACAAGCTGGACATTCTACTGTTTGGTTACATTGTAACAGTATGAGGACAGCCACCGTTGCAAGGTAACACATCTTGTTTCTTACATTATACAACCTGAGAGTCAGTAACATAAGGTATAAAAATTGCATTTGGAGTTTTATAACCAATTTTGCTTCTGTGTATCCAATATATTATTTACAATATCCCCCTTTGAATTACAACTATAGTTCCTTTATTGTGTTAGAGCGGTATCACACAAAACAAAGCACATGCCTGTACGACCAGTTGCCTCCTTTAGGTGGCAGCACCTGCACATGCCATTACACAACTTAATGGCGCTGATTCAAAAGGCAATTTTATTTGTGCCGGTTTTTGGAGTAAAAAGTGACCTTTTTTCAATTTGTACGCATTTGGTTCCTGTAAGGCAGTGGTCCCCAACCTTTTTTTCACTGTGGACGGTTCAGGATTTGGTAATTTTACCGCAGCCCGGTGGGGCACTGGGGGCGGTGCGGCGGCATTGATTGTTAATATTGTTATTATAATAGGTTGGTAAACTCTGGTGTTGGCGCAGGAGCGGTGGTGAGGTTTATGGGTTGCTTTGTGCTCACTCTCGCTAGCTTTCCTGAGGTCTGTGGAACAAAAGTGGACTTTCCATGCTATTGCCCCCTCCTTGGCAAAACCGAGCGTTGCGATTAGCTGACGCAGTCACTGGCTTCTTTTGGGTATCTGGCCACCGGCAACCAGATGACTATGATGGCCAATCGCATTGCTCGATTTCACCAGGGACTGAGGAGAAAGGGAAGATTCTTTAGCATACCCCATAGGCAGGGCTGTATTTGGTGTTCATGGTGCCCTAGGCACTTGTTATAAGTGTTTGCGCCCCCTTTTTTAAGTTAGGTCACGGTCCATAGAAAAAAAGTGTGTAGAGGGGGAAGGGTATAATGGCATACCTTCCACTTGTCCCTGATTTGGAGGGAGTGTCCCTCTTTTGAATCTGTTCCTTGTTGTTCTTATTTGTCCCTTTGAGGTTTAACATGCAGATCTGCAGCAATAAATGATTCATTTGCCTATTCAAAGTGTTTCTATTGTAACTGTTACGCCCTATCCTATCCATCCCTCAAAGAGGGGGCGTGGCCTAATTTACAAACTGTCCCTCTTTCCCACCGTGAAAAGTTGGGAGGCATGCAATAGGCTAAATGCAGAGTATGTGTGTGGGGGAGGGAAAGGGCACAAAGGGGAAATGCAGAGAAGCATGCAAGCATGTTCCATCTTTTACTGCATTCTGATATTCAGGAGTCAAATGACCAAAGCAGTGGAGGGGAGATGCTCTGGCCTGTGTTCAACCCATTGCCCTCCACTTTAACACAAATACACTCTGAGTTCTTCTGTGGCTGGGGGGTGCTTGTTGGGAGGCATTAATATTCAGGATATGAGAGTTGAAATTTCTTTTCTTTACAACAGTAGTAAGGGCAGCGCCCTTCTAGGTTGCCACCCTAGGCACGTGCCTAGGGTAGCCTAATGGTAAATACAGCCCTGCCCATAGGGTGCTGTTTGATCACTGCTTTTTTCAATAATTATAGAAGGAAAGATATTTTTAAAATGCATTTTTTAAAATAGTCCAAAACCCATTACACCCAGCCCTACAGTCTAAAAGTATTGGGCCAGGTGAAAGCTATCCCCAGGGGCAACCTGATTCGGGATGCCCCACAGTGTGATACCCCTGGTTCATCTGTTAATTACAGTGCAATTAAGTAGCATTCCCATGGCACATGTGTAGCCCTCCTCCGGCATCCCCTGTGTGCACCTGCTCCAGGCATTTTGATTGGAGGGTGCGGGTGCTTGCGTCTGGAGGGAGTGGCCAGGGGAATAGCACAGCAGTGATGCATTACTATTCATGGCAATAAATGATCGATGGAGGATGCCTGAACACGGGCTGTGGGATTGCTGTTTCAATATAAGTCAAGTCAGACCAAAACCTTCGGGCTTTTAAAAAGCCAAAGTTTTGGTTCATTATAATGATAGCTGTCTCATGACTCCAGGGCCGACGGCTAGAGTTTCTCCTGGACAATCGGGATGGCTCTTGTGGTGAAACCCTCCAGGTCGCCCACAAAGCTCACCTTTACAGGGGCTCCCATAGTACTGTGGCCACATACCGACTTCGCCACATACCGACTTCCCTTTAGTTGACACCACCAGAGTGAGGAATCCACAATTTCCTCAAAACCCCCAACCAATGTGGCACCACACAGTCCAATAGAGGTATAAAATTACTTTTATTAAGCCAAAGAAAAGTACATACATGTAACACATTAAAAAAACATATACTACAGGACAAACACCAGGGGGGTGCTGCTATGGTGTGTCTATTCAAGTTAATAATAAAACTAATGGGGCATATACAATTGAATACCATATATATAGTTGCCCATAATGAAACCAATACATATACAAAGGATAATTGTGTGCAAAACAGCAATATCTAATAAACGCAATCCGTGCAAAAATACTGCAATATCTAATCTGAAGTGCTAAGTGCTAAGGACAAGCCGAGTGCAGAAATAAAGAATGCAATCAAAAAGTATCCCCATGAAAAATTCTCACATGTCCATGATAACGTGGGCACCCTGTAAGCAGACACCCCCATTTCCAGCCGACACGTTGCGTGACATCACGCGTCACTTCCTCAGGGCGGAGTATATGTTTTTTAATGCATTGCATGTACATATAGTTTTCTATGGCTTAATAAAAGTAATTTTATACCTATATTGGACTGTGTGGTGCCACATTGGTTGGGGGTTTTGAGGAAATTGCGGATTCCTCACCCTGGTGGTGTTTACTTTACTACATTTACCCCTCTGTTTGCACACTTCAATTTATTTCTTTTTGCTTGTGCAGCCCCATATCTGTTCTACTCCCTTTAGTTGAAGCGCAATCATTCAGATAGGCCGGGGGCAGGAGCATTACCCAGACTAGAGAGAACCCAGGGATGTAGCCAGCGGGCAGATCTAGGCATTTTTTAGTTCAGCCAATTGTTGGCGGGTGGGTGCGGAAACAATGGTGAATAAACTCGGCTCCATACTTGAGCCAGCATTATTTCCCAAGGTACTCGGGGGGTGCAGGGGACCCTTTATCGGGACCCCTGCAGGAAGACTCAGGATGGTTGTGGAAGGCTACTGCGTATGCGGCAGATGGTAGGCTGCCTTTGGAATGAGTAGGCAAGCCTGACTTTTTACAGTCATGACATGATTTTAAATAATCTGGAGGTAGTGACTCATTTATACTGGTGAAATTAGGAGTTTTATATACATGCTGTTTTTTTAGGAGTTTAATCTTTGGTGATAGAGGTTCTTTAGGGCCACACACAGACTTTTTTCAGGTGACACTCCAAGGCAATGAGCTCCACCTGAAGCCTTACTGTCACCTGGCTGGTAAATCGAGTGGAAATTACCTCCTGGGTCTGAGGTTTCTTCTCTCGTAACATTTTGGCGTCCTTCATTCCTGTGCCTGTTTTTGTGTCTGCTCATCATCTGCTTATACCAAATACTGGCCGGACCGGCTGAACTGGTTTTCCCAGAGGAAGGTCACCTGCCTCACACACCCGCTGTATTGTCATTGTGTTATCCATGGAATAAAAGCATTAAACATGGTTGTACACCGCATCACCTCCCCTCTTAAATCCAGACCGAGCTCGCTAAGGGTCACCGCATCTTACACCGGATACTTTATTCCATGACTTTAAATAACGACACCTACCTATAGATCAAGAGTCACCAGCTAATCCTCACTTCCTTACTTGGTGAACAAAAAACACTTTAGGTCCTTTAACAACTCCACCCATGGGGCATCCAGATTTGAGATACCCCTAGTTAATGCTACCTTATAATATGATAATTTACTTACCTCAACTTGTTCCTGGACTAGGGGAGGCATGCCCAGTCAGTGAACCCCATTGGCTGCCAGTGGTCATGTGGGGCACAACGGCAGTTCGAGGGTACAGACGGATTGAGTAATTGTAACCAATTTAAGACTTACAAGAAACAACATAGAATGAGGGGTGCAGCTCTCCATGTTGTTCCTTGAGGTACATAGCCCTGCATGTAGTGTCTGAATCCGGAACTTCACCCTGAATAAGAGCCTATCTTGTATGTTCTCCTCACCTATACACATACAGATTGCCCACATTAAAAATAATCCTACCTGCACCTAGTGTGTTTTCTAAATCTTTAAACATCCAAAATGGCGGGCCATGTAGTCTCAGGCGGCCTGAAGAAAGTAAGCGTCTTCTGACTATGCCGCTCTGCATTCTGGGATGGCTGTCCTTTTCCTGACCCCAGCTCTGCTCTGTCTGTGTAAAGCACAGTTATAACCCCGCCCCTCTGCACTTGTCCTCATCTCCTCCGCATGTGATGCCTCTGAGGCAAGATGGCGGCGGTCATATCCTGAGCGGAGTTGCAGCCCAGTGGGGGGAAAGAATAGTAAAAAAGTGACTAAAACTAAAAAATATTTACATTTTAGATGCTGGAGAATATTTGTTTTTTAAGTTTTGGCTTTTCTTTAAATAATGCTGAGGGTCCAGTTTAGCCCTTGCGCTGCCAGCCTACCTAGAGGTGTTGTCACTCTCTCTTGCCAGGCCATTTTTAACCATGTTGCACTATATATGTTTAACTGTGATTCTTGCAGGAACTTCAAAGGATCCAGGAAAATTCTATATTGTTGTTTTTCAGCAGAATTTGGGCTTTAACATAAAATGTCTTGTTTGTAATTTTTTCAGTGCTTTTCACAAAATTGTGGGTGAATATGTGGAAAAAGATTTATAACTTCTATTTTTTAAAAAAACCATATTGCATGAAAAAGCCCCATGTCTACCAATTACAACAGTACACACATCAGTACACACCCGTTCCTGCCTAGGAGACACCCCATACTAAAAAAAGTGTTTTATGAGATTTTCAAATAAAATACAACTAACTGAATTTGCAGTACACAATGAAGGTTTAAACCTCTATAAATTCAAAAAAACAACATGGGGTCCCCCTATCTGGGGACAGGGGCACGATTCCAGGGCAGGCTTTTGGTCACATCCCTGCATCTTCAGGCTGTGAGAATTAGGCCCTCTCAAACAGCGTACGCCATTCCGTATCAGACGGGGGAGAAGGGTTTAGGGGAGTAGTTTACTAAATCTTTATTTTTTGGACAGGTTTGTAGCTCATTGATGTGCATGGCTCTTTATGTAGGTCTTTGAGGTACACAGCCTTCCATATGGCTCCTTGAGATGTATGGCCCTCTGTGAAGAACCTTAAGGTGTGTGATCATCCATGTAGTTCACTGAAAGTCACAGCCTTCTGTGTAAAACCTTGATGTACGCAGTCCTTCATGTAGCACTTTGATGTGCGTGACCCTCTGTGGAACTTTTTGAGGTGCATGGCCCCCTATGTATCGCCTTAAAGTTAACCCTTCTATGTAGCTCCTCGAAGAGCATTGCCTTCTATGTATGATTCTCCTGGAATTTCATGGCCTTCCATTTGGCCCCTTAAGCTGCATGGTGTATAGGTTGTTGGAGAGCATGATCATCTATGTAGCTTATAAAAGTTTACAGCCTTCATTGTAGCTCCATAGCCTTTCACGTGGCTCCTAGATAAGCCTGACCATATATGTAGCTTCGTGAGATGCATGCCCCCTAAGTAGGTCTTTGAGGTACACATCCTTCCATGTGTAGCTTTTTGATGCATCTTTGCCTGAGCATCTATGTAGTTCACGGCAGGTTCTAGGCAAAATAGCTTTTAGTATGGGAAGGAAAAAAATCTGCCCCTTCCCCATCCTATGGTGTGCCATTATTTGCCTCTGCCATAGTAGCAGGCAGTAGGGGGTATGGTTTATAGCCTGCACAACTGACAGCGCAGTGGCCCTGACTTGTCCAGGCACTGTCAAAATCAATCTCATTGTGTAGGCACACATGGCATGTCCTCATTTTCCCCTTTAAAAACGAAGCTTTATTGCCAGAATAATTTTAAATCATATTAATTGAATTAATGTTTTTATGTCCTCTTGAATTGGGTGGGAGGCACTGGAAGCAGAGCAGGAGGAAGAAGAAATTCCCCTTCCTTTCTGTGACTAAAGACAGTGTGGGACTGACACTGCATCATGTAAGCTGTCTGACAAAGTATTTTGACTGTGTAATAAATATACGTCCCTATGTGTAGCAACTTTAGAGAGCCCTCCATTTGACTCCTTGATGTGCCTGACCTTCAATGTAGCTTCTTGAGGTGCGTGGACTTTTAAGTAGGTTTGGAGTGTATGGTCCTCTACCGGTATTACGGGTCATTGAAGAGCACAACCTTTTATAGTATGTAGCACCTTGGGGTACACAACTTTCCATGCAGCTCTAGGAGGTACATTGAGGTGCATGGCATCTACTTAGATCCTTGAGGTACATGGCCCTCTATCTTGCTCATTAAATCTCACAGCCCTCCAGGTAGCACAACAAGGAAGTGATTATTATATGTATTAGTAAAGTAAATGGATCTTTGCACCATAAGGGAGCTTGTGGGGGGGGGGGGGGGAGCCTAACATGGCACTGGCTGCTTCTGTTCCAACTTCTCCCACTCCTGTTTCAATGCTAGTGTTGTAATGCTACCTGAGCAATCATAACTTACCTTGTCCCAGTTCTTCTTGTCCCTCTGTGTCATTGTCCCTCCTTACCTTACCTGTAAAGGCCTTGTTCTGACTACAAACCCTAATAAAAAATGCTTAGCAAATAGATCAAACAGAACAGCTTACCTTTACTTTTGGATCAAATGCGGATTGGTTGGAGGCTACACCTAAGAAACTCACACAGAAAAGTTTCTCAGGACACTTTGTTTACCTAATAATAAACCATTACTTAACACCCAGTTAATCAAATGTTTGGTAGTGTGGTTTTCCACGGAACAGCTTTATGGACACAACCCTGTTCCACCTGATATTTTTTAGATACAGGAACAGGATGGAACTGAAAATCTTTTCCTTTATCAAAGTGTGTGCATGTATGAGTTGGGGGGTAGGGGGGGCACAATCCTGAAATCTTGCTGCTTAACACCAGGCCAGCCCTGCTTGTGGATGATCGAACCGCGACCTTGCTTCTCTGGCAGATACAGACATGGAACTAGACCAGGAGTTCCCAACCAGTTGTACTCAAATTCCACTGTGGTGGTACTCAAAGCCACTGGGGGTGAAAGTTAGGGGACATGAAGCACTGCAGACAAACTACTGCTCCAACAGGAGGCCCAAGTCAACAAGGTGGTGGGTCAAGTCAACAAGCTGCAAAAGTGCAGTAGTGAAGCATCTAGTGATGACTGCATTGCTGGTAGAAAATCTTGCAGTGTTGTGCCAGTAAAGGACCTCCAACCTCTCTAGAAAATCTGTATTAGTGGTGATATGGGTGGTATCTGAGATGATTGCAAAATCAGAAGTGGTACTCCATGAAAAAAGGTTTGGAACCCCTGAACTAAACAGAAAGCAACACATCAGGAAGCAGACTGGGGCCAAAAATCTAATCGTGAATTTAATGGTCCATATTGACCGCTGCACGAGCTGCAAAGCCCCGCCCCCAGTGTTAATGAGTCTATTCCTCAGCTGAGGCCAGAACACTGCAGAGGCTGATCCTGGGCAGTAATGGAAACAGCGGCTCTTATAGCCATAGTAATGATGATGTTGGGGCTATAATCATTGCAGGGGCAAAACGTGGGATGAGGTGTCTTCACTGAGGGGTACCATGGGTCAAGGTTTGGGAGAGAGGGACCTGGGGGGGGTGCAAAAATACTGACTAAATTTTGGCACAGGTAAGGTACGGGTAAGCAGTGCGGCCCACTGGGAATTTGTATGAAGCTTAACATCTTGATGGAAAATCAGCTTTGTCAACACAAACCAAAGCTAAATATTTTTACTCAGCATTTATTATTTTAAAAAATTTACGGGGATAAAAAAAACATTTCACATATAAAAGTGCAACTAAAATACATGGACTTCAAGTAACGACTGCAAAGTGAAGGAACCATGGGAAACAGAGATACAGCCTTAGTTAAAGCAAGTCTGTCCTTCAGCTAAAGGGGCACTGGAAGATGCCTGGTTGAAAATGAGACAGGCAATGGTTTCACAATACTGACACCTGGCTTACATCTGCACCACCCTTCTCAAGAAAAAAATGGTAAATGTAGACGTTAGCCCATAGTAAAGTCCTGTAAGCCATACTTACCTCTCTTCTGTCTCTCCTTGTTCTTTGGTTGCAGTCAGCTATGGTTGCCACTTCGGCCATGTCAGTTGATCTATTGAATAAAGTCGCACCAAACGGCCAGAAAGATCCAAGACCATAAGTACTATAAGACCATAAGATGCTACTATGACAGCTGCAGGCACTAAACTGGACAGAGGAAACATGGAGTAACGCTGCCAACTGTGAACTCTCACCAGTTGGGGCTGGGGAGCTTATTGGGCATTGGATGGAGATATAGAAGTTGAAGGGTAGACAGTGAAGTTTGACACAGAAGAGGACAATGGCCTGAAGACAGTGGAACAGTTAAAAGCAAGGTAGGCACATTAATGAGTAGGGGCTACAGGTGGTGCAAAGGTAGCAACCGCATCGGGGCTCATGATTGTTGCTTCTTTACCCTATCGATTGGCTTTAAACTTACATGGCATTGTGTACAAAAAACAAACACAATTTCTCTCTGCTATTTCACAGTTTATCATCAGCATCAGTATTAGCGGCTCTCCAATTTGAACTGCGAGAGAAGTAAAATAAGGCAGTGGTACCACCTTTTCATTCAGAAGCTCAAGGAGAATGGCATTTCCATATTATGAAGCTTGCCTAGCCAACAAAGAACCCCCCATAGCCTGGGCATCTCTTACATAGAAACATAGAAGGTTGACGGCAGAAGGAGACCATACAGTCCATCTAGTCTGCCCTTATGTAACTGTATGTACTCTTTATCTTAGGATAGATGGAGGCTTATCCCAGGCATGTTTAAATTCAGTGACTGTTGATTTTTCAACTACCTCTGCTGGAAGTTTGTTCCAAGCATCTACTACTCTTTCTGGAAACTAATATTTTCTAACATTGCTCCTGATCTTCCCCCCTGCTCCTGATCTTCCCCCCACAGTCCTACAAGTGATAGGTGAGCTTAGCTGAAGCAGAACTAGCTATTATTCACACTTAGTTCTGACAGCCTTAAAGTCAAGTACGGGTCTGCAATTGCAGAACAGGACCTTTAATGTCACCCTCAACACTCAAATTTAGATGGGATACACTCAATTGATACTGAACTCACCTACCCAGCAAATACCTACTACCCCCTCCAATAATTATGCGTTTCTCATTAATAGTAGCTTACTAAAAATTTTCTTTTACTTTGATGCAAATAAAATAGTTTTCCTTAAACATGTACAGATGTAAATTGAGGGGTACAGTTCATGTAAAAATCATTGACACTGGATCCCACACGGGACAAAGATATTCTTCGCTGAGAAGAAACGCTTAGATATTCCCATTTGGGATCCAGTGTCAATGGTTTTTAGTGTAAAGAACCTGGCCAGCATTCAGCAGTAAATTTCCAAAGCTTCATTTAAAGAGGATTAAAAGCTATTGATATGACAAGCAGTCCCATAAAACAATGTGGGGGTGGAATCCACTGTCAACGCGTTTCAGACCGCCTGGTCCTTACTCATGACATGATTTTTACATGAACTGTACCCCTCAATTTACGTCTGTACATGTTTATGGAAAACGATTTGATATACATCAAATTAAAAGAAACAATTTTTTTGGAGGGGGGGTAGTAGATATTTCCTGGCAGGGACGGACTGGCCATAGGGAGACCTGGGACAAAGCCTGATGGTCCACACTGCTTTGGGGCCAGTTGGGCTGCTGCTTTTAACACCCACATTCAATTCCTGCCCCCTTATTATCCTTCTCAGCCCCCTGTTCCCAGCCCCATTGTACCCACAAGCCAAGGAACCCTAGCCCCCAATGCTATAGTCTCGGCATCATGGTGTGTGTGTGTGTGGGGGGGGGGGGAGTCTTAGCAGGGATGTCTCGGGCCGACAATGGGCTGGTAAAATCCAGGGCTGATTTTTGGTCTGCCACTGTTTCCTGGGTAAGTGAGGCTGGTATCAGTTAGGTATATCCCACCTGAATTTGTATTGTGTATGCATGCATATCCATAATACCTGCCAGCACGCCCCCTCCCCACCCCGTAAGAGGTGTAGTTAAAGGTTCTTATGAGTTGCGGGTGATGGAGGGATACTCTTGAAAGTGTGCGACTTTTAATTGTTCAACACTCTGAAAAGGAAAGACCTGTATTTCCATCTAACACATTGTTCCCCAGCCTTCTCCTCAAGAGCCACCAACAGGTCATGTTTTGTGGATCTCCACATAGCTGCCCCTATAGTTCTGCTGTTGTACTAATTCTCCACCTGTGTATCTGTGTGGAGATCTGCAAAACTTGATCTGTTGTTGTGCCTTGTTGGAGAGGGTTGGGGAACGCTAATCTAACCCAATAAAGCTTGAATTTTTTATATAGATAAAGAAAACTACCCCCTATTTTATTGTGACATTTTCTAAAAGACATAAACTTTAATATACTATAGCATTGCCAAGTTTGTGGCAAAAAAAGTCCATCTGATATTTCTAAAATTAAAAGATATATTTATGAGATTCATGTTTTACTTTGGGGGGCACAGGATCCATGTATAAACCCGAAAGAAAGGGAGAAGTGAAAGGCTTGTCTATAACATCCATGAACATTTAGTGTCTGGAAAATTTGCTGCTGCATCCAGGCTGAACGCCATGGACAATGCCGCCGTTTTCTCCCCCACCCCAGTTTACATACATACAATAGCCCAATGTTTGCTAGAAAGTGGTCTATTACACTTTGAATGTCTCTGCATTGAGGTCAAGCTCTCCCGTTGGGTGATTCTCCAACCTGACCATTGTCCTTCAATCTGTTACATTGCAGTGCTTTATGTTCAATTCATCCACCGACTTGTATCAGCGCTAAAGGTCCACCTCAGTTATTGTGACCTCCATCGCCTGAATCCCAGAACCATGCTGCATCCATAGCAAAGTGTGGTTGCAAATGCAAAAATCTGGGAAAAGAAAAGGATTATGCTAGTATTAATATATATATATATTTATAACTTTTTCTTAAAATAGAAGCCAAAATAGTGTTCAGGGATTGAAGTGTTACTGTTGTCCTTGTCAGACTATAGTTATAGCCTAGTGGTGGGGCATTCATGACCTAGTGGTGGGGCAGTCACGGCCTAGTGGTGGGGCAGTCACGGCCTAGTGGTGGGGCAGTCACGGCCTAGTGGTGGGGCAGTCACGGCCTAGTGGTTAGGGCAGTCACGGCCTAGTGGTTAGGGCAGTCACGGCCTAGTGGTTAGGGCAGTCACGGCCTAGTGGTTAGGGCAGTCACGGCCTAGTGGTTAGGGCAATCACGGCCTAGTGGTTAGGGCAGTCACGGCCTAGTGGTTAGGGCAGTCACGGCCTAGAGGTTAGGGCAGTCACGGCCTAGTGGTTAGGGCAGTCACGGCCTAGTGGTTAGGGCAGTCACGGCCTAGTGGTTAGGGCAGTCACGGCCTAGTGGTTAGGGCAGTCACGGCCTAGTGGTTAGGGCAGTCATGGCCTAGTGGTTAGGGCAGTCACGGCCTAGTGGTTAGGGCAGTCATGGCCTAGTGGTTAGGGCAGTCATGGCCTAGTGGTTAGGGCAGTCATGGCCTAGTGGTTAGGGCAGTCATGGCCTAGTGGTTAAGGAAGTGGCCTGTGACCATGGGTGTATGGCAGGTTTGATTCCCGGATGGGACATGGCTGAATTGGCAACTATCCCCCAGATAGCCTGGGAAGATTAAAGGGTAATCTTGATTCTTTTCCGTATTATTCCAGTCCTGTTTGTTGTTGGATTTCAGCTTTATATGCTTACGTACCGTTGCCGCTACATTCAGTCCAAGCTGGCGGCTTTCAAGTGTTATGCTGGGTCTACTACTAGGTTGGTTGGCTAAAGCTGTTACAGCGGCTTCAAGAACAAAGGCTCCAAAGTAGAACACAAAGACGACAAAGTGGTAGAAGAGGTCCTAGAAAAAACATGAAACATTTACGTGTTAATTTTAATAATTTGGTCAGTAAAATCAGTTGCAGAACCATTGCTATTGCCCTCTGATGGCAAGAACTAATGTAAAAGCCTGCTTTCTTTGGGCTGCAGCTAAACCAGAAGTGGCCCCAGAGCTGCCACCAGACCTTTGGCGCCTTGTAATAAACTTGTTTAGCCTAAGGCTATTACTTGACTACCACTACTTTCATTTTGCGATAACTCTGAGGTTGAGCTCTTCTGCTTCTGTTTTTACATACTGCTTAATCAGATGTCAAGTTGGTACTACCTGCTTCCTAGGTTACAGACCCACTTACATTAAAGGAAACACCCACTTTCAAATACATTTGTGTCCGTTATTGTGTGGCAAAATGATGTCGTCACTAAGTTGAGTTAATTTGTTATTTTTTTCTTTTTTTTAATTCTAGCATGTGTTTACCCTAGCAACATACACAAACTGGTGTGTTTGGCCCTGCCTCTGGCTTACTAATCATATGATCCCCTTCTGCTTTAATTCAGCTTCTTCAGATGAGTAGATCTCAATCTTGTGTACCTGTAGCTGAAGGATTACTCACAGCGTTCTCTTGATTTTTGTCAAAGCTGCTGATGAGCTCACCTGTTACAGTGGAAGGATTCTGTGGGATTTGTAGACAAAGAGCTTTACTCAAGGTGCGGAAAACCACTCCCGCTTTAGCAACACAGAGCCACAGGAATGTAAGAAACTTAGAAACAGCATGCTGATAAGACATGTTATCAGTCATGCAATGCTAAGTCCTTAAAACAATAAAATGACATTGTTTCATGTGAATAGTGTCACATGGCATTTACTATGAGCTACATTATGTGCTTGTCTGCCTCAAACATCCTTTAACTACTGTATAGTAAACGTCACTATTCATGTTAGAGGCCCCCTTTAGAGGAATCATTCATTTTTACAGATAAACAATAATTCCACTTTGACTCATTTTAACCGGATCAACACCCTTACAAGAAACAATGCTCCTATGCATCCCTCTCTGGGACAATTTAGATTGCTGCACATAAAAATTACTTTACCTTTTTGTAACTCCTGCTGTAGTCAATTTTACTAACAAAATGGTGTGTCATGGAGCTACAGACCGTCTGCAAAGAGGAAGTTTTCCTGCTGCAGTGCATTGTGGGGGTTATGCCAGTTAAATTCAGGCAGCAGCACAGCTGGGATGCTGGGAAAGGAAGCTTTAAAATGGCCACTAACAGGGGAAAATCGTTGAGGCGACGTTTCAGCTTTGAGTGGGTGCAGGATGTAAATGATGACAATAGGGGGCAGTCTGATTATTTGATGAAGCCGGTGTGATTTCTGGTGTGCATCGTGGTGTGGATTGCAACTTGCATCTCGGTGAGCTTTTAGCGTTAACACACGAAAAAGTGTAAAAACTTTTTTTTTCCCCAAAAAATCAGCTGTAGCTGTGATGGGCCATTTTTACAGGTGAGGTTCATCATTTTTCCTATGAGGTAAGGAAACTATTTTTAAAGTTTTAAAGAATTTGGAAAATTTTTATTTAGGGTGATGTTTTCAAACTTCAATAAACATCCTTACCTCATAGGGAAAAAATGATGTACCTTACCTGTAAAAATGGCCAAAATCGCAGGTGCAGGTCACATTTTGGGGAAAAAAAAGATTAAAAAACTTTTTTTTGGCACTTTTTTGTTTCTAAATGCTAAAAAAGCTCACCGAGATGCAGGCTGCAATCCACACCGCAATGCACACTGCAAGTCATCCGGGCTTCACCAACTAATTAGGCCCTTATTTAACAAGGGATAGCGCCAGGTAGCGACTGGTGAGCAAACGGTAATGACGGTCACCGCCACGAGAACGCCGGCTCCCCACCACAATCACACATTTATCAAGCCGATCCTGCTTAGCGACTGAGAGAGCGCCAGATAGCGAATCATTCATGATTATTCCAGCCTCACCCCACAGCGCCAGCGAGCGACTTTGAACAGTGACAGGTATGACCTCTCGCTACCTGGCGCTCTCCAATGCATTTCAATGGAGCAATCTTTAAATATTCATAATTAATTGTTATGACTGTTTTGTTTTTTTTTTAACTGTCAAAAATTCTGTGACCACTTCTGCAATGTTAGATATTTTTTTTAAGGTAAAAAAAATAAAAAAAATTTGTGCAAAATTGATATTACAGGTCTGATATTAATGTATTCATATTACAAAATGTTTTTAAAAACTTGTTTTTTTTTGTTTCCAAAAATATGGTTGTTTGGGGGTTAAAAAACTACTTTTAACCCATCGCCGCCAGCGCTCTGGGATTTAAACATGCATTTCACAGCGCGAGAATCTTTTGAGCGTGATTTGTTAATGAATATGGTGGGAGCCGTTCGCTATGGCCATTCGGTAACATGCGCTCCCATACAGCGCGGAACCTGTCAAATAGCGACTCCTCACCCAATATTCAACATTACCGCACACCGACTGAGTCGCTGTCAACAACCGAACAACGGTCAAGCACAGCGACTACTAGCGGGCGCTGTGAAAATACTGCTACAGTCGCTCATCTGTCGCTACCTGGCGCTATTAATGAATCGGCCTCTTAGCATGACCCATGACCCACAATGATTCAATATCATGCATGCAGATGGGGCGAGTGAGTTTTTGGGAGTTTTTTTTTTTCCAGATGTGCAAGGTCGGGTTTAAATCTTTATGTAAAGCTAGAGGGCCCTTTAACAGAATAATGTTTTAAACTGGAAGAATTTCCCTTTTCTTCATGGTATAACATCTGCGTTTATGCCCAAGGATACAAATGTATCGGTAACTGTTACATTTTATCGTTGGGCGTTAGAGTTGTATCAACAATAAGAAGACACCTCTGTTGGTTAAATAAGGCGACAGTTAATAGTTCTCTCCCTTTCATGCTAAAAATTGGTTATTTGGGATGTGCGATAAGGCGCTCGTGTACCTGGGGGACAAAGTGACTAGTGATGAGCTAGAGTGGGGACAATCCTGTTTGAAGGCCCTCCGGCCGGATAGTCCCGGGTATCAACATCTCTGCCCACCACAGTGTGTGAACTGGTATAGCAGTCCTTTGGACCCCTTACAAGTTCACAAACAGTTAAAAAAGAAAAAAAGGTTAAAAATTCATTTTTTAAATAAAAAAAGAAAAAACAACTCAGTATTGTCGCTTCTGCCTTCATTTTTCCTTTTCTTAAAGCGGACCAAAAGCCACTTTGGTCAGCTCAAGAATCTTGAGCCAGGTGATTCCCAGCCTTGCAGTGAGAAAACCCTTGACTTCCCTTGTATAATCATCTTGATCCTTGATCCCACATCACATGTGCAGACCTCTGGCAACATCTACGCTCTGCATGCCTGCCATACTCAGTAGACTTTAATGTCTGTCGGTGATGTTATACAGGCCAGGAGGAGCGGGGAAGCTGTGGGGTGCTTCGGAGTGCAAATAAGGGAGCAGCTATCCTCCCCTGCACAAATAAGCATCTATGTGTCCCATACAGACTGCCGCATAAAGGGTGCATAGATCCATGTCCACCTCTCAATGCTAAAAAAAGGTGGTCTTGAAAACATAAAATCTAGGGCCTGCTGGGCAACTGGAAAGTCAACGACAACGACATCTTTATTTAGCAGCCAACCAGGATGAATCTGCTGTATGGCAAGTAAGCAAATGTGTTTTTACACTTAAGAGGCTGATTCATTTCTAGCGCCAGGTATCAGCAGATGAGCGTCTGTATAGCAGCGCTTAGAGCGACCGCTAATAGACGCTGTGATAGGCTATCGGGCGCTGTAACAGAGCGCCTCAGTCGCTGTAGTAACCTGGCCGGCATTGATGAATGAGATGTATGTTGGGCGTTCTAACACCAGTACAGCGTTGCAGGAGCAAAAGGTAGCGCCAGCTCAGTGCATTCCGACTGTCAGCGACTCACACCATATTCAACAGCAAAAACAGACACAACGCAGCGTTGGCGCTCTGGATCTGGTCGCTATAGCATAGAGCGCCAGACGCTGCGAGATTAAAGTCTGTTTTTGAACATAAATCCACCAGTAACAAAGCGAAAACACATGGAATGACATTGTTGTAACATTGTGACATTAACACTTTAATGCCAGACCTGTAATGACAATTCTGCATAAAAATATAAAATTCAAAAAAGTTTTCAAAAATGACTCTTTCTAGGCCGGAGAGGTCACACAATTATTTGAGAGAGAAAAAATAAAAACAAAAAACCCTGTTTAAACAGAAGAAAAGGAACGTCCATTGAAATGTATGGGAGAGCGACAGGTAATACCTGGTGCTCTGGAAGCTAGAGTGCCTGCGCTATACGCTGATTCACCTGTAATGATGAATCAGACGCTATATGGCGCTGTTAGAGTCGCTTACCAGATTCGCTTTTATAAATGTGGTATTGCGTACAGCGCCCAGCGTTCACCAGACGCTGTCTACTGCTATCCCTTGATGAATAAACCCCTTTGTGTGGACAATTCCTTTAAAGTGGACCAAAACCCACCATGGAGTCTATGAGACTCCAGGGCAGGCTTACTTTCTGCTGTTTGAAACTTCCCAAGGAGTCCAGTAAACTCACCTTTCCCCAGAGGCCAGGGTGCATGCACTGCCAGTGCCGGCATCACTTGCATCCCTTCTGGGCTGGGCCACAAATAAAATATAATGGCTGTGCATGGCCACACAAAGCTAAAGGAAGTAAGTGATGCCACACGCCTCTCATAAGTACAATTCCATTTAGCTTCTGTAGCCACACATTGATATGCCTGGCCGGAGAAGCTGATTGGGCGAGTGGCCATGCCTGAGCTGTGGGCTCGGGGAGAGGCGAGTTCGTATCCTGAGAGGTTTCACACAGCGTGCCAAACGGGGGGGCCCCAGAGGAAATTGCCAAATCCAAAAATATTGAAGATCCCGGGTTTGGCCCACCTCCCTTGAGTATATAAAGCTTTAGGGTTGGTGGTCTCCCTCTTTATGGGGCATCCTGAATTGAGATGCCCCACTGTGTGAAACCCTGGGAAGCGTCTGGAATGATCACATTCAGCTCAGAGTGGCAGGAAAATCTGAATGGAATGTGAGCCTCTGACTGCTTGACTGGATCACGCATGCGCTGTGGAAGCTAGAGAAAGGTGAGTTTTTGGGGGATCTGTGGGGATACACACAGCGGGGTATCCCAAATACCAAAAGGAACAAAACCTAGAATCATGAACCCTGACCCTTGAAGCAGCATGGGGGCTGCGTGCGCGGGTAGTTTATATTGAGGTTGGCCGGACCGTTGCCCTGGGTGATACCACATCACGTGAGATTATATTGGATATATTGTCTACCGGCACTTGTATTGTATCACATATTGTTTTTGTTTACATTTGAAGTCTGATATGAATGGGTTCCTTGTGCAATATTAGGTGGATTGAGGGGGTTTTTCTTGTGATATTTGTATGCACTTGCACTTTTATTATATGAGTTTTTTTGATTAGAGTATAGATAGGTTTATTTCACCAATCAGTTTCAGAATTGTATTATGGCACTGTAGTATATTTATGTGTATATTTACTTATATATGGTTTATACCTTTTTTAATGTAATATTTATGTGATTTGAGGATTACACACACACATATATATATTGGTGTATTCAGTTTTTGTGCCGGCACAAAATGACAATAAGTTAGGGCATTATACTTTCTGTTAATCAAATACATATATAGGCCCTTATTCATCAAGCGATAGCGCCAGGTAGTGTCTGACGAGCGCCAGGTAGCGGCAGCTAACGGCGACTACCGACTCAAGTACGCCCGGCGGCGGTCACAATGACGCATTTATCAAGCAAAATGAGGCTAGCGCCGGCGAGAGCGACGGCTAGCGCGGCATTCATCATGAAGCCGCCTGGACCGAACAGCGCCGCTGCAAATTCCCTCACAGCCCCAGGTATGAGCTGTCGCTCCCTGGCGATGTCCAATGCATTTCAATGGAGCAATCTATAATTATTCCTAATTAATTGGTATTATTTTTTTTTTTTTTTTTTTAATGTCAAAAAATCGGAGACCACTTCTGCAATGTTAGGATTTATTTTTAAGTCCAAAAAAAATTTAAAAAAAATATGTGCAGAATTGATCTAACAGGTCTGAGATTAATGTATTCATATTACAAAATGATTCTAAAAACATGTATAATGTTACATTCAAAAAATATGGTTGTTTAGGGGTTAAAAACTAGTTAACACCCATCGCCGCCAGCGCTCTGGGGTTTAAACAAGGAATGGACAGCGCCAGCACATTCGGAGCGTGATTTGTTGATGAATATGAAGCTAGCTGTTCGCTCTGGCCATTCGTTGTCAGGCGCTCACATACAACGCTGGACCTGTGAAACAGCGACCCCCCAGCCCGTATTCAACATTACCGCACACCGACTGAGTCGCTGTCATCAAGCTAACGCCGGCCAAACACAGCGAATACTGGCTGGCGCTGAAAAAATCACGCTACAGTCGCTCATCTGTCGCTACCTGGCGCTATTAATGAATCGGCCTCATAGTCTTCCACCCAGGGGCAATATATATATATATATATTGGATAGCCCTTTAGGGGCAGGTTATATTGAGTAAAGTTTTTCTGGCCATACCAATTGTTTTTAAATTGTCTTGTGGCGTTTGTATGTTGTCTGATTTTTAACTTTTGTACTAATAAAGCATCAAATTTTGATTGATTTTTTGTGGTGCTTCCTTTAGGAGGAAGGTGTGCATATGGCACGTCCACTCCAGGTGTTGTAGAGATAATTGTTGTAGGTGAGCACACAGTTAGATTGTACTATACATTTAGGCGGTGCACCCCTTGCTAGTAACCTTAGAATCATGAACATCTTGGGTTTTGTTCCTCTTTAACTAAAATACAGTGCCATGGACTTTGTCCCCACAAAGTCATTAGGAGGGATCATCGGGGTCTGAAGTCCAAGTGCGGCAATAAAGTGGCCACAAACTTCTTGGTTATTGCTCGTTCACAGGTCGCCGTCATCTCATGGTTGTGAAATAATGACATTTCATCAGAATGAAACTAGATATTATACAATTCTCACAGCTCAGTCCTTAAGAAACAGTAATAAGGTGGGGCTGTGAATAGGACTCCTCACACCCATGTCAGGTACAGAGGATCATGAAACCTGTGGCTACATGTAACCAGACAACACCCAGCGCCTGCCTCCATCTTCCCAAAGAATAAGGCAGGAGCAGAAGATTAACTCTCAGTGATTGCACCAGCCCTGCCAAGTCACCCTGGGGCCCACCAATAGAACTGACTCTGGGGGCCCACCCCAAATATGAAAAGAAGCAAAGGAGGGGTGGCAGCCGCTCAGACCATTTTAAAACTAGCCTGGGAGGTGCACGTAAGCAGGGCAATTAGGATACACAAGTCTTAAAGGAGCCACAGCACTCAACCCTGTTAGCTTGCTGACCAACCTACAATCTGTCTCTAAATCTGGTAAAAACAGAGGCTCAGTCACACACATCTGCAGAAGTATGCTTAAAGCGGACCTTCACTCTAAATAAGAGCCTATCTTTGCATATATGTTTCCCACACCCTGTACATACAGATTGCTCACATTAAAAATCATCCTACCTGCATCTACTGCATGTTATGAGCCTTTAAACATCCAAGATGGCAGCTCATGGAGCATCGGGCAGCCTCCAAACAGGAAGTGCCTTCTAACTGTGCTGCTCTGCATTCTAAGATTGCTGTCCTTTCCCTGACCCCAATCCGCTCTGTCTGTGCAATGCACAGCTATAAACCCGCCCCCTGTACTTTATCCCGCTCTCCTCTCCCCAGTATTTGAGTCAAGATGGCGGCGCCCGTATCCTAGAGTCCGGAACAGAGCTGCAGCCCGGTGGGGGAAAGAATAATAAGTAAGTGACTAAAAACTTAAAATATATTAATTTTAAATGCTGGTTTTTTAAGGGTTTGGGCTTTTCGTTAAATCATGGTGAAGGTCCGGTTTAAGCTGCACCACCAAGCGCCACTCAAGGTTTTAGGGCAACCTCAGGTAAGCCTGCCTCCATTTGATCTATTGCATTGTATGTCCCAAATGGGGCTCTCAGAGATTATAGAGTTAGGACGGCACCTCACAGGGGCACCTTGGCGCTGGTGGTGCAGCTTCAGCTACTTCTGCAGATGTGTGTGACCGAGCTTCTGTTTTTAACCAGATTTAGAGGCAGATTATAGGTTGGTCTGCAAGCTAACTGGTTCCTTTAAAGTGGACCAACACCCAGGATTTTGACTATCCTGGGTTTTGGTTCACTTCGGTGGGGCCCTCCGATCAGTGAAACCCCCCAGAAAGCCCCAAAAACGGACCTGTCCCCGCTCTCACGTGACTGCTGCAGCCAATCCCCGCCGCTGGACAAGCGAACGCGCCCGCCGCCGCCTCCCATGCATCTCACTTACAGCTAGTGTGCCCGCGCTGGCCATTCACAAACGCGGCTCGCGCATCCCTCTAGCAGGGCGCGCACCCGCGCCGGCCGTCTGTGCGCTGTTTGTGCGCCGCTGGATCGAGGAGCAGGTAGGGATTTCGGGGCTTTCTGGGGGGTTTCACAAAGCGGGGCACCCCCGATCGGGGCCCCGCAGGCCCGATGCTGATCGGCCCGGGAATCTTATAGATTCCCGGGCCGATCAGCATCGGGTGTTGGTCCACTTTAAGACTTTTAGATGATAATATCACTTGCTTATATTCAGGGTCCATACACAAAAACATTATAAAAAATGGTATAGTCTCTATGTGTGCTGTGAAGCTATACATAGTTCAGGTTTTATTAATAAAGGCCCTCCAAGGGGGTCCCTGTGTCCAAGATAGAAATTGTCTGGGGCCCCAGGACTGCCAGGGCCTCGTGACAGGCAGAGTCATTTCCTGCCCTGAGCAAGGTGACCCCGTGACTATTTACCTGTGGATGCTGCTGTACCTATTGAGGAGTTTGAGGGCAGACAGGCAAAGTGTGCAGGGTGAAACGCGCTGAATACCTATGGTACAAGTTCTGGCTCCTGCATGCGGCTTCCCGGCCGCTCTGTGACACAGGTTTACATTCTGAACCGCAACTGTTCAGTCGACCAGGGCCTTGTCATCAAAGGGGATCCCCAGTATTGGAATGGCTTGCTTGGGTACCTCGGGGACCCTAACCCAACCTCCTTACCAAGCTGCTGACCACAACCACCCCAACTGCCGACTGCTGACCCACACGCTTCGATTGACCCTCCTCCCTAGTCACTGACCCAACCCCCTCACTTAACCCCCATCCCCAGCCTCTGACCCACAACCTTCACTTAAAGTGGGCCAAAACCCACTGTGAATTAAATCTGGCCAAAGCCCCTGCTGACATTCCCTTCTTAGGGTGTAGAACTAGAAACGGATAGCCTCACTTTTTGAGTCATCCTGGGACACTGGTTTTTTCAGTCTCTCTCTATGAGATGGCAGGTGATCAGTCATTCATAGGTGTGGCAGTGACATCATTACCACACACAGCAGTGGTGACGAATGGAGGAGGCGGAGCTTTACAACTAAATCAGGCGCCATTTCCTGGGATTAGAGAGAAGCAGGAGCAGTAAAAATTGGCAAAAGGTGCCCTTCACTTGGGAAGCAATTCAGGAGATGCTAGTTAAAAATGTGGGTTTTAGTCCGCTTTAATCCCCCCTCCGGAGCTGCTTACCCAGTCCCCTCACCTAATTACCATCCCCAGCCTCTGACCCTAAATCCTGACTTAACCTCCCTCCACAGCCACCTGACCTGAACCCCTAAACTAACCCCCTCCCTGGCCGGGATAAAAGAAAATGACTAGGGCCACTATTTGTCCGGCCCTTTTGGCAGATGAGGGTAGGGGGTTTATTTTAGGGTGCACAATGTGTTTTGTCCTGGGGGGGGTCACAATCATAGAAACATAGAAGGTTGACGGCAGAAGGAGACCATACGCTCCATCTAGTCTGCCCTTATGTGTATACTGTATGTTCTCTTTATCTTAGGATAGATGGAGGCTTATCCCAGGCATGTTTAAATTCAGTGACTGTTGATTTTTCAACTATCTCTGCTGGAAGTTTGTTCCAAGCATCTACTACTCTTTCTGTAAAATAATATTTTCTAACATTGCTCCTGATCTTCCTCCCGACTAGCTTCAGGTTGGGCCCCTTGTTCTATCATTAAAGTGGACCAACACCCTCAAAAACGACATAACTCTATTCACTTTAATAGTAAAAGACACTTACCTTTTGATCACTGTTGGAGCCGTCTGTCCCTCGCTGCGCCTGGAATCTTCTGAATCCTCCGCCGGAAGTCCCGCTCTCCAGCTCTTGTCCGGTCATTAGCATTTTTTGTCCGTCGCTGAGCTCTTCTTTCTTCTCGCGTTACTTCTGTCTGTGCTCCTCTTCTCATGATGTCATCCGGGGGCGTGGCCTCTCACTGCTCTCCGGAGCGAGCGTAGTGCAGCGAGACCTGAGGCTGGGGTCGGTGGATCGGGTCACCGGGCGGGCCCTGACCATGACCGCTGGGAGACAGCAAAGGGCCCTGGCGGTGGAGGCGGCAGGTGAGGACGGTTGTGCGCGCCCGTACCCCCACCTATCTACCGCGCATGCGCGCGATTTTAACAGGAAGAGGTCAAAGGATCTCTTCCTGTTTGGGGGAAAATGAATATGGTGGCCGGATTTTAAAATTATAGCGACGCGCAGCGGGAGCATAACAGGTAAGTTTTTTTTCCCTAACTATGCTAATCGGGTCTTTCTGCTTAATTTGTATATTTTAAAAATAGACATTAAAAAAAAAAGGGGGCAGGGTGTTGGTGCACTTTAAGCTTCTTCTTAAAAACACTTCCCTCCTGAACCTTATTCAATCCTTTCACATATATAAAGGTCTCCATCATGTCCCCTCTCTCCCTTCTTTCCTCCAGACTGTACAAATTAAGTTCTTTAAGTCTCTCCTGATAAGTTTTGTTTAAGTCCTTCCACCATTTTTGTTGCCGGCCTTTGGACACGTTCTATTTGAATAATGTCTTTTTGCAGGGGAGGTCTCCAGAACTGCAAACAGTATTCTAGCTGTGGCCTCACCAGGGCTCTATACAGCGGCATCACAACCTCCCTCTTCCTACTGGTGATGCCTCGAGCTATGCAGCCGAGCATCCTGCTTGCTTTTCCCACTGCCTGGCTACACTGTCCACTCATCTTGCAGCTTTCAGTAATCAGTACCCCTAAATCTCTCTCCTCCGAGGTCCTGGATAACACAGTGCTGCCCATACGGTGCTCAGAGCAGGGATTCCTTCTACCCAAGTGCAGGATTTTACATTTAGAGACATTAAACTCTAGTTTCCACAGTTTTGACCATCTATCCAGTAAAGCTAAATCACTTTCCATGTTGCAGACACCTCCCGGAATATCCACCCTATTACTAACCTTTGTATCATCAGCAAACAGACAAACTTTTCCTACCAAGCCTTTTCCTATGTCACTTACAAATATATTAAAAAGAATGGGGCCCAGGACAGAGCCTTGCGGCACACCACTTGTAACTCGCCTTTGTTCAGATTGCACACCATTTACAACAACGCTCTGATACCGATCCCTCAGCCAACTGGAAATCCACTGAACTATCCAGGGATTGAGTCCTACCTTCAATAACTTATCTATGAGCTCCTTATGTGGTACAGTGTCAAAGGCTTTGCTAAAATCCAGATAGACTGCAATCCTGCAGTGTTGGCATCATCCACCCAGGCCTGGGCTTTACATGTGTCCAGAAATATTTCTCTTATTTACACTATATTGATGTTTCAGTAGCCTGTGCCGTCCCTGACAGTCATGCATGTGTCACAATCTAACAGCATGTCATAAAAATGACAGCCGACTGCCATCAGTTGATAAGGAGCTCTGCCCTGGTCATCACAGCAGGTGACTGCTGTTCCCTGACTCGTAGATACTGAATCATTACTAACGCCAGATATCGGCAGATGAGCGTCTGTATAGCGGCGCTTAGAACCACCACTAGTAGTCGCTGTAAGCGGGTATCGGGCGCTGTAACATAGCGCCTCAGTCGCTGTAGTAACCTGGCCCGCATTGATAAATGTGATGTATGTTGGGTGCTCTAACACCAGTACAGTGCTGCAGCAAGCGAGAGGTAGCGCCAACTCAGTGCGACCAACTCTCAGCGCTCCACACCATATTCAACAAAAAACTACACACACAGTGTAGACGCTCTGGATCTGGTCGCTTTAGCATAGAGCACCAGATGCGGTGTGATTAAAGTCTGTTTCTGAACACATATCCACCAGTAACAAAGCCAACAAATGAAATTGTTTTAACGCTGTGACATTATCACTTCAGTGCCAAACCTGTAATGACAATTCTGCATAAAAATATAAAAGTTTCTAAAAGTGTTTGTTTGCAGCCAGGAGACGTCACACAATGATTGGAGCAAAAATAAAAATGTCAAACACGCTATTTAAACACAAGCAAATGAACGGCCATTGAAATGTATGGGAGAGCGACACTGAGCGAAAGGTAATACCTGGCGCTCTGGAAACTAGAGCGCCGGCGCTATACGGTGAGCCGCCTATAATAATACATTGGATGCTACATGGCGCTGTTAGAGTCGCTCACCAGATTCACTTTCATAAATGTGGTTTTGTGTACAGTGCCCGGCGTTCACCAGACGCTGCCTGCCGCTACCTGGCGCTATCCCTTCTTAAATAAACCCCTTAATCATAGGCTGAATATAGGTGATGATGAATCCTTTTACATTGGAGAGACGTTTACAGGATTTTTATTATATAGTAAGGTACCTAAAAAAAAATTAACATTTTTGTTTGCACTGATACATTTAAAACAGCACAGTATTGTGTAAGTATTGAACAGGTCACCAATTTTCGAACCAAATTTATTTCCAAGGCCACTTACACACACTTGCGGTGGAGACGTCGCGCAGCACTGCCCACTATTGTGCCTCTGGTGTAGCGCTGTGCAGTGGTGGCACCGCCCCGTTGTTTCCTTTCCTTCGAATGAAGGAACTGGGCGGCAGCTCGTGGTGGCGATGAGGGTGGAGCCAGCAGGCTGCGAGACCCGGGACATGCAGTGGCAAGCCAGATCAGAGGTGGGATTGGCGGCAGCTGGAATAGGTGGTGGTAAGACCCGGAACAGGCAGGAGGCGAAACCAACATCTCCGGTCAGGCACTGCTGAGGGCCCTTCTTGGAGGCTTCCCAGTAGTCCTTGCTGGACTGGAGGCCGCAGGAAGCTGTTTGCAGCAGTGTCTGACCGGATGATGTAGGAGGCCAGGGCAGCGGGGGATCGGGAGGTGAGGCTATTCATGGCCCTCACAACGCAATGAAGGTAAATAGCAACACATGTACTTTACCTGCGGTCCTCATTGACTTCTATGGGGGCGCATTGACTTCCATGGGGGCACATTGCAGGTGCATTGACTTCTATGGGGGCACATTGCAGGTGCATTGACTTCTATGGGGGCACATTGCAGGTGCATTGACTTCCATGGGGGCGCATTGCAGGTGCATTGACTTCTATGGGGGCACATTGCAGGTGCATTGACTTCTATGGGGGCACATTGCAGGTGCATTGACTTCCATGGGGGCGCATTGCAGGTGCATTGACTTCCATGGGGGCGCGTTTTGCAAGCCGCAGCGTGCTGATGTGAAAGGGCCCATTTAGTTTATTGAGCTGCAGTTTCTAACGTTTGTGACACGTTGGAGTATTTATACTCCAGCGTGATGCAAACCACCTGGTTTGAAAGGGGCCTAAAGGTACTATTGACGTTAAATTCTCACTAGATGTCAGTAACAATCCATCCAGCCCACACATGTAGTGAAATCATAGATGTCTATAAATTAAGTGTCATAATGAGAAACGGCACAGGGAAAAAGTATTAAACATGCCTACTGAAATGTATTTATTACGTTGTTCAAAAGCCTTTGTTGGTGATGACATCTTTAAGATGCCTACTGTATGGAGAAACTAGTCACATGCATTGATTTTGGCCTACTTGGCCACTTGTTCCCATGGGCTCCTTTTTTAAACTCTAGATTTTTGATTGGATTCAGGTCAGGTGATTGGCTGGGCCATTCTATCATATTTTCTTTCTTCCAAATCAAATGAGAGTTTCCTTCATCGTGTGATCATTGTCTTTCTGAAATTCTTGTTTCATTGTCATCATCCTGGTCGATGGCAGCAGATTTTTTATTCATCAAGAATGTCTCAGTACATCTGTGCATTCATACTTCCTGCAATTATATGAAACATTCCAGTCCCCTATGCAGAAAAACATCCCAAACCATGTTGCTCGCACCTCCAAACGTCACTGTTGATATGATGTTTTTGGAGTGATATGCAGTGCAACCTTTTGACCTCCAAACAAGGAGAGTATTATGGCATCCAGTTCCAGGGTTCAGTGTTGGTCTCATCTGACCAGACTATATTCTCTCAGTATTTCACAGGCTTGTCTAATTGTTGCTGATAACATGCTTTTTCCCCAGCAATGGAGTCTTGCACACAGCCCATGGGGGGCAAGTTCATGACTTCTCTTTAAAAAACAATTGTACCAGCTGAATCCAGGTCTTTCTTTAACTCTCCACAGGTGGTCCTTGGCTCTTGGACAACTCTTCTTATAATTTTTATTACTCTACTGTTTGATATTTTGTGGGAAGCACCTGGTTACGGCCAGTTTATGGTGAAATGGTCTTTCCACATCCAGATTATGTCCCCATCAGCACTCACTGGAACCTTCAGACGTATTTTTCGCCCTATAAGACACACTTATTTTTCCCAAAAAGTTGTGGGAAAATATCCATGCATCTTATCAGGCGAAGGTGGGAAAAAAATAAATAAAAAGCAGAATGTTAACTCACCTTTCCATCGCTCGCGCTGTCCCGGAAGCCGCGGAGGCAGCCTTCTCTGCAGAGCCAGACACCCAGCCTGTTACAGCGGTGGGCGTGGCCAACGCTCGAGCACCGAGGTGGCAGGGACAGTGCAAGCGGCGGGGCAGCTGCTCCCTGACACTCGCACTGTCCCTGCCACCTCTCCACGGTGCCAGCAGACAGAGACACCCGGACTTAAACAGCGGTGGGCGTGGCCGATGCTCGAGCGTCGGCCACGCCCACAGCTTTTCCAGGCCAGTGTGTCTGTGTGAAGACGGCGAGGACAGCGGGGAGGATTGAAAGGTGAGTTTTCTTTTTTTTTTCTCACTTTTTACTTTTGCCTATGGGGAATGGGAGGGGGGATGGGAATGCCACACTACCTATATGGGATGGGGAGGGGGGGGGATGAATGCCACATTACCTATATGGGATGGGGAGGGGGGATAGAAATGCCACATTACCTATATGGGATGGGGAGGGGGGATGGAAATGCCACATTACCTATATGGGATGGGGAGGGGGGATGAATGCCACATTACCTATATGGGATGGGGAGGGGGGATGAATGCCACATTACCTATATGGGATGGGGAGGGGGGATAGAAATGCCACATTACCTATATGGGATGGGGAGGGGGGATAGAAATGCCACATTACCTATATGGGATGGGGAGGGGGGATGGAAATGCCACATTACCTATATGGGATAGGGAGAGGGGATGAATGCCACACTACCTATATGGGATGGGGAGGGGGGATGAATGCCACATTACCTATATGGGATGGGGAGAGGGGGATGGAAATGCCACACTACCTATATGGGGAATTGGAGGGGGGTGCCACACTGCCTATATGGAGAATAGGAAGGGGGGGAATACCACGCTGCCTATGGGAATGGGATGAAGGCATCCCACACTGTCTAAGGGAATGGGATAGGGGCATGCCACACTGTCTATGGGAATGGGATAGGGGCATGCCACACTGTCTATGGGAATGGGATAGGGGCATGCCACACTGCCTATGGGAATGGGATGGGGGCATCCCACACTACCTATGGGAGGGGAGAATGCCACACTGCCCATTTGGAATGGGATGGGGGATGCCACACTGCCCACGGGGAATGGGATGGGGGAACGCCACACTGCCTGTAATGGGGTGTTTTAGCACAACATTTAGCTTAGAATTTTTTTTTTTTTTTCTTATTTTTCTACTCCAAATCCTAGGTGCGTCTTATGGGCAGGTGCGTCTTATAGGGCGAAAAATACGGTAGTTTATATATTCTTCTGTAACCAATGCTATGAGCATGTTTGGCAACAGTAAGGTTGCGAAGGTCTTAAGAGAGCTCACTGGTTTTACCCATCATGAGATGTTTCTTGTGTGGCACCTTGGTAATAAGACTCCTTTTTACAGGTCATCAATTAAACGATTGCTTTCTAAATACTTTTAGATTTCAGCTGGTGTCATGACTTTCCATGGCTTGTTGCACCTCTCTTGCTTCATGTGTCCAATACTTTTTTCTGGGTCATTTCTCATTTTTACATGATATGGCTTGTTACCAACATCTGGTGAGTATTTCAAATATGTTAACTTAGAAAATTGGTGACGTGTTTAAAAAGGGTTCATTTTCAGTCCAGTTTCATGATAAACAGTAAGAAACACAGGAGACCAAAGACAGGAAAAGACAAAGTGGTCTACCAAAGTTGAGTGCTAATCACTATTATTGATGGAATGGGGGGGCATCAAATAGACCAAAAGTACATGAGTAGTTTGACTACAACACCAATATGTTAAAAAAAATGTGTTAATGGCACCCGATTGCTGCATAGGGGGACATCCTGGTTACCGATGCCCCCTGCAAGCACCGTACACTCCTCCCCTTGGCAAAACTGGACCTCATGATTGGCTGCTGGCAGTTACATACCCACTAGACATCTTCCATATTTCAGGAGGCCTGTTGTGATCAATATCCATTTTTTGAATGTGATTAACAACTATTGAATTTAAATTAAATAGGTGGTCTCATGCTTTAGGGAGGGTGGTAGTGGGGTGATTCTAGCAGATTCTTAAAGCGGACCTTCACCCTAAATAAGAGCCTATCTTATATGTTTCCCACACCCTGTACATGCAGATTGCTCACATTAAAAATCATCCTACCTGCATCTACTGCATGTTATGAGCCTTTAAACATCCAAGATGGCGGCTCATGGAACATCAGGCAGCCTGCAAACAGGAAGTGCCTTCTGACTGTGTTGCTCTGCATTCTGGGATTGCTGACCTTTTCCTGACCCCAGCTCTGCTCTGTCTGAGCAAAGCACAGCTGTAAACTGCCCCCCTGTACTTTATCCCACTCTCCTCTCCTCAGTAAGTGTGATGCTTCTGAGTCAAGATGGCGGCACCCGTATCCTAAAGTCCTGAACAGAGTTGCAGCCCATCGGGGGAAAGAATAATAAGTAAGTGACTAAAAACTTAAAATATGTTAATTTTAGATTCTGGGGAATAGTTTTTAAAGGGTTTGGGCTTTTCACTAAATCATGCTGAAGGTCCGGTTTAATCATTTCGTGGTTTGTTTTTTTTAAATATATTTTTGAATATAGACCTGTGATTATCCTAAAAAAAGATGGTGACAGACCCAATACCTCAAGCAGTTCCAACAATATATTGACCTCCCCACTTCTCTGTTCAAGCCTGATTTTTAATCTTTTTCACTTCTTTTGAACTATCTTCTATAAAAGCAGAATTGGGGCATCATCTGCCATGCCTGAAACTCTAAACTCAATTGGCCGCTGTTGGTCATGTGAACATGGGAGCGGTACAAGGGCTCAGATTTAATAGATTTGTTGAGTTTTGCTGGGGGTGGGGGCAATCTATATTCCGATCGCCCTAGGGTGTGGAGGTGTGAACTTCAATAGAGCAACTTGCTTTCTCTTCTATTTTATGATGAGGAAGCAGAAAGCAATCCAGGGCTGATAGAGGAAACTGTGTATTGCCGTTTCCAAACCAACAAATCTCTATCCAGAATGCTTCAAGTAAATGTGCATTGTGATTAGATGGGGAGCTTGTGTTTGGAAGCCAGGGAACAGTCTCCATGGTGAATGCCGTGCTTCCCTCTCCGATATTTACCCAGGAAATAGAAGGAAACAAGCAACCGAGTCAGTGAAGTGACTCCTCTGATGTAAAGATGCTCAGCCAGCACATGCAGCCCCTGTTTCTGCAACATCAATCCAATACACAAAGCTGGGAGGAAGGGAAAACCATGCAGAGTTTAGCATGCCTCCCAACTGTCCCGATTTTCCCGGGATTGTCCCGATTTTCGCAAAGAATCCCGCAGTCCCGGAACGTTAACAAATGTCCCGGGACACTCTGCGCCGTGGCAGTGTGGCTGTGCCCAGGGCCGCAACGACGCCGGCGCGAAGATACTAACTTCCTGGCGTGTGGGGTGAGAGAGTGGGGCGGGCGGGCGGTATGCTGGGTTGGGGATAAAAAAACGTACGCATGCAGGGGTGAAGGCAGCCGACATTGCTGGAGCAGGAGAGCGTGACGGGGGTGTGGCCGGGGCGTGACGGGGTGTGGCCAGGGCGTGACAGGGGTGAGGTCTGGGTGTGCCGGGGGTGTGGCCGGGGCGTGACAGGGGTGTGGTCGGGGGCATGGCTTGTCCCGCTTTCACATTTTCAGAAGTTGGGAGGTATGAGTTTAGGCCTGGCTTGAAGCGGAGACCTTGGAGGTTTCATGGCAAAAATGGCCAGCCTTGTTCAAGTGGACCTCCAGTCAAAAAATCAAAGTTTAGTAAATTGCTCCCCTAAACCCTGTCTCTCCTAATCAGTGATGTAATATATTTGAGAGGGCTTAATTCCATTCAGATGTTGTGGGATAGAATTTTCCCATTAGCCAGGAAATGGGTGTGAGTCTGCTTTAGGAGGGATCACCGCCAGTGATACCCACATGTCTGTTTTGGATTGGTAGCCTTTACATGACTTCACCTCTGCTTTAAATCAGTTCAACACCTGTGCCACTGCTCATCTACCCAGGGGCATGTCGATTGAGGATGCTACGCTGTATGAAACCCATGGGATCACCCTAAAACAAACTTTTGTGGGGTCTCTCACGGCGTTTTTGCGGCTCACAGCTGCATCTCTTAGCTGTGGTGAGCTCCCACCCCGGCTTATTTGAATGGAGCATGCCACAGCTAAATGTGCTCTCCATTAAAGGCGGATGTGGGAGCTAATAAAAGCTCCCTAAACTTCTCCTGTCTGCTCCCCTCCCCCTCCAGTTCATGTATTGGGCTATCTGTGCGCACATCACTGAGCGCAGGTAGCCCGTCTGTCCATCTATCCCCAGGCGCCTTCCGATGGGCAGTGCCATCTGAGAGGAGACAAAACATTGCGAGACTTGTGGCTGCATCTATCCAGGCTGGAAGCTCCCGCTAGAGAACAAGTGTCCCTCACCGATGGATAACGGGTGGCTAAGCCAGCAGGGAATACTTGAATACTTAAATACTTTATTTAATCTGCCAAGTAAGTACAGTATACATACAAGGAATGCTTTTTGGTAAGGAGATAACACCAGGAGAGCTCTAATCAATAACTGTTATTAGGTACAGTGCAGGTTAATCCTTAAAGACTATCATAAATTAACCATGATGCAAAGTAGAGTTGAGTTCAAGAACCTCTCACACTAGATTTGTTGAGAGCCATAACGTCCAAAGGGAAAAAACATTTTTTGTGCCTAGAGGTTTTAGTTGAGTGAGCCATGAATCTGCACCCAGAGCGTAAGAGTCTGAAGAAGGGATGTCCTGGGTGCGTAGGGTCCTCAATTATTTTCTTAGCCTTTGAAGTGATTCTGATCATGAATTGATCATCCAGAGATTGTAAGAGGAAGTTGAAAAACAACAGGATGTTGACAAACCGCAGATCGCCAACATCCAAAAGGCCATCAGTGCCCTGTGGAGGGGTTAAATTGATCTATTCTTTGAGGTTTGTTGTTCCTTGTCACGTCACCTGGCAGATTTGAGACCACCCAATCAGTGAACTCAAATCTCCTATATGTTCAAGGCTACAGCGGAAAAAAAGCTGTTTTTTTTTTAAACCAAGTCACCACTGAGCCAGGTACTTAAAGTGGACCAACACCCAGGATTTTCACTATCCTGGGTGTTGGTCCACTTCAGCGGGGCATCCGAGATCAGGATGCCCCGCTGTGTGAAACCCCCCCAAAAGCCCCCAAAAAAGTACCTTTTCGGCGACGGATAAGCTGCCGCCGCCTCCCGCGCGTCCTTCTTACAGGTCGCGCGCCCGTGCCGGCCATTCACAAACGGCCGCCGCGGGCGCGTGCACTGCTAGGGGGGCGCACGGGAGGCGGCGGTGGCTGATCCGTCACCGATAAGGTAAGGTTTTTTGGGGCTTTTGGGGGGGGTTTCACCCCGCGGGACATCCCGATCTCGGATGCCCCGCGGTGAGGGAGGTGATCGGGCCGGGAATCTTATAGATTCCCGGGCCGATCACCCTTGGGTGTTGGTCCACTTTAAGCAGAGGGGTGGGACAGGTGAGGTTTAGTGGGTTTTGGTCTGCACGAGATGGAACAGTGGTATTGCTAAAGCATGTGAAGGTGGGGTTGTATGTTTGCCAGGTAGGTGGTTGCTTTTTGGAAAGAGATGAGCAATGGCAACCCAGCTAACCTTATTATTACAGGTTTCCTTTAATTATCACAAGAAAGCAGGGTGGGCCCCGTCTCCCGGCATAGGACTCGCTGTAAATAACGGCAGATCCTCACCTGTTAGGCGTGTGTCACATTGTACTATCATCAGTCACAACACGCCTCTGCCTGAGCAATGGCCACCATCGCCTTTCAGGTCTTGGGGAGGGGAGCGATCACCCGTGACAGTGTGTGACACAGAGAACAGAAATAGAAACTTCTTCCTAAAAGTCAAAACAAAGTTGAAACTGCCATTTCAGGTTAAGGTCACCTGTAAGAGGCAGGGGCGCGGCACTGATACAGAGAAAAGAATACAAAAGGTTTTAAATCCCCACACCAGCCAAAGCTTTTATTTTTACATTTGTCTTGGAGAAGATGACGAATTAGAACTCTTTTGTAAAAATAACTGAATCTCCATAATCCCCCGCAATGTCCCCATAAGGTTAAATAAGGCGTGATCCAAATAAGACAATTACAGGAGTTTATAAATGGCTAAAAGTCCAACATAACTAAATGAGACTTGGGGCAGACATTGAACAGGGGCCCCCCATATTTCTCACTTTCTCATGAGCTAAATCTTTGTCCTGTTCACCGCTTAGGATTCCAATTTTTAACAAAATGTGTTACAACTAGATTACTAAAAACTAGAAATACAAATGGTACCCTTTTTGTATCTGATGTCCAGAGATGCAACTATACATTATGACCAGGCCCTGGTGTGGACATTAAATAGGGGCCCCCGACAGTGGCGCACTGGGGCTATCAGCCCGGTATTTTACCGGCCCAGCCAGCCCATGATCTAGCTAATCCATAAAACCTCTTGCTGAGTCCACCAAGGCTTGTATTCTCAGGCTGGCCCACAGGGTTACCAGGAAATGCCCAATTTGGGCCCCTGGATTCATTTCAGGACCTTCATCACCAAAACCTTAACTATATATAGCTTGGACAATACAATTTGGCTTTACGATTCTGCTCATGGGCTCTGAATAAAAGCTATTGATTCTTGCATGTTAGTTTGGAGTAGGCCCTTAGAGTCACTTTTACTGACGGGCCCCATTATTATTGTTTATTTATAAAGCACTATCGTATTCCGTGGCACTGTACAACATATACGTTGCAGGAGGGTGGGTTAAGTAACATACCAATAATATACAGTGCATTGTTAAACTAATATAATAGACCAATCAAGAAAGCCCTTGTTGTTGGTGCACCCCAAACATCCCTGCGTAACCCCCGGGGTACATGTACCACAGATTGAAAACCAGTGCCCAAAAACCAGCCCAGCATGACTTCCTGTTTGCAGGTGGCCTGCCCATGAGCGGCCATCTTGTTTTTAAAATTTACCCCAGCAGACGTTAGAAAGAGCTAAATTACTTTTTATATGCAGTAATCTAAATTGCCCTGGAGAGGGAATCGTATGAGCTCTGTTTGCTGTGTTGGTCTTATTTAATTCATTTTTGACTGTTGGTCTGCTTTAAGGTGTATTCTGTCTCTTCCTGTTGTCTCTAGGGGGTACTGATCTAAAGGATGGGGTGATGACAAGAGGTTGGGTCTCAAGAAGTGTGTACTAAACATGGTAACCGTGCTCTAAAGGGTGACCTGACTATAAAGTGGTTTGGTTAGGCCAAATGGTAGGCTTGTCTAAATAGATGGGTTTTGAAGGTGCCTTTTAAGGTTTTAAGGGTTGGAGAGTGTCGGATTGTACGGGTAAGGACATTTCAGAGGAGTGGAGGAGGTCGTGGGCCATTCAGAGACTGCATCTGGGTTGGTATCTTTGGCTTGGATTTGTCAATTAGGCTTAGGATTTTGAACTGAATTCTTTTATACACCACCCAGTCCACCAATGAGGCTGAGGCTATATCATAGTAGGGACAGGTCATGAACAGGGGGAGTGATATGGCTAACTAGATAGTACTTAATAGTATTATAGGGGCAGATAATGTGGCAGGGTGAGGTATACCCACAGCCATGGTTCTAAGGCTGTAGCACTAAAGCAGAAGGTCGTCTGGGGTCTCTTGGCTGAAAGCCTGTTGTCAGGAACCGCTTACCTGATCCCCGTTCCAGCGACGTCTCCAGGCGGCCAGCTGCAGCTGTCACTGTGCGGCGGCCGCGCCGGGCGGCGTCGGCTCGAGCGGTGCCCAGCTCAGCCACGCCCCCCGCTTCCTCCTCCAGTAGACGTGCTCGCGCGCGGCCGCGAGCACGTGTCTGTTATGCCCTCCGGCGGCGCTGTGCTGCGCGCACCCGCCGGAGGATCAATTAAAGGGTTAATGAGTCCTAGGGATTGGGGGCTTCGCCCTCTTCTGCTCTGCAGGCCAATCAGCCCCATTGATATCTTGGCCTTACCCCCCCCCCTTGTTGCCAGCCAATTACCCTTGGAATCCTATGTGCTCCAATCAGTACACTGACCTGTCCCTATAAAGGCAATTCCCTCTCAGTTGTGAATGGCCTGTGATAGCGCTCAGAACCCTGTGTACTCTATTCCTGTGAAGTTTAGCCTGTTGCCGACTTGATTGTACTGACCATTCTCGATCCTGAATCCTTGTTGCCGACCTCTGCCTGTATTGACGCCTCTTGATCCTGAACCCTTGTTGCCGACCTCAGCCTGTACCCCGACTCCGTCTTGCCTGATCCTTGGTGCCGCTACGATCTCTGCCTTCCTGTTATCGACCTATTGCCTGTCTCTGGACTTCCGTCACTCACGCTCCAGTTATTGGTTCTCCAGATCTCTCCATATAAGCTAGCATCCTTTGAGCCAATAAGTCCTGGGGGCAACCGATCCCGGGTAGGCGTACTTGCGTCCCGGCAAGCGGGGGCTCCTATAGGTGAAGCTGGCTGCGGAGATTGGGGGTTGCAAGCTCATTAAGAGGTCTGGAGTTACCCCCTAGCGTGACACCTGTTATAAGGGTGCTGGTGACTTAGGAGGCAGGAATTGGATAAGGGTCTAAATAGCAGCATCCAAAGCATCCCGATGGTCCACCAATGATTGAAAGTATTAAAAAACATGACACTTAGCACCAATCATATTTGATACACAAGATACATTTGATAATGCGGGTTGGGGGACACCTTTCTATGGTTCGCCTAAGGTAGCAGTGAGTATATAGCCTGATCTGGGTTATTTAGTGTTTTAATATACACACTGCAGGGCATCCCAAATCACAATGTGCCTCAGGGACCTAGTTTGCTGGAACAAAAGTATTTTTAGAATTGCAGTCTGCTTAAGAAATTATGTCTACAGTGCTCTGGAAAGGAGTAAAAATGTTGGCGTTTGCCTATATGGGTGTAGTTTAATAAACACTTCACACAACAGGACTCTCTGCCCGCTGGAAACACCCTCCTCGCCACCCAGCAGGGTACAGTATGTGTGTATGAGAGACTTAAGAGGACACAATTCACAGGAATCCGGCAAGCGCTCCACCTCGGCACACAATAAAGTGCAAACAAAGTAATTTAATGGAGCACAATTGCAAAATTTTGTAATATTAAAAATACATATAAACATGTCAGCTTATACACCTGAACTGAATAAAACTCCCGCCAAGCTTGTGGTGTATTCTCTCATGGTAGGAACAAAATCCAGGGATGACAGGTTAGTCTATCAGGGGTGACAGAGCCTGTCACCCATGATGTCCTTTACCTTCCATTAAAAGAAAGTAAAACAAGCCTGGGTGTATATTTCTTGATGTGGGGTGTATAAGTGACCCCTCCCCCTGCCATCCAGCATATTTATATGTATTTTTATTATTGAGCCGACAGTGCCTGCCTCCCACAGCCTCAAAGGACCTCGCTGGTACCGTTCAAACCTCCAATATCCTGGCCAAGGTTATGGCCTGGTCAGCAAGAAACCCCCTGCCAGAAGGCTGCGCTGGCTGGTGAATTTCAAAGACATACCACAGACATGTCGGCTTTAGTATTGCATGTAGAATTATGAAAATTCCATGAATGCTAGCCCCAAACTGATCACGCCTTTGGGACCTGGGGATCATAATGCATACGTACTTGGGTCTCCTGTCATCCCGAGCAGTTGCGTTTGGTCTCAATGCGTATCTAAAACCCTGTTGGACACATTGATACTCCCATTCGACTCACTCACAATTAGGAGACATTTAATATTTAGCTAGCCACTGCTAAAAGGCTGAGATTAAGGCTTGTCTGAGGGGGGTGGCAGGAGGGACCTGGATCCAACAGGCTCTACATGCCCCCTGTAGTGGTTTACATCACTTCACAAGGATCAACAACTTGCAGTAACTGACATACATTTGATCTGCTCATTCTGATTGCAGCTACTTGCTTTCATCATCACCTATTGTGGATGTCTCACTGTGTGGATGTCTCACGCCCCTGGTCTCTATGCCCCTGGTCTGGCCTGTATGCACCGACCACAGATGCACCGGCCACAGACAGCAAGGCAAACAAGGAAATCAGGTCCAGTCGACTTCTGCTCTGGCTATGAACTGCATTTAAACTGAACCAACATTGTGATTGCAGATGCCCCCTACTTGATTAATCCCCTGCACCCCCCCCAGCTAAATGTAAGCGCATGATTGGCCCATGGCGGTCATGTGACCCTCTCTCTGTGCCCAGTAGCCGGCAAAGTGGAGGCTTGAGAATGGAAAAAGTGACTACCATGGTCTAATTAGTATTTTGTCGAGGAACGCGGTACCAGGTAGGAGTTATGGGGTTAGCAAGGGGTTAATCGAGTGGGCAATAGTTCCCCCCCCTCTCTGAGCGGATCATCACCCATTTGATGTTAATTAGGCGTTTTTCCCCGGTTTTACCCCTTCTATACCCCTATACATTCACTATCTGCCTCTTTCTGTGGCTGGAAGGTCGAAAAGTGCTTGTGCGCCCCAGCAATCAGCCTTTTTTTTTATATAGCAGCAATGCATGCCCCCTGCAGTTGGCCACCCCTGGCATAGTCCAAGGGCTACCTAATGGGAAATACAGCCCTGACGGTGACCAATGGGATGCTCTTTCAATTGAAAAGTCATAATTGTTCGATGAACCAGAGGAATGTCATCGGCACAGAAAGTCCTTATTTTGTACAGGTCACCACCTTTTGGTCCAGATGACAAAAAATGATTTTGTTTAAAGAGGAACATCGGAGACTCTGGAGTCTAAAAGACTCCAGAGCCATCTGAGTTCCACACCTTGGGGCATCCTGAATTGGGATGCCCGGCTCTGTAAAACCCCCCAGAAGCCCAGTTTCACTCACACCACATTCATCAAAAAAACTGCCTCAAACAGTTCCGGTGTCGTATGCTCACATGCCTTTCTGAATAGACGGCGCAGGCACGAGGCGAGCACGGGTTACGGCCAGCGCGCACTTCGCCTCCAGGCGGCTTAGCCATCAGTGTAGCCGAGTGAAAGTGAGCATGTTGATCGGTTGAACGTGCCACTCAGCCAATCAGCGCACTCATTCTCACCCGAGTCTGCGCCATGGGAGCAACAGGAAGATTATTGGCCTGGGGGCATAGAATTTGAGGTTCACACAAAAAACATTCTTTTAAAAACTAAGGCTGAGGTTGGTCTTGATGTTTTTGTCATTCATCCGGGTCATGGTATATCTGCGGGCAATGAACAGGAAGAGCAAATAGAAGTTACCCAGGTGGCTCTCCTGCTTCTTCCAACTCATGAAACATGAAGGCCATTTAGATGAGCCATGAAGCATAGCAGATACCATTGAAGACAATATGAACATATGACTCTTACCACGAAGTTCCAGTTCGTTTGTATCATGTGGACAAGACCGCAAAGAAACACACACAGATAGGCCAGGGAGAAGAAGAACGCCATCACCGATACAAACATCACCCATCCTTGTACAACCGCGACTGGCACGTTAGATGCGGCCACCAGAATCCACACCAGGCCTCCAAAAATCTGTCAAGAAAACATGAAACAGTGTGATTATCATCAACACAAAGTTGATTTACTCCCAAATTTACAAAAGTATTATTATGTACAGTACAACATGCCTTGAAAAAGAATTAATACCCCTTGAGCTTTTCCAAGTGTAAATGTTACAGCCACATTAAATGATATTTAATTTTTTTTTTAATGAGATGTGGAGATTGATTTAAGACTAGTGCCACATATTGCCATTTGAGCGCCACAAGTGGACACTGCAAGCGGGTGTCTGGTGCTATAACCTAGCGTAGAGGCTGGACAAGTGATGCTGTAGTATCCTGTCCAGCATTGAGAAATGTGATGGAGGGTGCTGTAGAAGCGCTCTCGCTAAATCAATGCATATGTGGTGTTCCGAGGGAAAGCCAACCAAGGCGACCGCACATTTAACAATAGGACAACACTGCAGCGAATGATAGGGAGCGTCAGTTAAGTGTGTCCGAAGCTCGGCGCTGAAGCCCATATTTAAGAAAAAAAAGTCCAGACCACCGCTCTAAAACTGGGCGCTCTAGTGCCGAGCGCCGGATGCTATATTAAAAAAAGTTTTTTTTCTCAACACATATACACCAGCACCAGAGCAAAAACATATGGAATAACATTGTTTTAACAATGTAACACGGGCACTGCACATACAATTCTGCATAAAAAAGAAACAAAATATAACTATATAGGTGTTTGGTTGCGGGGCAGGAGAGGTCACACAATAATTACATAATTACAAAATTGAGAAAAATAATTAATTAAAACGTTATTTATACACAAGCAATAATTACATAATTACAAAATTGAGAAAAATAATTAATTAAAACGTTATTTATACACAAGCAAAAAAACACCATAATACTGCTGAGCGACTGATGCTACGTGGCACTGCTGAACATACAGCGCCGGCGCTTTACACTGAGCCGCCGCTAATAAGTTTGACTTTCATATGTATAGGGTTTTTACGTCATGCGCCCTTTGTTCACCTAACACTACGTGGTACTACGCGGTGTTAGCGTTTCTTAAATAACCCCCTTTATGTGATAGAGCACGTGTCGAACTCAAGGCCCGGGGGCCGGATGTGGCCCTCCAAGCCCTTTTCTGTGGCCCTCTGACAGGTGGTGGCAGGTGGGTGGCACCCCTTCTAGCTCCAACCCAGTCACTCACTGGATTTGGGACACCGGCAGTACATCTTCGCGTGCTGCGCTGGTACGCCTGAGCATTCCGCTGTGGAGCACAGCACCGTCTCCAATCCTGCACAGGGCCTAGCTGTTGTGCACCTTTATACAGTTCTGTGAGAAAATAGTAGTGTCTGCAACTGTTCTGTGTATCTGGTCAACCAGCTGTCATCAGACTGGGGCGTACATAGCCTGATGGGACCCCATCGCAGGCCCCCCCATTATCAGCTTATGCCACCCCCAACCCCCCCTATGGACACTTATCCCCTTCATGTGGTAACGATAGAGATGCAGGGCCATGGCGAGAAGGGAGAAGTGCCAGAGACATGGACGGCAAAACAGAGCACTGCCAGAGCGAGGTGCAGCGGGGGGGGGGGGGGGGGCATACGCTGCCCGACAGAGGCCCTGAAAGAATCTTGTCCCTGTGGGAAGGAGGTGCCATGGCTAGGTAAGTATTTTGGGGTACATACAGCAGGGGTGATGGAAGCAGCTTGTTCCATGGTCCTGGGGGCACGTGTCTGCATTGCCCCTATGGCATGTACTCCCCTGCCAGGTGGGTCCACCTAACCTATCCAACATCTGTTGCAGGGGTTATTGCCAGCTAGCTAGGTAGGGTGGAAAAAATGATTCTAGGGCTGGCCTGGGCAAAATAAATCAGTGTAGGCATCTGCATCCTGGGAAAAATAATTTTTAGGCAGTTCTAGCCAAAATAATCCCGTGGCCGACCATGGGAAAATAATTCAGTGTCTTCATCTGTCCTGAGCAAAATAATTCTGTGTCTGGAACCATACGTTTGAACAGTGGTGTTTGCATTTGCGATTTGCTATTAACCAACCCTTTGAAGGCAACCATAATGTTCATAGAGTATGATGAAAATGATGCATGCTTTTTCTAATTAAAAAAAGAAAATCGTGGCATGCTTATGTATTCAGCGCCCTGTAATCTGATAACCCTTAAAGTGGACCTATACTCAGAAAGGAAGTTTATGTCATCACCTTGCATCCCCGGCCCAGTTCCCCAAAACAGCCTGTGTTTCTATTTTTACTAAAGCCTCTGCCTAATATTAAAGTGGACCAACACCCAGGGGTGATCGGCCCGGGAATCTATAAGATTCCCGAGCCGATCACCTCACTCACCGCGGGACATCCGAGATCGGGATGTCCCGCGGGGTGAAACCCCCCCATAACCCCCAAACACCTTACCTGATCCGCCGCCGCTTCCGCCGCCGCCATCTGTGAATGGCCGGCGCTGGCGCGCGCACGCTGAAAGTGAAGAGCGGGAGGCGGCGGCGGACGCCCTGTCCTGGACGCCGCTGACACCCGCTTGGACGTCGGCGGGGATTCGACGGCGCGGTCACGTGGGAGCGGGGAGAGGTGAGTTTTTTGGGGTTTCTGGGGGGTTTCAGAGAGTGGACCAAAACCCAGGATAGTCAAAATCCTGGGTGTTGGTCCACTTTAATAAAAAGATTAACAGGAAGCAGTATTATGGTTAAAGCGGTCCTTCACTCTGAATAAGAGTCTATCTTATATGTTTCCCACTCCCTGTACATACAGATTGCCCACATTAATCCAGACCTTCACCCTGAATAAGAGCCTATCTTATATGTTTCCCACACCCTGTACATACAGATTGCCCACATTAATCCGGACCTTCACCCTGAATAAGAGTCTATCTTATATTTTTCCCACACCCTGTACATACAGATTGCTCACGTTAATCCGGACCTTCACCCTGAATAAGAGTCTATCTTATATGTTTCCCACACCCTGTACATACAGATTGCTCACATTAAAAATCATCCTACCTGCATCTACTGCATGTTATGAGACTTTAAACATCCAAGATGGCGGCTCATGGAACATCAGGCAGCCTGCAAACAGGAAGTGCCTTCTGACTGTGCTGCTCTGCATTCTGGGACGGCTGACCTTTTTCTGACCCCCAGCTCTGCTCTGTCTGAGCAAAGTACAGCTATAACCCGCCCCCCTGTACTTTATCCCACTCTACTCTCCTCAGTAAATGTGATGCTTCTGAGTCAAGATGGCGGCGCCCATATCCTAAAGTCCTTAACAGAGTTGCAGCCCAGAGGGGGGAAGAATAATAAGTAAGCGACTAAAAACGTAAAATATATTCATTTTAAATTTTTTAGGGTTTGGGCTTTTCAATAAATCATGGTGAAGGTCCGGTTTAATGGCAGCCATATGCCAATTAATTCAGTTAAAACTAAACTGTTACATTAGGGCTGATGAGAAAAACATTTATATAATGATTTTTTTCCTTAGTGCAATCCAGCAACATTTTAGCCGTGTACATTTGTTAATAAAATACCATTTAGGAAAAAAATAATTTATTAATAAAATAATTCTCCAAAAAATGTAAGAATGTCGTCTTGATTTTTTTTTCACAGTACAATTCAGCATCTTTTTTAATTGTGCAAATTTGTAAAACTTCTGCAAAGCTAATCATGGTGCTGATTGCACCAAAGAAAAAATCAAGAAACATTTTCTTTCTCCCCCAAAAAAAACATGAGAAAAGGAAAATTCTCACGGCGCTGAATGAGCCCTAATGGCAGTTAGGTTGAAGTGCTCCCCATTGCTGAGCTGTCTGTACTGTAACTGAACGCATCATCGCTGGGGGCGGGGCTGCTCGGCCAGGAAGCAATATGGCTGACTGCATCTAGTTCATGTTGTTATAAATATTTGGACAAAGGCTTTAGTAAGAAACACAGGCTGTTTTGGGGCATTGGGCTGAGGATGGAAGGTGATGACTTAGGCCCTTATTTAACAAGGGATAGCGCCAGGTAGCGAATGGTGAGCGAACGGTAATGACGCTCACCGCCACGAGAACGCTGGCTCCCCTCCGCAATCACACATTTATCAAGCCGATCCTGCTTAGCGACTGACAGAGCGCCAGATAGCGAATCATTCATCATTATTCCAGCCTCAGCCCACAGCGCCAGCGAGCGATCTTGAACAGCGACAGGTATGACCTCTCGCTACCTGGCGCTCTCCAATGCATTTCAATGGAGCAATCTTTAAATATTCTTAATTAATTGCTATTAAAAATTCTGTGATCACTTCTGCAATGTTAGATATTTTTTTAAGGTAAAAAAAAAAAAAAAAAATTTGTGCAGAATTGATATTACAGGTCTGATATTAATGTATTCATATTACAAACTGTTTTGAAAAACATGTTTTTTTTTTTTCCAAAAATATGGTTGTTTGGGGGTCAAAAAACTACTTTTAACCCATCGCCGCCAGCGCTCTGGGGTTTAAACATGCATTTCACAGCGCGAGAATTTTTTGAGCGTGATTTGTTAATGAATATGGTGGGAGCCGTTCGCTATGGCCATTCGCTGTCATGTGCTCCCATACAGCGCGGAACCTGTCAAACACCGACTCCTAACCCCGTATTCAACATTACCGCACACCGACTGAGTCGCTGTCAACAGCCGAACAACGGCCAAGCACAGCGAATACTAGCGGGCGCTGTGAAAATACCGCTACTGTCGCTCATCTGTCGCTACCTGGCGCAATTAATGAATCGGCCTCCCCAACTTCCTTATGAATATAGATGCACTTTAATAAAGTCCAGTGTGACCAAGTGCCTTTAGAACTCACCCAATTAGTAAAATGATACATTCAAGAGGTATGACTACCCCTTTAAATTTTCCACATTTATAAATGTTACAGCCACAGTAACATACAGTACATGTAAATGTAGTGAATGTCTTTTCAAGGCACTGGATATTTACATACATAGCAAAATGTAACTTAACACTTAAAGTGGACCGAAACCCAGGATTTTGACTATCCTGGGTTTTGGTCCACTTCGGTGGGGCACCCCGATCGGGGGTGCCTCGCTGTCTGAAACCCCCCCGAAAGCCCAGAAACACTCACCTCACCACGCTCCTACGTGACCACTCCAGCCAATCACAGCGCGCGTCCAAGGCCGCTTGGACACGCATAGCAGCTCAGCGGCTCTGAGCGCTGGTGGCCGCGTCTCGCGCTTCCCTCTAACAGGGAGCGCGCCTGCGCCGGCCATTCACAAACGGCCGGCGCGGGTGCGCGCCCTGCTAGGGGGAAGCGCGAGACGCGGCCGCGGCTCGCGCATGCGCCGATGGAACGGGGCTGAGGTAAGGTTTGTGGGCCTCCTGGGGGGTTCCTCCCCACGGGACATCCCGATTTCGGATGCCCCGCGGGGAGGGATCTGATCGGTCCTGTAATCTTATAGATTCCCGGGCCGATCCCCCCTGGGTTTCAAGCCACTTTAAAGTGGACCAACACCCGGGGGGATCATCTATAAGATTCCCGGGCCGATCGGATCCCTCCCCGCGGGGCATCCGAAATCGGGATTCCCCACTGTGTGAAACCCCGCAGGATGCCCAGAAACCTTACCTTATACCCGTTCCAACGGTGCATGCGCGAACCGCGGCCGCATCTCAAGCTTCTCTCTAGCAGGGCGCTGTTAGAGGGAAGCGCGAGATGCGGCCTCCAGCGCGCTCAGAGCCGCTGTGGTTGTCCGACGCTTGTCTGTACATACCACAGTGGCTCTGAGCACTCTGATTGGACGAGTGCTCGCGTAGGAGCGGGTTGAGGTGAGTCTGTTAGGGCGGGGTGCCCCGCGGAAGTGGACCAAAACCCAGGATAGTGAAAATCCTGGGTGTTGGTCCACTTGGAAAAGACATTCCAGGCAAAGGGATAAATCAGCCTGCTTTCTGCTGGTAAGGTGCTGACTATCAGGGGCTTCATCCTTCATTCACCAGCACTTTAAATTCTCTGATAAACCCTTTAGAAATTGCACCTGTTAATTATTTTTTTTAGGGTCCGCAAAATAAACTGACTTCTGAAGACGTGCATGGATAAGTCATCATCTGCTGCTGAGGAGGCCCAGCAGAAGGGATTCACTGGGCGTCATTGAGAAAATATAAAGCAAGCTAAAAGAGGTCAGGAAGAAAGGTGCTGCCCCTGATATCCAGCATGGGAAGAAGCAGGATAATTTAACCCTTTGCTTTGAATATCCTTTTAAATAAAAAATAGAACACAATGATATGCTAACATTTTCAATGCATTCAGTAGTTTCTGTGAAGTTAACTTACAGTAACAAAAGCAAAGTATTAGCATAAATGTAACATTTACTACATCTGTATATATAGACAGGAGTGCCATGTGTACCTGGGGTTAATTTGGATACAGGTATTCTTACCATACATAGAAATTCATGGTCTGCTTTTTCTCTGGGCATCAGTGTGCCAGGAACCATACACTAAGGGGCAGTGAGTGCAGTGGGCTGCCCTAGCAATGGTGCCCGGGAGTGATTGGGGGCCAGGTGCCTTGCTCGGGAGCACTTCAATTATGCGCCAGTTGAGAGCTAGACCAATAGACACGAGGATGGGAGGGATAGTTGGCGCTGTATTTTTCCGGCGCTAGTTAGAGGCTGATTCATTAATAGCGACAGATAGCGACTGTTGAGCGACTGTAGCGATATTTTGACAGCGACCGCTAGTAGTCGCTGTGCTTGGCCATTGTTCGGTAGATGATAGCGACTCAGTCGGTGTGCCGTAATGTTGAATACAAGATGCTGAGTCGCTATTTGACAGGTTCGCTGTTGTATGGGAGCGCATGATAGCGACTGGACATAGCGACCGGCACCCACCATATTCATTAAAAAATCAGCCTTAAAAATTACTAGCGCTGTGAAATGCATGTTTAACCCTTTAACCGCCAGCCTACCTTGAGATTTTGTCACCCTTTGTTGCCAGACCATTTTGCACTATTTTGCGCTCCCCTTGTTCAACTGTGATTTTTGAGGGGATTTCCAGGGATTTCCCAGGAAAATGATATATTGTTTTTTTCAGCATAGTCTGGGCTTTAACATGAAATGTCTTGTTTGTCATTTGTTAGGTGTATTCTTAATATTTTTGGGTGAAATATGTGCAAAAAAAAAAAAAAAAAAAAAAATTTTTACATATTGTAGTTTTTTTTGGAATAAAAAATGTAAGTTTGTCAATAAAATCTTATTGCGTGTGAAATCCCAATTTCTCCCGGTTACAGCGGTACCACATATGTATAGGTAGACACCTTTTCCTGCCCAGGAGACTCCCCCAAACTGAAACAGCGCTTTAGGAGATTTTCAGATAAAATACAACTATGCTATGCAATATGCGCACCTTGCGGTTTTTCCAGAAAAACAACCCTTTACATTTAAAATACCCCCAACAAACTATATATTCTCTGGAAGTACACACCTCAGGCTTTCTAGGCGTACCAGGCTTGTGGATGTGGCCATAGTTTTCTGGAAGTAATCCCTCAACGTAATCTTTGGTTGCAAAGAGTTTCCCTAAAAAAAGGATAAAAAAGCAGAATCAAAGCCACATTTTCCTAAAAAAACTATATACAAACAAGAAAAATCAAGTTTAATCTGAAAAAGCAACATCTCCCGAACAGAACGATACCCAACATGCATAGGTTCTGTCAAGGGAAGAGTTGCCAAACACCCCAAAGTAAAGCATGTGCGTAACGGTAATTTTACTTGAAAATTTCAGCTCTGCAGACAAAGTGCGCACCTTGCGATTTTTCAACCAAAACAACCCTTTACATTTGGAATATCCCCCATAAACCATATATTCCCTGAAAGTACACATGTTAAGCTTTCTAAGGGTACCCAGCTTGCTGTAGTGGGCTCATCTTTCTGGAATTAATTCCTCAAAGAATTCTTTGGTTGCGCAGGGTTTCCCTAAAAAATTTATAAAAAAGTTGAATAAAAAACACCTTTTCCTAAAATATAAATATGCAAACTAGAAAAAACAAGCTAAGTCTGAAAGCGCAAGGTCCCCCGAACAGAACAATACCCAACATGCATAGGTACTATTAACCCTTTTAATTGCCAGCTTACTTGAGATTTTGTCACCCTCTGTTGACAGGCCATTTTTCCCCATTTTGCGTCATGTTTTGCGACATGTTTTGCGCCATTTTTGCTGGAACTTTCAGAAAAATTATATATATTTTTTTTTTGCAGCAGAGTTTAGACTTTAACATGAAATGTCTTGTTTGTAATTTTTTTTTTTTTTTTTTACAATATTATTAAGTGAAAAAAAAAATAAATAAATAAAATTTTTTTTTTAGAAAATTGACTCCTTTATTTTAAATAAAAAATGTATTTTATTAAGGAAAATCATATTGCATGTGAAAGCCCCATTTCTACCGATTAGAACGGTACCACATATTTATCGGTAGCCCCCGTTCCTGCCCAGGAGACCCCCCCTAACTGAAACAAGTATTTTATAACATTCACACAAAAAAAACACAAAAACCATCCACACTACAAAGGGTTAAATCGAGAAAAAAAATGACATAGGGTCCCCCCTCCCAGGGGAGGGAGACCCCATTTTTTTTTTGATTTTTAAGGGTTAAAAACCCTTAAAAATCAAAAAAAAAATGACGTGGGGTCCCCCTTACCCACAGTAACCAGCCCGGGACCAGCTATGGGGGCTTGTAGGCACAGAGTGGGGGGGCCAGCTTTTGTGGCCCCCCCACCCTGCAGCCTACGAGCCCACATAGCCCATGTGGGCCCGGGCTCTTCTGCCCCCCCCTGGCCTTTGGGGAGGCAGGTAATGGGGGTGCCGGGGGTTAATGGCAAGCCACCCGCTAGCGCAGGTGGCTTGCCATCCCCCCAGCCTTGTGAACTGGTATAGGGGTCATGGACCCCTTACCAGTTCACAAGAGGTTAAAAGTAAAAAATGACACAGACACACAAAAGAGAAAAAATATTTTATTAATTTTTTTTTTTTTTTTTTACACTGTACTCACCTCCCATCCATCCTGGAGCACTCTGTCCCTCGGCGATCACTGGCTTCTGCTCCCTTGCTAGAAGCCTTTTATAGCTGCTGGATGACAGAACACAAAGGGTTAATCAAAAAAAAAAATGACATAGGGTCCCCCCTCCCAGGGGGGGTGGACCCCATTTTTTTTTTGATTTTTAAGGGTTAAAAACCCTTAAAAATCAAAAAAAAAATTGACGTGGGGTCCCCCTTACCCACAGTAACCAGCCCGGGACCAGCTATGGGGGCTTGTAGGCACAGAGTGGGGGGGCCAGCTTATGTGGCCCCCCCACCCTGCAGCCTACGAGCCCACATAGCCCATGTGGGCCCGGGCTCTTCTGCCCCCCCCTGGCCTTTGGGGAGGCAGGTAATGGGGGTGCCAGGGGTTAATGGCAAGCCACCCGCTAGCGCAGGTGGCTTGCCATCTCCCCAGCCTTGTGAACTGGTATAAGGGGTCACATGGACCCCTTACCAGTTCACAAAGGGTTAAATGGTAAAAAAAAAAAGACAAGACGTTTTTTTAAAAAAGTTTATTAAAAAAAAAAAAAAAACTTTTACTTTACTCACCTCCGATCTTCATTTCCTGTGTCCCGCGGCGATCTGCTGTCAGTGACGGCTGGGCAGAGAAGGGGGGAGGCAGGCGATCGGAGGATCGCCTACCTCCCTCCTTCCCCGCCCAGCCGTCACCGGCATCTGAGAGACGAACTGCCGGGTGCCCCGATGACACCCGGCGGTGACGTCATCTGGCCCCGCCCCGTGACGTCATCAAGATGGCGGCCGCCATCGGAAGAAAGCAAGGGAGGAGGGCTGTTATGCCCCCTCCAGAAGACAGAAGAGCGGGGGGGGGGGATCGGAGCCCCCCCCCGTGAAGAGGAGAGCCTGCGGGAGCCGGCGGGGACAAAGGTAGGTGACTGTTTTTTTTTTTTTTGTTTTTTTTTTTAAAGTAAACCGGGCGGCTGCTGAAACGGGGGGGGGGGCACCCTGTTCCGGGCCCTCCCCTGCAGCCGGAGGGGCCCCGATGGGCGATCGGAGCCCCTCTGGCTGAAGAGGAGACCCGACCGGATCGAACGAGGGGTCAGGTAAGTGTCTTTTATTTTTACTTTTTTTTTTTTTACTGGGGAAAGTCAGGCACGTAAATTTTACGTGGCTGGCGTTTAACTGTTGGAGAGGCAGCCACGTAAAATTTACGTGGCTGGCGTTTAAAGGGTTAAATCCCAGAGCGCAGTAGGCGATGTGTTAAAAGTAGTTTTTTAACCCCCTAACCACCCAAAAAAAATGGAATGATTTTGAAATAATATTCAAACCTGAATAGTTTAAAATCAGACCTGTAATACCAATTCTGCAAAAAAAAAAAAAATGTTTTTAAATCCCCAAAAAATACATTTTCAAAGGAAGAAGTGTTCACAGATTTTTTTTTTTTAAATAAAAAAAAATATATATTAAAAAATAATTATTAATTAAAATACATTCTGCCATTGAAATGCATTGGAGAGCGCCAGGTAGCGAGAGGTCATACCTGTCGCTGTTCAAAGATGTTCGCTGGCGCTGTGGGATGAGGCTGGGATAAAGATGAATGAGTTGCTAGGTGGCGCTATCTCAGTCGCTAAGCAGTATCGGCTTGATAAATGTGTGATTGTGGAGGGGAGCCGGCGTTCTAGTTTGCGGTACCTGGCTTTACCCAGTCGCTATCTGTCGCTATTCCTTGATAAATAAGGCCCTTAGGCCCTTATTCATCAAGCGATAGCGCCAGGTAGTGTCTGACGAGCGCCAGGTAGCGGCAGCTAACGGCGCCTACCGACTCAAGTACGCCCGGCGGCGGTCACAATGACGCATTTATCAAGCTAAATGAGGCTAGCGCCGGCGAGAGCGACGGCTAGCGCGGCATTCATCATGAAGCCGGCTGGACCGAACAGCGCCGCTGCAAATTCCTTCACAGCGACACGTATTACCTGGCGCTACCTGCCGCTCTCCCATACATTTCAATGGCAGACGCTGCAATGATTGTTCTTAGTGGTTAGGGGGTTTTTTGCTTTTGGACAAAATTCAACACATGTTTATATTGATATGTTTTATGAATCTAGCTGGTTATTTATGTTTTTTTTTTTGTTTTTTTTTTTTCACAATGTAATGTTGTGAGTGACATGGGAATTGCATCTCCTCCACCCAAACTCATTGGCCTCAAAAGCGCTGGTTTTCCACACAAACGGGGCTTGTAAAGCTATTTTGTAGCCTGTCAGGTTGGGCGGTCACGTTCGCTCTTCGAAATTGTCAGCGCCCAAGCTATTCGGCAGCCCTGTCCTTGATGAATCTGTGTTGGTCAGTGTTTGTGCAGTCGCTGTTTTAATTCGCTATGTGGCGGCGCGAGCGTCGCTGTGCCTCGCTGCGCTGCGTTGTGCGGCGCTGTGCTGTTCATACATGTGCCCTTCTGCCATTTGCAAGGAATTCACTTCCCGCGACCCCAGTCGTTGTTAATGAATACACTGTAGTTGTGAGCGTGCCTGGCCACATATTGCAGGATTAACATTCAGTCGTACCAGCTCATAACAACCCGTTATGCATTCTCATGTGTGCCACATTTTCAGGTAGTTGTCTAGTTTGATTGTGTGATGACTTTGTGAAGGAATAAGATTTGTATATTTAAGCACAACGGTGTATGCTTTAGAAGGACCTATGCATTCCAGTATGTAGAACCCCCTGCTAAATCAAGCTAATAATTTGTGGCGCCGTGGGCCCTAGCTTGTTTTTCAGCGTCATTTTAATGTTTTTCCGCCATTTAGCTTGCACATAGCTGATATTAGCTTGTCCCTGCAGCGCGCATGTTTTTTTTTTTAGTTTGGAAGCACAGTTGCTTGCGTCATATCCGGTTCCGGGATCCTCCTTTGCGTTTCAACGCCACCTTAAGGTAAAACTGTCTTGCGCTTATGCCAATAGCTTGTTTTTCAGCGTCATTTTAATGTTTTTCCGCCATTTAGCTTGCACATAGCTGATATTAGCTTGTCCCTGCTGCGCGCATGTTTTTTTTTTTAGTTTGGAAGCACAGTTGCTTGCGTCATATCCGGTTCCGGGATCCTCCTTTGCGTTTCAACGCCACCTTAAGGTAAAACTGTCTTGCGCTTATGCCAATAGCTTGTTTTTCAGCGTCATTTTAATGTTTTTCCGCCACTTAGCTTGCACATAGCTGATATTAGCTTGTTGCTGGGGCGCGGTGCGTATTTTTGTTTTGGTTTGTTTTTTATGTCTCATGTCGCTAGCGTCATTTCCGGTTCCTGTTTCCTCCTTAGCGTTTCCAATATGGCTCCCAAACGGCGAGTAATGCGCCTCCCCAGCTCCTCCTCAGATTCCGGCCCCACCACCCCTCCCCCACATCCCCCACCTACCTCACCTTCCCCAAATACCACCCCTCCCACCCATTCCCCTCCTGTGCCCCAAAAACAAAGGCGCACCCGGGTGGATAGCCGGGTCAATGGCCAGGTAGTTAAAGTGAGTATTTTAGTTTTGTATTTTTAGTTTAAAAATGTCTAAACACACAGGGTGGATAGGGGCTGTTTTTTTTTTGTTTTTAGTCCTAAATTGTACACTCCACATGGGGCATCCCCATTGTGGATGTCCTGCTTGGATGCCCCCCCCCCCCCTGGAGGCCCCCAAAAATTATCTCTGGCCCGTCCCATCTGTGCATGTGTGAGTTGCGGATGCCTATTGCGCTTACCTCTAGCAGGGTGTACCCCTGCGCCATACATATTTTCAATTGGTGTGCAGGCGCACTCCCTGTTAGAGTCAAACGCCACATGCGTACTTTGCCGTGCAGATGCAGCTGAGCTGGTATGCACCTCCCAAGGCCCTTGGTTGCGCATACCACACCGGCGTGGACCGCTGTGTTTGGCTTGCGGAGTGACGTGGGAGTGTCCTCAGCTGTGTATTTGGGCCCTTCAAAGGGGGTTGCAGACAGTGGGCCACCCACAATAGTTGTGGCCCAAAAAAGTGCACACAAACACAGACTAATGTAAATCCTGGGTGTGGTTCCACTTTGATCTTGTCTCTGTAGAACTGTTTATGACATTGTTCTGAGGTCATGTTGTGATTTTTTTTTTTTTTTTTTTTTACTTTTTTCATAGGACTTCTGCCTGGCCGAATACGACTATGCCCGAGGAGCAAAAAAACGCCTTGCCATGGAGGTGAAGGCCACTGTGTCCCGGCGCTTCAAGACCAACCTGACCATCCGGGCTATACAACAGAAATGGTCAGATTTTAAGCGCCGGGACCCAGAAGGCGTGTACCGCCTATATGATGCCTACGCATCAGGTAAGTGAAAGCTTATGTTCTTTTTGGCCTTTGTGCACAATCATCTGCTAAGCTGTGTCCTTTTTTGCTTTTTATATTAATTATTTGCTTTCACCCCCTCCACACAGATAAGCGTCCTCCCCTGGGGAAACGTGGGAAGGGATTCCTCCCCCGAACCAGGCAGGCGGACTCGGGGGAGTCATCGGGGGAGGGTCCCTCCCGCGGGTCCTATTTAGAGGACCCAGGGGAGGAAGGGGATGACGCCCCAGAGGAGTGTGCTGCTGGGGGGCAGGCTGGATCAAGCCTCAGCTCCTCACACTCTGAGGCTGAGGACTCTCACCAGGCAAGGGGCCACTCTCAAGCAGGGAGTGAGAGGGAGGAGGGTGGCCCTTTGCCTGGTGGATCTTCTGAGCAGAGTGTGAGGAGCCGAGGCTCCCCGCCTCCTCCTCAGAGCCCTCCCTGGGCTTCAAGTGGCGCTTCATCCCCTGGTGAGTTTACATGTTTTAATTGTTAGTCTGTGCCAGGTTTCATCTGACCATTTGTGCTTAGCCCTTGCCATTCCTCTGTAATTTGCAGGGCATCATATAGGCGGCACCTCCATGGATTTTTGGCGTCAAATCCTCCTCGGGCATAGTCGTGGTAAGTGTATGTTTGAAGCTAGTTCATTTTGGACTTTATGTCATTCCTTAAAGTGGACCCACAAACCTTGCTGATATTGTTTGGATTATGGCGCCTTGCCTGCCAAATCACATCCCTCACCCAGGGCCCCCCCCCAACCAAACACCACAAACTACTTCCCTCTTTGGGGGTGGCAGAAGCCATTGTCCCTGCCTCCTGTGTGGCACTCGAGATGTGTGTGCGCCTGCGCTCTGTTTCCTACTGGCATGCGTGTGCGCACACACTGGCGGAGTGAGGTGCGGAAGGCAGGGGCGGTGGCGGACTAAAATTGTGTTGCTCTGGCAAAGTAGACTACTACACTGAATAATCACAATCCTGTGCCTTGGTACACTTTTAACAGACACGTTTCCTGGACCATTGTCTAAGCTGGTTTGCTAATGTACATTAACATCACAAACCACACTACAGTGCTAGCCAACTGGAAACCACCCCTATGTTTCTGGCCACACCATGATGTGTGCTAGCAAAAGTTAATTTTCGTGAAGTAGTTAGGGCAAACACATGTTGCACACTGGTAACATTATCCATTAAATTGGTAATGAGTCATTTACATTGCAATGTAAAGGTTAGTGCCAGATTGGCAACATGGATACATGTGGCAACCATAAACACTTCACATTAACTAATGGGCCAGGAATATAGAAAATATCGTTTAACATGTATGTAAAGAAGTGTTTGTTTTTGGAGCTAAGACTCAATAACCAGATTGATGTCCAAACTTTGGGTGTCAGAGCTCCACTAAATGTGGTTTGGTATTTTTTTTTTTTATGGACAGATGTTGCTACGCAGACGGAGGCAGAATTCCTCCTCCCCACACCAGCTCCAGGGACGGCCAGCAGCATGGGCCACCGCCACAGCTGCGATGGTGAGTACATCCAAATTAATATGGCTAAATACTTTGTAAACATTTCTCTTCTAGTTACATTTGTAGAAATGTGAAATTGACCAATGTGTGAATATCACACACATCTAGGTTAAATGTGTTTGGTCAATAATCCAACATGCCAGTCACCATCCTTGATAGTTGCCTCACATTCTTGTTACGGACACATACGGACTATTTGTGGCGTATAGACAACCAAATGGGGCTGCTTAGGTGTTTACCAATAACATTATAGGGCAAACTTCCCTCTTCCTTAGGCACTGATGTTTGGCTTGGACTAAAGACATAAATGTCCTTACTTGCCCATAAACATTATTACCTTTGCAAGAGTGAACCTGGCCCAACACCAAGGCTGTTTAATGTGCATTAAGCATTTAATTTGCCAACAACTAACAACTAAAACCCCGCAGAATATACGATAAGTGCATGTACCACGGGTCCACCCCACCAAGCAAACCCCTAATTATGGGAACTTATCTTCCGCTGGCTCCTGCGCAACACTCCAGACGTGCATTTTTCACCCCTGGGCCTCTGTGAATGGCCGCCGGGTCCCCATGAGCAGCCAGAGAGTGACATGCGTGAAGAGGGGGTGGAAGAGGAGTGTACATTCCTGTTCCCTGCATAGACGTTAGCGTGCGTTCTTTGTGCCAAGCACGTTGGAGCATGGAGAGGTGAGTGGCTATGGATTACTGTGTGTATACACACATCAGGGGAAATACAGATCTGTGAGAAACAACAAAGTGGGCCAAAACCCAGGATAAACTATATTGTGGGTGTTGGTCCACTTTAAGAGTAAAGGTATGTGGTCCTAACATGTTTTCAAGTCAATATTAAAACTTTATTTTAAAATGTTAGGGGCACATTGTTCACCAATGTTAATGTGAGTGTTAGCAAGTTAGAAACACTGACATTACATTGCTACATCTGTGTATGTTGAGTTTGCAAACAAATTCTAATATATTATTTTTTATCACATCTCTACAGCTTGTATACGCCAGCATCGCAGACTGTGGCGGGCCTTCCGACAGATGAAAGGGATGCTGCTGGCCATGAAGAGGCGTCGGAGACGTTAGGGTGGGGGGGATGGCTGCCCTGGCCATGTTTTGCAGGCTTTGTTGGCCTATGTTGCCCGTGTTGGGCCAATTTATATAAAGACATTTATCTTTACCAAGAACTGTGTTGTTCCTTGACCAGCATAGGTTTAGATTCCCCAAAACCATTATGTCTTAAATTAGGCTGCCATTTTGAGCCAGTACATGTTTACACCATAGTAAGCAATGTTAACTAATGTGGCACATAAATGGTGGCATAATATTATAGATGAGTGAGCAAATCAGCCCTGACTGTGTATTTAGCTTTCACATGTATGGATAAACACAAATTAGAGGTGGTTTTCAAAAATATATTTACATAAATCATAAGAAAAAGGTATACAAATTAATATTCTTGGCTGGGTGGCCGGGGAGGTTGGGAGTCATTGCTAGGGGCGGTGTTGGGGGACAACAGTGCAGTAAAAAATATAGACTGCTGTTGTATGAGCTGTTGTATCAACAACAAAGTTTGGTCCTGCCGCTGTATTGCCTCTGCCTGGCGCTGTATTGCCTCTTCCTGCCGCTGTACAGATTGTTCGATAACATTGGCAAGGCGACCAAGGTCCTGGTTCTGTTGTAGGTTTTGCCTTAACTGGTCCACCTGGCGCTGCAGGCCCTCATTTTGTTGCTGACACATCAGCACCTGATTTTCCAACGCCGCAATGCGCTCATTAGTTCCATCACGCGGCTGTTGGCGACTGTAGTCCTCCAGCATCCGGACCCCTAGTGTGTAGAAATCGGCACTGGTTGGTGCCACACCTCCTCTTGCTGTGGTTGTAGGCTAAAAAAATAGTAAACCACATTTTAGTCAAACGGAACAAATGCAGCTATGCCCCTCCCAAAAGTTACCATAAACACTCACTAGACAACTTACCCTTGTCTGAGCCTCTGAAGCTTGGCCACATGGGACTTGGGAAGAGGTCCCAGCTTGGGGTTCTGGTTCCGCCTCCTGCCAAAACAACAATGAAATGAAATGTTACATGTTGCTTCTTCCACTACCCACGAATATGCCAATGGGTTTAGAGGTCGTCTACAGCAGCCATGTTACCTGCGTGTCCTCCAGCCCAGGTAGGCTCGAGGTATCGCTGCCAGAGAGTCGCGAATCAACATCAGAGATGTCGGGCAAGTTGGCAAATGCTAAACAGGAAAATCAGGTTAGTAGGTCTGTGGGCCAAACTCTAATGTAACCTGGTTAGGCTATCGAGGTCATACCTCTAAAAAATTAAAAAATACACAGTAGACCAAAGGTCTTGGTTAAACTCAGATTGTTAACATGTATGTTACAGGACTAAGACGCACTAATTTCTGCAAATCTCATCATAAACATTGCTTAAATTAAACATACCCGCAATATCCCAGATGTCTGGAGTGGGGTCCTCACTCGAGATTGGACCTTGAAAATAGATGTGGACACACAAGTTGCCAGAAGCAAGTGGCACAACATTAGAGCCAAAAGACATACTAGAGCAAGGCAAAACCACTTACCCTCATCTCTGGCAGCTGGAACTTGAGGGGCCCTTTCTGGACAGCCACTTCCGATATTCGGGTCAACTAAAAAAAAAAAAAAAAGGGTCTAAAGATTCAGCAAACTACTACAGTGAATGTTTTCCAAAAAATATGTCCGCAAATATACATTGCTATCACTAAAATAACTAATAGACTGACCCTGGGGAGGCAACCAGCACTCCCAAGAGGCATCTTCAAGTTTACCAAGCAAACATGTAGCTTAGTAGACTAACCAAATTGAACCAGTGTTACCTAAACAGCAGAAAGGATACATTATGTATTGCTCTACACACCAACAGGGTCCTGTTGACCGGCAACATCGGAAGTGGGGTCCAAAGATGAACCAGTCACTTGGCCTACAAAGAAAAAAGACAAATGAGACACATGCACTTGAGTCAAAGTGGATCAAGCAAGGTGAACACATGCACTTACCGACATCCAAAGAGTAGGTGGGATCCGGAGGAGATGCTGGGGCCAAGGGCATGGGAGCTAGTGCAAAATAAAACCAACATTGAGCCATAGCTAATGTGCGTGCCAAAATACAACATGCATTAAGGTGTGTGAGCAGCTCTTTCACTAATATTGACTAATCAAGCCAAGTGTGGCTCACACATTGATAGGCCGATATATGGCTACACATCTCTGGCATCCTACATATCTACACATGTTAGGGCCTTGTTAGTTACTGACTGTGAGTGTTACAGTGGGCGTGCAATTAGGGCGCACCCACATATTATTAATAGTCAACAGGGCAAACCTTTATTGCTTGAGCTGCTCCCACACCCATTTGTTTTTCCAAAAACCAGCAAACAAATAATGGGTAAATACCTTCAATGGCAGACTGGGGTAGCCTTGAGGTTGCTGGAAGGGCAGGAGCTTGGTTGTCCGGAGCCACATCCCGGACAGCAGCATGTGCACCTATGCATAAAGCAACAGACAGAAAAGTTACAAATGTTTTAGCTATAATGTAATACTTCACAGGTCCTACAGTTAGTTGGTCAGAATGTAAAAATGCTAATCACATACATTAACATTAGGTTATAGTAAAAGCCATAAAATATGTACCTTCAGCCCAACCGGTGGTGTCATCCCCAGGATCCACACCCTGCAGCCGAGCCAGTGGGATTTTGGCCTTCAGCATCTCCTCATACGGCCTGTAGGTACTCTTTGGAGCCTGGATGAACCCACTGTCCACATCAAGATCGTGATTCATCTTTTTCATAAGGGCCCCTCGCAAAGTGTAGAAGCGTTTCCTGCAGGATGGGCCACTACGTGGGTGTTGAGCTGTGCTACTAAGCTCCACACCAATGGCATCCCACAGTTTGCTTCTTTCTTGTTTGCCTATGGACTTGCTTTGGGAGCCAAATATCAGCTCCCATTTCGCAAGTGTCAGGCGCACAAGATGATTATTCTCAGCCAAATTAAATTCAGGCTCCCTCTTGGCACCTGGGCGCTTAGCCTGGGGTGCTGCCCCACCTTCAGGCTGTGCCCTTTTCCGTAAGGGAGGTCTGCGCACAGCACCCACCAAACTCCTACTCGGGCCTGCTGTGGCCGGCAGATGTCCTGTATTTGGCTCCATCCTGTAGCTGCACACACACACAAATCAACACCCCACAAGCACGCATGCACACTACAGAATGGCATCGCAATCTCTTAGGCTTGGGCAGGTTTTATGTGCTCTAACAGCCAATCCAAAAGCAGCCCACTTAATTGATTCACACATACAGCCCAGTTCCTTCTAGGCACACCTCCACTGCACTGACAGAAGCATGTGTGTTAGCCAATTAACTCATTACAGACCTCAATCAACAAACAACACACACCCAAATCCAACAATGGACTGATGTATCTGCAACCCTTGTGACATGTGCTTAGCCTAACGGCTAATTAAAAAAACAACAGCTTCACTTTCATTGGTCCCCACCTGATTTTTGGCCCATGTCCGTTAATGCACGCACGTTACGGCTCAAGTACGCTAGTAGCGCTACTAGCGTGCGCGTGCGCACTCTGTTTTACGCACACCTGGGTCGGCTAATTGGCGCCCGGAAATAGCAGAGCGACGCAAAAGGCGGCAAAGCGGACCTGTCACTTTTGAAAATGAAGTATAAAAGGAAGGAATGAACTAGGTTCTGCTATTCTTACACTGTGGCAAAGGCTGTGGTGTGGTGCTGTGCTCGCTTCCCTTAGCTCATTTGAGCCTCTGTCTGGTTTCTGTCCTCACTCTCTGTGGCTTGTTGGGTGATTTCTGACATCAGTGCTGTTTCTTTAGGAGCTTGGTTTGGGTGGCATCTGCAAATTTTGTGTAGCATACAGCAAGTAAGGCTTGATTTTGGGGCCTTTTGTGGGCTGTGCAGCAACTCCCCTCTTGGTTGTGCTTAACTTAGAAAGCTGGTTTTCAGCAGGCTGGTGGTTTGGACCACTATAGTTCTGGTTTTGTGGTGAGCTGCATTGTAGCGGGTGTGTGTGTAGTGTGATTGTTTGTGTGTGTGTTGTGTGTGAGTGTTTTTTTTTTTTTATTTTTGTTTTTGTATATATCTTTAGTGTGTGTGATGGATAAGAGGGTGATGTATGGTGTCTGGGTGGATGGATGTATGTGTATGCTGAAAGAGCAGGAGGAAAGGGAGCGGGGTGTTGTGAGGCTTAGGGCACCCCGCTCCTTTGCAATCCGCCTTTCAGTATGGGACTTAAGTGACGAGCAGATCAGGAGCCGCTTCCGTCTGAATCGTGCTGCACTACAGTCCCTATATGATCAGATTAAGACCAAAATCGAGCCATCCACCAAACGCACTCACTCCATTCCAGGCATAGTACGCCTGTGTGCCACTCTTAATGTGTTGGCACGAGGGACCTTCCAGGCAACCTCAGCCCTCCTCAGCGGGATAAGCCAGGCTACTATGAGCCGCATCCTAATCCAGGTAGTTCTGGCAATTTGTGATTTAATCCCAATTTACATCAAGTTTCCTGAGGAGGAGGAAGAGGTTGCCAAAATAAAACATGCTTTCTATCTGATGGGAGGGATCCCGAATGTGCTAGGGTGCGTTGATGGTACACATATCCCTTTCCGCCCTCCCCGTGCACAGGAGCTGTCCTACAGAAACAGGAAGCAGTTCCATTCATTTAATATCATGGTGGTCTGTGACCATGAGATGAAGCTGCGGGCGGTGAGATCGGGGTTCCCCGGCTCATGCCACGATTCTTACGTCTTGCAGCGGACAGTCCTGTGCCGGAAGTTTGATAACAACGAAATGCCAGCTGGCTGGCTACTGGGTAATAAATTAACCATGTCTATGTATTTTGCTAATATGTGGCCTAGTAAGGCAATTTTCAACAAACTACCACCCAAAAACATGTACTAGTACTAATTGCTGTCTCTCTCCTTGTGTTTTTTCTACAGCGGACAAGGGATATGGGCAGAGAACGTGGGTCATGACTCCGGTCAGGAACCCACGGACCTCTGCCCATGAACGCTACAATGCAGCGCATCGCAAGACCAGAAGCATTGTGGAAAGAACCATCGGCCTGCTGAAAGCACGCTTTCTTTGTTTGGCACGGCCAGGAGGAGAGATGCTCTACAGCCCACAGAAGGTTTCCAAGATCATCCTTGCCTGCTGTGTGCTACACAACATTTGCATTTGTCACCGAATCCAAGCCCCCGAGGAGACAGCACTGGTGCCAGAAATCCCCAACCTGCCCGCAGATAGAAGTGAGGACACCCAGACTGGCGATGAGCTAAGGGAAAGGCTGATCACTTCTTATTTTGCGGTAAGCTAACTACCCTTCACTCTAATGCAAGTACTGCACTCCTGTTTAAATGTCTTTGACCTCCCATCCAAAAGAGCAACCAAACGCACTAAGGGGGGGTTTAAGATGACCCAAACCACTCTAAGGGGGGGTGTAAGATGACCCAAACCACTCTAAGGGGTGTTTCAGATGACCCAAACCACTCTAAGGGGTGTTTCAGATGACCCAAACCACTCTAAGGGGGGGTGTAAGATGACCCAAACCACTCTAAGGGGGGGTGTAAGATGACCCAAACCACTCTAAGGGGTGTTTCAGATGACCCTAACCACTCTAAGGGGTGTTTCAGATGACCCAAACCACTCTAAGGGGTGTTTCAGATGACCCAAACCACTCTAAGGGGGGGTGTAAGATGACCCAAACCACTCTAAGGGGGGGTGTAAGATGACCCAAACCACTCTAAGGGGTGTTTCAGATGACCCAAACCACTCTAAGGGGGGGTGTAAGATGACCCAAACCACTCTAAGGGGGGTTTAAGATGACCCAAACCACTCTAAGGGGGGGTGTAAGATGACCCAAACCACTCTAAGGGGTGTTTCAGATGACCCAAACCACTCTAAGGGGGGTGTAAGACGCCAATGTTGGTTATCAAGTTATGCATTTTTTAAAAAGAAAGCACAAAATAACTATAAAGATATATACTAACTGCACTTTTCTTAATTTTTCAGGCACAAAGAGATGCACCATGATCTCGACATTCCTCTTACAACCCTTTCCTGGACTTTACTTTTCTTTTGCATTTCTGCTGGACTTTTCTTTTTCTATTTCATTTATATTTTATTCTTAATTTAGTTTGAGAGAAAAAATTAAAAAAAAATTAGATATATACATGTGGCTATGTGTTTAATTCGGTTGTAAGTTTCCTTTACATTCTAATTCCTATTTTCATTTTCCTTTTCTTTCTCTGTTCTGTTTTTATTTTCCTTTTCTTTCTCTGTTCTGTTTTTATTTTCCTTTTCTTTCTCTGTTCTGTTTTTATTTTCCTTTTCTTTCTCTGTTCTGTTATTATTTTCCTTTTCTTTCTCTGTTATGTTTTTATTTTCCTTTTCTTTCTCTGTTCTGTTTTTTTTTTCCTTTTCTTTCTCTGTTCTGTTATTATTTTCCTTTTCTTTCTCTGTTCTGTTTTTATTTTCCTTTTCTTTCTCTGTTCTGTTATTATTTTCCTTTTCTTTCTCTGTTCTGTTTTTATTTTCCTTTTCTTTCTCTGTTCTGTTATTATTTTCCTTTTCTTTCTCTGTTCTGTTTTTATTTTCCTTTTCTTTCTCTGTTCTATTATTATTTTCCTTTTCTTTCTCTGTTCTGTTTTTATTTTCCTTTTCTTTCTCTGTTCTGTTTTTATTTTCCTTTTCTTTCTCATTGGTGATTTAATTGTATTTCCTTTTTAGGTAACAAATAAAAATTAAAAAAATTGTGACTATGTGTTTAATTATGTTTTATTTTCCATTTATATTCGAAGATCTGGTAGAATGTAATTACCTTTTACACACAATAAAAAAATTTTTACATTTCAAAACAAATGTGGCAATGTGTTTTATTCAGAAGGTACTGGATGGCCAGGACACAGCAAAGCTAACAGGCGCTGTGTAGAATAGCGTGGTCACACTGACTGACAGCGCCAACAAAGCTGAGGGCCAACATCATATTCAGCAATGTAGGCGTTGTTCGCAACAACGCCAGGTAGCGACTGAGGAGGCCTGCTATAGCGAATCGCTAACGCCCGCGGCTGACGCTAGCGGCGCTCATAGCGCCATACTTCAGTCGCTCATCTGTCGCTACCTGGCGCTATTGATGAATCGGCCTCCCCGTGTTCCTACATTACAGTTAGAAGAAATCACTGCTGGGGGACAAACTTTACAAACGTTACAGTGCATTTTGGCTGTGTTTTTGTTGTTGGTGTCCTAATTACACGTGGAGGCTGATTCACTACTAAGTATCAGCAGATGAGCGTCTGTATAGCGGCGCTTAGAGCGACCGCTAGTAGATGCTGTAAGCGGGTATCGGGCGCTGTAACAGAGCGCCTCAGTCACTGTAGTAACCTGGCCCGCACTGATGAATGTGATGTGTGTTGGGCGCTCTAACACCAGTACAGCGCTGCAGCGAGCGAAAGGTAGCGCCAGCTCAGTGCGACCGACTCTTTGAGACTCACACCATACTTATCAAAAAAAGTAAAAACACACACAGTGTCAGCGCTCTAAATCTGGTCGCTATAGCATAGAGCGCCAGACGCTGTGTGATTAAAGTCTGTTTTTGAACACATATCCACCAGTAACAAAGCGAAAACACATGGAATGACATTGTTTTAACACTGGGGCATTAATACTTTAGTGCCAGACCTGTAATGACAATTCTGCATAAAAATATAAAAAGTCAAAAAAAGTTTAAAAAAAAAGTGTTTGTTTGCAGCCAGGAGAGGTCACACAATGATTTGAGCAGAACAAAGCAAAAAATGTCAAACACGCTGTTTAAACACAAGCAAATGAACGTCCACTGAAATGAATGGGAGAGCGACACTGAGCGAAAGGTAAACCTGACACTCTGGAAGCTAGAGCGCCTGCTGCAATAATACATCAGACCCTGCCTGGCGCTATCCCTTCTTAAATAACCCCCATTGTTAAAGTGGACCGTCACCCAGGGGTGATCGGCCCGGGAATCTATAAGATTCCCGGGCCGATCACCTCCCTCACCGCGGGACATCTGAGATCGGGATGTCCCGCGGTGAGGGCCCCCCCCAAAAAACGTACCTCACCCTTTAGACGTGCGCGCCCGCCGTTCGTGAATGGTCGGCGCGGGCGCGCGCACTGTCAGGGGGGCGCACGGGAGGTGGCGGCGGACGCGCTGTGTTGTCCGCCGCTGTCACCCGCTTGTCCGTTGGCGGTGATTGGTCAGCGCGGCCACGTGGGAGCGTGGTGAGGTGAGTTTTGGGGGCTTTCTGGGGGGTTTCAAACAGCGGGGCACCCTTAATCGGGGTGCCCCCCTGAAGTGGACCAAAACCCAGGATAGTCAAAATCCTGGGTGTTGGTCCACTTTAAGCAGAAGAAGTACCCAATGCAGATCTATCGCCTAGACCCGCTGTTGTAGAATTTCAGGGTGTGAAAATAGAGCACCAAGTCTGTATTCTGTGATCCAAAATGAAGGACGTGTGCAAGTCTAGTTTCCACCCCACAGCATGCTCACTCTTTTTATTGCAATGTGTGAGTGGGGGTGCTGAGACAGACCCCACATGACCCCACCTCAGCACCATTGCAATAAATGGACTGGGCTGCAGGGTGGAACCTAGACTTGATCACAATCCCCAGCTTGGACCGTTCTCCGCTCTTGGTATGTTTTATACCAGCAGGTCTGGGTGGTGGAGCTGGTGAAAGGTAAATATATAACAGCAAATGGAACTTAAAAGTTCTAAAAAAACGCACTTGTATATATACACTAGACATATATATTTTTATAGCATCCTGCTCCAAGCCTCCAGACTGTTGTCACCTCAGTCCCGATATTCAGTATAAACAATATATATATATATATACAGCCCTAAAGCTGTATATCAGGCTCAGCGACAGCAATTTTATCACCACAGGTGCTCTTCGTGTCAATTCTGTGACATCACCACCACCTTCTTATATATAACGTACCAGATTAATCTTGTTTTTTTAGCGCATACAGAATGGCATACAGAATGGACTTTGTTGTGTGCTCTTGGAGAAATGGAATTGAAAAATATTCAAATTCAATTCCATTTCTCCAAGAGCACACAACAAAGTAGTCCAACGGCCATTCTGTATGCGCTAAAAAAACAGGATTAATCTGGTAGGTTATATATAAGAAGGTGGTGGTGATGTCAAAGGTAAATATAGCCATTTATTTCTGCAATCCCTTTAAACGCACATATCCCAGCGCCACACTGGGAAAACCATGATGCACTTGGTTATGCACATTGTTTGGAATGCGCACAGTTGGGCGATTTTTTTTTTAATGTAAGTAATAGCGCATTTGTACATATGGGTTGTCAGCCACTAAAACAGTGTTAAAAACACACAAAATAACAATATAAAATGTATGAAATGCACAAATATGCACATGTATTTTTCATCAAATCATCCTTGGGTTAAAGCGGAAAAAAAACGGGGAATTCGACTTTCCCGGGTTTTGTTCTGTGCCCCCAAGGGCATCCTGAATTGGGATACCCTGCCGTGTAAACCCCCTCAGAAGCCCTGTTTCACTTTCCTTTTCCCGGAGCCCTCGCCGTGTCTCTGTGCCGCATCCGCATCTTGCCTCTAATCATGCTCACACCCGTGCCTGGCCTTTCTGAATGGGCGGAGCCGGCACGCAACGGCTAGGAGGTGAGCGGGGAATGCGGCCGATGGTGCACTCGGTCCCTGTCGGCGCCGCTCGGCTGCTTAGCCGTCAGTGGAGCCGAAGGGAGCCAAGTGAAAGTGTGCTAATTGGTTGAATGGGCCGCTCAGCCAATCAATACACTCGTTCTCGCCCAAGTGACAGCCACAGGAAGGTGAGTGACCAAGGGGCATGCACACAGCGGAGCATGCCAATTCGCCATACCCCCATTGAGAGAAGCAACACCCCGAAAAGTGATTGGTCCTCTTTAAAAAGAAGGTTTAGACTAGGAGGTAAAATTAAGGAGGTCCAGGGGTTGTGAGACCTACCATTGTAAAAGTATACACCATCACCTACTTACTCTCTGACATAAATACAGCCCTGTTTAGGCTGCTGTATGTATATTTAGGGGCAGATATATTTTTATCACAATGCCGGGTGTAATGGGCCAGGTCCCTGACACAAGGCATTGAGGGATGTTTGGTTCTTAATGCCAAAAGTTAAAGGAGCAGTATCGCGAATTTTTCTTGATGACTTATATTTAAATGGTACTTTAAATGTAGGTAAGTGTTGGAGTAAGAATTACAAATTTAGTAAAAAATGATGTCTGTGTTGTGCAGCTGGAGGCTAATAGCTCATGTTTATGTCTGCTGAGTGTCAGGGCCCGACACTCTGGCCTGTTCCATGCTGAGGAGAGGGGTGAAACAATGTATCAAAGTATCAGCTGTTCAGTGCTGGCAGCCATCCAGCATAAGATAACATTGCAACATTGCCTGGCCAGGACTTATATATCTAAAACAGAGAGAAAAGCTCTAGAAGTCATTTAGCTGATTTTGACAGTTTTCCCTTCATGTTGGCTCTGCTGCAGAATCTTTCAGTTTACCATTTTCTCTTTCATATTCTTATTTTTCATTTTTCCATATGATCTTTCTTTCAGCTTTGTGTGTTTTGAGCAAAGCCCAACCCAGGATTTTCACTATCTGGAGTTTTGTTTTGTGCCCCTAGGGGCATTCCGACTTGGGATGCCCTGGTATGTGAAATCCCCAAGTTCGCCTGTGAAAACGTACCTTTCCCTGTCCCACAGCGCATGCGCTGGCTATCATCCAATCAGCTCTGTTTGCACGCAGATGGGGAGCCTGAGCAGTAGTGTTGCAGTAAAGTGTTGCTAGGAGACCAGTGGGCTAAATGAAGCAGCTCACTAAATACAACCCAGCAGATCCCCCTATTCAGCAAATGGACTGAGCCATTGGCATTATACAATTTAAAAGAAAGGCAGATATGTTTTCCTTTTTTCTATCGCCAGATTATTTATACACATGTTAGAAGCTATTGTGTGGCTATTTAATTATTTATCTTTTTTAATGCAAATTTCGCGATACTGCTCTTTTAAGTAAAAGTTCTTTTCGAAGTGCTTAGGAGCTTTCCAGCCATAAGGAAGTGGCTGCACAACCCAAAAAACTGTAACACAATGACAAATAGGCGGTACACAAGTAGCTTTATATACATGAGTCATACTTTATGCAAATGTTATTGGTTTAAGACAAGTTGTAAAAGTAAAACCCGAAGCACCCAGGTGCAACGTACCCATCCATGCTCTTATACAACCTTTTGCAGACTTGTTCAGCTTTTGGGGTGAAAATATTGCAATACTGAGGATTCTTAAAAGTAAAAGATATTGTTTTTTATCTGTATTATAGAGATATGTGCATGCTCAGCTTGTAAGTAAAAGGCTGAGCTGAGCCCAGTGACCAGGGGCAGATTGGCTATAGGAAGGCTGTTTCTAAGACCTCCATTCAATCGCTGCCTCCTTAATCTACCCCTAGACCTGGTGCAGTAGCTAGGCTTTCTGGCACCTGGGGCAAAGATTCGAAATGGCACCCCCATCTGTTCTCAGGCCCCCCTGACCTGCTGCACCCGGGCAAATGCCCCTCCTGCTCCCACCTAGCTATGCCCCTGCTTAGCCCTCTGTACTCAGCTCCAATGTACCATACCAGCTAATGTTCTGACCCCTGTACTATAGCATTGGCATCTTGGCAACAGGGGTCCCTACCCACACCTGTCACATTATCTGCCTCTACAATACTAAAGCTTCAGTAACACTGATTTATAAGCGGCCATGTCCACTCCTAATCACGATCCGTCACTTGTTGCCTCCCGAGAGGCACATCAGGAAGTGTGGGTGCTGAGTGGGGATGCTATGGGCTGGAAAGGGGCAGGTAAAATCCTGGGCTGATTTTTAACCCCAGTCCACCATTGCCTGTGACAACCTGGTCCCACTCCCCATGTCCCTCTCCACAGTTAGGAAGGTTTATATCCCTATTAATTAGTCAGTAATTGCTAGAAGTACTGAGATAGAAGCACTTCAAGTCACCTGGGGAACGCACATCACCACCCTTTTCCTGTCCCTTCTAAAATGAGCACTACCCCGACCAACTCTTCAGGAGGAATCCGTGCATCAACGTACAAAGGAACGCACACATCGACCTCTCTCTCTGTCTCATTCATGGATGGCATCTTCACCTGCGTCTGAGGTAAACTCCACCAAGACATGTCCACCCTTATAAAAAGGACTGGAACCAACCTTCTAGCTTTAACAGGGTTCACCTGATCTGGCTCCTGCACATCAAGATTCAACAAACTATCTTACTGCACCACATTTCCCTCTGCAAACTGACTGTCTTCTCTAAGTAACTTATGAGACACTAATGATTCCCTAAAGCTATGCCAAATAACCTTAAAGCGGACCTTCACTCTGAATAAGAGTCTATCTTATATGTTTCCCACACCCTGTACATACAGAGTGTCCACATTAAAAATCATCCTACCTGCATCTACTGCATGTTATGAGCCTTTAAACATCCAAGATGGCGGCTTATGGAAGCCGCCATCTTATCAGGCAGCCTGCAAACAGGAAGTGCCTCCTGACTGTGCTGCTCTGCATTCTGGGACTGCTGACCTTTACCTGACCCCAGCTCTGCTCTGTCTGAGTAAAGCACAGCTATAACCCCCCCCCCTGTACCTTATCTCACTCTCCTCTCCTCAGTAAGTGTGATGCTTCTGAGTCAAGATGGCGGCGCCCGTATCCTAAATTCCTGACCAGAGTTGCAGCCCAGCGGGGGAAAGAATAATAAGTTAGTGACTAAAAACGTAAAATATATTAATTTTAGATGCTGGGGAACCGTTTTTTAAGAGTTTGGGCTTTTCATTAAATCACACTGAAGTTCCGGTTTAACAGTGGCGATGATTATTACATTGTACTGTTACACTGCCATGTTTGCATGAGGCTTGCCCATACTAACCCTTGTTTACCTACCTATTGGGCATCAGGGGTGTGGAAGAGCCTGGTGTCCTTGAGCATGGACCCTGTGTACAAAGGGCATAGCGGCTGGTATTCTGCCATGGCCCGATCTCCAAACAGTGACTAAAATACAGAGCTCCCATTATCTGTGTCTCATTATGCCCAAAACATGGTGTCTGCAGTGTCATGCCCACAGCAATCAGAGCAATGCACAGCTCATTGACATGGCTGCCAAGTGCTTCAGCTAGGAATTCTAGGCTGTATACAGGTGTGCCATTGTTTCCTGTATGTGGAGTGAGGCTTGCTATCCTGGCACATCAAATGATATCTAGAGGACAGACTATTATTTGCCTGGGTTGCAAATGCAGCTTTCTCTGTCATAACAGATGTCATCTATGTGTGAGCCTTACATGTGTGGTTACTGTACACTCAGTGCTAATGGCTGCCAGGTCTCCAAGGTTCATAAAGCAGCTGACAACGTTTTACTGCCCTAATCCATATCAAATACTAACTAGAATTCTACTAGTAACCTAGTGCCTTCTTTCAATAAAACAAATAGATAACAGATCTGCCCCCCTGGGTGGCTTGGAAGCCCGGAAGGACTACGGTCAGTTCACCAAACAAGCTGTACAATATATATGTCCCGCTGCCACCAAGTCCCCATAAAACATGACTTTTACTTATCCTAGGTTAAATCCATAGTCCCTGTGTGGTCCGAAACGTGCAGGTGTCCCCTATGCAAGGCAACGCGTTTCAGGGCTTCAGCCCCTTAGTCATATACAGTACCTGTGGGGGGTCATAATGAGAGGCTGAAGCTGTGAGTCAACCTATTGACCCAGCCCTCCAATGCTGGACATCATTGGTTGACCCTTAGTAGGCTAATCCCCCTTAAGGATCTTTGGAGGGTGAAGAAATATGGTCACTGAGGGGAATGGAACACAATTTTTTTGCAATTTGGTTGTTAAACCCCCTAATTCCATGCCTTCCTCCATTACCATGTCTAAGCCCCTTCTGAATCTGTCAGTGGGATCAGATGACAGGGTTATATAAGTGGTGGGATCTTATAATTGTTTCAAAGCTTGCTGATTATAGTTAGAAGAAAATAAGACCCCACAGAAACACCACACCTCTGCAGGTAGAAAAAACTCCATTCGTGAAAAAATTTAGAGTTTTTTGTTGAGTAATGTCTGAGCATTTTATCTTTTGCACTTTACATGATAGGAATTTTCCTACCAATAAGGGACCTCCCAGTGGAGCAGGTTTCTCATGCGTACAGACAAGGGGACAACAGTGCTGAAGCCCTAAAAATGGTGTCTCGCATGGGGGACATACTGTACGCATGTTTTGGACCACGCAGTGACTATGGATTTTAACCTAGGATAAGTAGAAGTTATATTTTATAGGGACTTAGTAGCAGCTGGACATATATGTTGTGTTGCTGTGCCTCCTCACATCATGACCCTGAGGTCTCTTGCCCCTTGGCTCTTGGTTTTTGCCACTGCACTCACTTTTAAGCCCATTTCTGTTTCTCTTTGTGGCTCCTTTCCATCTGCTGTCATGTCTTTCATATCAACAAAGAAAAAACCCTTGACAGGCTGTAACTTATATCTCAATCACTGGATGGCCACATATAGACTCCCACAGCATATCATCTAGTGACAGTGTATGGTGAAATCATGCTTTCTAAAGCAGATCAATTCACGACACATATGTTGCGATATTTAGATTATCTTTGAATCCCTTCAGTAGACTCAAGATAACAACCTTTGCTGCTCTCTAGCGTTTGTGATTTATTTCTTCAAACTCGTCTGTCAGTTTGTCTGCCCCTCGCACTCTTTTGATGTGGCTCTCTAGTGTTGGGCTTCAGATTCGAGTCAAAGGCAAATTCTACCAGTAATTAAAAGCTGCAGTTCGGACAAAACCAAAAAATCTGCAAAATCCAGGTCCAATTCGACCAGCTCTGTTTTTTTGTAAAAATTAAAAAAAAAATTGTTAACATCAGTAATCTGTCATCTAATGCATTTGAACTTGGAAGAAGGCAGAAGAAACCCCAATTAACTATAGTAAACTTCACAATTAATGTTAGCGGTCCTTCTTTAACAGAAATGTGTATTTCCATGGTGAAAGAATAAATCCTCTTTGTAAAGCTAGAGGGACTTTTAACAGAATAATGTAATTTTAGAATGGAAGGATTTCCCTTTTTCCCACCTACTTATTAAGCCAAGGATGCAAATGTATCAGTAACTGTTTTTATCATTAGGTTTTACTAAAGTTTGCTCTCTAGTACATTTGGACTCTTTACAAGATCACAAAAAAAAAGAATGCATAAAAAAAGAAATCAACCTCTGCCACGTCTTTCTCCTTCTGGGCAGCATCCTCTCTACAGGTCTGCCATGTCCAGGGCTCCCTCCTGGCAACAGGACCCGGCAAATCCCTCTCCATGTCTCCATGTCTCTCCCCTCTGTGGTATAAAAACCTATATGTCGGCATTAAAGGGCAATCAGTAGAAAGGGGGAAGCTGCACAAGGGCTAAAGGACAGTTGTTAGCAGCGGAGAAAGCAGCAAGGACTACAGGGCAATTGGTGGCAGTGGAAAAGATGATCATCAGCAGCAGAGAAGATGCTGAAGACTAGAGGACGATTGGAACACTACGTTTACAACAGTTTCAAGATAGACACGTACAACCTAATAGTGTAACAAGTGGGGGTGCCAGACCCTTCTGTGCCCATCTAAACACCTAACAATTCTAGTTGGAGGGGGGCTTTCTGGAAACCCCACACAGGCCCTCAGATTGTCTGCACTCTACCCACAAGAATGTAGCAAAACCACAATGTGCTATAGTAAAAAATCTAATTTTATTGGTAGTAAAAAAGACTCCCATAAGGGATTATACACACATAGACATGACAAGTGACATTCTTAAAAAACATATACACAATAACACAAGATAGGTGGATTCCCCTGAATAGGCTTTGAATTTATATACATGTCTCACAATGAACGTCCATTTCTGCCCTGGTGAAGTGGTGTATCCACGGAACGCGTCGGCGGGCTGCTACATGGGGGACCTCAGGCGATAGATGTTGTTAATACGGTAATGTGATTTCTTCCTGACTTTACATTGTTACTAGTACATTGTGTGGCTAGTGTCTTGCGGTCTGCTTTGTGCAGACATTTTTACACAGTGTTTTCAATTTATATTTGCATAATATTTTCTTTATATTGACCGTTTATTGCACACAGCACTTTTTTATAGATTAGGTGTCCGTTATCTGGCACTGGCCTTTAATATCAGCTGCATGTTTATATTGGGTATTTCCAACATCAGGAAGTCATTTCATTGTGAGACATATATATAAATTCAAAGCCTATTCAGGGGAATCCCCCTATCTTGTGTTATTGTGTATATGTTTTTTAAGAATGTCACTTGTCATGTCTATGGCCCTTATTTAACAAGGGATAGCGCCAGGTAGCGAATGGTGAGCGAACGGTAATGACGCTCACCGCCACGAGAACGCCGGCTCCCCTCTGCAATCACACATTTATGAAGCCGATCCTGCTTAGCGACTGACAGAGCGCCAGATAGCGAATCATTCATCATTATTCCATGCCTCACCCCACAGCGCCAGCGAGCGACCTTGAACAGCGACAGGTATGACCTCTCGCTACCTGGCGCTCTCCAATGCATTTCAATGGAGCAATCTTTAAATATTCATAATTAATTGCTATTATTTATTTATTTATTTTTTTTAATGTCAAAAATTCTGTGACCACTTCTGCAATGTTAGATATTTGTTTTAAGCTAAAAAAAAAAAAAAAAAATTGTGCAGAATTGATATTACAGGTCTGATATTAATGTATTCATATTACAAAATGTTTTGAAAAACATGTTTTTTTTTTTCTAAAAATATGGTTGTTTGGGGGTTAAAAAAAACTACTTTTAACCCATCGCCGCCAGCGCTCTGGGGTTTAAACAAGCATTTCACAGCGCGAGAATTTTTGGAGCGTGATTTGTTAATGAATATGCTGGGAGCCGTTCGCTATGGCCGTTCGCTGTCATGCGCTCCCATACAGCGCGGAACCTGTCAAACAGCGACTCCTAACCCCATAGGAGTCAACAGCCGAACAACGGCCAAGCACAGCGAATACTAGCGGGCGCTGTGAAAATAACGCTACTGTTGCTCATCTGTCGCTACCTGGCGCTATTAATGAATCAGCCTGTATGTGTGTATAATCCCTTATAGGAGTCTTTTTTACTAATAAAATTTGATTTTTTACTATAGCACATTGTGGTTTTGCTACATTCTTGTGGGTAGAGTGCAGACAATCTGAGGGCCTGTGTGGGGTTTCCAGAAAGCCCCCCTCCAACTAGAATTGTTAGAGGACGATTGGAGGCATTGAGGGTTGTGCAACCAGAGGTAGACTGGGGCCCACTAAAACTGTCTCGTCCAAGTGCCCACACAAACCTGAAGCTATCCTCAGTATAGGGAGCAATAGCTTTAAGGATAACGCTACAAATCCCGGCTTACTGGTTCAGCCGCTTGTCTGATGAAAGTGAGAAACCTAATCGGGCAGCTAATGAGCTTTGGGTTCATGTCATCACATTGCCAAACACTTTCTCTGGATTGTTTTTTCCTCCCAGTTCCCGGCCACACTGGGGCGGGTTGGACAGAAGAAAGGATGCCCCTGGCTTTATTTACCTGGCCCCGCCCAAAACATTTTTTTTCTATATTTTTGTACTTTTTGTTGAAAGGGATCAGGAACAATCCTTAATCTTAGGATTTAGTTCTTAAAAAATGCAAGCAGACAAACCATTTAAAACATCTACAGAAGCTTAGAGCACAACCATGAGTGGCATCAGATAATCTGCTCAGAGTAAGGGTAGAACTAAAAGAAAATCACATTGCTCTGTAAATTAGAACATTATTACTGTACATTAAAATAAAGCACTGCACAGAAATACCCCTACATACACAAATTAAAGCATGCCTGCATTCTCAGCTCCCTCCACCCAGATTGGAATGCCCAGCATCTGGAGGTACACTCAAAAACACAAAAAGTAAACTAATGTGTCTGTGGTTGATGGGGTGCACTAGGTGCGCACACACTCTTATGGCACATGAATATCCACCAGAAAACCCTTTTATCAGCCTAGCAGTGAACTTTTCCCCTGCCACGGTGGTAAACTGACCATTTCTTGGGATCCTCAAAGTGGGACAGTTTAAACGAGTTTGCGCGTGATGGGCATGGTAGAGGTGTGGTTTAGGGTGTGGCTTAATTACGGGTCACATGCTTTAAGAATATCTGGTCCATAAAAGATGCTGGTGATTGAGCCAATGTTCAGTCCATGCATTCCACTACCACCATTCAACCAATAAGTCAAAGCAGTTGGAAACCACCCAGACATCCAGCATTCGGCATTTGGTGGGACAGTCTTCCCTATGTCAGCAAAGTGGGGCATTTATGTTTTTCCAGAGTTTTCAGAGGGACAGGGGGCCTCAAAGTGGGACTGTCCCACTTAAAGGAGCACTATTGCGAAAAAACGGGTCAATAATAAAAATTCATATATATATGCTGGATGGCGGGAGGAGAGGTCACTTGTACACCCGCATCAAGAAATATCCAGCCAGGCTTGTTTTTGATTTTTACTAATGGAAAGAAGAGGAAATCGGGTGACAGGTTCTGTCACCCCGGATGCATTAAACATGCCACCCCTGGATTTTCTACCATGAGAAGAAAACCACAAGCTTGGCTGGAGCTTTATTTAGTTCAGGTGTATAAGGGATCCATCCTCTCATTAGCCAATGTGTTTATATGGGTTTTATTATTACACAATTTTGCGATAGTGCTCCTTTAAAGTGGGACATCTGGTCAGTTTCTGCGGTGGCCACTGCCGATTGAAGGGTGAGTATTTTGCAAGCTTTCAGAGGCTCTTACAGAGGCTGGGAATTCCTATTCCATTCAACTATGACCAGACTTCAAAAAAGTAGCACATGTATTATACCTGTTGCAAAATCAAAAGGTTGATTCAGGGCCTTTAAACATTCAAGATGGCGGCTCATGGGGCTTCAGGTAGCCTGCAAACAGGAAGTGTCTGCTGACTGTGCTGCTCTGCATTCTGGGATTGCTTTCCTTTTCTGACCCCAGCTCTGCTCTGTCTGTGCAAAGCACAGCTATAACCCGCCCCCCTGTACTTTATCCTACTTTCCTATCCTCAGTATATGTGATGCTTCTGAATCAAGATGGCGGCGCCCATGTCCTAGGGCCCTAAACAGAGTTGCAGCCCAGTGGGGGAAAGAATAATAAGTAAGTGACTAAAAACTTAATATATATTAATTTTAGATGCTGGGGAATAGTTTTTAAAGGTTTGGGCTTTTCATTAAATCATACTGAAGGTCCAGTTTAAGTGATTTGGAAACTGGTCGTGGCCACAATGAGTAGGTTCAGAATTTTCTAATCTTAAAGTGGACCAACACCCTCCCATGATTGACCCGGGAATCTATAAGATTCCCGGACCGATCAGCTCCCTGACTGCGAGGCACCCCGATCGGGGGTGCCCCGCTGTGTGAAACCCCCCAGAAACCCCTAAATCTGTACCTGCTCCTCGATCCAGCGGCGCCCGCCGCCGCCTCCCGTGCGTCCCTCTAGCAAGACGCGCACCCGCGCCAGCCGTTTGTGAATGGCCGGCGCGGGCGTGCGCCCTGTAAGAGTGACGCGCGGGAGGCAGCAGCGGGCGCGCTCTCTTGTCCGTCGCTGCCTCCTGCTTGTCCGCCGGCGGGGATTGGCTGCAGTGGTCACGTGGGAGCGGGGAGAGGTTAGTTTTTGGGGCTTTCTGGGGGGTTTCACACAGCAGGGCACCCCCGATCGGGGTGCCCCACCGAAGTGGACCAAAACCCAGGATAGTCAAAATCCTGGGTGTTGGTCCACTTTAAATAGCTCCCCAAACTATATTAGAGTGATTTTTTACATCTGGAGGTCACAGGCCAGAGCTGTAGGTGCCACAGAGAGAAACTAAGATGTCAGCATTTTGTTTTTCCAAGTGCTCAATACACAGAGCACTGGGGGTATGTGCCGGCATCTTAGTTCCGCTTAGCAGAACCTACAGCTCTGGCCCCTGGATTTCTCAGCAGATGGCGTGGCAACACTGCATGCTGGGCCCCCTTTTCCCAAGGCCACGATAGCAGCTGTCCCCTCTACCTCTATGGTATATATGCCCTTGATGTCACCACATTCCTTCCAAACCACTGCTGCCACCTCTATTTGCCTATATGCCCCCCCATTACCACCATTTGTGCAACCTCCCATCCTTACTGTGTCCCTATTTAAAGTGGACCAAAACCCACCCTGGAGTGTATGAGACTCCAGGGCAGACCCACTCCCTCCCGCAGGGGCATCCTGAACAAGGTTGCTCCGCTCTGCGTCGCCTGATATTCTTACCCTTTCATTGAGCCAACGGTGCATGCATGACCGACCTAGGCATCACTCGCTTCCCTTCTCAGCTGTGCACAGCCCCATCTTCCGCCGCTGAATGGCACAGCCGGAGGGAGGCGAGTGATGCCGCGCACTGCTCACAAGTGCTGATAGGATTCCAGCATTCCATCCCAGGGCTCCAGGAGAGGTACTGTAAATGAGATCGGCGACCTGGGTGGTTTCACACAGCGGGGCACCCAAAACCGAAGTGGCCCAGGGGAACAGGCCTAAACCCGGGACATTGAAAATCCTGGGTTTGGTCCACTTTTACTGCCTTTAGCAGTTCTATTTACTCCTCACATTTTCCCAACAACTGGTCAGGGGCCACATCAAATGGCTCTAAAGGGCCACAGATCGGGCATCCCTGACCTAAAGTGAACTGTCTACAAATTATACCAAATTGTACATCGCTAAGATTTGAGGCTTTTCTTCTCCAGCTTGTTACCAATTAGTAACACAACCCCCATTACTGGTACTTAGCTGCACTCTGAGCTGCTGGGTCAATTTAAAGCTAAACAAGGAAAAGTACAGTGACACTGTTGTAACATGTAATTAGAGTTAACCTTTACAGGAAACCATGCTAATCTCCTCTTAGGGTATGTGCGGAATCCAGTGATAAGTGTACATGTGGTTTATTATTAATGAATGACTGGCATCTGGACAAAAGTTTACAGAGTTTTTTAATATCTCAGGAAACTTTTTACACTCTATTCTATGGCCTCGATTCAATAAGGGTAGAAAAAAATTCTCATGGTAGTAAAAAATTCAATTCATGAGAAAAAAGCCTGAGAATGTCACTGTTACTGAATCACCAGAAAAAAAGACAATGAAAGTCAATGGCACTTTTTACTACTAAGGAAGAGTAGAGAACTTTTTATTTTATATTTTACTGGTGATTCAGTAACAGTGACATTCTCAGGCTTTTTTCTCATGAATTGAATTTTTTACTACCATGAGAATTTTTTTCTACCCTTATTGAATCGAGGCCTATGAGTTGAATAGCTTATGAATCCAAACAGAGAGCAAATTACAGGCTATTACCGGCTTGAAGATTCATGATACAAGCCCTGGGTGGGGGGGCTTCACTAGCTGGGAGTTGAAACCACTGCTCAGCTAGATGATTTTTATTGGCTGAGCTAGGTCATGTGGCCACCTTGATAACATTATAACATAGGCCTGGTTGAGTAAGAGGAGTGCTAAGTTCGGGAAGTATCTTGTTAAAGTGGACCAAAACTCATATAAATGACTTACTTTAAAGAGGAACAACACCTGGAAATGTCATTCTCCCAGGTACTGTTCCTCTCAGACAGGGCATCCCAATTTAGGATGTTCCGCTGTGTGTATCCCCCCAGCCCATAAAAGCTCACCTTCCTGTCTTTCCCAGGGTGCAGGCATGGCTGAGCGAATCCCTTCAGTTCTGCTAGCCAGGGCCCTATTTGGTGTTCATGGTGCCCTAGGCACTTTAAGTTCCTGTGCCCCCTTTTTTAAAGTGGACCAACACCCAGGATTTTGACTATCCTGGGTTTTCTCTATCGCTCTCTGAAACCCCCCAGAAACCCCAAAAAACTCACCTCTCCCCGCTCCCACGTGACCGCGCCGTCCAATCCCCGCCGACGTCCAAGCGGGTGACAGCGGCGTCCAAGACAGCGCGTCCGCCGCCGCCTCCCACGCGTCACTATCGGCGTGCACGCACCCGCGCCAGCCATTCACAGACCCATTCCTCTAGACGTGCGCGCGGGAGGCGGAAACGGCGGCGGATCAGGTAAGGAGTTTGGGTTTTTTTGGGGGGGTTTCACCCCACGGGACATCCCGATCTCGGATGTCCCGCGGTGAGGGAGGTGATCAGCCCGGGAATCTTATAGAATCCCGGGTTGATCACCCCTGGGTGTTGGTCCACTTTAAGTTAGGTCATGGTCCATATAAAAAAACGTGTGTAATGGGAAAGGGTGCAATAGGCTAGAGGACACAAAGGGCGAAATGCAGAGGAGCAGGCAGGCATGTTCCATCTTTTACTGTGTTCTGACAGACAGTAGTCACATGACCATCACAATGGAGGGGAGATGCTCTGGCCTATGTTCAACCAGTTGCCCCCCCTTCACACAAATACCCTCTGCATCCTTCTGTGGCTGGGGAGGGGGTGTTTGTTAGGAGACCTTAATGTTCTGGCTATGTCATTTCTTTTCTTTACTGTAGTAGTAAAGACAGCACCCTCCTCTCTTCCAGGTTGCCACCCTAGGCACGTGCCTAGGGTTGCCTAATGGTAAATGCAGCCCTGCTGCTAGCCATTGAGATGAGCTGAGCAGCTGAAGGAAGCCATGCGGGGCTGAGCTCGCTGCCGTCCACCACGTCCTCCCTCTAAGCCTCTAGCTGTGGCGTGCCCACGTTGCCCATCCAGGAAGGCCTTGGTACACACACAGCTAGAGGTGAGCAGGGATGTGCCCATGGCACCATGGCAAGGCAAGGGCTCCAGGAGTAGGTAAATAGGGAAATAGGGGATCCGGGGGATTTCACATAGCGGGGCATCCCAATTCGGGATGGCCCAAGAGAGGGACTCAGACCCACTCTTTAAACAGTTTTGAGTTTAGATATCTCTCTTTATGGAGCATCCCAATTTGGTGAAACCCCCAGGATCACCCAGTATACTCACCTCGCTGGCAATACCATGGTACATGCGTGGGTGGCACATGTACATGGGGGAGCGTTCAGTGTCTCGCATATCATTCATCTTTGAGATCAGAGTGGCATAGCGAAGATGAATGGTAGTAAGAGCTGCTGATTGGCTGGAGGCCCACGCATATGCTGTGGCAGGGCCGGATTGAGTGTGGCAGGGCCCCTGGGCACAAATTCTGGTGGAGGCCCCAGATACAGTATTTTTTTCCTTTAAAATAATAGTCCAGCCAAGTAACTGATTGGTGGTTGTCTGGCGCTCGCCCACTTACTGGAACGTCAGATCGAGTCCCTTGTGCGGGTGCGTGCTGCTCGGGAATCCTGCTTTGCCATTCTGGGTGGGGGGTGTAGTCGCCCGGCTGGTTCCCTGCATTGAGCTGCCAGTGGCTGTGCTTGGTGGCTTATGTGCAGTGACAGCTCTGCACCCATCACTGTAGCATTGCTGATGGTGGCTTTGTTGCTGTACATTGGCTGCTGGTTTGCAAAAACAAAAAAAGTCTTGCCCACTGCCGCCAACAGCTTTGTTGCTGACCCTGCAGCCCGTCAGACCAAAGACTGAAAAGCCTTATGGACAGACCATAACCCAAAGGTTGATGGAGGCCTCCTTTGCAGGGCAAGTGGTGGAGGCCCTGGGGCATGCGCCCCCTGCGCCCCTCTCATAATCTGGCCCTGCACTGTGGGATCACTGAAAAGGTACGTTTTTGTGTTGACAGGCTGGAGAGAAACAAAACCCGGGGTAGTCAAAATTTTCTTCACTAGTGGCATCTCGATTTTATATGCTGTGTGACATAGTTTCCTCATATATTCACCTTGATCCTCAATACTACAGCTGTGACTAAGCTTAGACACACTCACTGGCACCCTGCAGCATCCTATTCCTCTGACCTTCATCTTTCTCTTCTTTCTACAGTTCCTCCTTATTTTTCTTTTTTCCATATTTTCTACATCCTTCCTTTTTTTTTAATATTCCCTCGCTCCTCCTATGTTTTTTGTATTCCCTTTATCTTGCTTTCTTTTTCACTCTCATCTTTTATCTTTTCCTCAGTCCCCTGTCCCCCCATCTTGCTTCTTCACATTCCCTCCACTTTTCTTTTCCCAGTGTTCCATATTCCCTCCTTTTTTCCTTATTTCCTCTTCCCTCTTATTCTTAAACCGGACCTTCAGCATGATTTAATTAAAAGCCCAAACCCTTAAAGTGGACCAACACCCAGCGGGATCTTAAAGTGGACCAACACCCACGGGTGATCGGCCCGGGAATCTATAAGATTCCCGGGCCGATCACCTCCCTCCCGATCTCGGATGTCCCGGGGGGTTGAAACCCCCCCAAACACCCCAAACTCCTTACCTTATCTTCGGCGGCGACCGGCCGCCGCCGCCTCCCTCGTGCCCCTCTAGGCGTGCGCGCGCCCGCGCCGGACGTCTGCGAATGGCCGGCGCGGGCGCGCGCGTCATGAGGGACGCGCGGGAGGCGGCGGCGGAGGAGCCGCTTGTCCGCGGCTTGTCCGTCGGCGCTGGGAGCTGGGAGAGGTGAGTTTTTCAGGACTTTCTGGGGGGTTTCACACAGCGGGGCACCCCGATCGGGGGTGCCCCACCGAAGTGGACCAAGACCCAGGATAGTCAAAATCCTGGGTGTTGGTCCACTTTAAAGATTCCCGGGCCGATCCAATCCCTCCCCGCAGGGCATCCAAAATCGGGATGAGGTAAGACGTCGCATTGACGCGCATACCTCCGAGCGCACTGATTGGATGAGCAGTCACACATGCGCCATAGGAGCGGGGTGAGGTGAGTTGTATCTTGCAAACTGGGGAGTTTCACATAGCGGGGTGCCCCGGGGAACTGGACCTAAACCCAGGATAGTCAAAATCCTGAGTGTTGGTCCACTTTAAAAAACTATTCCCCAGCATCTAAAATAAATATAATTTAAGTTTTTAGTTACTTATTATTCTTCTACCCACCAGGCTGCAATTCTGTTCAGGACTCTAGGATATGGGCGCCGCCATCTTGACTCAGAAGCATCACACATACTGAGAGAGGAGAGCGGGATAAAGTGCAGGGGGCAGGGTTATAGCTGTGCTTTGCACAGACAGAGCAGAGCTGGGGTCAGGAAATAGACAGCAATCCCAGAATGCAGAGCGGCACAGTCAGAAGATGCTTCCTGTTTGCAGGCTGCCTGATGCTCCATGAGCTGCCATCTTGGATGTTTAAAGGCTCATAACATGCAGTAGATGCAGGTAGGATGATTTTTAATGTCAGCAATTTGTATGTACAGGGTGTAGGAAACATATAAGATGGGCTTTTATTCAGGGTGAAGGTCCACTTTAATTCTCTCTGTCTTCCCTCTCGTTTCCACTTGTTTTCTCTTTTAGGGGACACCACCATCTTAAATTCTTACACAGGGCGCCTCTAAACACAAGTCTGACCCTGATACCCCGGACACCATGGCAACCAGGGCAGGCAGCTTGGCAAAGGACTCTCCTGGGTCATGTGACATGAAGACCATAGATAAACAAACCAACACAGATTACCATAGTAACCCGGCTACTATACAGAAACAAAAACAACATGCACACAATATTCACACAACATTCAATGCTAGTATATGGCAGACTATAGAAGAACATGACTAATATACATTATTTCTAGAATCATCACATGATCTTTTGGAAGCCATGGAAACCCTGTAGCCAGATAAGCTGCAGTTAGCCCCATCTGATGGAAACAACCTGACCCTGGCAACCAAGATGTTGTATAGCGTCCAGTCACTCACGCCTCTGTGTCCTGCCATTCTCTGCCCCCCACAATCTGCACATAAAAAACACCAGCACATAGCTCAATGGTGAAACAACAGTAGCAGCTTGCCATTTAGAGGGGGAGCCTTTAGTTCCTCTTGGTGGTCTCCCATTCCTCCAATCACCATCTAAGAGGCCGATTCATTAATAGCGGCAGGTAGCGACAGTTGAGCGACTGTAGCGGCATTTTCAGAGCGCCCGCTAGTAGTCGCTGTGCTTGGCCGTTGTTCGGTAGTTGATAGCGACTCAGTCGGTTTGCCGTAATGTTGAATATTGGGTGAGGAGTCGCTATTTGAAAGGTTCTGCGATGTATGGGTGCGCAAGATAGCGACTGGCCCTATCGACCGGCTCCCACCATATTCATTAAAAAATCACGCTCAAAAAATTCTGGCGCTGTAAAATGCATGTTTAAACCCCAGAGCGCTGGCGGCGATGGGTTAAAAGTAGTTTTTTAACCCCCAAACCACCATATTTTTAGAAACAAAAAAAAAAAAACAAGTTTTTTAAATAATTTAGTAATATGAATACATTAATATCAGACCTGTAATATCAATTCTGTACATTTTTTTTCCCTTAAAAAAATTATCTTAAAAATTATATTAATATTTAAAGATTTTTCCATTGAAATGCATTGGAGAGCGCCAGGTAGCGAGAGGTCATACCTGTCGCTGTTCAAGGTCGGACGCTGGCGCTGTGGGCTGAGGCTGGAATAATGATGAATGAGTGGCTATATGGCGCTATCTCAGTCGCTAAGCAGGATTGGCTTGATAAATGTGTGATTGTGGTGGGGAGCCGGCGTTCTCGTGGCGGAGCCCGTCATTACCGGCCGCTCACCAGTCGCTACCTGCCGCTATTCCTTCATAAATAAGGGCCTAAATCGTCCAAGGCCCTTATTCATGAAGGGATAGCGTCAGGTAGCGCCTTGTAAATGAGAGATAGTGACAGATAGCAACAGGTGAACGCCGGACATGGCACGCAATTACACATTTATCAAGCAGAATCTGTTGAGCGACTGGGATAGCGCAATGTAGCGTCCGATTCATCATTATCCCTGCCTCAGCGAACAGTGCCAGCGTTCAGCCTTGCAGAGCGCCAGGTATGACCTCTCGCTACCTGTCGCTCTACCATACAGTTCAATGGGCGTTCTCTTATTTCTTTTTAAACAGGGTTTTTGTTATTTTTTTTTTTTTTTTTTAAATCCCAAATAATGTTGTGACCTCCTCTGGCCGAGAAAAAGCAATTTTTAAAAATATTTATCATGTTTTATATATTTATGCAGAATTGACATTACAGGTCTGGCATTAAAGTGTTCATGTTACAATGTAATAACAATGTAATTCCATATGTTTTCGCTTTGTTACTGGTGGATAGATGCTGAAAAACAGACTTTATTCAAACAGCCTCCGGCGCTCTGGGCTTCAGAGAAGCATTTTTGAGCAGTTGTGTGAGGCTGTTTTTTGGATGAATATGTTGTGAGTCGGACTGACCAGTCGCTAACATGCGCTCAAATAGCGACTCCTCACAATGTATTCCTCATTGCTGCACAGCAACTGAGTCGCTAAGAACTAGCGGGCGCTCTGAAAATGCCTGCTACAGACGCTCATCTGTCGCTACCTGGCGCTAATGATGAATCAGCCTGCCCGCCTAGTAGCTTTCTGCTGCTCTTAAATAGGAACAATACCCAGGTATTTCACAATCCTGGGTTTTGTTCCTCCTCCCCGGGACATCCCAATTTAGGATGCTCCACTATGTGAAATCGCCCTGATTGTCCCATTTACTCACCTTGCCGGCTATCCCATGGAGAATGCACAGGCTTCTCTCCAGGCAGCGGATAGAACTCCAATCAGCGTTACTAAGCCGCTGTGAAGTCAGAGCAGCTGAAGAAGGGATAGCGTCAGGTAGTTGCTGGTTAATGACAGATAGCGACTGGTGAACGCCGGACACGGCACGCAATTACACATTTATCAAGCAGAATCTGTTGAGCAACTGGGATAGCGTCATGTAGCGTCTGATTCATCATTTTCACAGCCTCAGCGAACAGCGCCAGCGTTCAGCCTTGCACAGCGCCAGGTATGACCTCTCGCTACCTGGCGCTCTCCCATACATTTCAATGGACGATCCTTTTCTTCTCTTTAAACTGTTTTTTTTTTTTTTCAAAAAAATCACAAATAATTCTGTGACCTCTTCTGGCATTGAAATAGTGTTTTTTCATATTTTTTTCATTTTTTATATATTTCCCAAGAAATGACATTACAGGTCTGGCATTAAAGTGTTCATGTTACAATGTTGTTACAATGTAATTCCATATGTTTTCGCTTTGTTACTAGTTGATAGATGCTTGAAAACACACTTTAAACACACCGCCTCCTGCGCTCTGGGCTTCAAACAAATATTTTTCAGCGCCAGAGATTTGTGAGGCTGTTTTTTTTGCTGAATATGGTGTGAGTCGGTCACTATGAGCAGTTGTTACCATGCGCTCCCATACAGCGCTGTACTGGTCAAATAGCGACTCCTCACAATGTATTCAACATTACTGAACAGCGACTGAGTCGCTATAAAGTAGCGACTCACGGCCGAGCACTGTGACTACAAGCGGGCGCTCTGAAAATGCCTGCTACAGACGCCTGCTATCTGTCGCTACCTGGCGCTAATGATGAATCAGCCTCTTAGTAAAGCCTAAAGAAGCAATGTCCGCTCTGCGTCATCTGTGCACACACAGAAATGCCTGGCACGGGTGTGTGCGCATGAGCCGGGTATATGCCCACCACAGCCTAAACATGCACTGTGGGATTGCCAGCAATATGAGAATACAACCGGGATGCCCTGGGGCTAGGGATGGCCGAAGACCCTAATGTTTCTCTTTATCCGGACCCATAGCTATATCAAAGTGGACCAAAACCTGGGATTTTACATATCCAGGGAATCACATTTTTGGGAGGAAAATTGATCACAGGCTTTCAAAGCCTCTCAGAATGAAAAACCATTAAATTACCCCCCACATCTTACAAGGATTACAGAATATTATTATTGTCAGTAATTGTATTATTATTATTATTACAGTATCATTATACTAATTTATTTACACCAGGGCCTAGGATTAAAATGGGCCCCCCAAAAAATGCTCAACCCCACACCCATGAGAACCCCCAATTTGGGATGCTCCACCATGCATATATTTAGAAAAGGCCAGAAATTGGTGAAACAACTTGCTTGGCTACTGTGACCACTAACAGCCAAAGGTCCGGGACCCAATTGCTCACCAAAGGTCACATGGGTACACCGGAGCAGCATGAAACCAGGCATAGGTAAGTAGATTTGCCTGGGTTCACTTTTTATGCATCCCAATATACCAAGGATGTGGGGGTAAGTGCACCTCGTCCTCGGTCACTTTTGATATTTTATTATAGACTATATTATATTTTTAGACTATAGATATTTACTAATTCCTTACAAGTATCACAAATTATTATTGTTATTAATTATTATTGTTTTTATTATAGTTTTGTCTTTATTGTTATTGGTTTTATTGCATTATATCTACTTTATATATGGATTTTATTCCAGTTAAAAATTCATATGAATATATTTATAATACACTATATACTATATATATATATATATATATAAAACTGTTCAATACTCTAACTCTCGCCTACAAAGCTCTCTCCAACCAGGCCCCTCCCTACTTCTCATCTCTAATCCAACAATATCAACCTAAATGCAGTCTTCGCTCTGCTGCCGACCTTCTCCTGTCCTCCACCCTGGTCACCTCCTCTCATGCCTGCCTCCAGGACTTCTCACGTGCAACTCCAATCTTCTGGAATGCCCTCCCCACCCAATCCGCCACTCCACAACCCTCAAAACCTTCAAAGGCGCCCTCAGAACGCACGTATTCAGTCAAGCATATAATCTGGCATAACCAGTCTTCTAAAGTGCATATGCCACAAAGCTCAATACTGACTGTTTGTGATCCTTCCCCCTCGTCTTCACCCCTCTTCCTTTAGACTGTAAGCTCACAAGGGCCGGGCTCTCTTTCCTATTGTATCTTGTACTCAGAATATCCATTGTCAACTCTGTAAAACTGCATTTGAAATAGTATATGTACCGTATGTACCGTAATGACTACTTTGTAAAGCGCTACGGAAGATGATGGTGCTATATAAATAAACAATAATAATAATAATATATATTCATATTCATTATATAATTTACTAACAGAATACATGTATTACTAAAATGTAGAGAACATTTCTACTTCACTGGAGATTTTTGTAATCTTCTTTCAACCTGTGTCAGACGGGGATGTGGATGCTCGCCCTACAGTGCACACAGACATTATACCAAACTCTGAGTATAAGTGGATAACTCAGGCTCAACTGCCATAGAAAAGCTACATCCAGCATTTCCTTTCAGTGCTACTTCTGTCATAGAAACATTAACAGCTTAAAGTGGACCAACACCAAGGATTTTGAGTATCCTGGGTCTTGGTCCACTTCGGTGGGGCACCCCCGATCGGGGTCCCCCGCTGTGTGAAACCCCCCCAATCACCCAAAAAACTCACCTCTCCTCGCTCCCAGCGCCAACGGACAGGCGGTTTGACAGCCGCGGACAGGCTGCTCCTCCGCCGCCGCCTCCCGCGCGTCACTCTTGACGCGCGCGCCGGCCATTCACAGACGGCCGGCGCGGGCGCGCGCACGTCTAGAGGGGCGCGAGGGAGGCGGCGGCGGCCTGGCCGACAAGGTAAGTGGATTTGGGGTGTTTGGGGGGTTTCACCCCGCGGGACATCCCGATCTCAGATGTCCCGCGGTGTGGGAGGTGATCGGCCTGGGAATCTTATAGATTTCCGGGCCGATCACCCCTGGGTGTTGGTCCACTTTACTAAGTACTATCACACTGTGATCCATCTGTGCAGGATCCACTGAGCAATGTATAGAGGGACCAAAACTAAAACACTGGCTGACAATTTTGTTACAAGGCACTCGATAGACAGAGTGCTGGGGCTTTTAGCGCCATGCAAATCTGAGCACCCTGGGCAGTTGAAAAAAAACAAAGGGGAGATCCGCACTCCTTAAAAAGTTTATTCATGTAAAGAGTAAAATCAGCATCTCCGTAGAAAAAAAAAGGGCAGTTTAAAAACAGTACAGAACCCCGGCAAGTCAAGGCATGCCACGCTTTCTAACACGTTTCGGACGCAGATGATGGGTCCTTAATCATAGAGGAGCTAGGGCAGCTGAAATAGCAAAAATCCTGCCCCCTCCTCACCCATCCTATGCTGCTGCTACTGTTTCATATAGGTATGTGCCATGCTGTATCTTTACCATAGCAGCAGACAGCACCCCCTACCCATGACTGGGCCCAATATGGGAGGATAAGGGGCCTGTGTTATGGCCTGCACCACTAACACTATTCCTGATTCACCTGCAGATAACAGGATGACTGGAATAAAAGCACCCCCAAAGGCCTTGGTGCCCAGGGTGATTGCCCTGATAGAAGGGGTGCCCTTTTGGGGATGAGGGCTCCTAAAGCATGTCTGAGTTTAGAAGACCAACAAGGGTTTTCCTAGTAACCTGATCAGCCAGTTCAAGGCTGTCTTTACTACCCCTGTGGAACTTCTTCACCTTAAAACTCAATAAGTTGATTTCATAAATGATGGATTTTGTTTTGCACTGGTTTGTGTGCTGAGACGGAGACATTTTTCCAAAACCTTGGTGGAGAGGTTCTTCAGTGAGATGACCAATTCCAAATACAGTTACAATACATATCAGACACCATTAGCATTAGGGCTGTATTAGGAGTGGTGATAATAATCCATATGGAGCTGTGTACTGCTAAAATAATTCAACACCAATTACTTTTCCTCTTTCATAGACTTTCATTGTAACAAACATAATAAATTAGAGGTTAAATGTAACAGTTAAGGAAAAAAAAAGGAGGAGGAGAATGATTATTAATTCCAGATTTATGTTTCAAATCTGAAAGAGGGACAAATAAGCACAATGAGGGGCAATAGACAGTAGGGCTGATTCAGAGCCCCTTTCTCGTCATTTTTATGGAGGTCTTGCTACCAAACGAAAAATCATGCAAAAATGAAAACATTTCACACTAAAGTTCTCGCAGATAAAAGGCTTTGCTGAATCAGACGAGGGGAAAAAATGAACGAGAATGAATTCAAGCAAAAAAAAGGTGAGAAGGGGGCTCTGAATCAATCCTAGTGTCTCCAATATGGGGCAATTGAGAGCCATGTGATGGACCAGAAGCCGGCCATTATCTTCCGGTCAGTAACAGCTGACAGCTTCAAAAACAGATTGGTAACATTAACAGGGACTATTAGCTGTTATCAGTTTAAAAAAAAAAAACTCTCCCCAACCCTTGCCCTTGGTTGAACTTGATGGACATGTGTCTTTTTTCAACCGTACTATGTAACTATGTAAGTCATTGATAAGGATTATCGATCGTCTGCTGTTGTCAACTCTGAACCGACGCGCTTTCCTGTACTTCGCCCCTCCTAAATAAATAAGCCAGAGAATTCCTGATCTGTTGGCTACTTACCAGCTCCAGGCAGATGAAGGCCCCCGAGTAGGTCCTGAGGATTTCGATGCCGGTGGGCAAGGTGTAGGATGCGGCAGGGTAGGAGACAGCGGCTGGGCTTGGCACTGGAGGGACTCCCTGTTCAGCCATGCTTGCTTTGTGTGACAGCCCGAGTGTCAGGTAGCACGGATCTCCCCAGAGTACCTGCAGGCGGCTTCACCTGAGCGAGTCATGTGACCCACGGCCAGCCCAGCCCTTCCCTGCCAGCCTTTGTGCAGTGCTGGGATTCCAGCCTGGGGAGCAGCACATGGGACGCTATACAAAAGGAACGTCTTACAGGACAGGTGTAACTATATAGCTCTGACATATTCTGCAGCGCTGTACAGAGAACACAAACCATTCCATTCAGCATCTGCACCAGAGGAACTTCCGCACTCACACTATTATGATCATACATTAATATAGTTCTGATATATTCTACTGTATGTACAGAAAGCCTTAAGAAACAAAGGAGGGGTGGCAGCCGCTCAGACCATTTTAGAACTAGCCTGGGAGGTGCACGTTAGCAGGGCAATTAGGATACAAAAGTCTTAAAGGAGCCGCAGCACTCAACCCTGTTAGCTTGCAGACCAGCCTATAATCTGTCTCTAAACTAGTGCCCTTATTCATCAAGCGATAGCGCCAGGTAGTGTCCGACGAGCGCCAGGTAGCGGCAGCTAACGGCGACTACCGACTCAAGTACGCCCGGCGGCAGTCACAATGACGCATTTATCAAGCAAAATGAGGCTAGCGCCGGCGAGAGCGACGGCTAGCGCGGCATTCATCATGAAGCCGCCTGGACCGAACAGCGCCGCTGCAAATTCCCTCACAGCGCCAGGTATGAGCTGTCGCTCCCTGGCGATGTCCAATGCATTTCAATGGAGCAATCTATAATAAATCATGATTAATTGGTAATCATTTTTTTATTAATTTTTTTAATGTCAAAAAATCGGAGAACACTTCTGCAATGTTAGGATTTATTTTTAAGTCAAAAAAAAAAAAAAAAATTATGTGCAGAATTGATCTAACAGGTCTGAGATTAATGTATTCATATAACAAAATGATTCTAAATACATGTATAATGTTACATTCAAAAAATATGGTTGTTTAGGGGTTAAAAACTAGTTAATACACATCGCCGCCAGCGCTCTGGGGTTTAAACAAGGAATGGACAGCGACAGCACATTCGGAGCGTGATTTTTTGATGAATATGAAGCTAGCCGTTCGCTCTGGCCATTCGTTGTCAGGCGCTCACATACAACGCTGGACCTGTGAAACAGCGACCCCCCAGCCCGTATTCAACATTACCGCACACCGACTGAGTCGCTGTCATCAAGCTAATGCCGGCCAAGCACAGCGAATACTGGCTGGCGCTGAAAAAATCACGCTACAGTCGCTCATCTGTCGCTACCTGGCGCTATTGATGAATCGGCCTCTTGGTTAAAAACAGAGGACTCGGTCACACACATCTGCAGAAGTCTGCTTAAGCTGCACCACTACGCCAAAGTGCCTCTGTGGGGTGCAGTCCTAACTCTAATCTCTGAGAGCCCATTTGGGACATACAATGCAATAGATAAATTGGGAGCAGGCTTACCTGAGGTTGCCACCCCTCCTTTGTTTCTTTTGAATTGGTGCAAGCACATGGTGTGTGGGGTCTAGGCTGTATTGCAAGGTCTTTGACCCTTCCACCCCATGGCTTGCACTTGAGAGGTTTAGGGCAACCTCAGGTAAGCCTGCTCCCAATTTATCTATTGCACTGTATGTCCCAAATGGGGCTCTCAGAGATTAGAGTTAGGACTGCACCTCACAGAGGCACCTTGCCGCTTGGTGATGCAGCTTCAGCTACTTCTGCAGATGTGTGTGACCGAGTCCTCTCTTTTTAACCAGATTTAGAGACAGATTTTAGGTTTGTCTGCAAGCTAACAGGGTTGAGTGCTGTGGCTCCTTTAAGACTTTTCCAGAAAGCCTTAAGCCGGTCCGTCTCTTGCCTGAGGAGCTTGCACTCCAATGCCCTTTTTCATGTTATTACACTGCTAATACTGTTATAGGTTAGAGTTGCTGTAAATAGAAAAACTAGATATTTGAATATATGAAAATATACATTGCCAACTCGCACAGGGCACCATCTTAGGGGTTATTTAAAAATGGCTAGCGCCGGGTAGTGCTACGTAGCGGCAAGTAGCGTCTGGTGAACGCTGGCCACTGTATGTGAAACCACATTTTAGAAAGCGAATCTGGTGAGCGCTTTTAACAGCGCCATGTAGCGTCACATGTATTAATACAGGCGGCTCAGTGTATAGCGCCGGCGCTCTAGGCTCAGGAGCACCAGGTATTACCTTTCGCTTAGTGTCGCTCTGCCATACATTTTTGGTTGTGGTTAAACAGTGTGTTGGGCAAATGTAAAACGTTTTGCTCAGATCATTGTGTGACCTCTTCTGGCTGCAAACAAACAATGTTATACTTAGTTTTTTATGCAGAATTGTATGTACAGGTCTGGCACTAAAGTGTCATTGTCACAGTGTTAATACAATGTCATTCCATGTGTTTTCGCTTTGTTACTGGTGGATATGTGTTCAAAAACAGACTTTAATCACACAGCTTCTGGTGCTCTATGCTATAGCGGCCAGATCCAGAGCGCCGCTGTGTGTGTCTGTTTCTTTGTTGAATATGGTGTGAGTCGCTCAGAGTTGGTCGCAATGAGTTGGCGCTACCTTTCGCTCCCTGCAACACTGTACAGGTGTTAGAACGCCCAACATACATCTCATTCATCAATGCCGGCCAGGTTACTACAGCGACTGAGGCGATCTGTTACAGCGCCCCATAGCCGATCACAGCGTATACTAGCGGTCGCTCTTAGCGCATCTGTACAGGCGCTCATCTGCTAATAGCTGGCGCTAGTAATGAATCAGCCTGCTAATATTCTTACCTTAGCCTCAATCCTCTGCTGGGAATACAGTGCCGCAATTGGCTGCCGGTGATGAGTTGGGCGGGGCATTCCAGCAGGCGGAACATCACCCACATAGGATTCGGGTAGCCACTGTATTCCCGGCAAGGATCAAGGCTAAGGGAAGATAATTGGGCTTTGTGGGAATTATATGCGGGGCAGGTTCCAGTATTTTGGATGCCCCCCCCCCCAGCTTGTCTTATTGCAATGTGAACCAACCATCACGCCTGCACAGGTGTTGGTGCGCTTTATTCGCTGTATTCCTATATTCCTATCCCTATTCCCTCTTTATCCTACAATTATTCCTTACCCGTATTGTAAAAAATTGATTGTGATTCTGGAAGCAGGCCTCTGGGATTAGATCACTGCATTTTATCGCCCCTTTGTCCATCTTGGCGCTTAACCGCCGGGTCTCGGGTTACCCTCACTATGCTTTGTGTATGGTATTGATAGGCATGGAATGTTTTTTTTTTTTTTTTTTTACGACAAAAGAATGTGGATGCTTTGTGAGATACTGGCGACAGGTTTCCGTAGACTGGAAACACCGTGACACAGGTGACTCCTCGACAACAAAACAAGAGAAAACACCTATAATAGTCGATAAGCATTTGCCCTGTCAGTCAGTGCTCGGAATTTGATCCCTACATGCGCCGCCTCTGGGGTATTTTTAGTAGGTATTTGGTTACACAGTGTATGCATTGTAAGCTGAGTTTATATGGTTAAGCAATCAAATATAATAAATATTATAATGCCTAGCTTAGGGGGTTATTTAAGAAAGGCTAAGGTCACGTAGTGCCACATTAGTGTCAGGTGAGTGTCAGGCCCCAATCAAAAAGGTTTATGTATCAAGTTAAAAATCCAGAGCCTGTGATAGTGCCGGGTAGTGTCCCATCTATCATCAGCGCCGGCGATGGGTTCCCTATAGTGGCAGATAGACCAGGAGGCTGATTTATTAATAGCGACTGTAGCGGTATTTTCACAGCGCCCGCTAGTAGTCGCTGTGCTTGGCCGTTGTTCGGTTGTTGACAGCGACTCAGTCGGTGTGGCGTAATGTTGAATACAACGTTACGAGTCGCTATTTGACAGGTTCCGCGATGTATGGGTGCGCATGATAGCGACTGGTCAGAGCGACCGGCTCCCACCATTTTCATCAAAAAATTCAAGCGCTGTGAAATGCATGTTTAAACTCTAGAGCGCTGGCGGCGATGTGTTAAAAGTAGTTTTTTAACCCCCAAACCACCATATTTTTGGAAACCAAAAAAAAAAAAGTTTTAAAAATAATTTAGTAATATGAATACATTAATATCAGACCTGTAATATCAATTCTGTAAATTTTTTTTTTTCATTTTTTTTCCATCTAAAATGGCAGAAGTGGTCACAGAATTTTTCACATTTAAAAAAAAAAAAAAAAACACATTAATAACAATTAATTATTAATATTATATTTAAAGAGTGTCCCATTGAAATGCATTGGAGAGTGCCAGGTAGCGAGAGGTCATACCTGTCGCTGTTCAAGGTCGGACGCTGGCGCTGTGGGCTGAGGCTGGAATAATGATGAATGAGTCGCTATATGGCGCTATCTCAGTCGCTAAGCAGGATTGGCTTGATAAATGTGTGATTGTGGTGGGGAGCCGGCGTTCTCGTGGCGGTTCCTGTCATTACCGGCCACTCACCAGTCGCTACCTGTCGCTATTCCTTCATAAATAAGGGCCCAGGTGTGGCCTTATCTCATACATTTCAATGAGCTGGGATGGTTACAATTATTTAAGCATTTTAGTAGAATTTTTTACATTTTTGTTTGGGCTGGTGCACGTGGCACAAGATCCCTGGGCTGGTTGGGATTATTTTTATATGCATTTTTAGCACTTTTTTGTGCTGCAAACTTGTGATTTGGGCCGTGAGAAATCTATCAGGCTGATTCATCACTAACAGATGAGCGACAGATGAGCGTCTGTAGCAGGCATTTCAGAGCGCCCGCTAGTAGTCGCTGTGCTCGGCCATGGGTCGCTAGTTCAGAGCGACTCAGTCGCTGTGCAGTAATGATGAATACATTGTGAGGAGTCGCTATTTGACCCGTACAGCGCTGTACGGGAGCGCATGTTAGCGACTGGTCAGTGCGACCGACTCACAACATATTCATTAAAAGAACAGCCTCACAAAACTCCGGCGCTGAAAAATGCGGCCGGAGGCTGTTTGAATAAGGAATTCTGTTAAAACATTTCATTCATATTTATTTGATTTTAGATAAAAAAAGAGAAGATATATCTATACATTTGATAAACAATAACAGCTTCGGTATTTTATAAATACATATTAATCGGTCATTGCCATTTTCTCAGTAATCCTTGAAAATTACCTTTCAGGTGGGCAGACATGTTTCGCCTTACAAAATTGGCTTTATCAATGCCCTTTCACCTGAGAAAGAAAGATATGAGAGCATAATAAATTGGAAGGAACAATTGTGCTGTGGCAAGTAGCTATAGCAAATATGTTATCGTTTATACAGTGATATAAATGAAACATATTTGCTATAGCTACTTGCCACAGCACAATTGTTCCTTCCAATTTATTATGCTCTCATATCTTTCTTTCTCAGGTGAAAGGGCATTGATAAAGCCTATTTTGTAAGGCGAAACATGTCTGCCCACTTGAAAGGTATTTTCAAGGATTACTGAGAAAATGGCAATGACCGATTAATATGTATTTATAAAATACCGAAGCTGTTATTGTTTATCAAATGTATAGATATATCTTCTCTTTTTTTTATCTAAAATCAAATAAATATGAATGAAATGTTTTAACAAAATAGTGTGGTCATAATCAGAGAAAATAATTACAACCGGGGGTACCTAACCCTGGAATTTTCAGAGAAATATTGTAAATTCTCGATTATGTACCCACTCTTAAGGCAACATAGCAGGGGTATCTTAGAAAGGGTCGCATAAGCAGAGAAACCCGTGTAGGGCAACTCTGCACCCCCCAAAAAGGTGTCCTAATTACACATTGTTAAGCAAAAGAAGCCATTAAAATCAATTTTAAATAACCGCCTAAAAAACATCTTGGCCCATCCAGGTCCTGCATTTCAATTATTTACAAGTCACAATGCAAGTTCTGTACAAATAAATGTTCTCAACATTAATTATAAGCATTAAACACTTTAATACAGTTCTGCCCATTGTGCTCTATGGGATCTGGAGATACAGCGCCAGGTTTCATCTGGCGCTGCTTCAACCAGAGCGCCGGCACTGCAACCTGTCTGATGCTAGTGTTAAATAAAACTCCATCTGGAGGCCACAGAAGTAGTGCTGTGTGACATTGATGCTTAAATAAGCCCCCCCCCCCCTCAAAGTGGACCAAAACCCACCCTGGGGTCTATGAGACTCTAGGGCAGGCATACTCGCTCCTCCAGGTAGCGGGGGATGTGGCCGCTAAGGATGCGAGTATGCTGATTAAAGTAGTGGCCGAGTATCAATCGTGAGACCGGAAAGAGGTGAGTTTGTTCGGCGACCTGGGGGGTTTCACATAGCGGAGCATGTGATCTGGGGATCAGGGTGCCCCGGGGGCAAAACCAAAACCCAGGATAGTCAAAGTCCTGGGTTTTGGACCACTTTTAAAAATTGAAGTAGTTTTCAGATTGAAACTACTTATATTGATCTTTTGGGTTTAGTACTTATCTTTTGAGGTCACATATAGGGGGAATTACGCCCCCCCCCTTTATCCATTGTAAATGCCTGGAATTTTGCAGTTGCTCGGTGGACTTGTGCTGGGGTCCAAGCAGTATCTGGATAATTGAGGTAGAATTGTCTATTCTAAGTTTATTACAACCAGGACAGGATTTTAGCACCATACAGAGTTTTACATAGAATTTATAATAATAGGGCAACCTGGATTGACTATCCTGGGTTTTGTTCCACTCCCCCGGTGCACCCCGATCGGGGGTGCCCCACTATGTGAAACCCCCCAGATCTCCCTCATCAACTCACCTCACCGTAGTCCTACTGCGCATGAGCGGCCACTCGTCTAATCAGCGCGTCAGAGCCGCGGAGCCGCTGAGTTATGCACGTCTAAGCGGCGTCTGAGCTCAGCGCGCGAGTGCGCTGGCGGCTGCATCTTGCGTTTTCCTCTAACAGGGAGCGCACCCGCGCCAGGCCGTTTGTGGGCACGCGCCCTGCTAGAGGGATAACAGGGATGCGCCTGTGGCCCGCATATGCGCCGTTGGACCGGGATTAAGGTAAGTGTAGCGGACAGCCTGGGGGGTTTCACACAGCGGGGCATCACGATTTTGGATGCCCCACGGGGAGGGAATGGATCGGCCCGGAAATCTATAAGAGAATTTGTATAAATGCGAATGGACAGGTAAGTTTATAATTGTACATTGTTAAACCGGAGGGGCAGGTTCGGGGAGTTTTTATTAACTCCCCAATACCTGCAATGTTCCTCTTTAAACCAGATCAACACAACAAACAGCACTCCTATGCATCCCTTCTAAATTTAAATTGCTGCACATAAAAAAATGTTCTAACTCCTGCTGTAGTAAATTTCAGAAACAAAATGGCGGCTCATGCATCTGCAGGCCACCTGCAAACAGGAAGTGCTGCTGGGTTTCCTGTTACTGTGTCTTGTCAGTTGAATCCAGGCAGCAGCATGGATGAGATGCTGGGAGAGGAAGCTCCAAAATGGCCACTGCCATCGAACTGTGCCGGGCTGTTGGTCCAGTTTATGAAAAGATATCCTTCCACCAGTGACAGAACACCCCCATCAACCCATAGCAGGCAGTGTGACAGAACACCCCCATCAACCCATAGCAGGCAGTGTGACAGAACACCCCCATCAACCCATAGCAGGCAGTGTGACAGAACACCCCCATCAATCCATAGCAGGCTGTGTGACAGAACACCCCCATCAATCCATAGCAGGCAGTGTGACAGAACACCCCCATCAATCCATAGCAGGCAGTGTGACAGAACACCCCCATCAATCCATAGCAGGCAGTGTGACAGAACACCCCCATCAATCCATAGCAGGCTGTGTGACAGAACACCCCCATCAGCCCATAGCAGGCAGTGTGACAGAACACCCCCATCAATCCATAGCAGGCAGTGTGACAGAACACCCCCATCAACCCATAGCAGGCTGTGTGACAGAACACCCCCATCAACCCATAGCAGGCAGTGTGACAGAACACCCCTATCAATCCATAGCAGGCAGTGTGACAGAACACCCCATCAACCCATAGCAGGCAGTGTGACAGAACACCCCCATCAATCCATAGCAGGCTGTGTGACAGAACACCCCCGTCAACCCATAGCAGGCAGTGTGACAGAACACCCCCATCAATCCATAGCAGGCAGTGTGACAGAACACCCCCATCAATCCATAGCAGGCAGTGTGACAGAACACCCCCATCAATCCATAGCAGGCTGTGTGACAGAACACCCCCATCAATCCATAGCAGGCAGTGTGACAGAACACCCCCATCAACCCATAGCAGGCTGTGTGACAGAACACCCCCATCAATCCATAGCAGGCAGTGTGACAGAACACCCCCATCAATCCATAGCAGGCAGTGTGACAGAACACCCCCATCAACCCATAGCAGGCAGTGTGACAGAACACCCCCATCAACCCATAGCAGGCAGTGTGACAGAACACCCCTATCAATCCATAGCAGGCAGTGTGGCAGAACACCCCCATCAATCCATAGCAGGCAGTGTGACAGAACAACCCCCCATAGCAGGCTGTGTGACAGAACAACCCCCCATAGCAGGCAGTGTGACAGAACACCCCCATCAATCCATAGCAGGCAGTGTGACAGAACACCCCCATCAATCCATAGCAGGCAGTGTGACAGAACACCCCCATCAATCCATAGCAGGCAGTGTGACAGAACACCCCCATCAACCCATAGCAGGCTGTGTGACAGAACACCCCCATCAACCCATAGCAGGCAGTGTGACAGAACACCCCTATCAATCCATAGCAGGCAGTGTGACAGAACACCCCCATCAATCCATAGCAGGCAGTGTGACAGAACACCCCTATCAATCCATAGCAGGCAGTGTGACAGAACAACCCCCCATAGCAGGCTGTGTGACAGAACAACCCCCCATAGCAGGCAGTGTGACAGAACACCCCCCATAGCAGGCAGTGTGACAGAACACCCCCACATAGCAGGCAGTGTGACAGAACACCCCCCCCCCATAGCAGGCAGTGTGACAGAACCCCCCCCCCCCATAGCAGGCAGTGTGACAGAACACTCCCCCATAGCAGGCAGTGTGACAGAACCCCCCCCCCCCCCCACCATAGCAAGCTGTGTGACAGAACCCCACCCCCACCATAGCAGGCTGTGTTGAGGCTGAACAGCCCATCATTTAACTTTAGTGTTGAGGTCTGAATGCTGAACCCGAACATAAACTTCTGGCTAAAGTCCATTTCCACTAGTGGCAAAATGAAAGACCTCCCATGTAAAAATGCCCCATAACAGGGTTAGTTTTTTTGGGGGGGTGGAACAAACATTATTTGGAGAATATTTTAGTGTGTTCAAGTTTGAATGCTCAGATGTAAGCTTCAGCTTCACCAGATCTTCAGCGTGACCCTGATTAAATGACATGCCGTGATTTAAAGTGGACCAACACCCAGGGGTGATCGGCCCGGGAATCTATAAGATTCCCGGGCCGATCACCTCCCTCACCGTGGGGCATCCGAGATTGGGATGTCCCGCGGGGTGAAACCCCCCCAAAACCCCCAAAAAACCTTACCTCATTGGCGGCGGCGGTAGCCGCCGCTGCCTCCCGCGCGCCCCTCCAGACGTGCGCGCACCCGCGCCGGCCATTTGTGAATGGCCGGCGAGGGCACGCGCCCTGTAAGAGTGACGTGCGGGAGGCGGCGGCGGACGCGCTGTCTTGGACGTCGCTGTCACCCGCTTGGACGTCGGCGGGGATTGGACGGCGCGGTCACGTGGGAGCGTGGTGAGGTGAGTTTTTGGGGCTTTCTGGGGGGTTTCACACAACGAGGTGCCCCCCGAAGTGGACCAAAACCCAGGATAGTCAAAATCCTGGGTGTTGGTCCACTTTAAAGGCCAAGGCCTCTCACTTCAAGGATTCTGTCCTGCACAGTTTTCGGCAAGTGGTGAAACCTGTCTCGTTGCTGTAAAGGAGGCATTGCCCAGTCTCACCACCATTTCAGGCAATTATTCTAAGCATACAGCACGTCCTGCTCCAGACATATTCATAACGTATGGGTATACCTCCGCTTCAGCGCCGTGCACTGCAGGTCATGAAGAAAACAAGCTCCTCCCAGCCCTACATATACCGGAGGACCTCCCACAATCCCCAGATTTCTCTGCAGTGCTGAAACTGCGAAGACATGAAGTATCACGCTCTCGCAGGCGAGCGGGGCTTTACAGCCCGAGTCCCTGCGGGACTATTCCCACCCGTCCTTTTTGAAATCACAATGCCTCCCAGCCTGGGCTGCGATGGTCGGGTAGCAGCACCTTGTGTGCTTACGGAGCTAGACTCCACCGCAATTCCCCAACCATAGGGTAGGCGGTTTAGGCTGAGGGTGAGCCTCTAACGGATGCCCCTCCCGCATTACTGTCCCATTCCCCACTTAGTGCTGGACCCTATCACTGGGTCGTCATTTTCCTTCTTTTCCCCGTCCACTTAGGGGGAAAAGAAGGGGGGGGAAGGGTACGCGTGTGGCGGTCTCAGTATTGCCGGTGTGTCACGCTCTTGGCTTCTATTCTGCCCTTTATTAGATCAGAGATGTCAGAGCCGCGTTGCTTGCTCCTTAATTCGGCTGCGCTGTGTGTGTCTTTACGTTGCTTGACATATAATATTTTTCTGCGGTGCCTGCGTTTAGTGCGGGTTCCGGATCTGTAGCGCGGTTAGGCCTATGGTGGCTTCCTGGCCTTTCATTTCACCTCAGAGTTTCGCGCTCTTTAGTATGGGTGGGGACTTAGTTCGGCGCGCTACGCGTCACAGCGGAGTATTTAGCCCGCCTTTCGGACTTGTCCGGGCGCCATTTTGGTTAGCTTCACGCGCACGCGTCGTGGCGGTCTCCTCCTCCACTTGAGCTGTAAATGCCCTTGCGGGGCTGATTATTGTCTGTCCATCTGCGCATGATCCTGACATCTCTTTCCCTTTGTGTCTTTCAGACGCTGAGTTACCGGTGGCCTCTACCGGCCTCATATCCATTTATAGCCATATACTTTTCATACTATAATATACGTATATATTGCTATACGCATACGTATAAGGAGCGGGCCTTCCCAAAAATCTCCCACATTGATCAGCGGGTAGTTGGGGCATCCAGGGTTGCTTATTGCATAAATCCCTACTGGCATCCTGTCTTTAAACAATCACCATATGGAGGCATCTCAGGATAGTGTTACCGGGGTCCCTCTGGGACAAGACCGGCTGTGTATCTCATGCGGTCTCCCCCATGCTGGGGCGGATGGGGCACGGATCTGCGCGTCATGTTCTGAACAGACGCTGGAATTGCGAGCGACGCTTGCGGTTGTACCTCGCTCCTTCTCGCCCCTTTCCCCCTCACTAAACCTCACTCCTGTTGAGTCTTGTACAAGTGGCGAGTTGCAAATAGACCTTTCTCCTAGATGGCCCACGCTTGGCCAGATTGTGGAGGGCTTGTCCGGCCGGATGGGTCCGTATAGACAACGGCCTTGGACCCCCGCGGCTTCGGCCTGTGCTATGGGCTCAGAGGAATCTTTTTCCACACGTGCTAGCACCTCGTCAGGAGAGGGGGACCTGTTCTCTGACCTAGGCTCTTCTGACGAGAGGCCGAGGGGTCAGAACGATGCTGGTCAGGCTGATTGGGATCAGCTTGATATTGGCGGAATGTTACTCAGGATTTTTAGTGTTCTGTCTATTTCGCCTCCGGGTGCGGCCTCCGGGCCGAGAGGGGGGCGTTTCCACACTGCGCCTGCGTGCTTGGAATTCCTCGAGCAAGCCCACTTCCATTCTCTTGTACTCAAAGAGTGGGAATGTCCAGCTGCTCTTCAAAAGCCCCCGGAGGACTGGGTTTGGAAATACCCTTTCCCCCCCGAGATGGTAGATATTTGGTCTTCGTCCCCGGTAGTGGAACGCACCGATTATTGGGGTTCCTAACCCCCCCTTCCTTACAGCTCTGGCTTACAGCTCTCTGCGGGACGCCGAGGATCGGCGCATTGATAGGCTGGCTTCCCACGCCTTTACCTGTGCAGGCACGGCGCTGCGCCCTGTCTGTGCCGCGGCTATCACGGCAGTGGCCGCTAGGACTCTTATAAGAAAGTTGCTGGAGCAGCAGCCTGAGGATTTACCCTGGGAGATGTTTTACACACTCTCCAGCTGCGATATTTTTGTTAAATTTATCCTTCTGGCTCTGGATGACACCATCAAAATGTATGCAAGGACTTCTGCCCAAGTGGTGGCTATACGTCGCCTGCTCTGGCTTCGTCAGTGGGGGGCGGACGATGACGCTAAGAGGACCTTGACGGGGCTTCCCTTTAGAGGGCATCGCCTGTTTGGGGCTCGTCTGGACTTATTTGAGAAACAGGATAGTCCACCCAGTCAGAGGCCTCCGTTGCGCCCCCCGCGGAGAAGGGATACCCCTCCCCCTCCATATCATACTGTTTAGCAGGAACCAGGGGTGCCCCTTGCAGGGTCTGGTTCGGTGTCCGGTCCCAGGACTGACGTTCAATGCCCAGGGCCATCTGGCCGGGCTAATTCTTTTTCCTTCCCTGAAAACCCTCACACATGATGGGACGCCCACATCTGGGTGAGGGGATGACCACAGCACCTTACTCCTATCAGGAGGCATCCTGCCTCGTCCAAGTGGCTTTAGGAGATAGTTCCTCCAGATATGGGATAACGTTTGCTGGGTGGTCCTTCCCTGAGTTGGTCAGGAGGACTTTGGTTTCATGCCTTTCTTCAGGTATGTGCGCAGGCTTAACTAGGCCTGTCAGGTATGGCCTTCTTGAAGAACGCCTTTATCATATACAAACGGGGACACCTTCGCGGGTCTGCCCCTTCCTCCCTCCAAGGACAAGGGAGTCTAGTTGCCTAACCCCTAGGGGGGTATGTTATCTGTTTCTATAGGCATTCAGCCTGGCGCCCTTGACAGGGCTGTTTGTGCACCAGGTACCAGGGGTCCATTGACCGCTGGTGGCGTGTTTGGATGTTTCATAAGACTCCAAGGAGTCTTCTGGATATTGGACCCACTTCTGTGGGGCATGGGTGATCACTGACGCCGTGGAAGCTTCGGCTGGGCCCTCTGTTGCGCCATGTACGCACTAGGTTCTAAAGGGTTTGATGACTCACACCGCACCAGGGGGCATCCACCAGGGGACCTATCAGGCCCTACTGTGCTTTCACGAAGGCTGTTGTGGGATGGAACCTGGCGAATTCGGACCCAATTCTGTTCCACCCTCTAGTTCATGGTTGTGCCTGGATCAGGCTTCACTTAGTGTCTTTTTCCTTGGCTATAAGGTTTTACTGGTATGAGGCCGCTGGTCCTCTGTCCTTTTTTTTTCCAGACAAAATTGCCGTTGGCGTGCTGGTTGGTGACTGTCTCTTGACATCTCTTAGCGCTGTGACCTTGGCTCTGAGGCGCCTTAGCCGCTAGCCCTGGAAAAGGGGGTTTGCAACCTGGGTCTAGGACGGCTTACTGTACTCCTAGTGGAGGCAGTTATTCTCCTACTGTTTGCTCGAGAGTACTGTGGGGGAACATTACACTCCTCTCTCTATTTTGCCCTGCTGTTGGTTACCATGGTACCTATTCTGACAGAAGGTCAAAGGGAGTTTATTCTTCTGAACCCCCAAGGGGGTCCTAGGAAGGAACCTTGAAGGTTCAGATCCCTAGATGGTTTTTTTTTGGTCATATTATGCATTAGTGGTCCTAGTGGGAACTACTCCGCCTTAGCACCTGTCCATTGGGGGACTTTTTTGTCCATGGTAGGACAGTGGTTGCCCCTTCGCAGCTCATTGGGCCTGTTTCTATTCCAGGGCAGCACTGATTCCTTGGGGGGACTTAATAGTCCTTGCCCCTCCGGTAGTATCCCTCTCGGGGGAGTTTCTCTGTGTGCCTAGGTGCTCACACTAGCAGGGTTCTGTGGACTCCGTCTCTATCGCAGAGTTCTACTACTGTTATTGGCCAGGTTGGTCTGCCCCAGTTGGGGTTAGTGGTTCTGGCTGGTTAGTTTACCCGTGAGACATTATTCCCTTACCCTATCGGGCATGGGGAGAGCTTGCGTTAGTCTCTGAGTGCAAGCAGCACCTTATGCCAGGGGCCTGGGTGGCCCAGTGGGGTGTTGGTCCTCAGGGAGTTCTGCTTAGAACAATAGGACTGTATGTCTCCTCATGAGGCCTATTTTTATCATATTAAGGTGCCTGTGCCTTAGGCATACTTTAGCGTTGGCAGATTTTGTGCTTACCCTGTGGGAGATGACAGATCTCGGGGTGTCTTGTTCCTTGGAGGCTCTGGACTTGTTCTTCCTCTTTACCTTCTTCTTTCTGCCACGCTAGGTTAGGTAACGTTGTACCCACGCTGTTCCGCTGCGTCTAAGCCCCTTCCTTGCAGGATGATATCTGCTCCTGGGACTAGGGTTCTATAGGCAGTGTTGGTGTTGGCTCACAACTTGACTCGGTCTATGGTTGGGGCCTGCCCCGCTCTTCTATTGCAAGACCTGATCCAATCTCTTGTTTGCATTCCTCAGGGTCTGCTCAGGTGCATTCCTGGGGGATTCCAAGTTCCCCTTTTTAGGGGATGACTTATTCTGGTGCCCTACCAGGGTTTCCATGGGTCTTATTCAGGTCCTTACCTGACCTGTTCCTTCCATCAGGCTACTCTTCTGGGGAGCTTGCTCCAGTCAGATTTGTGCCATAAGGAACGGCTCTATTGCCGGTCCTAGTCATTATATATATATTTATATATATTTTTATATACATACATACCTTGTGTATAGCTGTATACCATGAGGTAGAGTGCCCACCTTTCACCTATATTGGATCCAGGCGTTATTTTGCTTCCCTTATGCCTTGCCGGATCCTCTGGTCTCTGGGCTATTTTCTCCATGCTATGAGATATTAGGGATCTGTGCCCCTCTACTGGGGTTCGAGATCTGTCTGAACTGTCTGGTCCCTGATTGGCATTTTATTTTCTGGGGACTACTGGTGCCCCCTTATTGTTGTGCCGGTTGATCGTTTCCATGGGCTAAGGGCCCTCTGGCTTGGTCATATTCTGTTGGTCGTCCTTCCGGACCTGTAGTACTCTTTTGGCTTCTGCCGAGTATTGTTGTTAGCGCTTTTGCTGGTTCCGTCTGCGACCTTTATTTCCTGCGGGAAAGTTTTGAGTTGCCATGGCTACCTTCTAGTGTAGTAGCATGGTTAGGCTGTTGCTTGGCCTATTCCTTTAGGGGAAGGACTCTTCCTTCCTATTGTCTTTTCATTTTCTTACCATAAGTGCTTGGCTTGGGCCTTTTTAGCACTATGTTCTGGTGACAAGCTGGCTAGTCCACTGTTTGTGTTCAGTTCTCCCTTTACAGGGTTCAAAGGTTGAGGTTAGAGCTTCGCTCTCGTTGCTTAAACAGCATGGTATTTGGTGACAGCGCTTTACTGTTGGCTGTGCCTTTTCAAGGGGATCCCACCCTATTTTTGGACACTGCTATTGGATGTCCCATACGTTATGAATATGTCTGGAGCAGGACGTGCTGTATGCTTAGAATAATACAATTGTGTGAGAATCTCACCTGTAGAATTGGTATTATATGCATACAGCACGTCCTGCTCCACCCCACCCTGGTTTCACTTTTCTGGATCCTCTGTATGGTGATTGTAATCACGGGGAGGCCGATTCATTAATAGCGCCAGGTAGCGACAGATGAGCGACTGTAGCGTGATTTTTTCTGCGCCAGCCAGTATTCGCTGTGCTTGGCCGGCATTAGCTTGATGACAGCGACTCAGTCGGTGTGCGGTAATGTTGAATACGGGCTGGGGGGTCGCTGTTTCACAGGTCCAGCGTTGTATGTGAGCGCCTGACAACGAATGGCCAGAGCGAAAGGCTAGCTTCATATTCATCAACAAATCACGCTCCGAATGTGCTGTCGCTGTCCATTCCTTGTTTAAACCCCAGAGCGCTGGCGGCGATGTGTATTAACTAGTTTTTAACCCCTAAACAACCATATTTTTTGAATGTAACATTATACATGTTTTTAGAATCATTTTGTAATATGAATACATTAATCTCAGACCTGTTAGATCAATTCTGCACATATTTTTTTTAATTTTTTTTTTGACTTAAAAATAAATCCTAACATTGCAGAAGTGGTCTCCGATTTTTTGACATTAAAAAAAAAAAAAAAAAAATTAATACCAATTAATTTTGAATAATTATAGATTGCTCCATTGAAATGCATTGGACATCGCCAGGGAGCGAAAGCTCATACCTGGCGCTGTGAGGGAATTTGCAGCGGCGCTGTTCGGTCCAGGCGGCTTCATGATGAATGCCGCGCTAGCCGTCGCTCTCGTCGGCGCTAGCCTCATTTTGCTTGATAAATGCGTCATTGTGACCGCCGCCGGGCGTACTTGAGTCGGTAGTCGCCGTTAGCTGCCGCTACCTGGCGCTCGTCAGACACTACCTGGCGCTATCGCTTGATGAATAAGGGCCTTTGGCTGGAGCAGGACGTGCTGTATGCATATAATAGCAATTCTACAGGTGAGATTCTCACAGAATTGTATTTTTGAGATTTCCTGTGGGTGATGTTTGCTTTCAATCAGGCTCCTAACACCTCTCCCACATTCCTGTTGTGTTTAAATCATTTCTTTTAAGACAATGAAGTTACACATGCAAACCTTTCTAATTATTTCTCATAATGCCTACATCTCTTTTCACCAAGACGTTGTTACTATTTCCTAAACACGTTGCTAAACACGTTTGGATACTTTCATTGAAACTAGGTTTTAACAAGCTGAAAGCAGAGCTCCCAGTGCCCCGTGCCAGGAGTGGCAAGTATACACACACACGTGGGCGTGCCTAGAGGCAGTATACACATACAGTACTGGGTGTGTGCACCTTCACAATGACTGATTGTTCTCCTTAGGAAGGCTTGTTTAAGTTACTATACATGAAGCATGGAGCAACCCAATAGTATTGCAAAGTCCATAATCTCTAAGGGCACATAAAAAACAATGGCAGTAAATATAGTAAGTCCAACACTGTTCTCTTATCTTTCTCCATTGTCACCACCATAACACCCACAGAGTGCGCTTACTGAAATACTGTGTTTTCCCAAAAATAAGACCTACCCTGTAAATAAGCTCTAATATGATTTTTAAAGATTTTTAAAGATTGTTTCTGATGCGTGAACTGTACAATCCCCCACCCCAAAAATAAGCCCTAGATATAGTTATATATGTAGCATACGGGTCTCTGAGCGGTTTAGCTCCTCAGGCGTATGGGGAGTGGGTTCTTTGTTAATGGGCTTGGGGGACCTCCCGATGTGGGCTTACTTCCAATAACTCCAATGAGACTGACTTTATGAAAAGGGCACTTACGATATTAGCAGGACTTCAGGTACACTTTAGGCTTCATAGCATACAGTCTTTCCACAAGCAGCATTACATCCAGGTGGACTTCAACAGGTGGTGGGCACTCATCCTGGTCCCATAGCAGAATACTGCGGCCTTAAAGTGGACCAACACCCAGGATTTTGACTATCCTGGGTTTTGGTCCACTTCGGTGGGGCACCCCGATCGGGGGTGCCCCGCTGTGTGAAACCCCCCAGAACGCCCGGAAACACTCACCTCACCACGCTCCTACGCGGGCGCTCGTCCAATCAGAGCGCTCAGAGCCACTGTGGTATGCACATACAAGAGGCGTCCAACCACAGCGGCTCTGAGCGCTGGAGGCCGCGGCTCGCGCTTCCCTCTAACAGGGAGCGCGCCCACGCCGGCCATTCACAAACGGCCGGCGCGGGTGCGCACCCTGCTAGAGGGAAGCACGAGACGCGGCCGCGCCCCGCGCATGCGCCGTTGGAACGGGGTTAAGGTAAGGTTTCTGGGCTTCCTGGGGGGTTTCACCCCGGGGGACATCCCGATTTCGGATGCCCCGCGGGGAGGGATCTGATCGGCCTGGGAATCTTATAGATCCCCCCTGGGTGTTGGTCCACTTTAAGCTTCCTCCATCAGCATCTCGGGTGGAATGGCTCACCTTTCCTGTGGTCACTTGTTAGGTATGAATGTGGCTCCTCTGCTCTCTCTCTTACGCTCCTGCGGCTGCTCACAGTTGACCCTGCTGCTCACAGTTGACCCTTCCTCACTCCCGGTTACTACAATAGGGAACTACATCTTGTAGACCCGTCCAGATCTGAGGTAACTCTACTTATATAGATTCCCTAACTGGCTTTTAGAACCTTCTCTAGTTTCTACTCACCTTAGCCAATGGTAGCTCAGCTGTACTCCTATGTGGTTAGGTTTCAAAAGTTCAAACGTTTGGTAGATCTGCAGTTTCATAATTCATTAGCTATCCAACAGTGCCATCTTGTGGTGATGTAGCGCAACTGCAGGACAGATATGAACCATCACATTGAAGAACCACAAAGATAATGGCTGAATATCAACCGGCTACATATATCAGCTGCTGGAGAACTGCTTACAGGGCAATCTGCGGTTATTTATAGTAGCTTAACGTGGACCTATCACAAGGATTTTGACTATCCTGGTGATTGGTCTCTGTCCCGGTGTAGGATGCCTCCCTGTGTGAAGCCCCCCCAGATCGCTTACTTTTACTCATCTTTCCACTGCTCCCATGGCACATGCACGGGTGCTTGTCCAATCATCGTTAAGATCCCTGGGTGGCCGCAGGGGGTGCTTGGTCCACTTAAAGGAAGCTTAGGTTGACCCCCTCTAGCCCCAGCCCAGTGCTGCAAAACAGCCTGTGTTTGTATGTTACTAAAGCCTTTGCCCAATATTCATAACAACACAAACTGGATGCTGTCATCCATATTGGCCCTTGGCTGTGCAACTTTGCCCCCTGATTCTTTCCACTGATGATACATTCAGTTACAGTACACAGGTCAGAATTGGGGAGCAAGTCAATCTAACTTCCATTGTGTGGCTGAAATAATAACCATTAGCTGCCATTCGTCATCACATTGCTTCCTGTTAGTGTCTTTATGAATATTGAGAAAATGATTTAGTAAAAAAAAGCAGGCTGGGCTGTTTTTGGGGACTGGGCTGGGGATAGAAGGTGAAGAAATAAACAGCTTCTTTTCTGGGTATAGGAGCACTTTAAGGTAAAATACCAAACCTCAATATCTCGGCCATTTCTGCTTTACTTTAAATCTTATGTAGGAGTTTTTTGTGTGAGTTATTTTTTAGCTTATTATAATGTTTAAGTTACTTATTTTCTGTCAATAGACCTTAAAGTGGACCAACACCCAGGATTTTGACTATCCTGGGTCTTGGTCCACTTCGGTGGGGCACCCCCGATCGGGGTGCCCCGCTGTGTGAAACCCCCCCGAACCCCCCGAACTCACCTCTCCTCGCGCTGACGGACAAGCTGCGGACAAGCGGCTCCTCCGCCAGCCGCCTCTCGCGCGTCCCTCTTGACGCGCGCGTGCCCGCGCCGGCCATTCACAGACGGCCGGCGCGGGCGCGCGCGCACGTCTAGAGGGGCGCGAGGGAGGCGACGGGCGGAGGAGCCGCTTGTCCGCCGAAGATAAGGTAAGGAGTTCAGGGTGTTTGGGGGGGTTTCACCCCGCGGGACATCCTGATCTCGGATGTCCCGCGGGGAGGGAGGTGATCGGCCCGGGAATCTTATAGATTCCCGGGCCGATCACTGGTGGGTGTTGGTCCACTTTAAAATTAGTTTTAGACCAGCCCGTAGAAGTTCGGGTTTGGCAACTTAGGACAAACTCTGAACAAAAGTTTGGCTCCATTGAAGTCTATGGGTACTAGAACTTGAGGGCCCAAAAATGGCTTTAAAATGAGGGAAGTAAGGGGTAGAGGGCTGCAAACTGGGGGTAACACCGGGGCTATTGCTCTGCACAAAATGGGGTAGGGACAGTACTAATATGTATCCTCTTTAAAAAAAATAATAAGAACCTTCCCATAACTTTATAACAGGCTAGTGTGTCAGAATCCCCCATCAACCCATAGCAGGCAGTGTGACAGAACACCCCCCATCACCCCATAGCAGGCTGTGTGACAGAACACCCCATCAACCCATAGCAGGCTGTGTGACAGAACACCCCCATTACCCCATAGCAGGCTGTGTGACAGAACACCCCCATTACCCCATAGCAGGCTGTGTGACAGAACACCCCCATCACCCCATAGCAGGCTGTGTGACAGAACACCCCCATTACCCCATAGCAGGTTGTGTGACAGAACACCCCCCATCACCCCATAGCAGACTGTGTGACAGAACACCCCCCATCACCCCATAGCAGACTGTGTGACAGAACACCCCCCATTACCCCATAGCAGACTGCGTGACAGAACACCCCCCATCACCCCATAGCAGACTGTGTGACAGAACACCCCCATTACCCTATAGCAGACTGTGTGACAGAACACCCCCATCACCCCATAACAGACTGTGTGACAGAATTCCCCCATTACCCCATAGCAGACTGTGTGACAGAATACCCCCCATCACCCCATAGCAGACTGTGTGACAGAATCCCCCCATCACTCCCATAGCAGGCTGTGTGACAGAACACCCCCGATCACCCCATAGCAGGCTGTGTGACAGAACACCCCCATTACCCCATAGCAGACTGTGTGACAGAACGCCCCCATCAACCCATAGCAGGCAGTGTGACAGAACACCCCCATCACCCCATAGTAGACTGTGTGACAGAATCCCCCCATTACCCCATAGCAGACTGTGTGACAGAATCTCCCCATTACCCCATAGCAGACTGTGTGACAGAACACCCCCATCACCCTATAGCAGACTGTGTGACAGAACACCCCCATCACCCCATAGCAGACTGTGTGACAGAACACCCCCATCACCCCATAGCAGACTGTGTGACAGAACACCCCCCATCACCCCATAGCAGACTGTGTGACAGAACAACCCCCATCACCCCATAGCAGACTGTGTGACAGAACACCCCTCATCACCCCATAGCAGACTGTGTGACAGAACAACCCCCATCACCCCATAGCAGACTGTGTGACATAATCCACCCATCAACCATAGCTCAACCAATAGCAGACTGTGTGACAGAACACCCCCCATCATCCCATAGCAGACTGTGTGACAGAACACCCCCATCAACCATAGCTCAACCAATAGCCGACTGTGTGACAGAACCCCCCATAACAGGCTGTGTTGAGGCTGAACAGCCCATCATCCAACTTTAGTGTTGAGGTCCAAATGCCAAAACCAAACATGAACTTCTGGCTGAAGTCCGTTTTTGGGTTCGGGAACCAGAACTTGGTATGAACCCGAATTTTGCAATTTGGGTTCGCCCCAACAATACTTGCCACTCACTCCAACAGATATAGTACCCGATACTGGGGACTTATGCTTGTTTGAGAGGACTTTTGTAGTACAGTAAATAGATACGTGCATGTGCAGGATCCGCATCTGCGACTTGCTTCACTGAAGCACACAGCTATCTCCTGTCCTGTGGATAAATATCTTAATGCCTGTTTTAGCTTCCTAAGCATCCTTGACTGTAGAGGTACCCGAACCGGGATGCTTCCCCAATGTCAGTGGGGGTACAGAAGCTCTGCACTGGCGGCCTTGAGTGACAGGTCAGTCACCCAATCCCTGGAGCAATGGAGGAATTGGGTGACTGTCACTCAAGTCTAGCTGTCAGTCAAGTGTATGTCTGCTTTTCAGAGACCTGACCCCCCTGGACGACATCAGATTTCTCTTTTTAATGCCCAAATTGGGGAAGGGGGAGCTGAGAGGGGGTGCGAAAATTCAGTTAAACTGGCCGTTCAGCATCATTTAATGAAAAGCCCAAATCCTTAAAAAACTATTCTTCAGCACTTAAAATTAATATATTTTAAATCGCTTACTTATTATTCTTTTCCCCACTGGGCTGCAACTCTGTTCAGGACTCCATCATGCCTTATCACATACTGAGGAGAGGAGGAGGGTGGCAAGTGCAGGGGGCGGGTTTTAGCTGTGCTCTGCACAGACAGAGCAGAGCTGGGGTCAGGAAAAGGACAGCAATCCCAGAATGCAGAGCAGCACAGTCAGAAAACACTTCCTGTCTGCAGGCAACGTTAAGTAGGATGATTTTTTTTTTTTTGTGGGCAATCTGTTTGTACAGGGTGGAGGAAACATAAGATATGATTTTATTTAGAGTGAAGGTGCCGTTTAAATACTTTACTTGGACCTTCTCTTTAAGATTTTAACATATCTTTGGCAAGGCATACATTGGTCTCCGAGCCTCCTCTAGTGGTAACTATGCAATCATGGTTTTAGGAGAAAGTAATTTAGCCCAGAGGAATTTTTATATCGGATAAACATTTCTTGTTGATTCTTTTGATTAGAATTAGTCGGCTTTTATTAGCAGCTGATGAATGTCAGTTCTGAGCGTGTGCTGTGCTAATGTTCCCCAGGCACCTTCTCAGGCCGCATTATATGAATCTAGGTCTGAAACATTATCTATGCACACTAGAGGAAAGCGAGCAGGAAGCAGAACGGCTCAGGCAAGGAATTTCTCCCGCTTATATTCGTATATTCGTATATTCGTAACAGCATATATTGTGCTGTTGCAGACAAAGAGGCCGATTCATTAACAGCGCCAGGTAGCGACAGATGAGCGACAGTAGCGTTAATTTCACAGCGCCCGCTAGTATTCGCTGTGCTTGGCCGTTGTTCGGCTGTTGACAGCGACCCCGTCGGTGTGCGGTAATGTTGAATACGGGGTTAGGAGTCGCTGTTTGACAGGTTCCGCGCTGTATGGGAGCGCATGACAGCGAATGGCCATAGCGAACGGCTCCCAGCATATTCATTAACAAATCACGCTCAAAAAATTCTCGCGCTGTGAAATGCTTGTTTAAACCCCAGAGTGAAAAGTAGTTTTTTAACCCCCAAACAACCATATTTTTTGAGAGAAAAAAACATGTTTTTCAAAACATTTTGTAATATGAATACATTAATATCAGACCTGTAATATCAATTCTGTACATTTTTATTTTTTTATTTTTTTTACCTTAAAAAAAATATTTAAAATGGCAGAAGTGGTCACAGAATTTTTGACATTTAAAAAAACAAAAAAACAAAAGCAATTAATTAAGAATATTTAAAGATTGCTCCATTGAAATGCATTGGAGAGCGCCAGGTAGCGAGAGGTCATACCTGTCGCTGTTCAAGGTCGCTCGCTGGCGCTGTGGGGTGAGGCTGGAATAATGATGAATGATTCGCTATCTGGCGCTCTGTCAGTCGCTAAGCAGGATCGGCTTCATAAATGTGTGATTGCGGAGTGGAGCCGGCGTTCTCGTGGCAGTGACCGTCATTACCGTTTGCTCACCATTCGCTACCTGGCGCTGTCCCTTGTTAAATAAGGGCCAAAGCCATTGCTAGAGGGGGTACATTTAGCTGGAAGAAAATGGCTCATGAAACAAACACACTTGCGCCCACTTTTCACCCCTCAAAACAAGCCCTAAATATTCATCAAGGGATAGCGCCAGGTAGCGCCTCGTAGCGGCAGGCAGCGTCTGGTGAACGCCGGGCGCTGTACAAAATACCAGATTTATGAAGGCGATTCTGGTGAGCGACTCTAACAGCGCCATGTAGCATCCAATTCATCATTACAGGCAGCTCAGCGTATAGCGCCGGCGCTCTAGCTTCCGGAGCACCAGGTATTACCTGTCACTACCTGTCGCTCTCCCATACATTTTAATGGACGTTCCTTTTCTTCTGTTTAAACAGGGTTTTTTGTTTTTTATTTTTTTTTCTCCTAAATCATAGTGTCACCTCTCCTGGCCTAGATATAGATTTTTATATTTTTATGCAGAATTGTCATTACAGGTCTGGCATTAAAGTATTAATGTCACAATGTTATTACAATGTCATTCCATGTGTTCTCGGTGGATATGTGTTCAAAAACAGACTTTAATCACACAGCGTCTGGCACTCTATGCTATAGCGCCCAGATCCACAGCGCCGACGCTGTGTGTGTGTTTTTTTTGTTGAATATGGTGTGAAAGTCGGTCGCAATGAGCTGGCGCTACCTTTCGCTCCCTGCAAAGCTGTACTGGTGTTAGAGCGCCCAACATACATCTCATTCATCAATGCCGGCCAGGTTACTACAACGACTGAGACGTGCTGTTACAGCGCCTGATAGCCGATCACAGCGTATACTAGCGGTCGCTCTTAGCGCCTCTGTACAGACGCTCATCTGGCGAAGGCTGGCACTAGTAAAGAAGCCTGAAACTCTTGAGAATACATTTGTGCATGAAATCTTACTCCATGTGCAACTTTTACGCACAAAAAAGTGTCCCATGAAGGGGGGAAGAGGAAAAAGATGAGTAAATCATTTTTGCGTGTGAAAAGTGTGCGCAAATACTTTGGTCCATGACTATCAATCGAACCTATAGTGTCAATAGTACTGACACAGGGCCGGATTATAAGGGGGGTGTGCGCCCCTGGGTCTCCACCACTTGCCCTGCAAAGCGGGCCTCCACCAACCTTTGGGTTATGGTCTGGTCCAGAAGCTTTTCAGTCTTTGGTCTGACAGGCCGCAAGTCCAGCAACAGAGCTATCGGCGGCTGTGCACCCCCCCCCATCCCGGTCCTGGGCAAGCCTTTTCTTTTTTGCAAATCTGCAGCCTAAGCCACCACAGGGCAGGACGGAGAGTCTAGAGCAGCAAAGCCGCCGCCAGCAACGCTACAGTGATGGGTGCAGAGCTGTCACTGCATATTGGCCACCAAGCACAGCCACTGGCAGCTCAATGCAGGGAACTATTTTCTGCTGGATCAGTTTGGTGACTACACTACCCCCCACCCAGAATGGCAAATCAGGAGTTCCCGAGCAGCACGTACTGACACATGGGTGGCACAGGGGACTCGATCTGACGTTCTAGTAAGTAGGCAGGTGCCAGACATCCACCATCAATTGGATGATTATTTTAATGGTAAAAAATACTGTATCTGGAGCCTCCACCGGATTTTGTGCCCAGGGGCCTCCACCACACTTAATCCGTCTCTAACTGGACAAGTTTACTATCACTTGCAGACCCCTTGTGGAGAACAGACACTACTTCCAAAGTCTCTAATTGGTAGGGGTGCTATGGGGGCCTTGCTCTAAAACAATGCCTAAAATCAAAGTTTGTGGAATTTAAATCACCCATCTATGTCAATCATGCAAAATTAAAGCAGATGGAAACCCATTTTTTCCCCCGCGATGGAATCCTTGGGTGAAGCTGCCGGATTTCCACCGCCGAGGCCACGGCCATCTTCCACCTATTAAGATTGCTGATCGGCTGATCTCAAAAGGGCCGGGTGATGTGCAAACACGTCTGGCCGCACCCCCCCCCCAGCCAGAAGTCCGTGTTCGAGTTCAGCGTTCAGCTTGAACATGGAAAAGCTAGTTGATGGACTGCTAGGCCAAAGATCTGGTCCCTTGTCGACAGTCTGCCTGTAAGAAATTTACCAGTATCCGGGGGCCCGCGGTGAGCGTCTGCTGCTCGGCGCAGCGCTTCTGCTGCCGAGTGCGGCCGCCGCTCCCAGGTGATGGGGAGCGCGGCACGTCACTCTGACAGCCTCCCCGGTCCCGCAGTCTATCGGCTTTTGTTAACTGCACCAATCACCACATACACACTCATTCATGGGTTGCCATTGGTCAGGTCCTCAATAAATACGGAATCAGCCTAGTGCTCAGTACCCGTTATAGTCGCTTGTGATTGGGGTGTGATTCTGTTAGTTGTTATCTGTTTCTGACCCGGCTTGATCGACCATCCCTGTCCGCTGCCGGTACCGACCTTTGCTTTGTCTGACCTCGAACCTGCCTGCCCCTCTGGATACCCCGCGATCTCTGACCTCCCGGCTTGACTCTTTCACTACCCCTGACTACGCACCTGTCTCATCCCTGTACTCTGACGCACCTTGCGAACTAACTACCTGTGAACGACCTCGGCTTCGGGATACCCTCGTGGATCATCGGCCTTCACCGTAAGCAGACATCCTTTGCGCCTATTAAGACCTGGGGGCAACCGCGTCCGGTGAGGCATACCTAGCGTCCCCGCAAACGGGGGTTTGACTATAGGCATAAGCGGCGGTGGAGATTGGGGGCTGGTGTCCCGCTGGGCATCACACTGCATTTCAGCTGTCAAATGGGCTATGGCCAGGGCCACAGAAAGATGGCCTCTTTCTGTGGCCCCAGCCATAGCCCATTTGACAGCTGGAATGCCACCGCCAACCAGGGACCGGATCCTCACCCAATTACCCCCACCCCCCCCTTCACCAATGTTGTAGAAAATACCATTTTGTGATTACTCACCTGTAAAATGGGTATTCTAAGTATGTCACACACCCTGCTTCAGAATAGTCATTACATTTGGGTTATGTCCAGTAGAGGGCGAACTTCTGCAGAGATGACTAGAAAAAAAGAAGCCCCTCCCGGTCCATAAATACCTGGGACCTCCCACACACTCCCCAGTATAGGAAAGCAGTAAGGGGACCAAGAAGAGCCAATAAAAACCTATTAACCAAAACAAGGTACACCCTATAGAGGATCCAGAATAAAATAAGGGCAGGATGAAGCGGGGTGTGTGACATACTTATAATACCCATTTTACAGGTGAGTAATCACAAAATGATATTATTCTAAGTATGTCACACACCCCGCTTCAGAATAGTCATTACACTTGGGACATCCAATAGCAGTGTCCACAAAGGGCGGGGATCCAAAACAAGGCAACAATGCACAAACTTAAACCACTGCGGCTTACAGAGTCTCGCGGCCAAAAACAGCATCCGCTGAAGCACGCACATCAACCATGTAAAACTTGGAAAAAGTATGAACGGAAAACCAAGTAGCAGCCTTACAAAACTGTTCAACTGAAGCCTGGTGCTGAAAAGCCCAAGAATCACCAACAGCACAAGTAGAATGCGCAGTGAACTTAAAAGGAAGAGTCCTCCCTTTAGCAGAATAGGCCCAAACAAAGGCCTGACGTAACCATTTACTAATGGTAGACTTGGCAGGTGCCAAACCTTTCCGGGGCCCGGAGGGCACCACGAACAAGGCATCCGTCTTACGAAAGGGAGAAGTAGCAACCAAAAAGTACTTCACACAACGCACCACATCCAAAGAGTGCAGGACCCTCTCCTTGTCATTGCTAGGCTTATGACACATCCAAGATTCATTCGTCTGTGACCTCCTGGGCCCAGACCAGGAAGAAGTGCCGCAGCCGTCTCCCCACCCGCAAGGGTGAGGGCGTCCCCACATTGCTGAGCTGTCTTGGCAGCAGGCTTGGGCTTGGAACCCCAGTTAAGGCCTGGACGTGCGTGTCCTCTGCCTCCGTTCCAGGAATCAACTCTGAAATTAGAGTAGGCAAAGCCTCTGCCTGCTCTGGCACCGCGAAAGGAAGGATCTAAGGAGCCTGCCCCCCGAAAGGGACGACGCTGCTACTTACGCTGAGGTAACTTTCCATCTCCGAACAGCCTCATACCCAGGAAGGGTAGCGCTGCAAGTAATTTCTTAGCCACAATGTCAGCCGCCAACTGGCGTAGCCAGATCTATCGGCGAATAACCACCAGCCATGCCGAGGTTCTACTACACATAATAATCACATCATCCTTAGCAGATCAAACAAGGTCACAAATAATTTACACCGCTTAAGGGCTGTGAAATCATCACTGGCCGGGTTAAGCTGGGAACCACTCAACAGGCCCCTAACCCCACACCTGGTAGCCACAGTCGCGAACGCCGAGGCACAAACAGGCCGCAAGGCTGAATCCACACTGGCAAAGGCATGGCATGCCATGCCATCAAAGCGTTTGTCTCACCATCTTTAAGAATGGCGGCGTCCGGAGAATGTACAACGGAGGTGTTGGACAATCCCAGAACGGACACATCGACCTCGGGAGGGGACGACCAGCGCTTCACCGCGTCCATCGGGAAGGGATACTTCCTATCCCATCCCTGAGGAACACCGGGGAGCCGGCTAGGCCTCTCCCATTCCTAAAGAATCGTGCAATGAAATTTGGGAACTCCAAGCGGGGCTTAGAAGTACCCCAAAAATGTCCCCTTTCTGCGGGGGGGGGGGGGTCTCCGCTGGCGGAGAAATATATAGAACCTAATAGATGAGCCAGGGACTAGGGGGAATCCACGGCATCACCCAGCGCCTGCCCAGTATCAGTATCCAAAAAACTGCTGATCCTCAGCATCAAATTCCTCAAACAATTCCCCCTCCTCGAGTGGGGAATAATCAGACCAGTCAAGGGAATAATAGTCAGCAAAATCCAGTACCGGTGCGGCCGGCGACAGATGCCTTCTCTTAGCTGGGGCCTTTCTGGCCGCAGAGCTAGAAATCAACTTTTCAATGTTGGCCAGCCTAGCACTAACATCAACTTGTGACTCCCCGCTAATGACAGTGTCACTTGGGGTATGGATAAGGCGGGGTGGGGTAGGTGATGAGGCCGGCGGCCCGGTCCCAGACGCCTGGGACCCCGACTGCCGCGTAATGGCCTGCTGTGCACATGGAATACAATTAAACACATTATCCCCCACAAGGGATGCCCCACAAACCACACACTGCCGGGGGTTGCCCCGAAGGGATCCCGAGCCCGGTATCCTGGGAAGCCTCCATATGGTGATTTTTTATGGTAGTCGCAATGACCAGTGGGAATTACGCTACGAAGCTACCCGGAATGACAAGGAAAAAACCCCAATATTATCAAGGGACCTAAGGATCGAGAGAACCCCCATTCATATCAGGCAAGGTATTCCCCCTGAAAGACCCAATAATAATGGGGCAATGAGACACATAGAAACAAACAGGCCCCTCAGGGCACTTACAGAACACCGGAGGAATGGCGACCGACCAGACACCAGAGTGAAGAGGGAGGACGGGCCAGCGTGGATCGCGCGCCGCACGTGGCCCCGCCTCCTCCCGACATGGCCAGAGACAGTGATTCCCAGCCAATTGGCTGAGAACCGCAAAGGGCGCCAAAAGAGGGGGCCGCAGTACATGCGCCGAGCGCCCGGCCCCGCCCCCTCTCCTGACAGAAGGAAAAGAATGGCCGCGCTCCCAGCAATGCTGCGGAGCCGGCCCGGAAAACCAGCCCGCAGCCTCTAACCACGCAGAGCGGGCCTGGCAACAGCATCTAAACGCGCATAACACACCATCACACACACACTCGTCCCACACACGCTGGCCCAGCCAGCAAGTGAAAAGCAAATTCGATAATAAAGTCACAAAATGGAGGGACGCCCCCCCCCTATAATCCAGGCACGGGGAGCAATGGGTGGGGGGTCCCAAGCAACCTAAAGTAGCGCAGGGAATATAAAACGGACAGGGCATCCCATCCCAGGATCACGAACCTCACCCAGACCTACAGCAATGGCTGGGAGGCATAGGGACTAATTTAAAAAAAAGGTCCGGGCAGAAATAGGGAAATAAAATGGCCGGGTGTAAACCCGACTTACCTGCAAGGAGGAGACAGCCATCTTCTGACTTGCTCGCCGTCTGCAGAGACGATTACTGGGGAGTGTGTGGGAGGTCCCAGGTATTTATGGACCGGGAGGGGCTTCTTTTTTTCTAGTCATCTCTGCAGAAGTTCGCCCTCTACTGGACATAACCCAAGTGTAATGACTATTCTGAAGCGGGGTGTGTGACATACTTAGAATAAAGCCTGCTGCCCATTAGCATTGGTCCCGCATTGCCTTAAAGAATGGTAAAAGCATGATGAGATGTACTGTCTACTATTGAATCTGCCTAGGTAAGGCATAAAAGATGATTCAATTGCTAGTTCATTATACACAAAATGTTCTGGTACAAATTTCGCAGATCCAGTAAGTGCAAAAATACACAAAAAACTTGTAATGTGCCAACGTTCATGGCATTCATGGAATAATGTTTTAGCTGAATCAGAGTCATAAGGGTCAATTCAGTGCCATGCGCAAACGTTTTCTCCCTGGGTTTCTGGTGCGAGAAGCTTACTTTTGTACCTTGCGTAATTCAGCAGTCACCTTTTTACTTGTGTGTTTTTTAGACGTAAATTTGCGCACAAGTCCTAGCAAAATTTCCTGCCAATGTGTTTGCACTTGCATGATTCTGGGACCACAATTAATAGTTTGAGAATTTCCTCCATCTTTTTGCTGGCGAGAATGGTGCCTTTGGTGTGTTTCTTTTTTACCCTTTTTGGCGACATTGAGCCTTTTTATGAATATCTTGCTGAGAGATTGTTGAACATTTACTGTTCACAATCTCCAGTGAATAGAGTGGCTTATTTTAATATCTGTAATGCTACAGATTTTGCCAAAGTTTTTAGTTGTAAATGTATTTAAAGTGGACCAAAACCCCCGGTTCGAAACCTAACTACACTTGCGAGCGGCGCCGACATCAATCAGCTCCATTCTGCTGTGGGCAGCCTGCACAGCCATTCAGTTGCAGTGGACGGGGCCAAGCACAGCCGAGACGGGAAGCGAGTGATGCCGGGGCAAAGGGGAATTTACTGCACGCCCCGGAGAGGTATACAGCGGGGCATCCCAGTTCGAGATGCCCCTGGGGGACGGAGTAAGCCTGCCCTGGAGTCTCATAGACTCTAATGTGGCTTTTAGTCCATTTTAAGATTTTATAGTGACATAGTGATATACTTAAATTATTAAAACACCAACAAAAAAAAAACAAAACAAACCAAACCTATATTTTAATGTTTAAATATTATGCTATTGTGTGAATATTTCAAAAAGAAAGTTACAGGTTAGACATAATTACTAAAATATATAAACAATATTACATTTCTACAAATTGTTATGGGGAACAAATATTCTCCAATGTATGGAAGGCAGGAGAAAGCAGGAACAGTCAGCTGAACCTTTGGAGCTGCAGTCATGCTAACATGCTTTGTATTGGGAAAGCTGCAAGAGTGCTTTCAATTCTCACTTTTATAAGTCTGCTGGATGTCATTTCTTGCTTAAATAGGGCGCGGTGAAGAGATCTCGATCGGCTTTATGACATGCGCTTTTACAAGCGTGAAAATCTCGCATGTTTTCCCTGAATAATGCGAAGAAGCAAGAAATCATGCATGTGAGTTGGCTTTTGCACAGAGCTGAGTTTTTCCCACAAAGGCGCAGAATCGACCCTATAGTGTCTAAAATGAAGACATCCTTTCCCTTAGATCATGTCATTAGCCTGCTCAAAAAGAATAACTTTCATGATTGAGGGCAAGACAAAGCAGGAATACCTTACCAATGTGTCACAGGCTGGCTTTGTTCTTTCTGCAGATGGTCATTCATTTCAGTGGACATGTACAGAGCTGATCCTTGGACTATTAAGACACGCTTGGTTTGTACAACTTTTGTATTATTAAACCTGATATGAATGATGTTATTATTATAGAGTATACATTATATTTTAAACCACCAAATACATTTTAGGCTACTTTGCTTTTTTCACAAACTCACAAGCAAAGTAAATAGTGAGCTGGCAGTCCACGTCGTTCCAGGCCCCTGTATTGATCATCTCTACGCAGTCTTCGTACCCTGAACCATCATTGGGTTCCCCTGTTTTCCAGCTGCTGAAGGTCTGCACAGGCGTGTTATCCGTGTACATATACTGCTTCTCCTTCTCAATGTCGTTAATGCCAATGAAGACTCTCAACAAACCCAAACTAGAGATGTAAGATGCGATCAACGAGTTGGTAGCCGGGTCCTTGGGCATGGCCAGGGTGCCCCCTCTGATTCTGCACTGAGTCAGGGCATCTCGGTAACTGCGCTCCTCTTTAACAATGTAATAAAACTTCTCGTCCGTTTCCTGGATGCCGGCAATCACTGATTAAAAAAAGACGGCAGAACTAAAAATAACATGTATGTTACAGATAAGCACCCACACCACTCCAACAGGAAGAGCTAGTTCTGTATCTGAGGCATCTTTAGATGGTTGGAAAAGGGTTATGCTATGTTCGCATGCTTTAGTAACCTCCACTGTAAAAGTAAATGACTTTCATTCTAAAAGTGCTCTCTGGACCATACCAGTATCATGCCAGGACTTGACACATTGTAGGGAATGAAGGGGGCATACCAGCAGCATGACTGACAGATGGGGGGGTTGCTGGTGTAGAGGTGGCTGTGACCGGTGATCAGGCCTAGGGGCTTTTTTACAGGTTTGGGGCTTCAGAGGGGTCCATGGACTTACTGGAGGAATCACCTAGTTTCCTTTAGGCAAATCCCTGGGAGGGGGTATTTTTTTAAATTTTTCCCCTAGGTGCATCTTATGGTCATGTGCGTCTTATGGGGCGAAAACTATGGTAATAATTTTGTGGGATTTTATTTCTTCTTCTTTTCTTAGTCTATCTTCCAGAAAAGGGGGTGGTATCAAACATCCCCAGACTAATTATCCCAATGCAGAAGACAAAAACAAAGTGCACATAGCGTAATCCTCCTCCTGCCTGCGGACGTCAGGTAATGGGAAAGTAGCACCAGGATGCGCCCCAATCCAATCAACACAGGAGCAGCCCAACATATTTATTTATTCTTCTTTTCTTTCTTTTTTAATCTTTTTGACTTTTATTAACATTGCTCGTATTTTCTCCCCAATAACTGAAAAAAGAGTTGTTTGGATTTGGATTTTAAATAGTGTATGATCAGTGTAGGCTCACCATTCTTCACAAAGTTAAGAGATGACTTGAGCTGGCTGACTTTCAGATCCAGCTGCCCAACTGCTCTGCGGTAACGTCCACAGTCACAGAAAGTGCCTGAAGAAAAAAGCACAACATATGGAAGAAAATAAACCTCAACATTCACAGCACCCCCTCGCTTTAAAAAACTTTTTTTTTCATTGTGTCAGGGAAGTATTACACAGACGAGTCACATTTACTTGACCATCAACTAATATCCAGGATGAAATATACTGTACATATACATATGCACAGAGCAATATCTTAGCAACAAGTTTTTGTAAGTAATAATCAAGACCTTATAAAAGTTGTTATAAAAAGTCCACCTTAGTTGTTAAGTTGTTGTAATTTACTTTAAATCCGCATCTATTTTAATTCGGCACCATGAGCACCAAGCACTCAGGCCACTCATCCCTTCCTGTCGTTCCTCTGTATCTTCACGGGTAACAGATAAATAAATACACGCTTATTTCTGCTGGCCGCTAACAACTTGAATATAGTGAAAAGAAGGAGGAGACTTACCATGGAGCACCCGGTTAGTGACACCCTGGGATGCTGTCTCCTAAATCTGTATTTAATGTGCAGACGCCTGAACTGAATAGCTATTACTGCGCCTGCACAAATCTTAAAGATCCCCCAGCGCTGTGGAGCTTGGCGAGAAATATAGTGCTACAGCACTACAGCACAAAGGCAACTGGTAAAGATCTTTGGTCTCAAAATGCTGATTCAGGGTTTGCAGTATTTCTGATTCATCCCCTTCTTGCTCAAAGCAAACCAGGATATTGTCCACATAAATGAGCACATAGATCCGACTGTCTACCAATTTCTTTGTGTATAAGCAGGGGTCTCCTTTACTCCTCTGAAAGTCCTCATGTGTAAACATTTCATTTATTTTCATATTCCATGCTTTCTTTACACCGTATACTGCCTTGTATGAAAGACGTACAGGTGTATTACTTTTGTTTTCTCTTGTTAAGTGTCTTGGTTTTGTGTCTGAGCTTGCTTGCGTCTGCTCTTCAGTACTGGTAGGTTCACATTTCAGCTCTTTGTTCAGAAGTTACAGATATAACGGCTGAACAGTGTCATTTTTCTCTTCTGTTTTTACTTCCTCTGTTGTCATTCATATTCACATTGTCTTTCAGATCTTCAACAAAAGTTATGCTGTTACTAAGGATAACCTTGTCTGTCTTGGGGATTTAGGAGTTTGTAACCCTTACATCACATAACAAAGATTCCCTCAAATGCTCTGTTTTGGAGGTTGCGTTTTTCCTCTGTAATGTAGATGAATGCTTTGCATACAGTAACTTTTAGGTGTTTTTTACACTTGGTTTCCACTGTTCGTATGGAGTTTTCTCTTTACTGTTCTAGAAAAGAGTCTGCAGATAAGTGCCCTGTCATTGCTGCCTCACCCTAGTATTTTTGTGGCAGTCCAGAGTCTGCCAGCATACATCTGATCATTTCAGTTCAGTTCTGTTCTTTCTTTTAGCTACCCTATTTAGCTCTGCTGTGTATGGCACTGCCCTTTGATGCTCTATTCCATTCACCTTTATGTACTCTGTGTCCTGTGAATTCACCTCCATTCAGTATGAGAGGCTTCCTCTGAAACATGTTACCTGTCTCTACTACATAGACCTGTAATTTGTCAAGAACTTCACTTTTGTGTTGCATTAGGTAAGTCACTGTATACCTTGAAAATTAATCTATGAAAGTCACTATGTAGCTGTTGCCTCCAGATGTAGGTTGCTTTAGGAACCACATACATCACTGTGAACTAGGTCAAGTCGTCTTGAAACTCTATTGCGACTGACTTGGGTGTCTGTGACCTAAACACCTGTGCCACATGTGTATAGAGTCATTGTATTTATGGGTGTAAAGTCTCACCTTTTCCATCACTGTGTTGACGTGATACAGATGGTCATCCAGCTTGACACTTGCTATGGCCGTGTGAAACCCCCCATGTCACCTATTCCACTTACCTGCACCAGGAGAACTCGCCGTGTCTTGGTGCAGTGGTCGCATCTCACCTCTAGCTGTGTACATACACACGCCAGGCCTTTCTGAATGGGAGGCGCGGGCATGCCCACATCTAAAGACTGAGCAGGGATGTGACCGACAGCTTGCTCGGTTCCGCTTGGCCGCAACCAAGCGCAGCATTTGGCTGGGAGGCCCGCTTGGTCTTTCAGTAAGCTTGATTTCGCAAGGCTCCCTTCAGCTCTTCGGTGTCTGAGTCTAAGGGAGCCTTGCAAAATCAAGCTCACTAAAAGACCAAGCGGGCCTCCCAGCCAAACGCTGCGCTTGGTTGCAGCCACTTCGGGAGAGTGAAATTCCTGAGCGTTGTTCCTCTTTAAAGCAGAGTAACCTGGGCCTGGAATCTAAAAGCTGACCTTCCCCCTGTGTGAATCCCCCCGGGGCACTAATAACACTCACCTTGCTCCAACAGCGCATGTGTGGGCCCTGTCCACTGAGAGTCATCTGGCATGCCTAAGTTATTTGGCAAACGGCTCTCATTGTTGTGAATGGGAATGCATCCCATGTATCCCCAGTGGCGCTCGCTCCCCATACTAGTGAATAAGAGACATTTGCTGAATGACATAGTCACGGCAGATGGTTCTCGTCCAATGAGAGCATGCACCAATGGAACCAGAAAGAGGTGATTGAAACGCGGCGTTCCTGGGGGGGAGGGGAGTTAACACAGCAGTGCCCTGGGGTACTAGATAAAATCGAGGAAAGCCAAATTCTAGGGTTTTGTTGCTCTTTAAGTAGATAAAATAGGTGGTTTTCAGAGGGAAAATGGGTGCAGTAAGGGAATGTGGACACTAGGAGTCGTCCCTTGCTGCACAGAAAGATGGTAGCTCCACCGTGCTTCACTGTTCAAGTAAATTCTGATACCTGCTTTCCCTTTTCCTCCTGGAGCTCCAGGTATTCCTTTGCCGCCTTTGTTACCTACAAAAAAATAATTAATAACAAGTTACAGCAGTGTAACTGGCAGGGATGCACCTATAATGATGCTAGATGAGGCAGCCGCCTCAAATAGTGCCATCTAGAGGGAGGGGGGCAATCGCTGGACCTATTTATGTTTTGTTTATTAGTTATAGCAGAATTATGGTCAGAAATAAGCGGACCATGGTTCGGTGCCGTTAAAACAAGAAACGGGGAGCCTGAATACTAACCGCTTCCAGGCCTCTTCTGCACCTGCCGTGGCATAGCCTATTAGCTTCCAGGGCCAGCGACGGCCAGTGCCAATAGGCTTGGCCACTGGCCGCGCTAATAGGCTGCTTGTGGTCACGTGGGAGTGTCCTGGGCTTTACAGCTGCAGAAGAGGCCTGGAAGCAGTTAGTATACAGGAGCCTGGTTTCTTGCTTTAATGGTGATGTGCAGCCCGGGTTGTGCCTCCCCACTGCTATATAGTACAGAGGAACTATGGTCATTTTTCACCATAGTTCCGCTTTAATTTTGAAGGTTCAGTGGAGATTAGAACACCACTTCACAGTGTCATTTTTTATATATTCAATCATTATGGCGTGCAGTGGTGCTCACACCGTGTGCTGTATAACGCAGCATGGAAATGCTGGCAAGAAAGTGCAACTACAGCATGTGAATGTAACCTTACACAGAGTAGAGGGGAGTGTAAACTCCCCCCAATATTAAAGCAGCAAAAGGTTAATTTTTCTACTCTCCTTGTATTGGCAGTACAGGATTGTATCTTCATTCTGCCTGTTTCATATTTCTTGATAAGCCCCAGTGAACTCTCTCCCCATCTGCTGTGGGTGAATGTGAGAATTTAATTCACTGAGGGGACTGAGTATGATGAGTTAGCAGAAGGGAGCAAGCTCAGTGGAGTTTATCAGGAAATGCAAAGTACTGGTGAATAAAAGATGCAGCCCCTAATAGCCAGTGTGGGGCAAGCAGAAAGCAGCTAATTTAACCCTTTGGGGTTAAATCATTTGGGGAAGTGAAAGCAGAATACTGCTTTTTAGAGGGCTGCAAACTGCAGTATTATTATTTAATTATTATTGTTTATTTATAAAGCGCCATCGTATTCTGTGGCGCTGTACAAGGTACAAGTACAGGGGTAAGACAAGTAAATGCTTCTAATACAACAAGGATGAGAATGCATATAAAAACACACAATATTATAAATCAAATGTAACATGAAGTAAATAAACACATAGATGCAGGAATACATTAGGAGAGAGGGTCACGACCTTGTGAACTTACAATCTAACGGGAAAGGGGATGAGACAATAGGGTCACAAAGGGAATGTACTAAACAGGTGCCCAGTGTTCAAAGGGATAAGACAGCAGACTGTAATAGACTAGGAGGCCGATTCATTAATAGCGGCAGGTAGCGACAGTTGAGCGACTGTAGCAGTATTTTCACAGCGCCCGCTAGTAGTCGCTGTGCTTGGCCGTTGTTCGGTTGTTGACAGCGACTCAGTCGGTGTGCAGTAATGTTGAATATTGGGTGAGGAGTCGCTATTTGACAGGTTCTGCGATGTATGGGAGCGCATGGTAACGACTGCCCATAGCGACCGGCTCCCACCATATTCATTAACAAATCACGCTCAAAAAATTCTCGCGCTGTGAAATGCATGTTTAAACCCCAGATCGCTGGCGGCGATGTGTTAAAAGTAGTTTTTTAACCCCCAAACCACCATATTTTTGGAAACGAAAAAAAAAAAAAAATTTAAGAATTTAGTAATATGAATACATTAATATCAGACCTGTAATATCAATTCTGCACATATTTTTTTTTTTTTTACCTTAAAAAAATGATCTAACATGGCAGAAGTGGTCACAGAATTTTTCACATTTAAAAAAAAAAAAACATTAATAACAATTAATTATGAATATTTAAAGATTGTTCCATTGAAATGCATGGGAGAGCGCCAGGTAGCGAGAGGTCATACATGTCGCTGTTCAAGGTCGGACGCTGGCGCTGTGGGCTGAGGCTGGAATAATGATGAATGAGTCGCTATCTGGCGCTATCTCAGTCGGTAAGCAGGATTGGCTTGATAAATGTGTGATTGTGGTGGGGAGCCGGCATTCTCGTGGCGGTGCCTGTCATTACCGGTCGCTCACCAGGCGCTACCTGTCGCTATCCCTTGTTAAATAAGGGCCTAGAAGTCTAATGTAATGTAATCATTATTTATTATTTGATATATATCATTGGTATTTTATCCGTTATTATTTAGTTGCCCCTTTACCCCTCCAAATAAAATATTATGACATAACTTTTGTTACGGACACATAATAAAAGTGTAGTCATGACATACGTCCAGCAGAGGGCAGTGTCATTACTCAAAGTGGTGATATAAGTAAGTTGTATACAAAGTATACAATGTAAGTTCTAACTTTTGCCATAGATTTAAAGCGGAACAAAACCCAGCGCAGCCGGCTACTGGCCTCTCCCCTACAGGTTGCTGCAAAACTCACCATTTCCAGAGGCTCCCTCAGCGATGTAAACAATTGTTACAATTATTTCATCTTCCTCTCTTTTTGCCTTCACTTCTTCATCTTTCTTCATGTCTTCTTCCCTTTTCTCCTTCCCTCTTTGTCTTGTTCTGTTTCCTATTCACTCCTTTCATTTTCACATTCCCTGCTTCTCTCCTTTTTACCTTTCCCACATTCCCTCCTTTTCTTTCTCTTTTTCACATCCCCTCCTTATATCTCTCTTTTCACATTCCCTCCTTTTCTCCCTCTTTTTCACATTCCTTTTTTCTCTCTATTTCTAATTAATTCACTTCATCCGAGTCCCACGCTTTGGGGCATCCCATGCGAACCCCCAACGTCACCCATTCCACTTACCTCATCCAGGCTTACCTCTAGCTGTATGCATTCCCTCCTTTTTTTCTCTATTTCACATTCCCTCCTTTTCTCTCTCTATTTCACATTCCCTCCGTTTGCTCTCTATTTCACATTCCCTCCCTTTCTCTTTTTTTCACATTCCCTCCTTTTCTCTATCTATTTATCAGAATCTCCTTTTCTTTCTCTTTTTTACATTCCATCCTTTTCTCTCTCTATTTCACATTCCCTCCTTTTGCTCTCTATTTCACATTCCCTCTTTTTCTCTATCTATTTCTCGTTCTCTCCTTTTCTCTCTCTTTTTCACATTCCCTCCTTTTCGCTCTCTATTTCACATTCCCTCCTTTTGCTTGCTATTTCACATTCCCTCCTTTTGCTTGCTATTTCACATTCCCTCCTTTTCTCTATTTCTCATTCTCTCCTTTCTCTATTCCGCATTCCCACTTTTCCACATTCCCTCCTTTTCTCTATTTCTCATTCTCTCCTTTTCTCTCTCTTTTTCACATTCCCTCCTTTTTGCTCTCTATTTGTGTGTGCGCTACCGCCCAGCTGGGGGCAGGAGCACACTCAATGCTAGGGGCAGGAGCACACTCAATGCTGGGGGCAGGATCACACCCAATGCTGGGGGCAGGATCACACCCAATGCTGGGGGCAGGAGCACACCCAATGCTGGGGGCAGGAGCACACCCAATGCTGGGGGCAGGAGCACACCCAATGCTGGGGGCAGGAGCACACCCAATGCTGGGGGCAGGAGCACACCCAATGCTGGGGGCAGGAGCACACCCAATGCTGGGGGCAGGAGCACACCCAATGCTGGGGGCAGGAGCACACCCAATGCTGGGGGCAGGAGCACACCCAATGCTGGGGGCAGGAGCACTCCCAATGCTGGGGGCAGGAGCACACCCAATGCTGGGGGCAGGAGCACACCTAATGCTGGGGGCAGGAGCACACCCAATGCTGGGGGCAGGAGCACACCCAATGCTGGGGGCAGGAGCACACCTAATGCTGGGGGCAGGAGCACACCCAATGCTGGGGGCAGGAGCACACCCAATGCTGGGGGCAGGAGCACACCCAATGCTGGGGGCAGGAGCACACCCAATGCTGGGGGCAGGAGCACACCCAATGCTGGGGGCAGGAGCACACCCAATGCTGGGGATGCATCTCCCGATTGCTATAAACAGAGCTCTTTACCAAACATTAAAGTGATTGGCAAGGCAAGAGTTAAAAAATAAATATCAGTAACTTGCCTTACACTGATTCCCTCCAGCGCTCTCCTTCCTGCTATGTCAGTCTACGGGGAGGCCGATTCAGTAATAGCGCCAGGTAGCGACAGATGAGCGACTGAAGTATGGCGCTATGAGCGCCGCTAGCGTACGCCGCGGGCGTCAGCGATTCGCTATAGCTGGCCTCCTCAGTCGCTACCTGGCATTGTTGGGAACAATGCCTACATTGCTGAATATGATGTTTCAGATCAGCTTTGTAGGCGCTGTCATTTTGACACACGCTATTCAACACAGCGCCTGCGCTTTGCTTTGCTGTGGGCTTGAAATCAATGTTAGTACCTTCAGAAGTAAACACATTGCAACATGTTTATTTTTAGATTTTTTATTTATGTTTTAAATGTTTTGTTTTAAAAAGAAAAATTATGAATCCACTGGATTGTTATTGGGGTGCCTGAAAAAGAATAAAAAGTGCAGTTAGTATTTATATTTAATTTGGCTTTTTTGCATTTAAAAAAAAAAAACAATAACATTTAAATAACATTTTGGGCCAACTTGCACAACAACCCTAATTGTTATGTTGGTCAACTTCCCCCCCCCCCCCTTATAGTGGTTTAGGTCATCTTACACCCCCCTTATCGTGGGTTAGGTCATCTTACACCCCACTTATAGTGGTTTAGGTCATCTTACACCCCCCTTATAGTGGGTTAGGTCATCTTACACCCCACTTATAGTGGTTTAGGTCATCTTACACCCCCCTTATAGTGGTTTAGGTCATCTTACACCCCCCTTATCGTGGGTTAGGTCATCTTACACCCCCCTTATAGTGGGTTAGGTCATCTTACACCCCCCTTATAGTGGTTTGTGCCAAATTATGATTGTAGCCAACAAATAGTTCCCCTGTAGTGCAGTACTTGGATTAGAGTGAAGGGTAGTTAGCTTACCACAAAAAACGAAGAGATCATGCTTTCCCTTAGCTCAAAGCCAGTCTGGGTGTCCTCACTCGTTTCTGCGGCCAGGTTGGGGATTTCGGGCACCAGTGCTGTTTCTTCAGGGGATTGGATTCTGTGGCATATACAGAGATTGTGGAGCACACAGCAGGCGAGGATTATCTTGGAGACCTTTTGTGGACTGTACAGCATCTCTCCTCCTGGGCGTGCCAAACAGAGAAAGCGTGCTTTCAGCAGGCCGATGGTTCGTTCCACAATGCTTCGGGTTTTGCGATGTGCTGCATTGTAGCGTTCTTGGGCAGAGGTCTGTGGGCTTCTGACCGGAGTCATCACCCGCGTTCTCTGCCCATATCCCTTATCCGCTGTGGAAAAAACACAATGAGAGAGACAGCAATTAGTACTAGTACATGTTTTTGGTTTCATTTTCAAAAATATAGCTTACTAGCCCACATATTTGATGCTAAATACTTTGACATGGTTAATTATTTACCCAGTAGCCAGCCAGCTGGCATTTCGTTGTTCTCGAACTTCCGGCACAGGACTGTCCGCTGCAGGACGTAAGAATCGTGGCATGAGCCGGGGAAGCCAGATCTCACGGCCCGCAGCTTCATTTCATGGTCACAGACGACCATGACGTTCAGCGAATGGAATTGCTTTCTGTTCCTAAAATGCAGCTCCTGTGCACGGGGAGGGCGGAAAGGGATATGTGTACCATCAACGCACCCTAGCACATTCGGGATCCCTCCCATGAGATAGAATGCATGTTTTATTTTGGCAACCTCATCCTCATCCTCAGGAAACTTGATGTAAATAGGGATCAAATCACAAATCACCAGTACTACCTGGAAAAATATGCGGCTCATTGTAGCCTGGCTGATCCCGCTGAGGAGGGCAGAGGTTGCCTGGAAGGTCCCTCGTGCCAAAATATTGAGAGTGGCACATAGGCGTACTATGCCTGGAATGGAATGAGTGCGTTTGGTGGATGGCTCGATTTTGTGCTTAATCTGATCATATAGGGACTGTAGTGCAGCACGATTCAGACGGAAGCGGCTCCTGATCTGCTCGTCACTTAAATCCCACACTGAAAGGCGGATTCCAAAGGAGCGGGGTGCCCTAAGCCTCACAGCACCCCCCTCCCTGTCCTCCTGCTCTTCCAGCATTCTCACACATCCCTGCACCCATAACCCATACATCACCCTCTTATCCATCTCACACTCAACAGATATACTAAAGAAGCAAAACAAAACCAAAAACCACACCACACACACAAGCAAGCACACTCCTCACACACTCACTACAATGCAGCTCACCACAAAACCAGAAGTATAGTGGTCAGAACCACCAGACTGCTGAAAAACAGCTTTCTAAGTTAGGCACAACCAAGAGGGGAGCTGCTGCACAGCCCACAAAAGGCCCCAAAATCAAGCCTCACTTGCTGTATGCTCCACAATATTTGCATATGCCAACAAAATCAATCTCCTAAAGAAACAGCACTGATGTCAGAAATCACCCAACAAGCCACAGAGAGTGAGGACAAAACCCAGCCAGACACTCAAATGAGCTAAGGGACCAAAGCACCACACCACAGCCTTTGCCACAGTGTAAAAATACCAGAAGGTTGCCAAATCCAGCCATTTATACTTCACTTTGAAAAAGGACAGGTCCGCTTTGCCGCCTTTTGCGTTGCTCTGCTATTTCCTGTCTCCAATTAGCTGACCCAGGTGTGCGTGAAACGGAGTGCGCACGCGCACGCTAGTAGCGCTAGTAGCGCTACTAGCGTACGTGAGCCTAAACTTGCGTGCATTAACGGACATGGCTGAAAATTCTGTGGTGGACCAATGAAAGGTAAGCTGCTCTTGATTTAAATAGCCGTTTGTATAGCCACATGTCACAAGTGTTTACTATACATGAGTATATTGTTGTCTTTGGTTGTGTGTTGTTTGGTTAATGAGGTCTGTAATTAGTTAATTGGCTACCACACATGGTTCAATCAGTGCATTGGAGCTGTGGCTACAAGCACCTTGCCAGTATGTGTTAATCAATTAAGTGGACCTGTTTGTGATTGGCTGTTAGAGCACATAAAACCTGCCCAAACCCCACAAACGGTGATACCATTCTGTAGTCTGCATGCGTGCTTGTTGGTTGTGTATTGGTGTGTGTGTGCAGCTACAGAATGGAGCCAAATTCTGGACATCTGCCAGCCACAGCTGGCCCAAGTAGGAGTGTGGTGGGTGCTGTGCGCAGACCTCCCTTAAGGAAAAGGGCCCAGGCTGAAGGTGATGCAGCACCCCAGGCTAAACGCCCAGGTGCCAAGAGGGAGCCAGAATTTAATTTGGCGGAGAATAATACTCTTGTGCGCCTTACACTTGCTAAATGGGAGCTGATATTTGGCTCCCAAAGCAAGTCAATAGGCAAACAAGAAAGGAGCAAATTGTGGGATGCCATTGGTGAAGAGCTTACTAGCAGTGCTCAACACCCACGTAGTGGCCCATCCTGCAGGAAATGCTTCTACACTTTGAAAAGGGCCCTTACGTAAAAGATGAATCATGATCTTGATGTCGACAGTGGGACCATCCAGGGTCCAAAGAGTACCTACAGGCCATATGAGGAGATGCTGAAGGCCAAAATTCCACTCGCTCGGCTGCAGGGTGTGGATCCTGACACCACAGGTTGGACTGAAGGTACATATTTTCTGCATATTTTTTGCAGCTAATGTTAATGTATGTGATTTGCTTTGTCTCTTTCTGGCCAACTAACAGTAGGACATGTGAAGTAGTACATTATACCTCATAAATGTTTTACTTTCCGGTCTGTTGCTTTCTGCATAGGTGCACATGGTGCTGTCCATGAGTCGGGGGAGGAGGAGGACATCCCAAATCCTGCCCTTCAACCAACCTCCAGCCTAACTCATTCTGCCATTGAAGGTATTTATCACTAATTTAAGGGCTTGTTGTTTTGTGCAAAAATGGGTGTGGTAGCACCTCAAACAATAGATTTGACCACTGTTGAGGATTAATAATATTGGCCTGCGGACTATTTACACGTCCACTTTAACCCTCTCTGCAACTAACTAACAAGGCCCTAACATGTGTAGCTATGTTGGAAGCCAGAGATGTGTGGCCATATATCTGCATATACATGTGGAAGCCACACTGGCCTTGATTAGGGAATATTAGTGATTGAACTGCTCACACACACCTTAATGCATGGTTTATTTTGTGCGGCACATTACCAATGGCTAAATGTTTTCTTTGCTTTTGCCGAGCTGCACCGCCATTGGCCCCAGCATCTCCTCAGGAGCCAAGCTACTCTTTGGATGCCGGTAAGTGCATGTGTCAACCTTGCTTTAGCCGCTTTAACACAAGTGCATGTCTATCATTCCTGTTTTTTCTTTGTAGGCCAAGTGACTGGTTCATCTTTGGACCCCACTTCCAAGGTTGCAGGTCAACAGGACCCTGTTGGTGCGTATTGGCTAAAAAAATGGTTAGGTTAGTCTAATAATCTACATGTTTGCTATGTCAACTTGAAGATGGCTATTTGTATTGGATTTTCCATCCCCAGGGTAATTAGTATAGTTTTTAGAGTGAAGGCAATGCATTTTTAGGGTATATTTAAAGACAAACATTCACCCGAGTAGTTGTATGAATATTTAGAGACATTAATTGTGTATTTTAGTTGGCCGGAATCTCGGAAGTGGCTGTCCGGAAAGGGCCCTTCACGTTGAGGCTGCCAGAGATGAGGGAAAGTTGGTTTTGCTTGATTATCTAGTACGGATTTTGGCACTACTTTTGTGGAACTTTAGTAGGCCAACTTGTGTTTAAACATGTATTTTCAAGGGCAAAGCTCGAGTGAGGGCCCAACTCAAGACATCTGGGAGAGTGCGGGTATGTGTAATTTTCGCAATGTCTCTGTTTTTTTTTTTTGGCCAACTTATTGGCTCATCTTCCTCTTACATACATGTTAGCAATCTGAGTTTCCCAGATACCTTTTGCCTAGTGTGTAATCTGGCACTTTGTGGAGGTATGGCCTCGATAGTCTATCCATGTTACACTTGAGTTTGGTCCACTGACCTACTAACATGACTTTCCTGTTTAGCATATGCCAACTTGCCCGATCTCTCAGATGTGGATTTGCCCCTCTCTGGCAGCCAGACCCCGGACTTACATTTGCCGGACGTCACGGAGGTAACATGGCTGATTTAGAGGACCAATAACCACATTGCCATGTTCGTGGGTAGGCCATGAACCAACATGTCACATTTTCTTTCTTTGTTGTTTTGGCAGGAGGCCAGACCAGAACCCCAAGCTGGGACCTCTTCCCAAGTGCCATGTGGCCAAGCTTCAGAGGCTCAAGCAAGGGTAAGTTGGATTGTTACACTTTGGGGAAATGATTTGGAGGGGCATACCTGCATTGTTTCAGTTTCACTAAAATCTTTTATTTTGTTTTTTTAGCCTGAAACCAGAGCAAGAGGAGGTGTTGCACCGACCAGTGCGGAGTTTTACGAACTAGGGGTCCGGATGCTGGAGGACTACAGTCGCCAACAGCCGCGTGATGGAACTAATGAGCGCATTGCGGCGTTGGAAAATCAGGTGCTGATGTGTCAGCAACAAAATGAGGCCCTGCAGCGCCAGATCGAAGATTTGAGACAAGGCCACCAACAACAAACGAACCAGGAACTGGCTCGGCTGGCAAACCTGATGGAGCAATCTTTACAGGAACAAAGTTTGTTGTTGACACAACAGCTCATACAACAGCAGTCTATTTTTTTTACTGCACTGTTGGCCCCCAACACCACCCCTAGCAATGACTCCCAACCTCCCCGGCCCCCAAGCCAAGAATATTCATTGGTTTGTGGTTGTTTTGATTTTGTGTGAAATATATTTGATTACCCCACCTCGAAATTGTGTTTTTCCTAAGACATAGCTAAGAACACAGTCAGGGATGAGTCTCTTGATCTAGATATGTAAATGTAGGGAAAAATTTAGGACACACATTGCTGACCATATCTTACTATGGTTTACACATTAAATGGCTACAAAGGTACCCCAAAATTTTACAAAGAATGGGTTTGTAGACACTTAAACTATGCTTGACAAGGCACAACACACTGTAATTACCAAAATAGAAAATTTTTAATAAACAAGGCGGGCAACAGGCCCAACATTTGGCCGCAAAGTGCCTACAATCAATCACCCCCACCCTAACGACGCCTCTTCAAGGCCAGCAGCATAAGGCAAAGATGCCGGATCGACCGCCACAGTCTGCGATGCTGGTTTACACAAGCTGTAGAGAGTATAAAAAAAAATAATCAAAATCTAGAATGTGACCTCTACAGACACAGATGTAGCAATGTAATGTAAGTGCCTACAATTAGCTGACGCTCATATTCACATGGTTGGCAACTGTGCCCTTATGTGTTACCATTATATGAGTACTAGTGGCTGCCTTAAATGTGGCCACAACATCCCAAGCATACATTTACTCTTAACTCTTGGGAATAAAAGAAGGTATAAGTCCCAGTGTGGACATTTATTTGTTTAGTTACAGCCAAACATCAGGGCCTAAGTCCTAACGAGTAAACTGTTTGGGCCAAGCATATTAGAGGTCACCACCTTAGCAGGCCAATTTGGTTGGGTAGAAACCACAATTTGCCTCGATGTGGCAAAATCAAGAATGTGAGCCAACAATCAAGCATGCAGACATGCATGTAGGATTGTTGGCCAAACACATGTAACCTAGATGTGTGTTTTGAAAACACATAGGTACATTGTAAATGTTTCCAGAATTTACTATAAGACATAGGGGTCACAAGTCTTTAGGCATATGAAGTGGGATGTACTCACCATCGCAGCTGTGGCTGGGGCCCATGCTGCTGGCCGTCCCGGGAGGTGTGGTGGTGATGTACACCGGCTCCGTCTGCGTGGCCACATCTGTCAGGAGAAAGCAAAATCGAAAAGCAAAATTAGTGGGCCAATGGCACATGACTATTTGTCAGCCATCTGGTTATGGAGTCTGCAAAATCAAATGCTTGCATGGTTACACACATGTTGTCCGACATTAGCATATTTCCTGGTCCATGAGTTCATGTAAATTATTTTTGGTTGCAACATGGACACATAAAGATAATGTGCCTCTAACCTTGACAGTGCAATGGTAAGGACTAATTTGCAGTTGATTGTAGAATGTTAATAGTGTGCAACATGTGTTAGCCGGAACAACTTACAAAAATAACACATTTGCGAGCCCCCATCATGGTGTGGGCTGAAACATAGGGGTGGTTGCCAGTTGGATTGCACTGTAGTGGGGCTGGTGATGTTAATGTACATTATCAAACCAGCTTGGCCTATGGACCAGGAAACATGTGTATGTTAAAAGTGGGCCAAGACCCAGGATTGATACTATCCTGTGTTTTGGTCCACTTTGGCAGGGCCCAACAATTTGAGTGAGACACCGTCCGCCGCCGCTGCCTTCCACGCATCACTCCTCCAGTGCGTGCGCACGCGCAGGCCAATATGAAACGGAGAGCGCAGGCGCACACACATCTAGAGGGGCACGCAGGAGGCTGCGGCGGTGGCTTCTGCAACCCCCAATGAGGTAAGGAGTTTGTGGGCTTTTGGGGGGGGGGCCCTGGGTGAGAGAGGTGATTGGACAGGGAAGCTTAGAGATTCCAAGCACAATCAACAATGGGTGTTGGTCCACTTTAAGGAATGTCATAACATAGGGAATGTGAGGGATAACAACAAACACTTACCATGACTATGCCCGTGGAGAAGGCGTTGCCAAAAGCTCCTGGAGGTGCCACCTATATGATGCCCTGCAAATTAGAGAGGAATGGCAAGGGCTAAGTACAAATGGCCAGATGAAACCTGTCACAGACTAACAATGACTAAATGTGCACTCACCAGGGGATGAGCTGCCACTTGAAGCCCAGGGAGGGCTCTGAGGAGGAGGCGGGGAGCCTCGGCTCCTCACACTCTGCTCCGAAGATCCCCCACATTCAGATTCAGATCTAGAGGAGGAGCTGGGGAGGCGCATAATCCGTCTCCTGGGCAGCATGGTGGAAACGCAAAGGAGGAAACCAGAACCGGATATGACCAAAGCGACAGGAAAAAAAAAAAAACGCTCCGCGCACCAGGAACAAGCTAATATCCGCTATGTGCAAGCTAAGTGGCGGAAATAGTCGATTTACGCATTACAACAAGCTATTGGCCAAAGCGCAATTAATTTTTAGCTTTATGTTGCTTTGAAACGCAAAGGAGGAAACCGGAAGTGGATATGACGAAAGCGCCAGACCAAAAAAAAAAAATTAAAAAAAAAATACATCCGCGCACCAGAACTAGCTAATATCCGCTATGTGCAAGCTAAGTGGCGGTAATAGTAGATTTACGCTGAAAGAGGGGCCATCCACCAGTGTTGGATAGCTATTGTCTCACCCAATATATTAGGCCGCACACACACTGTAATAGCTAATCAAAGTTTATTTCATCAAGGACACATTGTATGACATGACAAACATTAACCACATAAAGACATAATAAAATGTGTATACATATATATACACACAGATAAAAGAGCGGGCCCTGCAGGTGAAGTTAATAGGACTACCAATAAGAAAATCAAATTATAAATGAACACTTTCAAAATATGCCAGGTGTATGCGGTTGAACTGTCTGAGAGAAAATAGTGCAAATAAGCATATACTAATAAGTGTATGATCAGGAGATCGTGATTGCACAGATTGTGACTGAGAGAAATAATGCTGAAACAGAGCAGAGAGCCCTACAAAAGGTGCTCCAAAAAAAGGGGTGTAAGTGCAAAGAGTGATCAAAGAGTGCTATCAACAGTCATACCAATACACCATGGCATATATAGTACATTACTTTACCAAAGTAAGGCAAAATTAGACATGATACTACCACCAGTAAATGGGTCCAGGTCCCCTGCAAGTGCCCGTTCCTAAACACCGACGCGTTGCGTGAGAGATCACTTCCTCAGGAAACACCCTGAGGAAGTGATCTCTCACGCAACGCGTCGGTGTTTAGGAACGGGCACTTGCAGGGGACCTGGACCCATTTACTGGTGGTAGTATCATGTCTATTGGCCGAAGCGCTATTAATTTTTAGCTTTATGTTGCTTTGAAACGCAAAGGAGGAAACCGGAAGTGGATATGACGAAAGCGCCAGACCAAAAAAAAAAAAAACCCGCGCACCAGAACTAGCTAATATCCGCTATGTGCAAGCAAAGTGGCGGAAAGAGGATTTTTACGCATTACAACAAGCTATTGGCCAAGACGCCATTAATTATTAGCTTGATTTAGCTGGGTGATCAATATCCTGTAATGCATAGGTCAGAGAAAAAACAAAGCTGGTTGCTTACAAATAACAATCTTAGTCCTTCATAAAATAACAACACAAGCAAACTATCCAACTACATGATAATGTTGCACACAGGAGAATGCATAACGGGTTGTTATGAGCTTGTACGCCTGAACAAATCCAGAAGAATGTGGACATGCACGCTCACAACTACAGTGTATTCATTAAGAACGACTGGGGTCGCTGCAAGTGAATTCAGGCAAAATGGCAGAAAGGCACATGTATGAACAGCACAGCGCAGCACAGCGACGCTAGCGCCGCCACATAGCGAATCAAAACAGCGACTGCACAAACTCTGACCACCGCAGATTCAAGGACAGGGCTGCCGAATAGCTTGGGCGCTGACAATTTCAATGAGCGAACGCGAGCGCCAAACATGAGTGACTAAAAAGTAGCTTTACAAGCCATGTGTGTTGTGAAAGCAAGCTATTTTGAGCCTAATGTGTTTTGTGGGAGGAGATGCATTTTAGATTTCACTCACAACATTCCAGTGTAAAAATTACATCTTTCATCAAAAAAACAATAAAAACAAGCCAGATTAATCAAACATATCCGAAACAACATGTGTTGAATTTTTGCCAAAAGACAAGAACACAAAAACCACTTAAAAAAATCATTGCAGTGTCTGCCATTGAAATTTATGGGAGAGCGCCAGGTAGCGAGAGGTCATACCTGGCACTGTGATGGGATTAGCAGCGGCGCTGTTCGTTGCAGTCGGCTACATGATGAATCCCGCGCTAGCTGACGCTCTCGTGGGCGCTAGCCTCATTTAGCGTAATAAATGCGTGATTGTGTCCGCCGCCGGGCGTTCTGGAGTCGGTAGCCGCCGATAGCTGCCGCTACCTGGCGCTAGTGAGACACTACCTGGCGCTATCGCTTGATGAATAAGGCCCTTGGTACGAAAATCTCTTCCTCATTCAGCTTTCAGTCTCTACCCCGTTGACCTGGTCCTTCAATCAGCGTTCAGTGGACCAAGAATGGAAACACCCCCCACTCCCTCCCCAGATGTCCTGATTGGCTGTCTCTCTCTGCAGCTCCAAAACCCCGCCCCCTTTCTCCTCTCACTTGCTGTGAATGTGCATCGCTCACAGCACACTTCAATCAAGCTGCCAGCAATCACCAGCCTGCTACCCTGTACTCCTGCTTCCCCCGGTTGCCACCCCACGGCTCGGGTGGCTCCGGGTGCTGTCATCCCATGGCTACCCATAGCTGCCGCCCCACAGCTTCCCAGCTGCGACTGCCACCCCAGAGCTTCCCCACCTGCAGCTGCCATCCCACGGCTTCCCACCCGCGACTGCCACCCCAGGGCATACCACCCACAAGTGGGAAGCCGTGGGGCAGCAGCTAAGGGTGGGAAGCCCTGGGTTGGCAGCCACGGGAGCCGTGGGACGGCAGCTGTAGGTGAGAAGCCGTGGGGCTGCAGCCATAGTGGGAAGCTGTGGGGTGGCAGCCGTGAAAGCATTGGAAGCGCCAGATGTGCCAGTGAGGGTACGCATATGCGCCTAGGAGAGCACGCATGTGAGAGTTACACATATGTGAGAGTTACACGCATGTGAATCTAGGCGTCCAATGTCATCTAGAAACATGGAGAGAAGGAAGGTGCACAGCAAGCGTGTAGCAAATGCCTGTGTTTGAAGTAGGATTTCAGGCAGACCCGGCCCATTATGCTGATTATTATGCTGATTATTATGCAGTATCACAGAGCCAAGGGCCACACCCATTTGCTTCAGAGGAGAAATCATAAGCCGAACCTGTAAACCTCGATAGGTTTTGGTCCTTGCCCCGGGAGCACCCGAATGCGGGATGCCCACGAAAACTCGAGCTTGACTGCGCAGACATCAAATCGTCTAAGAGCTAAGCGCAGCCGAGCAGAGCCAAAATGCACTGGCGGCTGCATCTGAGCTACCCTCTAACAGGATGCATGCATCCATTCACAAATGCCTGGCACGGGCACATGCTAAAGGCACATGCAGTATGCTCGCACATGCACCGTTGGATCGGGGAGAAGGTGCGTTTACTGGGCGACCTGGGGGAGTAAGCCTTCCCTGGAGTCTCGTAAACTCCAGGGTGGGTTTTTCTCCACTTTTATAAGCTATTTTATTTTAATATAGCACTCACTCAATTTTAGTTATCAAAACAAGAATCTTTTATTATCATCATATTAAAACTTATTAAAAAAAAAAAAATTAATGCCATAAGCATCTATTGTCTATAGGGGGAGCTGTCTATCTCACAAGTGCATATATTCATACTGTGAACAATCATTTGTTATTATTACTATCTCCTTATACATCTAACAAAATTATTTTATAAAGTGCAAAGTGCTAAAAAAGTGCATCCATTTCAAATCCAACATGTGCAAAGCATATTATTAAGCCCCAATACAGGGATCAAATGGGGTAAAAGCAGACATACAACATGTAAGTAACTAGACAATCTTACTGTGCACACTCCAGAGATGGCGGCGCCATTTCTTGAGAAAGAGACCATCAGGTCTCGAAACGCGTAGGCTTGTCGTGGGGGGGCGCCGCCATCTCTGGAGTGTGCACAGTAAGATTGTCTAGTTACTTACATGTTGTATATCTGCTTTTACCCCATTTGATCCCTGACAATAGACGCTTATGGCATGAATTTTTTTTTAAAATAAGTTTTAATATGATGATAATAAAAGATTCTTGTTTTGATACCTAAAATTGAGTGAGTGCAATTGTTAGACCCTGTGGGCTTTCCTTTTGGGGGTGTAGGAGGTAACCCCTGTATTGCTTGCATTTGGATGTTTGGGTTGTGGTCCACAGGGCAGTGCACCACAGATAGCATTATTGGAGTTGGTGCCGCCTATTTCCCTTGTCCTTGACCCAAGAATTATATATATTATTTTAATATAGAAGTGGCCACTAGGGGGGAGCACAGTAATGTAAAATAGCAAAAAACAAAAATAACTTTTACTGTTGGCCTATAGGGGATAGTTGTCTCTAGGAATAAGTTTTAGGCTGGATCAAATGTTAAAAACAGATATATTGCTAAAAGTGACAGTTAGTTTATGTCTATTTAACTTACCTTTGCTTCCAATAGGTCCAATTTTCCCTATAAGGCCTTGGTCACCAAGATTTCCAAATGCTCCTTTATCCCCTGCAAAGTAACAAATGTTAAATTAGATACATGTTTTTCCATCTTCCCATTCTCCGTCTTCACTATTAAACACTTTACAAAAGGAATCTGAAACTTGAGAGGGGGGGGGGGGGGGGGGGAGCTAGATGCCACCCAACCTCATGGCCTAATATTAAACATTCAGAAAACATATTGGATGGCAAGAGGATGGGGTTACCTATACATGATTTTTTTTTCTTTTATTGGAAGGGAGAGAAACAGGATTCTGAAAGTAACATTTTACTTTTACTGGGGCTGTCTGCTGAACTCTGTCACCTGCACCAGCCTGCGCTGTATTAATGATCTATTTAAATTATAAAATGAATGGAGACTCAAACTATTGGGGGGTGGCTGTGGTGAGGGGGGCAGATGCAGAGTGTGCAGCAGGAAGCGCTGCTGTAACTCACCTCGGTTCCATGATCCTATTGCTGTCAGTGGTGACTTCCTCTGAAATCGGACCCAGCTGGGCCTACTTAAAGATGGCCGCTGGCTCCCATGAGTGAGGACACTTCTAGTGCCAGCTGGCAGTGCTGGCACTAGGAGTGTCCTGATTTATAGGAGTCAGCGTCCATCCTTCTGTAGCCTCGGCTGGGGCAGATTTCAAAGGAAGCCGCCACTGACAGCAAGAGGATTGTGGGGCCGAGGTGAGTTACAGCAGCGCTTCCTGCTGCTGCACCCAGGGCCGGATTACGAGAAGGCGCGCGCCCGGGGCCTCCACCACTTGCCCTGCAAAGGGGGCCTCCACCAACCTTTGGGTTATGGTCTGGTCCAGAAGGCTTTTCATTCTTTGGTCTGACAGGCCAGCAACAAAGCAATGGGCGGCAGTGGGGGTCCCCCAGGCGCCTGGGCAAGCCTTTTTTTGTTTTTGCAAACCTGCAGCCAAAGCCACCACAGGGCAGGACGGAGAGTCTAGACCAGCAAAGCCGCCGTCAGCAGCGCTACAGTGATGGGTGTGTGCAGAGCTGTCAGTCGGCGTCCACTCAATGCAGGGAACTGTTTTCTGCTGGACCAGCTGGGCGACTACACTACCCACCACCCAGAATGGCAAAGGAGGATCTGACGTTCCAGTAAGTAGGCGGGTGCCAGACAACCACCAATCAGTTACTTGGCTGCACTATTATTAAAAAAAAATATACTGTATCTGGGGCCTCCACCTGATTTTGTGCCCAGGGGCTTCCACCACACTTAATCCGGCCCTGGCTGCATCCTTCGGTGAAGCAGGTTGATGGACTGCTGAGCTTTTCTGTGTTCGGGCTGAATGACAAACTCGAACACCGATTTCTGGCTGAAGTCAGTGTTCGTGTTTGGGAACCTGAACATGTAAAGTTCTATACGAACCCGAACTTTACAGTACGGGTTTGCCCATCACTAACAATGGCCAACAATGGAGGTCATGCTAATTATTTAGCAAAGTAAGTGTAATTCTGGGTTCACATTTGGATGTGATTCGCAACCGACATCTCAGTGAGCTTTTAAATTTTAACACGCAAGCAAGGGCAATATAAAAAGTTTGTTCTAATTTTTCCCCAAAATCACCTCTACATGTGAAGGGGCATTTTTAGAGATGGGTTTTTACAACTATCAAAGTAGATATATTTACACAAAGTTTATGGCAATGTGTATGCAGACCTTTACCTTTAGGGCCCATAGGACCTTCTTTTCCTGGTTTTCCAACTTCACCGGTATCTCCCTTTTCTCCAGCATCACCTTTTCAAAAAGTTGCAAAAAGTTAAAAAAGGGAGCACAGACAAGTATAAATACAATACAAATACAATATAAATACAATGCAATAGCAAATCAACAGAAAAATAGTCCATAGCAGGGTTGTACATAAGTTATAGGGGGTCCCATATCAAAATGAATAGCCCCCCCTCAAAAAAAGAACAGGTATATTGTATTTACTAATACCAGAGACTGCAGTGGCGCGGGTTGGTGGCAGTGGGAATTGGTGTGGTCCATTTATTGTCTGTGATGCTGAGGAAAAATGCTGACCATCTCCCTGCTGTGTTACATTGGGCCTATTTTATGAAGCACTATCTGCCAGACTACCCAACATCCGTGCTAATTAAAATGGTGCAAAATATTGTTTAGAATTAATTTTTACACTGGCGCATGTTGCAGCATTGCAAGAAACACATTTACATAAAACATTATCAGTGCAGCAACATGGGGCAAACAATAAGTTATATTTTGCACCCACTCTGATTTGCACTGATGTAGTGTAGTTTGTCAGATAGTGCTTGATAAATCAGGCCATTGGTCGATGTTATAATTGTAACAAGAGCCGCAAACTGCTGATGGAGAGGAGGAGAAACTCATACTCTGCAGAAAGCTGATCACTCTAAATAATGCTGCATGTGTATTCAGTGTTTGTGTACTGTCTGCATGCAGTGCAAATGGTAAGGGCTGTAGGTTACACAGCATGGGACAACAATGCCATCACCCTGTTTCCCTAGGTGCTAGCATACTGAATTGGCACCCCTGGCATTAAACGGACCACACTGGGTGTCCCAAAGTTGCTTGTGGGCCCTGTAGCAGCTGCCTCCCCTGCCTCTATATGTATGTACGCCCATGGTTCATAGGGTCAGTTCTTGGGCATATCTGGTGTACTTGATAAATAAAGTGATTGTTTTTAGACGCTATTTGGCAGTGTCCTCTGTGCACACACCATTGATAGCAGTGACATTAACGGGGAGGCCGATTCATTAATAGCGGCAGGTAGCGACAGTTGAGCGACTGTAGCAGTATTTTCACAGCGCCCGCTAGTAGTCGCTGTGCTTGGACGTTGTTCGGTTGTTGACAGCGACTCGGTGTGCAGTAATGTTGAATATTGGGTGAGGAGTCGCTATTTGACAGGTTCCGCGCTGTATGGGAGCGCATGATAGCGACTGGCCATAGCGACCGGCTCCCACCATATTCATTAACAAATCACGCTCAAAAAATTCTCGCGCTGTGAAATGCATGCTTAAACCCCAGAGCGCTGGCGGCAATGGGCTAAAAGTAGTTTTTTAACCCCCAAACAACCATATTTTTGGAAACCAAAAAAAACAAGTTTTTTAAATAATTTTGTAATATGAATACATTAATATCAGACCTGTAATATCAATTCTGCACAATTTTTTTTTTTTTTTTTTTTTTTTTTTTACCTTAACCCTTTAAGTGCCAGCCCACCTGGAGATTTTGTCACGCTCTGTTGCCAGAGCATTTTTCACTATTTTGCGCTCCCCATGTTCAACTGTAATTTTTGAAGGGATTTTCTGGGACTTCCCATAAAAATTACATATCGTTTTTTTCAGCAGAATCTGGGCTTTAAGAGCATATGTCTTGTTTATCAATTTTGTTGTCTTATCCTAATTATTTTGGGCAAAATATGTGAAAGAAAATTAAAAATACACACGTTTTTACATTTTGCAGTGTTTTTCTTTAATCAAAAATAAAGGTTTTACAATAAAAACATATTGAGGGTAAAAGCGCCATTTCTCCCGGTTACAACGGTACCACACATGTATTAGTAGACACCCTTTCCTGCCCAGGAGACCCCAGAAACTGCAAAGAGCGCTAGAGGAGATTTTCAGATAAAATACAAATACTATGCGCTCCTCGCAGTTTTTCAAAAAATACAACCCTTTACATTTGAAATACCCCCCACAAACTATATATTTTTGGAAAGTGCACAATTCAAGGTTTCTAAGCATACTAGGCTTGTTGGCGTGGGTGCATTGGTTTGGACTCTATTCATTGGCAGAATCTCTGGTTCCAAAGGATTTCCCTAAAAAAAAAAGCAAAAAGCAGATTCAAAACCATATTTTCCTATAAAAACAATAAGCAAGCAAGAAGTAACACAGTAAATCTGAAAGCACAACATCTGCTGAACAAAATAATATCCCACATGCATAGGTACTTTGAAGGGTAGAGTTGCCAAACACCCCAAAGTCAAGTGTGCACTTGAGGGTCATTTTACTGGCAAAAATCAGCTGCGCACACAAAGTGCGCACCTTGCAGTTTTTCCAAATTTACAACCCTTTACATTTGAAATACCCCCCACAAACTATATATTTTTGGAAACTACATTCCTCAAGGTTTCTAAGCCTACTGGGCTTGTTGGCGTGGGTACATTCATTTGGACACTATTCATTGGCAGAACCTCTGGTTTCAAAGGATTTCCCTAAAAAAACAAACAAAAAGCAGATTCAAAACCATATTTTCCTATAAAAACAATAAGCAAGCAAGAAGTAACACAGTAAATCTGAAAGCACAACATCTGCTGAACAAAATAATACCCCACATGCATAGGTATTTTAAGGGTAGAGTTGCCAAACACCCCAAAGTCAAGTGTGCACTTGAGGGTCATTTTACTGGCAAAAATCAGCTGCGCACACAAAGTGCGCACCTTGCAGTTTTTCCAAATTTACAACCCTTTACATTTGAAATACCCCCCACAAACTATATATTTTTGGAAAGTACATACCTCAAGGTTTCTAAGCCTACTGGGCTTGTTGGCGTGGGTACATTCATTTGGACACTATTCATTGGCAGAACCTCTGGTTTCAAAGGATTTCCCTAAAAAAACAAACAAAAAGCAGATTCAAAACCATATTTTCTGATAAAAACAATAAGCAAGCAAGAAGTAGCACAGTAAATCTGAAAGCACAACATCTGCTGAACAAAATAATACCCCACATGCATAGGTACTTTGAAGGGTAGAGTTGCCAAACACCCCAAAGTCAAGTGTGCACTTGAGGGTCATTTTACTGGCAAAAATCAGCTGCGCACACAAAGTGCGCACCTTGCAGTCTTTCCAAATTTACAACCCTTTACATTTGAAATACCCCCCACAAACTATATATTTTAGGAAAGTACATACCTCAAGGTTTCTAAGCCTACTGGGCTTGTTGGCGTGGGTACATTCATTTGGACACTATTCATTGGCAGAACCTCTGGTTTCAAAGGATTTCCCTAAAAAAACAAACAAAAAGCAGATTCAAAACCATATTTTCCTATAAAAACAATAAGCAAGCAAGAAGTAACACAGTAAATCTGAAAGCACAACATCTGCTGAACAAAATAATACCCCACATGCATAGGTACTTTGAAGGGTAGAGTTGCCAAACACCCCAAAGTCAAGTGTGCACTTGAGGGTCATTTTACTGGCAAAAATCAGCTGCGCACACAAAGTGCGCACCTTGCAGTCTTTCCAAATTTACAACCCTTTACATTTGAAATACCCCCCACAAACTATATATTTTAGGAAAGTACATACCTCAAGGTTTCTAAGCCTACTGGGCTTGTTGGCGTGGGTACATTCATTTGGACACTATTCATTGGCAGAACCTCTGGTTTCAAAGGATTTCCCTAAAAAAACAAACAAAAAGCAGATTCAAAACCATATTTTCCGATAAAAACAATAAGCAAGCAAGAAGTAACACAGTAAATCTGAAAGCACAACATCTGCTGAACAAAATAATACCCCACATGCATAGGTACTTTGAAGGGTAGAGTTGCCAAACACCCCAAAGTCAAGTGTGCACTTGAGGGTCATTTTACTGGCAAAAATCAGCTGCGCACACAAAGTGCGCACCTTGCAGTTTTTCCAAATTTACAACCCTTTACATTTGAAATACCCCCCACAAACTATATATTTTTGGAAAGTACATACCTCAAGGTTTCTAAGCCTACTGGGCTTGTTGGCGTGGGTACATTCATTTGGACTCTATTCATTGGCAGAACCTCTGGTTTCAAAGGATTTCCCTAAAAAAACAAACAAAAAGCAGATTCAAAACCATATTTTCTGATAAAAACAATAAGCAAGCAAGAAGTAGCACAGTAAATCTGAAAGCACAACATCTGCTGAACAAAATAATACCCCACATGCATAGGTACTTTGAAGGGTAGAGTTGCCAAACACCCCAAAGTCAAGTGTGCACTTGAGGGTCATTTTACTGGCAAAAATCAGCTGCGCACACAAAGTGCGCACCTTGCAGTCTTTCCAAATTTACAACCCTTTACATTTGAAATACCCCCCACAAACTATATATTTTTGGAAAGTACATACCTCAAGGTTTCTAAGCCTACTGGGCTTGTTGGCGTGGGTACATTCATTTGGACTCTAATCATTGGCAGAACCTCTGGTTTCAAAGGATTTCCCTAAAAAAACAAACAAAAAGCAGATTCAAAACCATATTTTCTGATAAAAACAATAAGCAAGCAAGAAGTAACACAGTAAATCTGAAAGCACAACATCTGCTGAACAAAATAATACCCCACATGCATAGGTACTTTGAAGGGTAGAGTTGCCAAACACCCCAAAGTCAAGTGTGCACTTGAGGGTAATTTTACTGGCAAAAATCAGCTGCGCACACAAAGTGCGCACCTTGCAGTTTTTTCAAATTTACAACCCTTTACATTTGAAATACCCCCCACAAACTATATATTTTAGGAAAGTACATACCTCAAGGTTTCTATATAAAATACTATATATTTTAGGAAAGTACATACCTCAAGGTTTCTAAGCCTACTGGGCTTGTTGGCGTGGGTACATTCATTTGGACACTATTCATTGGCAGAACCTCTGGTTTCAAAGGATTTCCCTAAAAAAACAAACAAAAAGCAGATTCAAAACCATATTTTCCGATAAAAACAATAAGCAAGCAAGAAGTAACACAGTAAATCTGAAAGCACAACATCTGCTGAACAAAATAATACCCCACATGCATAGGTACTTTGAAGGGTAGAGTTGCCAATCACCCCAAAGTCAAGTGTGCACTTGAGGGTCATTTTACTGGCAAAAATCAGCTGCGCACACAAAGTGCGCACCTTGCAGTTTTTCCAAATTTACAACCCTTTACATTTGAAATACCCCCCACAAACTATATATTTTAGGAAAGTACATACCTCAAGGTTTCTAAGCCTACTGGGCTTGTTGGCGTGGGTACATTCATTTGGACACTATTCATTGGCAGAACCTCTGGTTTCAAAGGATTTCCCTAAAAAAACAAACAAAAAGCAGATTCAAAACCATATTTTCCGATAAAAACAATAAGCAAGCAAGAAGTAACACAGTAAATCTGAAAGCACAACATCTGCTGAACAAAATAATACCCCACATGCATAGGTACTTTGAAGGGTAGAGTTGCCAAACACCCCAAAGTCAAGTGTGCACTTGAGGGTCATTTTACTGGCAAAAATCTGCTGCGCACACAAAGTGCGCACCTTGCAGTTTTTCCAAATTTACAACCCTTTACATTTGAAATACCCCCCACAAACTATATATTTTTGGAAAGTACATACCTCAAAGTTTCTAAGCCTACTGGGCTTGTTGGCATGGGTACATTCATTTGGACTCTATTCATTGGCAGAACCTCTGGTTTCAAAGGATTTCCCTAAAAAAACAAACAAAAAGCAGATTCAAAACCATATTTTCCTATAAAAACAATAAGCAAGCAAGAAGTAACACAGTAAATCTGAAAGCACAACATCTGCTGAACAAAATAATACCCCACATGCATAGGTACTTTGAAGGGTAGAGTTGCCAAACACCCCAAAGTCAAGTGTGCACTTGAGGGTCATTTTACTGGCAAAAATCAGCTGCGCACACAAAGTGCGCACCTTGCAGTTTTTCCAAATTTACAACCCTTTACATTTGAAATACCCCCCACAAACTATATATTTTTGGAAAGTACATACCTCAAGATTTCTAAGCCTACTGGGCTTGTTGGCGTGGGTACATTCATCTGGACTCTATTCATTGGCAGAACCTCTGGTTTCAAAGGATTTTCCTAAAAAAACAAACAAAAAGCAGATTCAAAACCATATTTTCCGATAAAAACAATAAGCAAGCAAGAAGTAACACAGTAAATCTGAAAGCACAACATCTGCTGAACAAAATAATACCCCACATGCATAGGTACTTTGAAGGGTAGAGTTGCCAAACACCCCAAAGTCAAGTGTGCACTTGAGGGTCATTTTACTGGCAAAAATCAGCTGCGCACACAAAGTGCGCACCTTGCAGTTTTTCCAAATTTACAACCCTTTACATTTGAAATACCCCCCACAAACTATATATTTTTGGAAAGTACATACCTCAAGGTTTCTAGGCGTGCTGGGTTTTTTGCTGTGGGAACCTTTTTATGGATGAAAAACCTTGAGGTGTTCATAGTTTGCAACGGATTTCCCTAAAAAATATTAATAAATATGCAGCATACAAGAAGAAGAGTTTTCCTAATATATCAATATGCAAACAAGAAATAACTCAATAAATCTGAAACCGCAGGGTCCCTGGAACAGAACAATACATAACATGCATATGTGGACACAGACCGCTAGACAAATAGCACAGAATAAACATCTGAAAAAGCAATGCAAAATAATCTCAATAATGGTACTAATAGGTTCTGCTAGGATTAGTCATGGGAGGATTAGCCTTGTGCTGATAGATTGTGAACGTCAGTAAACACTGAAATCCTAATGAAGGGCCCCATGTTTTCATCATCTATCACAAGTATCCAGCGGCTCCTCCTTCACCATTTCCTCCATCATCTTTTGGCTTCGCAAGTACCAAAAATAAAAAAACACAGGGACAAGAAAATGCAATTATCTAACTGAATTTTTAACTAGAGAAAGTATATGCAAATAGCCTAAAATATTCCAGGTCTGGCCACTTACCTTCACCCAGATGTGGAGATGTATTCTGTTACTATAGATCTGGGGGGTGTTGCAGAGCAGGGTATTCCAAACCAGGATGACCCTAGGGCACGGAACAAAACCTAACCTAACCTACATACAGTCTAAAAATCCATAAAAAAAATATTAACCAGAATAAAACAACTAAAAATCGAATTTAGTATGGTATGCTCCAAAGCAACCTTCTAAACACAAACCAGGTTGGCTGGGACATGTCGGGCAGTAGTAGCGCACATCTCTCCTAAAGCCACGCCTACTACAAACCCTACAAGGCTTCTGGGGATACCTCTTCTTATTGATGGAGGGGATGCACTTTATGAAATGCTTCCCCACTAATCTAGCCTCGTCATCATTACCAGCCATCTCTGGTGCCTGCTCGGTATCCCCAAATAACAGAGCAGGGAGTATCTGCAGCTGATATTTTACAAACGACAAATTGGAGCCTGGTACTGCTGCCTTGAAGACAACAAAGGAGTTATAAGTTGCTAATTGGACCAAATGGATAGCAACTTTTTTGTACCAGGCTCTGGATTTTCTGGTGGCGTTGTAATATGTTAAAATTTGGTCTGTTTTATCAACGCCACCCATGAATTTATTATAATCTTTGATACAACGTGGCTTTTGGGAAGGGGCTCGGGGACCACGTTGCCGTAATCTCACGACTGACTCATCGTGGCTTGTAGTCAGCATGAAAACATTTTTTCTGTCCATGTATTTCACGGCCAGGAGCTCATCGCTTCTTACAGCATACGACTCTCCACGATTTATTTTTTGTGTCAGCAATGACCTGGGCAAGCCTTTTCGATTACGGTTGATGGTGCCGCAGGCCGGTGTGTCCAATGAGTAGAGGGCTCGAAATAGGGGGATGCTGGTATAAAAGTTATCCACATATAAGTGGTAACCTTTCCCCAGTAGAGGAGTCATGAGTTCCCAAACTATTTTTCCACTGACAGACAAATCAAGGGGACAACCGGGGGGTCCAGATGTGTGTCCCTTCCTTCGTAAAGACGAAAAAATTTGGTGTAGCCGGTCGAGCTTTCACACAATTTGTAAAATTTTATCCCATAGCGGGCACGCTTACTAGGGATATACTGACGAAATACAATGCGCCCTTTATAAAGCAGAAGCGATTCGTCAATACTTAAATTTTGGGAGGGGGTGTACACTTCTGCAAAGCGCTCAGACAGACTATCGATCAGGGGACGTACTTTGTGAAGTCTGTCGTAACCGGGCTCACCACGGGGAATTGCAGTGGAATTGTCATTAAAATGTAGAAATCGCAGTAAAATTTGGTAGCGGTTTCTGGTCATTATGGCCGGAAATAATGGTGTTGCCAAAAGGGTTCGGGTATCCCAGTAGGAGGCGATACTAAATTTTTTGCAGATACCCATGGCTAAAGTGAGCCCCCAAAATTTTTTTAACTCACTTATGTTTGTGGGCTGCCATGCATGAGCGCGGGCGTGCCTTTGTGGGGGATTTTGTGCTAGGACCCACTCAGCATAGCAGTTTGTATGGTAGACCATGTCCTGTAGCATGGCCTCCGTGATGAACAATTTGAAAAAGTCAACAGGACGGAAGTTTGTTGTGTCCACGTTGACTCCGGGGGACCGAATCGAAAGGGGGAATTTCGGGGGAATAATTATTGGGAGGCCTCCACGTAGGCACTCCATCACCAGCTGCAGCACTCTCCATCTGATCTACACTCTCCTCCAGCGTGGCTTCTCCTTGTGCGCTACCATCCCTTCTAGGATGCCTAGCACTACCACTGGTACTACTGCACGGCTGTGTCTCTTCAGTAGAGGAGACACTGTCAGACTCACTATCTGAGGGCAAATAATCTGACCCTGAAACACTATATTCTTCCGAGTCTGACTCCATCATGTAAGCCGCTGCTTCCTGGGCAGAGTACCTTTTCCCAGCCATCCTGAAATCTGCTAAACAAAGGCTAAAACCAAATGAAAACAATAAAAATACTACACTAAAGGGGAGGAACTAGGGGGAAGTTTACAGTAACTAAAAGCTAAACTAAAGCCTAGAACTAAAGTTGGGGAACAAAACAGCCAAAAAGCAAATACTCAAAAGTAAACGTCAGCAAGCTTGCAGAACCAAGAATCTTCAAGAGCAATCGCAATCTAAAAGGAAGTTAAAGTAACAGAACATTACAATTAATTCCCCCTCATCCCATCCCATATGCAGTGTGGCATTCCCTCCCATTTCATTCCCATTTGCAGTGTGGCATTCCCCCCACCCCATTCCCATATGCAGTGTGGCATTCCCCCCACCTCATTCCCATATGCAGTGTGGCATTCCCCCCACCTCATTCCCATATGCAGTGTGGCATTCCCCCCACCTCATTCCCATATGCAGTGTGGCATTCCCTCCCACCCCATTCCCATATGCAGTGTGGCATTCCCTCCCATTTCATTCCCATATGCAGTGTGGCATTCCCCCCACCCCATTCCCATATGCAGTGTGGCATTCCCCCCACCTCATTCCCATATGCAGTGTGGCATTCCCCCCACCTCATTCCCATATGTAGTGTGGCATTCCCCCCACCTCATTCCCATATGCAGTGTGGCATTCCCCCCACCTCATTCCCATATGCAGTGTGGCATTCCCCCCACCTCATTCCCATATGCAGTGTGGCATTCCCCCCACCTCATTCCCATATGCAGTGTGGCATTCCCCCCACCTCATTCCCATATGCAGTGTGGCATTCCCCCCACCTCATTCCCATATGCAGTGTGGCATTCCCCCCACCTCATTCCCATATGCAGTGTGGCATTCCCCCCACCTCATTCCCATATGCAGTGTGGAATTCCCCCCACCTCATTCCCATATGCAGTGTGGCATTCCCCCACCTCATTCCCATATGCAGTGTGGCATTCCCCCCACCCCATTCCCATATGCAGTGTGGCATTCCCTCCCATTTCATTCCCATATGCAGTGTGGCATTCCCCCCACCTCATTCCCATATGCAGCGTGGCATCCCCCTCACCTCATTCCCATATGCAGTGTGGCATTCCCCCCACCCCATTCCCATATGCAGTGTGGCATTCCCTCCCATTTCATTCCCATATGCAGCGTGGCATTCCCCCCACCTCATTCCCATATGCAGCGTGGCATCCCCCCCACCTCATTCCCATATGCAGTGTGGCATTCCCCCCACCCCATTCCCATATGCAGCATGGCATTCTCCCCACCCCATTCCCATATGCAGCGTGGCATTCCCCCCACCCCATTCCCATATGCAGCGTGGCATTCTCCCCACCCCATTCCCATATGCAGCGTGGCATTCCCCCCACCCCATTCCCATATGCAGCGTGGCATTCCCCCACCTCATTCCCATATGCAGTGTGGCATTCCCCCCACCTCATTCCCATATGCAGTGTGGCATTCCCCCCACCTCATTCCCATATGCAGTGTGGCATTCCCCCCACCTCATTCCCAGATGCAGTGTGGCATCCCCCCCACCTCATTCCCATATGCAGTGTGGCATTCCCTCCCATTTCATTCCCATATGCAGTGTGGCATTCCCCCCACCTCATTCCCATATGCAGCGTGGCATCCCCCCCACCCCATTCCCATATGCAGCGTGGCATTCTCCCCACCCCATTCCCATATGCAGCGTGGCATTCCCCCCCCACCTCATTCCCATATGCAGCGTGGCATCCCCCCAACCTCATTCCCATATGCAGCGTGGCATCCTCCCCACCTCATTCCCATATGCAGCGTGGCATTCCCCCCACCCCATTCCCATATGCAGTGTGGCATTCCCCCCACCCCATTCCCATATGCAGCGTGGCATTCCCCCCACCCCATTCCCATATGCAGCATGGCATCCCCCCACCCTATATGCAGCGTGGCATTCCCCCCACGCCACATGCAGTGTGGCATTCCCCCCACCCCATATGCAGCGTGGCATCCCCCCCACCCCATTCTCATATGCAGTGTGGCATTCCCCCCACCCCATATGCAGCGTGGCATTCCCCCCACCCCATATGCAGTGTGGCATCCCCCCCACCCCATTCTCATATGCAGCGTGGCATCCCCCGCACCTCATTCCCATATGCAGCGTGGCATCCCCCCCACCCCATTCCCATATGCAGCGTGGCATTCTCCCCACCCCATTCCCATATGCAGCGTGGCATTCCCCCCACCCCATTCCCATATGCAGCGTGGCATTCCCCCCACCTCATTCCCATATGCAGTGTGGCATTCCCCCCACCTCATTCCCATATGCAGTGTGGCATTCCCCCCACCTCATTCCCATATGCAGTGTGGCATTCCCCCCACCTCATTCCCAGATGCAGTGTGGCATCCTCCCCACCTCATTCCCATATGCAGTGTGGCATCCCCCCCACCTCATTCCCATATGCAGCGTGGCATCCCCCCCACCCCATTCCCATATGCAGCGTGGCATTCTCCCCACCCCATTCCCATATGCAGCGTGGCATTCCCCCCCACCTCATTCCCATATGCAGCGTGGCATCCCCCCAACCTCATTCCCATATGCAGCGTGGCATCCCCCCCACCTCATTCCCATATGCAGCGTGGCATTCCCCCCACCCCATTCCCATATGCAGTGTGGCATTCCCCCCACCCCATTCCCATATGCAGCGTGGCATTCCCCCCACCCCATTCCCATATGCAGCATGGCATCCCCCCACCCTATATGCAGCGTGGCATTCCCCCACCCCATATGCAGCGTGGCATTCCCCCCACCCCATATGCAGCGTGGCATCCCCCCCACCCCATTCTCATATGCAGTGTGGCATTCCCCCCACCCCATATGCAGTGTGGCATTCCCCCCACCCCATATGCAGTGTGGCATCCCCCCCACCCCATTCTCATATGCAGCGTGGCATCCCCCCCACCTCATTCCCATATGCAGCGTGGCATCCCCCCACCCCATTCCCATATGCAGCGTGGCATTCTCCCCACCCCATTCCCATATGCAGCGTGGCATTCCCCCCACCTCATTCCCATATGCAGTGTGGCATTCCCTCCACCTCATTCCCATATGCAGTGTGGCATTCCCCCCACCTCATTCCCATATGCAGTGTGGCATTCCCCCCACCCCATTCCCATATGCAGTGTGGCATTCCCTCCCATCCCATATGCAATGTGGCATCCCCCCACCCCATAGACAGTGTGGCATATCCCATCCCAATTCCATGGGCAGTGTGGCATCCCCCCCCACGTGCCATTGACCCCCCCATATGCAGTGTGGCATTCCCTCCCATCCCATATGCAATGTGGCATCCCCCCACCCCATAGACAGTGTGGCATACCCCATCCCAATTCCATGGGCAGTGTGGCATCCCCCCCCACGTGCCATTGACCCCCCCTCCTATTCCCATATGCAGTGTGGCATTCCCTCCCATCCCATATGCAATGTGGCATCCCCCCACCCCATAGACAGTGTGGCATACCCCATCCCAATTCCATGGGCAGTGTGGCATCCCCCCCCAACTTGCCATTGACCCCCCCCCCCAACACAACACAAGTGGCCAGTGACAGATCGGGGGGAGCACGATCGCTGCTTTGCGCCGATCTGATCGGCGCAGGTCGGCAGTGTGATGGGAGGGGGGACAACACGTGGTCACAGATCGGGGGAGTGAGATCGGGGGAGCGAGATCGCTGCGCCGACCTGTCATAGATCATCATAAATCTCTCTCCCCTCCGCCGATGGGCGGAGGGGAGAGAGATTCATGATGATCAATGACAGATCGGCGCAGGTCGGCAGTGTGATGGGAGGGGGGACAACACATGTGGTCACAGATCGGGGGAGCGAGATCGCTGCACCGATCTGTCATTGATCATCATAAATCTCTCTCCCCTCCGCCCATCGGCGGAGGGGAGAGAGATTTATGATGATCAATGACAGATCGGCGCAAAGCAGCGATCGTGCTCCCCCGATCTGTCCCTTGTCAGTGCAGGTCGGCAGCGTGATGGGAGGGGGGACAACACAAGGAACACAGATAACACAAGGGACACACCACTCACCTCAGATCCAGGCAGCAAAAGGCCGGATACCATGTGATCTGGCCTTTATATAGCAGTGCGGCGCCGGATGATGACACCGCAGAAGCCGCACTTTGATTGGCTCCTGCAGCGATCGGGTCACAGCTACAGTCATCAACTCACCTCTGGATGACCCCCCAAGCCTCGTCTTCAAGAAGAATCCAGAACTGAGGTGCTGCGAGCTTCCAATCAAGTTTAAGGTAAGAAAATGTCAGCTACGTGACTCTCACGTAGCTGGCACTTAACGGTAGGAGAGGCAGCTACGTGAGAGTCACGTAGCTGGCACTAGAAGGGTTAAAACAACATGGCAGAAGTGGTCACAGAATTTTTCACATTTAAAAAAAAAAAAAAAAAAAAAATTAATAATTAATTATTAATATTTAAAGATTGTTCCATTGAAATGCATTGGAGAGCGCCAGGTAGCGAGAGGTCATACCTGTCGCTGTTCAAGGTCGGACGCTGGCGCTGTGGGCTGAGGCTGGAATAATGATGAATGAGTGGCTATCTGGCGCTATCTCAGTCGCTAAGCAGGATTGCCTTGATAAATGTGTGATTGTGGTGGGGAGCCGGCGTTCTCATGGCAGGCCCGTCATTACCGGTCGCTCACCAGTCGCTACCTGTTGCTATTCCTTCATAAATAAGGGCCTAAATGTGGTCTGGTTTGGACATTAAATGGGACCCCTTCATGGCTCACACAGTTACTCTTTTCCTGGAATTTTAACTTAGTTGGATACAACTAGAGAACTACAAAAGGCTCAAACAGCTCAGACAATTGTTTTTTTTCCCTGTACACCATGCCATGTGAGCATAAATTTGATAAATAAGGTGAAGGAGCTACAATGATGGCCCCCCTGACCTAATGGGCTCTGGTGCGGTTGCTACCCCTGCACCCCAGTAGTTACACCCCTGATTGATAGCTTGGTTATTTTTTGAGGAAAATGATCCAATATCGCTGTGAGACCCTAAAGTATGTATGAACCTTTGCTTACAGTATCTGGTGTGACCCCCTCTACAGCAATAACTGCATCTAAACATTTAGTTATTAGTCATGCACATTTTATAACATCACAGCTTTAACCTGTTATGTTGGTGAGTTTCCTTCTGTTCACTTTAGGGCCATCCACAGCATTTCTATTAGATTAAGATCAAAGCTTTTAATGGGCCATTCCAAACATTTAACTTCATTCCTGTTAGTGATAAAATATCAGTTTAAACTGGTTTGGTCTGGTTTTGGAAGGTTAGCCACATGGTAAGTGTGGCTACAGCCAAGTGGGGCATGTGACCTAAAAGATTAAATGAACAGGACCAGAACCGATAAAAGGTTATATCCCCTGTAGTGAGCAGGAGAAGAAACTAAAATACCATACCACTAACTGTTCCTCATTTAGAGGGACAGCCCCTCTTTTGTGTCCATGCCCCCCATGACTCATTGTTCTAATTTGTCCCTCTTTACTGTTTAAAATCAATCAATAAATGATTATTGCGGCTATTAAAAGTTTTTTTTATTTTGTTGTCACTGTTACATCTAACCCAAAATGTCTCACCTTTGGGGTGAGGGGAAGCCCTCCTGCTTTGCTGTCCCTGTTGGAGATGTAATACTGCAACTGCTTACAGCTTGTCTTTGAAAGTGATTAATGTCATTTTTGAGATTCATTGCAGTTTGCAGCTATAGCAGGTTATGACACTAGATGGCACTGTGACCAATGCACAACTGTAGAGTTTCTATGTAATTTACTGCTGTGTTGTTATTTCCTGTGCTTCTAGTTGCTTTCTGGTTTTCTCTTCCTTTCTGTGTTCTAACCACCATGTAAGGTGACATTTTCTTACTGCCTTCATGCTCCAGTAAAGCAAGTTCCTGTTATATCACTAATGTCTATCTGGACAACAGTCCGCCACCCCTGGGGCATCTAGTTTTGGGATGCCATCACTGCTAAAATCCCACCACCGCTGCTCCCACATTCGCCGCGTGGCATGCCTGGCATCCCTGTGGTCATGTGCACACCTGCAGACTGGTATGGAAGCTCATCGTATACAAGTCTATGGGTGCAGAAGTGCAGCATCACATTGCAGCCCACCCAAAAAATAAGTAGAAATATATAAAGAAATAATCCAAGACCACTTTTAATTATGTTAAAATCACAATTAGGTTGTATATTTGAAAATGTCTAATTATCATAACAAAATTAAGTTACAGAATAAATAACTCTCAGAGCAGTACAGGCAAACCAAAGATACTGTGATTCACTGCGTGAGTCTTGGATCACTGTAATTGTGTTGCCCATGCATGCGCTCCTGCTTGCTCTGGCCATCCATTCCTCCCTCCCACCCCAGCTCATCCCATCCATTCCTCCTATCGATCCCTCACTCCCTCTCACTCCTCCCTGCTAATCCCATTGGCAATGGACAGAAAATGTGGCATGGGGTGTGGTGAGGGGTTTTGGCTTAATTTATGGTCCCTCTTTCCCATCCTGTAAAGTTGAAAGGTATGGCTATGGGACTACAGATGGTAAATGGTAAATGTTACATGGTAAATAATTCTGGATCTGAATACGCTATATGTTTATAGAGGGCAGGGTATCGATTGGAGTCAATGTGTGCGAACTTTAGTGTGGTTTAAGAGCATGGCTAGGGGTGTTGCCAGGGGCTGTGCCTTAAGGCGGACCAAAACCTACATTCTTAACTAGCATCCCCTGAATTTCTCCCTCCATGAGGAGGACCTTTTGCTAATTTTCACTGCTCCTGCTTCACTCTAATTCCAGATAATGGCGCCTATTTTAACTGTAAAGCTCTGCCTCCTGCATTCATTGCCACCGCTGTGTGTGGCAATGATGTCATTGCAATGACTGATCGCCTGCCATCTTACAGAGAAAGACAGCAAGAAATAAAGTGTTCCAGGATGATTTGAAAGGCAAAAAAATATCCATTTCTAGTTTTACACCCAAAGAAGGAATTATCTGCAGTGGTTTTGGGCAAATGTATTTTACAAGTTCAGTGGGTTTTGGTCCACTTTAAATGCAAACATTTTCCGTAGTGCACCGCGAAACATGTCCCTCTTTCCCATTTTCAAAATTTGGGAGGTGTGCATGGCAATGTTGATACCCCTAAAAGATGGAGACCGCCAGCCAGCTGACCCAGAACTCAGGAGGAAGCTTAGGCACAAGTCCCCAAATAGGGAAAATACAGCTGGGACTGTGCCAGAGAATCTCCAGTTGGTGGGGAAGATATAGCCAAAGTACAGGGGTGTATTGGAGTTTTTTTGGAAACAGTGTTGGCTGAAGATGTGCTACTGAAGTTTGCTGGACTTGTAACTTGCAGTGCTAATGATAAGAAGGATCCCTTGTTTTTTAACACACTTGAAAGTCCTTGCTCTTCATCCTAATCATGGGTAAAGAGACCCTACACGGGGCCAGAAGAACCTACTACTTGCTGCACCGCCAACTGATAGATGTGTGTGGGTTCCTTAGGCTTTTGTTACACATGACATGATAAACATTAGCATACCATCCAAATGTCCCTGATTTAGAGGGTCTGTCTCATTTTTGAGTCCATTTCCCCTCATTGATCTTCTCTGTCCATCTTTGAGGTGTAACATGCAGATCTGCATCAATAAATGATTAATTTGCCTTTTCAAAGTGTTTATATTGTTGCAACTGTTATATCCTATCACCTATTCATCAATCAATGATGGGGCATGGCTTAATTTAACAATTGTCACTCTTTTTCACCCTAAAAAGTTGGAAGGTATGCATTAGCCCTGAGGAATATATTTACATTCATCCAGAAACAGAGAGCAGATAATTTACTGGAAGAATTATGAGGCAAGTGTGGAGAAGGAGTTAATTGGGGGGATGCGTCTGCACTGGACATCCAAAACAAATTCAATAAATTATAGGTTCTCCTCAGATGAAATAAAACAGAGCAGGGAGCAGGAACGGCGGGTTACAATGGGGCGGGATGTGGTGAAGAGAATCACAGAGTATTCAGGAAGTGTGGGCAGCTTGGCACGTTCCTCCGCTCTCACAGCATGAGATGTTACAACTCATGGCCATTTCAAAAAGGAATAACCATGTGGTGGACTGTTCTGCTTAAAGGCAAAGGGAAGTGTTTTGGTCAGTTTTATTTTTTTTAGAAATTTTACAAGCCACAGGGTCCATAGTAAAGGTCTTATGAGACTCCCAAGGAAAATATCTGGATGCCTCTCAAAATACACTGGAGGCCAGGCTGGCTTTAACACCTTTATTATACACTGCTCGGAGATATCTCTGCTCCTCCTATACGAATCTAGAAAAGGGGTCCATCTTAGGGGCCAGACAAATAAAAAAAGGCCATAGTCACCGTTTGTCTTCTTTTGTTTCATCGGTTGGATACAATTCACTGGGTCTTGTGATTGAGTCCTGCAGCATCCACAGCCATTCCCTTATTAATTGGTTACATCAGTTGACAAGCTAACCCTCCAGCGGTCAACTCGCCGGTCACAATATATAGAGCACACCCACTCATTGCAATACAGGCAGAGGCCAGATTTACCTTACAGATAGTTTACCCCTTTAAATATGAAAAACTCGAACAACAGCAAACATCCCGAATGTCCAGACTCTGCAGTTATTCTCTGCTGACCCGTGTCTATCCATCATCCTTTTCCTTGCATCTGTCCTTTATCCTGTTCCTTGCACCTGCCAATCATCCATGGCACGAAATCCTGGCAATAACCCCATTACTTGGTCCTGTCCATCTTTCTGTTCCTGCACCTGGCAATAACACTGTTCTATACACATGCCAATCGTCATCTCCGTTGCCTCTGCCAATCATCCTGTCCCTTGCACCTGCCGATCATCCTGTCCCTTGCATCTGCCAATCATCCTGTTCATGGCACCTGCCGATCATCCTGTCCCAGGCATCTGCCAATCATCCTGTCCCTTGCACCTGCCAATCATCCTGTCCCTTGCATATGCCAATCATCCTGTCCCTTGCACCTGCCAATCATCCCGTCCCTTGCATCTGCCAATCATCCTGTCCCAGGCATCTGCCAATCATCCTGTCCCTTGCATATGCCAATCATCCTGTCCCTTGCACCTGCCAATCATCCTGTCCCTTGCACCTGTCAATCATCCTGTCCCTTGCACCTTCCAATCATCCTGTTCCTTGCACCTGCCAATCATCCATGGCACGCCATCCTGGCAATAACCCCCATTACTTGCTCCTGTCCATCTTTCTGTTCCTGCACCTGGCAATAACACTGTTCTATGCACCTGCCAATCGTCCTCTCCCTTGCATCTGCCAATCGTCCTCTCCCTTGCATCTGCCAATCGTCCTCTCCCTTGCATCTGCCAATCATCTCATCCCTTGCATCTGCCAATCATTCAGTTCCTTGCACCTGCCAATCATCCTGTTCATGGCATCTGCCAATCATCCTGTGCCTTGCACCTGTCAATCATCATATCCCTTGCACCTGCCAATCATCCTGTTCCTTGCACTTGCCAACCATCCTGTCCCTTGCATCTGCCAATCATCCTGTTCATGGCACCTGCCAATCATCCTGTTCATGGCACCTGCCGATCATCCTGTTCCTTGCATCTGCCAATCATCCTGTCCCTTGTCCCTGCCGATCATCCTCTCCCTTGCATCTGCCAATAATCCTGAAACTTGCACCTGCCAGTTATTCTGTCCCTTGCACCTGCCAATCATCCTGTCCCTTGCACCTGCCAATCATCTTGTTTCCTGCACCAGCCAATCATCCTGTCACTTGCACCTGTCAATCATCCTGTGCCTTGTACCTGTCAATCATCATATCCCTTGCACCTGCCAATCATCCTGTTCCTTGCACTTGCCAACCATCCTGTCCCTTGCACCTGGCAATAATCCTGTTCCTTTGCACCTGCCAATCATCCTGTCCATGTACCTGCCAATCATCCTGTTCCTTGCACCTGCCAATCATCCTGTCCATGTACCTGCCAATCATCCTGTTCCTTGCAACTTCCAATCATTTTGTTCCTTGCACCTGCCAATCATCCTGTTCCTTGCACCAGCTAATCATCCTGTCCGTTTCACCCGCCAATCATCCTGTTCCTGCACCTGGCAATAATCCTGTTCCTGCACCTGCCAACCTTCCTGTTCCTTGCACCTTCCAATCATCCTGTTCCTTGCACCAGCCAATCATCCATGGCACGCCATCCTGTCAATGACCCCATTACTTGCTCCTGTCCATCTTTCTGTTCCTGCACCTGGCAATAACACTGTTCTATGCACCTGCCAATCGTCCTCTCCCTTGCATCTGCCAATCATCATGTCCCTTGCATCTGCCAATCATCCTGTCCCTTGCACCTGCCAATCATCCTGTGCCTTGCACCTGCCAATCATGTACCTGCCAATCATCCTTTTCCTCGCTCCTTCCAATAATCCTGTTCCTTGCACCTTCCAATCATCCTGTTCCTTGCACCTTCCAATCATCCTGTTCCTTGCACCTGTCAATCATCCTGCCCCTTGCACTCGCCAATCATCTTGTCCATGCACCTGCCAATCATCCTGTTCCTTGTACCTTCCAGTCATCCTGTTCCTTGCACCTGCCAATCATCCTGCCCCTTGCACCTGCCAATCATACTGTCCATTGCACTTGCCAATCATTCTGTTTCCTACACCTGCCGATCATCCTGTCCCTTGCATCTGCCAATCATCCTGTCCATTGCACCTGGCAATCATTCTGTTTCTTGCACCTGCCAGTCATCCTGTTCCTTGCACCTGCCAACCATCCTGTTACTTGCACCTGCCAATCATCCTGTCCCTGGCACCTGGCAATAATCCTGTTCCTTGCACCTGCCAATTATCCTGTCCCTTGCACCTGCCAATCATTCTGTTTCCTGCACCTGCCAATCATCCTGTTCCTTGCACCTGCCAATCATCCTGTTCCTTGCACCTGCCAATCATCCTGTCCCTGGCACCTGGCAATAATCCTGTTCCTTGCACCTGCCAATTATCCTGTCCCTTGCACCTGCCAATCATCCTGTCCCTTGCACCTGCCAATCATCCTGTTCCTTGCATCTGCCAATCATCCTGTTACTTGTACCTGCCAGTCATCCTGTTACTTGCACCTGCCAATCATCCTCTCCCTTGCACCTGGCAATAATCCTGTTCCATGCACCTGCCAATTATCCTGTCCCTTGTACCTGCCAGTCATTCTGTCCCTTGCACCTGCCAAACATCCTGTCCATTGCACCTGCCAATCATCCTGTCCCTTTCACCTGCCAATCATACTGTCCATTGCACCTGGCAATAATCCGGTTCCTTGCACCTGGCAATTATCCTGTCCCTTGCACCTGCCAATCATTCCGTTTCTTGCACCTGCCGATCATCCTGTCCCTTGCACCTGGCAATAATCCTGTTCCTTGCACCTGCCAATTATCCTGTCCCTTGCACCTGCCAATCATCCTGTTCCTTCCACCTGCCGATCATCCTGTGCCTTGCACCTGTCAATCATCATGTTCCTTGCACTTGCCAACCATCCTGCCCCTTGCACCTGGCAATAATCCTGTCCCTTTGCACCTGACAATCATCCTGTTCCTTGCACCTTCCCATCATCCTGATCCTTGCACCTGCCAGTCATCCTGTCCATGTACCTGCCAATCATCCTGTTCCTTGCATCTTCCAATCATCCTGTTCCTTCCACCTGCCAATCATCCTGTTCCTTGCACTTGCCAATCATCCTGTTCCTTCCACCTGCCAATCATCCTGTTCCTTGCACTTGCCAATCACCTTGTTCCTTGCACCTGCCAATCATCCTGTTCCTTGCACCTTCCAATCATCCTGTCCCTTGCACCCGTCAATCATCCTGTTCCTGCACCTGGCAATAATCCTGTTCCTGCACCTGCCCACCTTCCTGATCCTTGCACCTTCCAATCATCCTGTTTCTTGCACCTGCCAATCATCCATGGTATGCCATCCTGGCAATAACCCCATTACTTGCTCCTGTCCATCTTTCTGTTCCTGCACCTGGCAATAACACTGTTCTATGCACCTGCCCATTGTCCTCTCCCTTGCATCTGCCAATCATCATGTCCCTTGCACCTGCCTATCATTCTGCCCCTTGCACCTGCCAATCATCCTGCCCCTTGCACCTGCCAATCATCCTGTCCCTTGCACCTGCCAGTCATTCTGTCCCTTGCACCTGCCAATCATCCTGTCCCTTGCACCTGCCAATCATCCTGTCCCTTGCACCTGCCAATCATCCTGTCCCTTGCACCTGCCAACCATCATGTTCCTTGCACTTGCCAACCATCCTGCCCCTTGCACCTGGCAATAATCCTGTTCCTTTGCACCTGCCAATCATTCTATCCCTTTGCACCTGCCAATCAACCTGTCCCTTGCATCTGCCAATCATCCTGCCCCTTGCATCTGCCAATCATCCTGTCCATTGCACCTGCCAATCATTCTGTTTCCAGCACCTGCCAATCATCCTGTTCCTTGCACCTGCCAATCATCCTGTTCCTTGCACCTGCCAGTCATTCTGTTCCTTGCACCTGCCAATCATCCTGTTCCTTGCACCTGCCAATCATCCTGTCCCTTGCACCTGCCGATCATTCTGTTTTCAGCACCTGCCAATCATCCTGTTCCTTGCACCTGCCAGTCATTCTGTTCCTTGCACCTGCCAATCATCCTGTTCCTTGCACCTGCCAGTCATTCTGTTCCTTGCACCTGCCAATCATCCTGTTACTTGCACCTGCCGATCATCCTGTCCATGTACCTGCCAATCATCTTGTCCCTTGCAGCTGCCAGTCATTCTGTCCCTTGCACCTGCCGATCATCCTGTCCCTTGCACCTGCCGATCATCCTGTCCCTTGCACCTGACAATCATCCTGTCTCTGGCACCTGCCAATCATTCTGTTTCCTGCACCTGATAATCATCCTGTTCCATGCACCTGCCAATCATCCTGCCCCCTGCATCTGCCAATCCTCCTGTCCCTTGCACCTACCGATCATCCTGTTCCTTGCACCTGCCAATCATCCTGTCCATTGCACCTGCCAATCATCCTGCACCCTTGCACCTGCCAGTCATTCTGCCCCTTGCACCTGCCAGTCATTCTGCCCCTTGCACCTGCTGATCATCCTGTTCCTTGCATCTGCCAATAATCCTGTTCCCTTGCACCTGGCAATAATCCTGTTCCTTGTGCCGGCCAATTATCCTGTCCTTGGCATCTGCCAATCATCCTGTTACTTGCATCTTCCAACCACCCTGTTACTTGCACCTGCCAATCATCCTGTCCCTTGCACCTGGCAATAATCCTGTCCCTTCCACCTGCCAGTCATTCTGTTCCTTGCACCTGCCAATCATCCTGTCCCGTGCACCTGCCAATCATCCTGTCCCTTGCACCTGTCAATCATCCTATCCCTTGCACCTGCCGATCATCCTGTCCCTTGCACCTGCCAATCATCCTGTCCCTTGCATCTGCCAATCATTCTGTCCCTTGCACCTGCCAATCATCCTGTCCCTTGCACCTGCCAACCATCCTGCCCCTTGCACCTGGCAATAATCCTGTTCCTTTGCACCTGCCAATCATCCTGTTCCTTGCACCTGCCAATCATCCTGTTCCATGTACCTGCCAATCATCCTTTTCCTTGCACCTTCCAGTCATCCTGTCCCTTGCACCTACCAGTCATCCTGTGCCTTGCACCCGTCAATCATCCTGTCCCTTGCACCTACCAATCATCCTGTGCCTTGCACCCGTCAATCATCCTGTTCCTGCACCTGCCAATCATCCTGTGCCTTGCATCTTCCAATCATTCTGTCTCCTGCACCTGCCCATCTTCCTGTTTCTGCACCTGCCACTTACTATGGCCATTTGTCTGCCAATCTACCTGCTCTTTGTGTATGCTCATCATCTTGTTCTTTGCTTGCACAGCGTTCATTTCTTTGTGTCTGTCAATCATCCTGTTCCTGTATCTCCAGTCTGTCTCTGATTTAGAGCCTTTAGGGTTGATTCAGCACCAAGTGAGAAATCTCGACCACTTTCATTGTCTACCTTGGGGCTGATTTAGCAACTGGATGTTAATTTTCACCTGGTGCTGAATGACTCCCAAGGTAGACAATGAAAGTGTCTGTCTGTTTCCTTTAATAAAATGTAGGAGTTTTCTCGCCTGGTGCTAAAAAACTACCCTTTTTTTCGACACCTTTTCAGCTTCTCGTGTCTAGCAGTCTCGGTTTTGAGCCTTGTAACTGGAGGTAGCCTACAGCAGAGCACACACAATCATGGGGGTTATTCATCAAGCCATAGCGCCAGGTAGCGACTGGCAGCTACAGGTAGCGAACGGTGAACGCCGGGCCCTGTACGCAATACCACATTTATCAAAGCGATTCCGGTGTGCGACTGTAACAGCGCCATGTAGCGTCCGATTCATCATCACAGATGGCTCAACGTATACCATCAGCGCTCTGGCTTCCAGATCGCCTGGTATTACCTGTCGCTCTCCCATACATTTCAATGGGCGTTACTTTTCTTCTCTTTAAACAGGGTTTTCTTTTTTTTTTTTTTAATCAAATCATTGTGTCACCTCTCCTGGTCTATTAAAAGTCATTTTTGAAAACTTTTTAGATTTTTTATATTTTTATGCAGAATTGTTACAGGTCTGGTATTAAAGTATTAATGTCACAATGTAATAACAATGTAATTCCATATGTTTTCGCTTTGTTATTACTGTATATGTGTTCAAAAACGGACTTAAATCACACAGCTTCTGGTGCTCTCACAATTTTGAGCGCCAGCGCTGTGTGAGGCTGTTTTTTTGAATATGGTTTGTGTTTGGTTTGAGTCGCACACACTGACCAGTCGCTACCATTCACTCCCATATAGCGCTGTACTGGTGTTATAGCGACTCACACATCAAATTCATCAATGCCTGCCAGCGACTGAGGCGCTCGGTAACAGCGAACCATATCCGATCACAGCGACTACTAGCGGTCGCTCTGAGCGCCTCGCTACAGACGCTCATCTGCTGGTACCTGCCGCTAGTAATGAATCAGCCTCCACGACTCCCTCTGACCTCATGGGCAAATCATGGTGATCTGTCCACTTTAAGGCTTTTCAGAGTCACTGTATCGCTATAAAAAATTGGTACCTAGTTATTTTTTTCTAATTCCTCTGTCAATCAATACACCCGAGCATCCGACATGACAGAAAGCTGTGGTGAGATGTTGTTGTGGCTCTGTTGCGATGTGCTGCGTGCCAGTTCAGCCACTTAGAAAACACTGTGGGAAACCTAAAACCTACAATAACAGATTGGTGGCCTTATTATAAAACTAGGTAAACAATGCGCTGGCCCAGGGAAGCCGCCCCTCCGGGTTTCCCGCTGGGACAGAGGAAGTCCTTCGGCCTATCTGCTGGTATGTGAGCGAGGGCGCGGCTGGCATGGCATGCGCCCCAGATATTTTTAGAAGAACAGATTGAACAAAAGCTTACTTTCGGCCAGCTTTCTGCTCAATATATTTCTACCCCCCCTTAGCTAAAATGAGCACAAAATGAGACTCCTAAGGGGGCATCCTGATACTTACCTTGATCCCACAGCACATGCTCCCAGTACATGCTCCCATCCTAAAGAGCTCCATGCTGAATTTTGGCTTACCAAGGATCTTTAACTGTAGAGGCATCCAAAATTGGAATGCTCCAGGGTAGCTAAAGTACTTTTTGACTATAGGTCTGCTTTAAGAGAATCAAGAACAGCTAAGGCCCTTATTTAACAAGGGATAGCGCCAGGTAGCGAATGGTGAGCGAACGGTAATGACGGTCACCGACACGAGAACGCCGGCTCCCCTCCGCAATCACACATTTATCAAGCCGATCCTGCTTAGCGACTGACAGAGCGCCAGATAGCGAATCATTCATCATTATTCCAGCCTCACCCCACAGCGCCAGCGAGCGACCTTGAACAGCGACAGGTATGACCTCTCGCTACCTGGCGCTCTCCAATGCATTTCAATGGAACAATCTTTAAATATTCTTAATTAATTGCTATTAATGTTTTTTTTTTTTTTTTTTTTTTTTTTAAATGTCAAAAATTCTGTGACCACTTCTGCAATGTTAGATATTTTTTTTAAGGTTAAAAAAAAAAAAAAAATTGTGCAGAATTGATATTACAGGTCTGATATTAATGTATTCATATTACAAAATGTTTTGAAAAACATGTTTTTTTTTTTCAAAAAATATGGTTGTTTGGGGGTTAAAAAACTACTTTTAACCCATGGCGCTATTAATTAATCGGCCTCCCTGTCCAGCAGTCCCCACTACAAGAGGCCGTGACAGATTCATTAGCTGGGGTCTTTAGTTCAGGAGTCTGGTATGCTGCAAGGGTGGGCAGCACCCCTTTCTCCGGGGTGATTTGGGGTGCCCCGCTATTTGTTTTTCCCAATATATCTGAGGATCCTGCGGCACATGCAAGGTTCGCGTGGTATCACTGGCTTCACGTGGGTGAGCAGGGGGGGGGGGGGGGTGAAGCACCCGGCATTCCATGCATTCAGAATAGATTGCCAGGTCAAAGAATCTTTTCTGATTGGCTGACATCACCCGGCAAACTATTCTGATCAGAGAAGAGGATGGGATGGTCGGAGAGGTAAGAGTACTCAACTTCCCAGGGCTTTCACACACAGGGACATCCCTACACAGGATTCGGCAGTAATCGGACCAAAACCCAGGTGAGTGAAAACCCCTTAAAGCAGACCAAAACCTATCCTAGGTTTTGCTTCGTGCCATTTTGGGATGCCCCACTGTGTAAAATCCCCAGATCTCCCATAATAACTTGAACTTCGTGGTCCAACGGCGCATGTGCATGCACTCGTCCGATAAGAGCCATTTGACGCAACTACGTAATTGGGCAAACAGCTCTCATGTGCTTCAAAGGGGAGCATAAGCAGGCACATACCCAGGGCTGTATTTACCATTAGGCAACCCTAGGCACGTGCCTAGGGTGGCAACCTGGAAGGGGGGAGGGCGCTGCCCTTACTACTGTAGTAAAGAAAGGAAATTGCAACTCCCATATCCTGAACATTAATGCCTCCTAACAAGCACCCCCCCAGCCACAGCAGGACGCAGAGTGTATTTGTGTGAAGGGGGGGCAATGGGTTGAACACAGGCCAGAGCATCTCCCCTCCACTGTGATGGTCATGTGACTCCTGTATGTCAGAATACAGTAAAAGTTGGAACATGCCTGCCTGCTCACATTTATGAAGGCGAATCTGGTGAGCAACTGGAACAGCGCCATGTAGTGTCCGATTCATCATTACAGGCGGCTCAGCGCTCTAGCTGCCAGAGTGATAGGTATTACTTCCTTCCTGATTCCAATTTTTTTTTTTTATTCTCGAATAATTGTGTGACCTCTCCTGGCCTCGAAAAAGTCATTTTTCAAAAGTTTTTTTTCATAATTATTTTTATGCAGACTTGACATTACAGGTCTGGCACTAAAGTGTTAATTGTCACAATGTTACAACAATGTCATTCCATGTGTTTTTGCTTTGTTACTGGTGGATATGTGTTCTAAAAAAAAACTATAATCACACAGCGTCTGGCCCTCTATGCTATAGCGACCAGATCCAGAGCGCTGACGCTGTATGCGGGTGATTTTTTGATGAACATGGTGTAAGTCGCTGACAGTCGGTTGCACTGAGCTGGCGCTACCTTTCGCTCCCTGCAACGCTGTACTGGTGTTAGAACGCCCAACATACATCTTATTCATCAATACCAGCCAGGTTACTACAGCGACTGAGGCGCTCTGTTGTTAGAACTGGTGTTAGAACGCCCAACATACTACTCATTCATCAATTACAGCGCCCGATAGCCGATCACAGCGTATACTCATCTGCCGATAGCTGGCGCTAATAATGAATCAGCCTGCCCGTGGAGTAACTAAATGTAACGGGGCCCTGGTGCGAACATTAAATGGGGCCCTTTCACAGCTCATGCAGTAAACTTTTTTTCTGTCTTTATGCAGGTAGACAACTAATGACTGAAACAGCAGAGATATATGGTGCGCTCTTTTTATAAATGATGCCAAATATGGTAAATAAGGTGGCGAAGCAACAGTCATGGGCCCCCCTGACCTTCTAGGCCCCGGTGCGGTCGCATCCACTGCACCCCCTCAAGCAGTGTAAGGGATTGTGAAAGGCACACAGTAAGCCTCTGATCTGAGGTCTGTGGGAAAGTCCATGTCTTGCACCTTGTACGCCCAGCTCCAGGCATTTAGTTATGGCTGAGGAGGGTGCGCACAGGGGATGCCAGAGGAGGCCAGCACATGCACTGTATGCAACGGGGAATCTAGTGGATTTCAAACAGCGGGGCATCCATAATCAGGATGGTTCGGGCTTTCATCCAATCCTAAAGTCCTAGTCCTAATTCAGTGGTTTCCAAACTTTTAAAAGCAGACCGGAAGCCTAAAAGACTCCAGGGCCGAACAATTGCCAATCCCCGAGGCATGCTAACTAAAGGCCGTGCATGTGTCATGGGAGCATGGAGCAAGGAAAGAATACCAGAGATTCATGGGGTTTCACACACAGGGGCATCCCAAATTGGAATGTCCCAGTAAAGCAAACCAACAAAATTTGGGGGCGGCTTTGAACTCCCCCCACAGGCCCCCAGATAGTCCGCACTCAACCCACAAAAGCATACAGCAAACTATGTACCAATATAAAATCTAAATTTATTTCTATACAAATGACTCATAGAAAGAGAATTAAACATGAATTTACAAGACAAAGGACATATTAAAATACATCAACACATTAACCCAAATGGGGGAGTTCCTTTCATTATATACATACATAAATAAACACCTTCCTAATCTTAGAATTAAAGTCTAAATCATTAAGTAACACTAAATGCCAGTGGAAATAAGGGGCAGGTAGCTATTGTTATAGCTGCCTGCCAGTAACATACTTACAGACAAAAAACGCTTGACATAGAAGAAAGTGCTGAGTGCGATATACTAACAAGAGAAATACTGTGCAAATATAATACAATGTATCAAAAAACATACACACATATAAAGACACTGAGAAGAGAAATATCTGCTCATGGGCAGACAGAGACCACTGGCCAAAGGATACAAAAATCAGTATATTAGATAAGGAAGGTAATACATCACCATTATTCACATCTCTAGCCTGGAGTCCCGCATGTACTGGCCTGCCGACGCGTTCCGTGGATCTCCCACTTCACCAGGGCGGGATTGTCCCAGTAAAGCAGACCAAAACCCATGTGAGTGTAAAACCTGCGCTCAATCATCCTGAATGCCAAGGCCATTGTTAACTGTGGGGGGCATCTCCATCCTAGCCATACTAATTTCTGCAGTTTTATCAAGGCCACTGTTAGTGTTGCAGACTATACGTCAGGCCGCTCATACCCCAATATTGGGCTCGTACCCAGGGGAGGGATTATCATTTCTGTGGCCCCATGCTAAGTTGTGCCTGGGGGCCATAATAAAAAAAAATTATAGCAAAATACAATATTAAAGGAGCACTATTGCGAAAAAATGGGCCAATGATAAAAATCCATATAAATATGCTGGATGGAGGGAGGAGAGGTCACTTATACACCCGGTATCGAGAAATATCCTGCCAGGCTTGTTTTTTTTATTTTAATGAAAGGAAGAGGACATCCCGGGTGACAGACTCTGTCACCCCTCATAGACTAAACCTGTCACCCTTGGATTTTATTCCTACCAGGGGAAGAAAACCACAAGCTTGGCGGGAGTTTTATTCAGTTCAGGTGTATAAGTGACCCCCTCCCCTTATGAAATAAAGTGTTTATATGGATTTTTAATATTACACAATTTCGTGATAGTGCTCCTTTAATGCACCTTGTTAGATATGTAGCCGTGCTAACATTCTCGCTTTACTGAAGCACACCTTTTTTTGAAATAAAGCAGAATTGTATTATTATTTTCATTGGGTATTTTAAGGTAAGGTTTACAGATTCAAATAATGGGAATTGATGGGTAGTGAGATACACTGGGGTGCAATACACAGCAGGCCTCTGTGCAATCGACCCAGAAGTGGCATGGGGCCAAAAATCAGCCCGGGATTTTATCAGCATCAGGCCTGCTTATGAGCAGTCAGTGGCATCTTTGCTGCTTCCTGGCCAGACAACCAGTGTGCTCCAGGACTGAGACCATAGCATTAGGGAGAGGACATGGGCTGGGGTTGCTTGGGTGAGGGGATAGAGTGGGAAAGTGGCTGTGGGGGGAGGCAGGGATTAGATGTGCTGATAGTAAAGGTAGGAGCTCAGACTGCTCCAAAGTAGTGCGCCCAACCGGGCATTTGCCCAGGTCTCCCTATGGCCAGCCCACCCCTGAACTGACCTATGGCCATTACACGGCATGGTCTCAGTGGGCTCCATTTTTGTGAGGGGCATTCCAAATCTGGATGCCCCCTAAGGATCATGCTATATGGAGCAATTTTGGTCCTGATTTTGGAGGCCCTGTCTGGGTACCACCCCCCCCCCCCCCTCACAGTTCGCTCATTACTTTCCTTGAACTGGCAAATGCACTGTTGGATCACCAGTTTGAGTTAACAGCCAAACCAGGGGGTTTCTTTCACAAACAGGGGCATCCCAAAGCCTGGGGCTGGAAATCCTGGGTTTTAATCTGCTTTAAACAGCAGTAGCAGATAGGATTAACATAGGGTTAGATTAAGTGATTTTAACCCCCCCCCAAAAAAGTTTCTATTGTTTTTAAAACCACATTGTGGCAGTTGGGGCAGTGGGCCCCCCCTGGGGTCTGAGGGCCCCAGCAGCTGCCTCGCCTTGCCGGGTACTGACGCCTGCCCTGACTATGAGGCCGATTCATTAATAGCGCCAGGTATCGACAGATGAGCGACAGTAGCGTTATTTTCACAGCGCCCGCTAGTATTCGCTGTGCTTGGCCGTTGTTCGGCTGTTGACAGCGACTCAGTCGGTGTGCGGTAATGTTGAATACGGGGTTAGGAGTCGCTGTTTGACAGGTTCCGCGCTGTATGGGAGCGCATGGCCATAGCGAACGGCTCCCAGCATATTCATTAACAAATCACGCTCCAAAAATTCTTGCGCTGTGAAATGCTTGTTTAAACCCCAGAGCGCTGGCGGCAATGGGTTAAAAGTAGTTTTTTAACCCCCAAACAACCATATTTTTGGAAAAAAAACAAACATGTTTTTACAAACATTTTGTAATATGAATACATTAATATCAGACCTGTAATATCAATTCTGCACAATTTTTTTTTTTTTTTTTTTTTACCTTAAAAAAAATATCTAACATTGCAGAAGTGGTCACAGAATTTTTGGCATTTAAAAAAAAAAAAAAAAAACATTAATAGCAAATAATTAAGAATATTTAAAGATTGCTCCATTGAAATGCATTGGAGAGCGCCAGGTAGCGAGAGGTCATACCTGTCGCTGTTCAAGGTCGCTCGCTGGCGCTGTGGGGTGAGGCTGGAATAATGATGAATGATTCGCTATCTGGCGCTCTGTCAGTCGCTAAGCAGGATCGGCTTGATAAATGTGTGATTGCGGAGGGGAGCCGGCGTTCTCGTGGCGGTGAGCGTCATTACCGTTAGCTCACCATTCGCTACCTGGCGCTATCCCTTGTTAAATAAGGGCCTAAGTGATTTTAACCCCCCCCCCCCAAAAAAAAAAAGTTTCTGTTGTTGTAAAACCACATTGTGCCAGCTGTCAGTGGGCCCCCTGGGGTCTGAGGGCCCCAGCAGCTGCCCCGCCTTGCCGGGTACTGACGCCTGCCCTGACTATATTTATTTCCTGACTTGCGTAAGACATGCGGGTCACCATGTATAGACCATACATTACATTTAAAGTAACAGTTATTCAAATGTTCAGTGTTTCCTCGTGTCCTCACCTTTTGGTCCGGGTAATATTGTATGCGTTGAGCAGGTATCTGATCGGTTCTCTGCCTCGGAGTCAACATCAACTGTAAGAGCCAAAAGTAAAGCAATGCAGAAGCCCAACTGAGTAGCTTTAGCTCCCGCCATGTTCTGAAGATGCTGAGGAACACTCCTGGATGTCCACGGGTCCAGTGCCTTCAGTGTAAGGAAGACAAGTCATTAATGCCCAGTAATTAGTCCTAACATGGAGTTTTATCATGAAGGGCTCTGTACAGTGTCAGGAATATTTATCCCATCCTGATGGATGTTTATGTTCTGTTATCTGGGTTGATGGAGCAGTCAGTGCTGACACTGTGGATGCTTACATGCAATTACACAGAAGAGCAAGAAACTGAGAAACACATGCAGAATTAAAGCACAACCCCTGCCAAAACTGTTTGTTCTGGAGAGGTTATAACCAATTTAATGGAGCTGTATTGCAAAATAGCACAATCCATATGTGATGGGTGGATACCATGGTCAACACTACACTTAGGAAACATTAGAGCCCTGTCAGTGGGATAGGCCCTGATAGTGATAGAAACTTTAATAATAGCAGTTAAATACAGAACTTAGGTGCCATTACATCAATCCACATGATAGCAGTGTTGCCTAAGGAATAAACTTAGGCCCTTATTTATGAAGGAATAGCGTCAGGTAGCGACTGGTGAGCGGCCGGTAATGACGGGCCCCGCCACGAGAACGCCGGCTCCCCACCACAATCACACATTTATCAAGCCAATCCTGCTTAGCGACTGAGAGATCATTCATCATTATTCCAGCCTCAGCCCACAGCACCAGCGTCTGACCTTTAACAGCGACAGGTATGACCTCTCGCTACCGGGCGTGCTCCAATGCATTTCAATGGAACAATCTTTAAATATTAATAATTAATTGTTATTAATGTTTTTTTTTTTTTTTTTTAATGTGAAAAATTCTGTGACCACTTCTGCCATTTTAGATCATTTTTTTAAGGGAAAAATTAAAAAAATGTACAGAATTGATATTACAGGTCTGATATTAATGTATTCATATTACTAATTCATTTAAAATACTTTTTTTTGTTTTCCAAAAATATGGTGATTTGGGGGTTAAAAAACTACTTTTAACACATCGCCGCCAGCGCTCTGGGGTTTAAACATGCATTTCACAGCGCTTGAATTGTTTGAGCGTGATTTTTTGATGAATATGGTGGAAGCCGGTCGCTCTGACCAGTCGCTATCATGCGCTCCCATACAGCGCGGAACCTGTCAATTAGCGACTCGTCACCCCGTATTCAACATTACTGCACACCGACTCAGTCGCTATCAACAACCGAACAATGGCCAAGCACAGCGACTACTAGCGGGCGCTGTGAAAATGCCGCTACAGTCGCTCAACTGTCGCTACATGTCGCTATTAATAAATCAGCCTCCCCGTCTAATTAGTTTAGCGTACCCATTAAAATAGATAAATAGAGACTTAGCCAGGTGGCATTGGCAACATTACCTGCCCTGCCATTGGTTGAGCCTAGCAACAAAGTTGGGTAAGGCAACATTTCAGAGGTTATATAAGGGAGAACCCAACCCTTCTAGAGTGTTCTTAGTTCTGAGTTCTAAACTGAAGAGGGGAAGTGTTAATGTAGTGAAGTGGGGGAAAGAACCTGAGATTGGAACTGGAAGCTGTAAAGACTGTTTGGTGTAACCAATGGATATTGCCTGTACTGGATTATGCTGCTTGATGATGGAAGCCCTCAAATAAAGATCCTGTTGATTGCATCAAGGAGTGTCATGTTCGACGACGACTGAATCAGTAAGTGTCACACCAACCTGGGTCGCCATACCCTAGGTCCAAGAACCCCCCTCGCTTCTCAGAGGGTGTGCCAATGGCCAGGCACGCGCCCGCTACAAGAGGTTATAACCAATTTAAAGGAGCTGTGTTGCAAAATTGCCCAATCCATATAAATAATCTGAATAGTGAAAGAAATAGTTACTTATGCAGCCAACTGATAAAATCCTGCCAAGTTTGTGTCTTTTCTTTCTCCTGGGAGAAATTAAATCCAGGGCTGACAGGAACTGTTCCACTTTTTAAGGGATAATCTGTACATTTCGATCCAGCCTCTGGGGATTACCACTTTAAAAAACTGGACAGAGCATTGTATGAAGGGTAAAAGCATCACATCAGAAGATTTGCAATAGCATTAAAGTGCTACTGCCGGCAAAGGTAATTGTTACACCATTGCGTCTGGCTACATTGGCGCTGACCTAAACTGTTTTCCGTTTTTAAATTGAAGAAGATATGGGGGTTTCAGCTTATGACACACCCCTTACATCCTGTTCCTCCAATCAGCTCAGCAGAGAGGGACAGAATTGCTCCATAGCAACTCCATAGCAACTCCACCTCCTCCAGCTTCATAGCCTCCCCACCGGTCAGCAGCAGAGAGAATCCACACTGCGCACACTGAGGGTATGTCAGAATCCATCGGGGGCATGGCCCCCCCCCCCCCCCCCCGTGCTGAGTGTTTGAGTGGTGGGGAAAAAGAATCAAGCCCCCGGAAATGGCAACCTTCCTGCCAAGCGGGGACACACATCTACCCTCACCATGTGACCCATTTTTCCCCCTGACGCTCACTCACGCAGCAGGGAGATAAGAAACATGAGCAGGGCCTACCACCCCACCTTCCTCCTTTCTCCCCCAGCCAATGCGAGGAGACAGCAGGACGGCGCCTGCTACCTCACCTTGGAATAACCCCCCTCCTTTACATTATTATTAAAGTAACACAGCGCTGCTCACACTTTTTACTCAGTAGCAATGTGAAAAATTGCGGATTCCCTCACATAAAGCAGAACAAAACCCAGAGCGGCCATCTGGGTATCCCAGATCGGGATGTCCCACTGTGTGAAACCCTTTTTACTCAGTAGCAACATGAAAAATGGCAGACTTCCTCCCTTAAAGCGGAACAAAGCCCCGATCTGGGATGCCCAGGGGGAAAACCAGTGGCCCCTCTGGGTTCATTTCCACTTTAAGGGGGAGTCCACCATTTGTCAAGTTGCTACTAAGTAACAAGGGTTTCACACGGTGGGGCATCCTGATCTGGGTTAACCAGGGGTAAGACCAGTGGCCGCTCTGGGTTTTGTTCTGCTTTCAGAGAAGGAGCCTTTTTTCACGTTGCTACTGAGTAAAAAGGGTTTCAAAAAGTGGAGCATCCCAATTTGGGATGCCTGGGGGGCTTGGATAAAAGTCTGTGTTAAACCCTTCCCACCTTGCAGCATGCCCCCCCCCCCCCTCCTAAAGGCATTGGTCTGGCCAGAAATGGACTACGAGAGCCAGTGCACAATCAGGCACCGCATACGGCATGTAACACATTTGGTGTGGACTACAAGTGCCAGCAGCCTGCGACGTGAGGTACAGACAAGTGGCTGGAGCTCCACAGCGACTGACACATGCCACACAGTTCAGGCCAAGGATGGGAAGAGAAAGGGGAGTCAGTAATTTAGATGCTTTTTCATGACTAAAATTGTCAGATGATAAGTATAATTTCTCTAAATGTTTGGACAATTTTCTTAGAATTTCCTGAGATCAGACCATCCATTCTTTTAAGTTTGATGTTTTTTTGATTAATAAGAGTACCATTAAGAGGCCGATTAATTAACAGCGGCAGGTAGCGACAGTTGAGCGACTGTAGCGGCATTTTCAGAGCGCCCACTAGTAGTCGCTGTGCTTGGCCGTTGCCGACTCAGTCGGTTTGCCGTAATGTTGAATATTGGGTGAGGAGTCGCTATTTGACAGGTTCCGCGCTGTATGGGAGCGCATGATAGCGACTGGCCATAGCGACCGGCTCCCACCATATTCATTAACAAATCACGCTCAAAAAATTCTCGCGCTGTGAAATGCATGTTTAAACCCCAGAGCGCTGGCGGCGATGGGTTAAAAGTAGTTTTTTAACCCCCAAACAACCATATTTTTGGAAACCAAAAAAAAACACGTTTTTTAAATAATTTTGTAATATGAATACATTAATATCAGACCTGTAATATCAATTCTGTACATTTTTTTTTTTTTACCTTAAAAAAATTATTTAAAATGGCAGAAGTGGTCACAGAATTTTTCACATTTAAAAAAAAAAAAAAGAATAACAATTAATTATGAATATTTAAAGATTGTTCCATTGAAATGCATTGGAGAGCGCCAGGTAGCGAGAGGTCATACCTGTCGCTGTTCAAGGTCGGACGCTGGCGCTGTGGGCTGAGGCTGGAATAATGATGAATGAGTGGCTATCTGGCGCTATCTCAGTCGCTAAGCAGGATTGGCTTGATAAATGTGTGATTGTGGTGGGGAGCCGGCGTTCTTGTGGTGGGGCCCGTCATTACCGGTCGCTCACCAGTCGCTACCTGTAGCTATTCCTTCATAAATAAGGGCCTATGTTTTTTTAGCTAAAGAGGAGCCAACTTTATTGTCTGATCTGTACCATTTATGTCTTAGGTAGCTTAACTGATATTCAGCTCTATTTGTGAAGCATAATTCCAATTCTTGTCTGATCTAATTTGATTCTGTTTTGTTTTTTGGGATATTAGGGTTGATTCAGAGCCCCTTTCTCACCTTTTTTTGTGTGAAAATTTCCTTTCTCGTTCATTTTTTCCCCTCGTTTGATTCAGCAAAGCCTTTTCTCTGCGAGAACTTTAGTGTGAGATGTTTTCATTTTTGCATGATTTTTCGTTTGGTAGCAAGATCTCCATAAAAATGATGAGAAAGGGGCTCTGAATCAACCCTATTGTTGGAAGCATTTAGATGAAAACTTGAGGGGCCCTCAAGTTACGCCCTTGAAATCCACGGATATGCAAATTGCGATAATTTGGTCATTTGTTTTTGTGGCATGTAGGATCAGAAGATTATTGTAAAAATATACTCGTCTGTAATAATCCTTGTTCCATATAATTTGGGCTCTTTTAAATAACTTTATGTAAGTCAGTCTGCTGACTCATTTCTTTAGAAAGTATCTAAATTTGGATGAATGGAGATCAAAATGCAGGCCAGTCCCACTGAGTCACCCACATTGTAATACCTAAATACAGCCATCGCCAAAACAGGCAGGTTGATGCGTCACTTCTAGGTTTGGCATGTGTAAAAATGTCCTCGCTTCTCGACCTTTCACTAAAGAGGAACTAAAATCAGCCAATGCTTACCACATCCTAAATCCCTTGTAAGGCTGCCATTCAGGGGGCCACAGGCAACCATTCAGGTTTGATATGCAATCCAGTTGGTCACCAGCATAAGAATGACTGACACAGTCACTGGCACATATCAGAAGTTTAGCAATTGGGGCTGCTGTCATAGTTTTGGGGGTTTTATAGGGCGAGTGGCAATCCACCCGTGGGGCAAAAGGTGCACTTGCTGCCCGGGATCCCTGATCAGAGGCTGCATTTGAAATTTTCCTCTTTTTGACTGGGAGGCCGATTCATTAATAGCGGCAGGTAGCGGCAGTTGGCCATTGTTCGGTTGTTGAGTCGGTGTGCAGTAATGTTGAATACGGGGTGACGAGTTGCTATTTGACAGGTTCCACGCTGTATGGGAGCGCATGATAGCGACTGGTCAGAGCGACCGGCTCCCACCACATTCATCAAAAAATCACGCTCAAAAAATTCTCGCGCTGTGAAATGCATGTTTAAACCCCAGAGCGCTGGCGGCGATGTGTTAAAAGTAGTTTTTTAACCCCCAAACCACCATATTTTTGGAAACCAAAAATAAAAAAAATTATAAATAATTTAGTAATATGAATACAATAATATCAGACCTGTAATATCAATTCTGCACACATTTTTTTTTTTTTTTTTACCTTAAAATAGTTAACTAACATGGCAGAAGTGGTCACAGAACTTTGCACATTAAAAAAAAAAAACATTAATAACAATTAATTATGAATATTTAAAGATTGTTCCATTGAAATGCATTGGAGCGCGCCAGGTAGCGAGAGGTCATATCTGTCGCTGTTCAAGGTCGGACGCTGGTGCTGTGGGCTGAGGCTGGAATAATGATGAATGAGTGGCTATCTGGCGCTATCTCAGTAGCTAAGCAGGATCAGCTTGATAAATGTGTGATTGTGGTGGGGAGCCGGCGTTCTCGTGGCGGTGCCCGTCATTACCGGCCGCTCACTAGTCGCTACCTGTCGCTATTCCTTCATAAATAAGGGCCTAAGTAACTACTCAAGGGCTTATTTGTCACACACTATTGTTGAAGGGCAAGAATTTTTTATATTTAAACTCTCTGTGATGGCTCCTCTTGTAAATATGGATATTATGTAGTTAGAGGCTTCAATTGATTCTGCAGGCAGCTAAAAAACAACCTTTTTGTTGGGGATACTGCGCAACAGCTCACAGCTTGTCTCTGTATGTGATCTGCATCAATTTTGCTAGGATAATGCAGTTTACATTTATAACAGTAGATGGCAATGTTACATATATCTGTGTTTAGTCTCTGTTGTACAATCACTACTGCATGTTGTGTTTCCTGCACATTGAGATCTCTATGACTTAGGCTCTTATTTAACAAGGGATAGCGCCAGGTAGCGAATGGTGAGCGAACAGTAATGACGCTCACCGCCACGAGAACGCCGGCTCCCCTCCGCAATCACACATTTATCAAGCCGATCCTGCTTAGCGACTGACAGAGCGCCAGATAGCGAATCATTCATCATTATTCCAGCCTCACCCCACAGCGCCAGCGAGCGACCTTGAACAGCGACAGGTATGACCTCTCGCTAACCTGGCGCTCTCCAATGCATTTCAATGGAGCAATCTTTAAATATTCTTAATTAATTGCTATTAATGTTTTTTTTTTTTTTTTTTAAATGGCAAAAATTCTGTGACCACTTCTGCAATGTTAGATATTTTTTTTAAGGTAAAAAAAAAAAAAAATTGTGCAGAATTGATATTACAGGTCTGATATTAATGTATTCATATTACAAAATGTTTGTAAAAACATGTTTTGTTTTTTTTCCAAAAATATGGTTGGGGGTTAAAAAACTACTTTTAACCCATCGCCGCCAGCGCTCTGGGGTTTAAACAAGCATTTCACAGCGCGATAATTTTTTGAGCGTGATTTGTTAATGAATATGCTGGGAGCCGTTCGCTATGGCCATTCGCTGTCATGCGCTCCCATACAGCGCGGAACCTGTCAAACAGCGACTCCTAACCCCGTATTCAACATTACTGCACACCGACTGAGTCGCTGTCAACAGCCGAACAACGGCCAAGCACAGCGAATACTAGCGCGCGCTGTGAAAATAACGCTACTGACGCTCATCTGTCGCTACCTGGCGCTATTAATGAATCGGCCTCTACTTTTTCCTGTCTATGTTATCCACCATATAATGTGAATTCTCTTACTACACTAATGTTCCAGTAAAGCCAGTTCCTGTTACACCACAAATGTCTATTTGGAGTTGACTCCCCTTCCCCCAGAACATGCAACACTTTTGTCATGCGCAGTTAATTAGTGTCAGCCCAGCGCTCAGTAACTCACCTGATCACTGGCACTGAGCCCCCATCTCAGCCACCAAATTGTGCCCCGTCCAGGGTGTGAGCTTGTAGATGGGTTTGATGGTGGGTCGGGATTGGAGTGTTGGATTTATTTGCACACTTGGATTTCTACGGTGCCACTGCTGGCCTTGCACCTCTGCCCACTGTTGGATTATAAGTGAATGGTAAGCAGTGTGGCTGCCCAGAGATACACTGTAGAGAATGGGGGGGGGACATGGCATGGCCCTGTGACTGATGGCAGGGGGCATGTTCTGGCACGAATGCGCTGGTTAATGGCGGTTGAGGCTTGGACAGTGTGGGATGCAGCGGCTAAGGCAGGGCCAGCAATCAGGTGAGTTGCGGATTGCCAGACAAGCACTGATCAGTTGTGCAGGACAAAAGGTGAATAGCCTTATGTTTTATAGCTGACCACTAAATGCAATATTGCTCAATTTTAATAAAAAATCCTTCAACCTTGTGGTTTTCTTCTCATGGGTGAAATAAAATCCAGTGGTAACAGGTTTCTGAGTGTGCCATTCCACTTCCACTTTTTACCCATGATGTATATGATCTTTTAACCCTTTAACTGCCAGCCTACTTGAGATTTTGAGCTCTGTATGTTAGATTTTAACAGGAATTTCCAGGGATTTCCATAAATGATATTTTGTGTTTGGCCTTTATCATTGAATGTCTTGTTTCTAAATTTTTCTGTGCTTTCATAATATTTTTGGGTAAATTCTTTTTAAAATTTATATTTTTCAAATTTTGCCGTGTTTCTTTTGAATAAAAAATTTAATTAAAAAAAAAAATCATATTGTGTGTAAAAGGCCAATTTCTCCTGATTTCCATGCTACCACATATGTATCAGTAGACACCCCTGCCAAGGAGACACTCCAAACTGAAAAAACTGCGCTTTATGACATGTTTAAATAAAATACAACTACTATCCACACTATCAAGGGTTGATTTTATTTTAAAATGACTTCCGGGGAGATACCCCATGCGTTTTTTTTTTAATTTAAATTTTTGTATTAAATTCTTAAAAATTAAAAGAACTGTGTGGGGTCCCCCCTTCCCAGTAAAACCAGCCTGGGCACCAAATGTGGGGGCTAGACCAGGGCACAGGGGCCAGCTGGTCTAGCCTCCGGCCCTGAAGGCTACAAGCCCACATATCCCTCATGGGCTGTAGGCTCTTCTGCTCCTCCTTTGGAGAGACTTTGGAGAGGCAGGTAATGGGGCTGGAGGTTAATAGCAAATCACCCACTGGCTGCCAGCCCCTCCTGAGGTGTATCAAGCAAAAATGGTGTCTGTTAAAAGTTTTTTTCTTCTCTACTTACCTCTGGTCCAATGCCGAGCTTTGTGTCCTACGCTGATAACCTCCGCACTGAGACTGACAGTTGGAAGTGATCGGATTATGTCATATTCTGACACCCTTCCTGCAGTGTCCAGCAAGATGGCAGAAGCTGGCGCGTGCGTCAGGGAATGAGCATTCTTTTTCCCGCTGAAGACCCTGGACCTGCAGTTGGAGGCCCGCAGCGGGAAGTGGAGATCCCTGGCACTGGATCCAGGAGGGTTTTTTCACTTATTAGTGAGAGTAAAATGGCAAGAACGTATATTCTATATGCTTGGCACTGTATGGTAGGAGAAGCGAGAGCGTAGAACTTTCACTGTGATCTGCCCGCACACTCCATTCACTGCAATGAGGGGGGCGTGGCAGATCACCGCGACTAATGGCGGGGGCTTTGTCACATCGGAGGGAGTCAGGAAGAGACTCAAGGCAAGAGAGCGGTGCTGTGTGTGGTGCCAGGCTGTGAGGGACCTGCATCCAGCCTTTCAGGTGAGCACTGCAGCTCCAGACTAGGAGTCCGCGTGGGAAAAAAAATATAGCTTTTTTTTTTGTGAAATTGTACTTGAAAGGGTTATTAATTTGTTTTGGGTATATTTTATTTATTCATTTAATAAACCAAATGGCTTATTCCACACCGGAGCTTTCGCCTGTGAAACACTGCCTACAATAACCTACAGGTGCTTTCACATTTGGGTTTGGCTATTGCAGAGAAATCACATCACCCCACAAAAGCCTTGCCAGCAGTGTTTCCATTCTATATTCTATTGAGTGCAATCATGAACGCTAATGCAATTTCGGAAACGCATACAAAACACCCCTGTGTGAAACCGGCCTATCTGATTTAGCAATACAAACTTAAACCGGACCAACACCCGTCATTACATTAACGGGTGTCGGTCCGGCTCTTTGCTGCTAGAAAGAAGCTCGAGAACGCTGGAGCCCCCTCGCACCCAAATGCTCAGGATACGTATAATACTCACATTTCTAACGAGCCAGCGCCGGGAAAGGAGTCCCATGATTGGCCGCCAGCCAGTCACGTAGGCTGTAGTCGCATTCTCTGTGCCAGCCGCCGGCAGGACTCGCCCGTGTGACCGGCGGCGGCCAATCACGGGACTCCTTTCCCGGCACTGGCTCGTTAGAAATGTGAGTATTATACGTATCCTGTACATTTAGGTGCGAGGGGGCTCCAGCGTTCTGGATGCCCCCTCGAGGTTCTTTCTAGCAGAAAAGAGCCGGACCAACACCCGTTAATGTAATAACGGGTGTTGGTCCGGTTTAAAGCAATAACTGTTTTAAAGAGGTAAAAGTAAACCCACGCACACCCACAAGAAAGCAGCCACATCGGCAGAAAACATCTGGTTTGCTAACATAATACAATTAGTTTCACTATGACAAAAAACGAAATTGCTGCATCTATAATATGGAGGTGATGTAACGTCATAGAAGGAAACCACGTCCTCTTTTATGTGGGCAGGTAGGTAGAGGATGGCAGGAGGTGAGGGTTTTTCTTGAACCACTTTGGTAACAGATGATAATGTCGGACTGAGGAAACCAAAACAATTTGCTGCTAACCACTGGAGGGAACTCCCTGAACGGCCTGTCTAAATATGGCTGATAGTAGAGGCTGTCTGCTGAAATGTTTATGATGTCCTGGCTTTGGGAACTCTGTCTAAATGTATCCATGTTGTTATCCTCTGTTCAGCGAAGTCCAAATGAAAACCCAGCCCCCAATCCAAATTGTGATTTTATAATAATTTAAAAAGTCAAAGAAGATTTTAGGTTTATGTACACCTAGGCCCCTAGGGCATGGATGCCCTTTCCCCCATTCAAGGAGCAATAGGAAGCCCAGGATTGAGCATAATTACCCACCGTGCTCCTGTGTGGCTCCTGCACTTTAATAACCATTGATATCTTATTAAATCATCTTCTTTACCACCACTTACAGCCAACATTGTGTACACTTAAAGCGGAACAAAACCCAGGAATTTGACTTTCCCGGGCTAGTACCCTGAGGCATAGCAAATCGGGATGGCCCATTGTGTTAAACCCCCCAGAAATCCCACTAAAACTCACCTTTCCCCACTCCAATGGCACATGCACGGGTTCTGGTCCGATCGGAGCCCTTTGCTGTTCTTGCTTCCATTCAGCAAAGCAGCCATAATAGTAACATAGTATGTAAGGCTGAATAAAGACTTTAGTTCATCCAGTTCAGACTGTTTATCTCCTTCCAGTGGTCTAGTAGCCATAGCTGGAAATGTTATTACATGCCAGGAAGGCATCAAGACCACTTTTGAACGTTTTTACTGTATCCATCATTATTACCTCCTCTGGCAGCGAGTTCCATAGTGTCACTGCTCTTACAGAGAGGAATCCCCTCCTATGTCGGTGGAGAAAGCACCTTTCCTCTAACCTTAGTAGATGCCCTCAGGTTATGGTTACACTCCGAGGTATAAATAGATTGTGGGACAGATCTTTGTATTGACCCCGAATATATATATATACATTAGATCACCCCTCAGGCGTCTTTTTTCTAGACTAAATAAGCCTAACTTGGACAATCTTTCCGGGTACTCTAGCCCCCGCACCCCTTTTATTAACTTTGTTGCCCTTCTTTGAACGCACTCCAGTTCTGATATGTCCTTCTTAAGCACAGGTGCCCAGAACTGTACACAGTATTCCATATGGGGTCTGACCAGTGACCTGTACAGGGGTAAGATGATGCTCTGGTCATGAGCCCCTATGCCCCCCATGATCCTATTTGCTTTGGCAGCAGCTGCCTGGCATTGATTACTACAGTTGAGCTTATTGTTAACTAAAACCCCTAGGTCCTTTTCCATTGTTGTTTTACCAAATGTTTCTTTATTTAGTGTGTAATCATGGCACAGATTTCTCCTTCCCATGTGCATAACCTTACATTTATCTGTGTTAAACTTCATAGAGCACAGGAGGCCAGGGATATGGGCGATAGGGCAGCGAGCTCCCGCCCCAGCCTATCTGAATGGCAGGGGCGGGAGCACGTGCACGCCGCCAGGGATGCAGGGCATGCAGCAGCTTGTGCTCCCTATTCAAAACAATGAGAGCCGTCTGCCAAATGATGTAGTCACAGCAGAGGCTCTCATTGACATGAGCCTGCGCATGCACAGTTGGAGCACAGAAAGGTGAATTTTTATGGGCTACCTGGGGGGTTTCACACAGCAGGGCAAGTGTCCGGTGGGTTTTGTTACTCTTTAAAGTGGACCATATGTCGCCCCTAGAATCTGAAGGACTGGGTGGATCCTCCCCCCCCCAGGGGCCAAAGCATGCAATGCTTAGCCCTGACTTACTTGTTGTGGGGCCCAAAAGCCAGGATTTTACTGGCCCCTGGCAACCCCACAAGTCTGAGACTCATTGGCAGAAGTGGATAAGGACACACCTAATCCAATGGTAGTAATGCTTTAGTATTGTTGGGTGCAGATAATTTGGCAGGGATGGTTATGACTCCCCACAGCCATGTTGAGCTGAGGCTATAGCATTGGGGTAAAATATAGGTCACTTTTTCTTGGCTAGGGGGTACAGTGGGGCCAGGTACAGTGCTGATGGGGTGAATAGGGAGGCAGGGATTGGATAGGGGTGGTTGAAGCATCAGCCCCAAAGCATCTAGCCCACTGGGAATTCTTTCAGGTCCCTGTCCCATGTCTCAATGACTTGCTTGAGGGGTTTGCTTGAGGTGCCAGTGGAACCCTGCTAATGGCTATTAGCTGGCTGTGGTGGTGGTGGGGGGTTGGATTTTTAAAACAGACGTCTTTATCTTATACTAAAGAATTAGAATACTAATGTTGCAGTAGAATAGTGAAGATTTCTTAGAATAGTGAAGAGTCCTTAACAAACAAATCATTGTACATTGCCTTGCGGTTCCTAATAGAAAAGCCCTCCCTGCCAACACAGGCCCCCCCTCATCCTCAGTATATTAAATAGGAGGCTATGTTAGATCTGAGAGCTTCTCATCCTTACCTTAGTAAAGCAGCCGCAAGCTTCAGCTCGGGGGTTTCGGCTTCTCCTCTGTAACTGAGGCACCTTTCTCTGTGCCAGCAGCTCACAGAAGAGCTCCTTTCATTTCTCGGGAGAGGCGCTTCTTACACAAGCACTGGAGGTTTGGCAGCCATGGATCCTTGAAGAAAGAGTAAAACTCCAAAAAGCTATTCCGTTGTTTATGTAGCATTAGTAATATCGCTTGCCATTTATTTTTTTTTTAGGAAAAGATTTTACTCTAGTGGAAAATTTGATGATGGTTTAAAATCAAGCAGCTATTGCAGCTGAAATTGTACAAAAACATAGAGTGATATATAAAAGTATTGACTCCTGTTATTGCGTACTTGTCACACTGGGTGGTTCCTGGTCAATAAACACGTGTAGGAAGGTCAGGAAAATAGATTTCTACTAGTTTCCCTAGATTGCTGTATTTATGTGCCTTGTGCCACTAACTCTTGGATGAATATATATATATATATATATATAGAGAGAGAGAGAGAGAGAGAGAGAGAGAGAATTTCTTGAAAAAGTATTCATAGCCCTTGAACTTTTCTTCTTCTATAAACATTACACAAACATAAATGTACATTATTTAAAGAGCAGAAGATTAACAGGCTGATTCATTAATAGCGCCAGGTATCGGCAGATGAGCGTCTGTACACCGCTACCGCTAGCAGACGCTGTGATCAGCTATCGGGCGCTGTAACAGAGCATCTCATTCGCTGTAGTTACCTGGCCGATATTGATGAATGAGATGTATGTTGGGCGTTCTAACACCAGTACAGCGCTGCAGGGAGCGAAAGGTAGCGGTAGCTCATTGCGACCGACTTTCAGCGACTGACACCATATTCAACAAAAAAACACACACACACCGCGTCGGAGCTCTGGATCTGGTCCCTATAGCATAGTGCGTCAGACGCTGTGTGATAAAAGTCTGTTTTTGAACACATATCCACCAGTAACAAAGCGAAAACACATGGAATGACATTGTTGTAACATTGTGACATTAATACTTTAATGCCAGACCTGTAACGACAATTCTGCAAAAAAATCTTAAAAATCTAAAACGTTTTTAAAAATGACTATTTCTAGGCCAGGAGAGGTCACACAATTATTTGTTATTTGAGAAAAAAAAAAAGAAAATAAACACAAAAAACCCTGTTTAAACAGAAAAAAAGGAACTTCCATTGAAATGTATGGGAGAGCGACAGGTTGCGACAGGCAATACCTGGCGCTCTGGAAGCTAGAGCACCGGCGCTATATGCTGAGACGCCTGTAATGATGAATTGTACGCTACATGGTGCTGTTAGAGGAGCTCAGCAGAATCGCCTTCATAAATGTGGTATTGCGTATAGCGCCCAGCGTTCACCAGGCGCTGCCTGCTGCTATGAGGCACTAACTGGCGCTATCCCTTGATGAATAAACCCCATAGTATTTTTTAAGTGTAAAGAGGATGATGCATGCCTTTCTCACATTTTTACAAAATAGAATACTGAAAAGTGTGGTGTGCATATGTATTCAGCCCCCCCCCCAAGTCAATACTATGTAGAACCACCTTTAGCTAAAATTACAGCTCCAAATCGTAGAGAGTATATCTCTACCAGCTATGCACATTTAGACGCTGACATTTTTGCTTATTCTATGTAAAGTAGCTTTAGCTCAGTAAGACGGAGAGCGTTTGTGAAAAGCGGTTTTCAAATCATGCCATGGATTCTCAATGGGATTTAGGTCTGCACTATGACTGGGCAATTCCAATACATGAATGGGCTTTGAATTAACCATTTCATTGTAGCTTTGACTGTATTTTTAGGGTCGTTGTGCTAATGGAGGATCCCAGTCTCAAATTTTGCAGCCTCTAACATGTTTTCCTCCAGGCTTGCCCTTTATTTAGCTCCATCCATCTTCCCATCATTTCTGACCAGCTTCCCTGTCCCTGCTGAATAATAGGGTTGATTCAGAGCCCCTTTCTCACCTTTTTTTTTGCGTGAATATTTCCATTCTCGTTCATTTTTTTCCCCTCGTCTGATTCAGCAAAGCCTTTTTTCTGAGAGAACTTTAGTGTGAAATGTTTTCATTTTTGCATGATTTTTCGTTTGGTAGCAAGACCTCCATAAAAATGATGAGAAAGGGTCTCTGAATCAACCCTAATATCCTCCCCACAGCATGATGTTGCCACCACCATGTGTCACAGTGAGGATGGTGTGTACAGGGTGATGTGCAGGGTTAAATTTCCACCACACGTGGAGGCTGATTCATTTCTAACGCCAGGTATCGGCAGCTGAGCGCCTGTATAGCGGCGCTTAGAGTGACCGCTAGTAGGCGCTGTAACAGAGCGCCTCAGTCGCTGTAGTAACCTGGCTGGCAGGTTATGTGATGTATGTTGGGCGCTCTAACACCAGTACAGCGCTGCAGGGAGCGAGAGGTAGCGACCGACTCTCAGAGCTCCACACCATACTTCGTCAACGCTCTAAATCTGGTCCCTATAGCATAGAGCGCCAGACGCTGTGTGATTAAAGTCTGTTTTTGAACACATATCCACCAGTAACAAAGCGAATGACATGGAATTACATTGTTTTATCACTGTGACATTAACACTTTAGTGCCAGACCTGTAATGACAATTCTGCATAAAAATATAAAAAGTCAAAAAAGTTTCTAAAAATGTTTGCTTGCAGCCAGGAGAGGTCACACAATGATTTCAGGAAAAAAAAATTAAAAATGTCAAACATGCTGTTTAAACACAAGAAAATGAACGGCCATTAAAATGTATGGAAGAGCAATAGTGAGCGAAAGGTAATACCTGACGCTCTAGAAGCTAGAGAACCGGTGCTTTCTGCTGAGCCACCTGTAATGATGAATCGTACGCTACATGGCGCTGTTACAATCACTCACCATATTTGCTTTCATAAATGTGGTTTTGCGTACAGCGCCCAGTTTTCATCAGGCGCTGCCTGACGCTACGAGGCGCTACCTGGCACTATCCCTTCTTAAATAACCCCCATAGTGTTTTGTACTTAAACCAAAAAGTAAAACTTTGGCCACATCTGACCAGAGCAACTTGTTCCACATGCTTGTTGTGACACCTACATAACTTGAGGCAGACTGGAAATGAGACTTATGGCTTGCTTTAAAACATTTCTTTTAGTAGTACACAGCACCCCACTCTGACAATGTATTTTGTTTGTGTGCTCCAGGGCAGTGTTTGGCTGGGGGCACCCAGGCATTGGGGGCAGGACAGAAGAAACCTTTGAGTTGAGCCCTGTGAGCTTTTCAGTGTTCAGTTCAGTTAAAAATAGAGGACGGGAAGAAGTGAGAGACAGGTTAACCCTTGTGAAGCTTTATTAGATGCTTTGATTTGCTTGAGAGATTACATGTATCTTGAACTGATTCATTCCATCAGTGTGATTTTTTTCCAGAGTTCATGTAACCCGGAAAACAAAAAAAGTCACTTCTAAGTGCAGGACCAAAGGAAAAAAACTAAATGTATGGAATGGATCATGGTCACATCTATGCAACACAGTTTCTTTACCCAGCAACAGCCCTGCATCCTCCACCCACCCTGGGCATCTTCACAAGGGAACCCCATCTCATCAGCTTCCAAAAATCATCTGTTTACTCACCCTGCAGGGTCCAACAGAATTTATTTGGTGAGACCGCGCATGCCCGGATTAAGTGGCCTTTCTTCACTGACCGGCATGTTGATCATGTGGTGATGCGGACTTTAGTGTAGGTCTGCATGTGCCAAGGGATCAAGGAAATAGGTGTAAATACAGGACCCCTGGGGGGGGGGGGGGGAGGGGGGGTTGGTGTCACAGAGCAAGGCACTGGGAAGGCATGCAGAAGTTCAAAGACCTCACCCTCCCTACCCATCCAGAATATGTCACTCTTCTCATGATTTACCTTGGAATAAAAAGGAACGACTTGATCTTTGTAAAGAGGCATTTCCTGTCATTACACATTAAAGGTTACTGACTTGGGGGCAGACTGGAGATTCACCTCAGAGCCACCTACAGATGGTACAGGAGTGGGCATAGGGACCTCCGGAACCCCCAAATGAGTGGGGGGAGGAACCGCAGATGGGGCAGCATGGGAATGTTCCTGCTCATCCAGCCGCGTCATTTCCTGTACCACTTTCCTGTCCAGGTTGTGCCAGGCCTCAGGACACCGAAGAATGGCCACGCTGGTTTCACAGATTGCAGCTGTTGGTGTTACAATCCTTAGCACATGTCCGAAGCCCTGGCACAGCAAGAACCTCAGAAGTGAGCAGGAGGAGCTGAAGTGACTCTTGTCCCCACATTTATGGCAAACCTTGGGCTGACCTGAATAAACTATTAGTTGTCATGTGGACAGATCCTCCCATCTGAGCTGTGGATCTCTGCAGCTCCTGTGTTTGAAAATGTAGAAAACTTGAAGGGGTATAAATTGTCTTCCAAGACACTGTATATATATGGTGTGCAGGAGACAGGTACACAACACAATCTCCTGTCCCCTCACAATTTCATTTGTTTGTGTGCTCCAGGGCAGTGTTTGGTTAAGAGGCTGGGGGCCTGAATAAAAGTTGGTCAGCTGGTCACGGCCAATACAGGCAGAAGATGTCAGGTGAGTGACCTGGTTGCCTCAGGGTCACTGACCAGCCCCCAGTCCAGATGTTCCAATCATCCAAGATCTTCTTCAGGGGGTCAAGAACATCACCATATTGTTTCAGCCAGACAGTTGGATCAGAGGGGGGAATGGACTTGTTTTTTATGAGCTGCTTTCTGGAGACAATTGGCAATTGGGAGTGCAGCAGCTGCATCCCTAGCAGCGCGCGCGTTCACGTCCTATCTGACTAGCTGGGGACGGGAGCGCGCTCACAGCCTGAAGATGCGGGGTTGCGGCTGCCAGATGTTTACATCCCCGAGGGCACCAGGAAGCAGGTGAGTCCTGTGGCACCCTGGGCGTGGGGGGGGGGGGGGGGGGCTAGTTCACACAGCAGGGGAAGCCCAGCGTTCGGCCCTAGAATCTTTAGATTCGAGTGCCGGCCACAGTGGGTTTAGTTACACTTTACGACCAAATGTGTCCCTGAGCAAAATGTAACAGTTCTGAAATGTTGTACGAGCACAGTGTCCCATTAATTTCCCTTACCCAGGGACAACATACTAGGCCCAGGGCTGCCTTTGGATTATGGGGCCCCTAGGCATTTGCCCATCTTGCCATCCTCTAATGCTGGCCCAGTATATATATTAAAGGTACAGCAAAGCAGGGCACGGGAGACGTGTCTGCACACAGGACATAAGCTTGGCAGGACACTGTAACAACACATGATACAGGACACAAGAAAACAGGGGGATGCACAATGTGGCAGATACAGATGCAGATAAAGGAGGATGCGGGATATAGAAACTCAGCAGAAAACAAGGACACAGCTGAATTCAGGACTTGGCAGGCCAGAGGTATAGCAAAATACATAGTGGAGCCAAAGCATTGGAAGTCACTGCTCGCTGTCAGGCTCACTAGCTCACTGCTGAAAGAATTTCTGACAGTATGCTTCATCATATTTCAGACACCTATCTGACTAAATGTACCTGAGCACTCACGGTATGTCATTGCCAAGTGTCACACAGGAGAGGAACTATAAGGTACTCTCTAGGTGCTATAGATACCCGGCTGACATACACCGATTTGCAGCAGCACAATCGGACAAATGTGGGAGGTGTCAGAAGGTGGGCAACATGACCCACATATTGTGGAGATGCCCAGGGCTTAAGGCTCTTTGGGACCAAGTCTTCGAGATCTATGAGGAGGTCTCGGGGGTTGAGGTGGACAACACACCTCAGATTGCTCTCCTTTCACTTATCCCAGGCCCGGTGTCAAGAATTTAAAGAGAAGTCTTGGGTCATTTTTCAATCGGCTATGAGAGCCATCATCTCGAGACATTGGAGGACACTAACTCTCCCCCACGATGAAGGAATGGGCGCAGGAACTGGAGGGGATCCACTGTATGGAAGAATTAGTCGCAAAAAGACACACCACAGGCCAATTCTTAACTACTTGGACAAGCTGGATAATCTACCGGGACTTGCATCACCCAGCCCGGCTTTAACAGGCCTATACTAGCAATATGCAACACCCCCCCACCACTCCCACACTATAGGGTTGATTCAAAGAAACATGTAACAGCTTTGATTTTGGTACCGATCATCCTATTTTTCCCGTACGCTCGTGCGTTCGTATGAACTTGCGAGTGATTCTATAAGCAAATACGTTTCTATCCTAAAATGTACGTCCGTTCGTATGGCAGTTCGGGAATCAGACCTATGTCAGTTTCCATCCTGAATTTTCCGTTTCATTTCTCAGGTTGCAACATTGGTTTTGCCCTTTTTCCTTTTTGTCTGGACGTAAATCCTTCTGATCTTGTGGCTGTGCACTACAAACTTACCTCATTAAAGTGCATTCTAAATATTTGGTCTTTTATTTTTCTTTATTTCATTCATTTTGTAGTAACCAACCATTAATGAATGCATTTGCATAAGTAAATCTTACTTTGTTTAATTTTTAGTTAACTTGCATTTTTTACTTGTGGATTTAATTTTAATATTTTGGCTTCAAATGGTACAACTTTTTTGTGTGGTTACCCACACCCTCTACATACAGATTTGCTCTCAAAAATTAAAAAACACCCAGCAACTTCAGCATGTTATGAGCCTAGAAACAGCCAAGATGGCGGCTCAGGTATTCTCGGGCAGCCTGCAAAACAGAAAGGGCCTTGTGACTGTGTTGCTCTGCATTCTTTGATTTCTGACCTTTCCGTGCCCCCAGCTCTGCTGTGTCTGTGCAAAATACAGCAGTAACCCACATCCTGCACTTTATCCCGCTCTCCTCTCCTCAGTAAGTGTGATGCATCTGACCAAAGATGTGCTTAAATAATTAAACAAAGCAAAGGTAAACAACTACACCAATAAATGCAATCTAAAAATATTATTCTAGTACATCAATTTAAAAATAAATAACAAAGGACATAAGTTTCTTTAATTAACGCAAATATATTGCAAAATAAAGGTTTACATGCAAAGGACTAATTAAGGTCCACATTAAAATGCTTTTATAAGGCATACATGAATCAGGTATGCATTGCCATACAATTTATGGCCTCGGCCATGCTGATACATGCAGTTCATTGGAGCTCAAGACGCGCAGACTCCTCCACATAGCCAAAAAACCTGTTCAAGAACAGCAATCCGACTGCTAAAAGGTGTCGGCAGTCCCCTCGATTCAAAGAGCAAAAGTTAATTGATTTCGTATCGAGAATCGTAAGTTTGGGTGGGTGTTAGTCATTTTTTCCTGTTTTTTTGGCCATTCCCGACTCGCACGAGCCTACGTACGAATGCGTATATGCTCTTACGATCAGCGGCAGTTCGTTCGTAAATTTTAGGATCAAAACGTAAAACTTAGGATCAAATCCTAAAACTTACGATCAAAACGTAAAACTTAGGATAATTGGATGTGTTTAGGTGTGATTCAGAGAAACCTCTAAACGCGTTTTAAAAGAAAGCCACAGCCGACACCTTTTAGCAGCCGGATTGCTGTTCGTGAACAGGTTTTTTGGCTATGTGGAGGAGTCTGCGCGTCTTGTGCTCCAATGAACTGCATGTATCAGCATGGCCGAGGCCATTAATTGTATGGCAATGCATACCTGATTCAATACATTTCATGTATGCCTTATAAAAGCATTTTAATGTGGACCTTAATTAGTCCTTTGCATGTAAACCTTTATTTTGCAATATATTTGCGTTAATTATTTTGCGTTGTTATTTATTTTAAAATTGATGTACTAGAATAATATTTTTAGATAGCATTTATTGGTGTAGTTGTTTACCTTTGCTTTGTTTAATTATTTAAGCACATCTTTGGTCAGATGCATCACACTTACTGAGGAGAGGAGAGCGGGATAAAGTGCAGGATGTGGGTTACTGCTGTATTTTGCCCCCAGAGCTGGGGGCACGGACAGTCACAAGGCCCTTTCTGTTTGCAGGCTGCCCGATAATACCTGAGCCGCCATCTTGGCTGTTTCTAGACTCATAACATGCAGAAGTTGCTGGGTGTTTTTTAATATTTGAGAGCAATCTGTATGTAGAGGGTGTGGGTAACCACACACAAAAAAATTAAGTTGTACCATTTGAAGCCAAAATATTAAAATTAAATCAACAAGTAAAAAATGCAAGTTAACTAAAAATTAAACAAAGTAAGATTTTATTATGCAAATGCATTCATTAATGGTTGGTTTCTACAAAATGAATGAAATAAAGAAAAATAAGACCAAATATTTAGAATGCACTTTAATGAGCTAAGTTTGTAGTGCGCAGCCGCAAGATCAGAAGGATTTACGTCCAGACAAAAAAGGAAAAAGGGCAAAACCAATGTTGCAACCTGAGAAATGAAACGGAAAATTCAGGATGGAAACTGACATAGGTCTGATTCCCGAACTGCCATACGAACTGACCTAAATTTTAGGATAGAAACGTATTTGCTTATAGAATCACTCGCAAGTTCATACGAACGCACGAGCGGACGTGAAAAATAGGATGATCGTGACCCAAATCCAAGCTGTTACATGTTTCTTTGAATCAACCCAAGTGGCTTTCTTTTAAAACGTATTTAGAGGTTTGAAAACTGTTCTCTGAATCACACCTAAACACATCCGATTATCCTAAGTTTTACGTTTTGATCCTAAGTTTTAGGATTTGATCCTAAGTTTTACGTTTTGATCCAAAAATTTAGGAACGAACTTCCGATGATCGTAAGAGCATATACGCATTCGTACGTAGGCTCGTGTGAGTCGGAAATGGCCAAAAAAACAGGAAAAAATGACTAACACCCACCCAAACTTACGATTCTCGATCCGAAATCAATTAACTTTTGCTCTTTGAATCGAGGGGTATGTCTAGGTAAACCTTGTATCCCCTTCCCCCCTTTGTTTGTACCCTTATTGTTGTATCTGTTTTTGCAAAACCAATAAAAATTGATTACATAAAAAGTGCTTCATATTATAAACGAAAAATTGTAGTAGAGATTTGTATTTAAAGGGACCCTCCAAATGAGACATTGCGGAGGTAGGTGAGAACTGGAGCTGAGGTACAGATATCCCTGCAGGGATACTGAGCAGGTCCCCGTTGCTGACCTGACAAACAGTTTTGTGGCTCCACGTGACCACTGGCAAAAAGTGAGGTACAGTACAGGGCATAGACTTGCACTGTGCTGTGCGCCCAGGCAAATCTCACTGGTTGCTGGCGGTCATGTGGTGCTATAATCTGGCAGCCATTGCAAGGGCACATGAAAGTAGGTGAATATTATGTGATAATGTGCCTATATGACCAATGTATACAAAGGAATTTGTGCTCCGCTTTTAAAGCAGACCAACCCTCGTGCGGCACGGGTGCTGGTCTCTGATGCTATATGACAGGCGGGGGGCATCCAGAAGGTTGGAGCCCCCAGCACATAACCCCCCCTCAAACACTCTCGTTCCTCTGATCGGCTAATCGCTGCGATGGATTCCAGGCAGAGGCCTGAGACCAAGGTAAGACTTATGGGCATTCGGCAGGGGTTATGTGCAGGGGGGCTCCAGCATTCTGGATTCTCTTCATATAGCTTCTGGTTCCTCCTCATATAGCAGTGGGGACCAGCAACCGCGTCACACGGGTGATGATCATGCATGACCACTATGCAAATGTGCAACACACAACAAACCACACACCAGTGAACACACTGATAAAATGCATTGTGAACACACTAAGGGGCAGTGAGCACAAACATGTGTCTGGAGTGGTGGATGTCAGGAGAACAGTTGGGGGGTTAGGTACTTTGCTCAAGAGCACTTTAGTCATGCCTAATGCCCAATAATTGAACCTGCCTACCTCTAGGCCACAACTGCCCCTGTCAGGGCCAAGGCCAAATATTGGCTTTGCAGCACCAACATGCAGAGTGAAGCATCCCTCCTTGGGATGCCAGCCATCCCCCCCCCCTTTCCCCGCCAGTGGCACGGGCCAAAAATGAGCCAGGGCTTTTACCCACTCGGCTAGCCCATGACATTCTCACTGAACTCCCCCCAATGTGCTCCCTGCCTAGTCATACTAGTATACAGTATACAACATAGCAAGGACATGTAACCAGGTAGATAAACTGTAGCCAAATCCATGGTACTGAGGGAAGACAGTGTGTAGGGGCAGATAGTGTGGCCCCCTATAGCCATGATGCTGGGGCTATAGCATTGGGTGCAGCACATGGGCTGGGGTCTCCTGGCTGTGGGGGTCTCTTGACCTATCCTATCGGGTGATATTATTATATTTTCCTTTTATACAATGTGGGGATTATCTTATTTTTGCATAATCCTTTATTATGAACCCGATCACTTCATGGAAATGCAAACATCTAAAAAAGAGAAAAGATCCTCCATTGAAAGCATTGTAGAAAGAACACATTCTCTGTTATTTGTATAACACTGGATGGAGAGCTCGCCCTCTAGCAGGACGGAGAGTCTAGAGTAGCAAAGCCGGCATCAGCAATGCTACAGTGATGGGTGTAGAGCTGTCACTGCACATAAGCCACCAAGCACAGCCGCTGGCATTTCAACAATGCAGGGAAATTGTTTTCTGCTGCACCAGCCGGGCGACTACACTACCCCCCACCCAGAATGGCAAAGCAGGAGTTCCCGAGCAGCACCAGGGTGGCACAAGGGACTCGATCTGACGTTCCAGTAAGTAGGCGGGTGCCAGACAACCACCAATCAGTTACTTGGATGGACTATTGTTTTAAAGGGAAAAAGTACTGTATCTGGGGCCTCCACCAGAATTTGTGCTCAGGGGCCTCCACCACACTTGATCCGGCCCTGCTTCTTCACATGCGGTTTCCAACAGAGATGTACTAATGGCTGCACAAATAAGCTGCCCCCCATAGCTGCAGCAGAATGTGTTGAACAAGATCTAAGGGATTAGTCAGTGTGCAGTAAAGTGAGGGGGCATATGTGGTAAAAATGAGTTGTCATGTGCTACAAATAATTGGTGGGGGGTCAGCACATGGAACAGATGGGTGGATGGGGCTCGCCATGTAGTTCATGATGGGGCTAGACATGGGGACATGGATAGGAGTAGATGCAAGTGGTAAATTATGAGCAGAGGGAGTAAGTGGTGTGGTAATTGATGAAGAGATGGGGGAAGATGTGTGGTAAATTATGGGCAGAGGGAGTACGTTGTGTGGTAATTGATGAAGAGATGGGGGAAGATGTGTGGTAAATTATGGGCAGAGGGAGTAAGTTGTGTGGTAATTGATGAAGAGATGGGGGAAGATGTGTGGTAAATTATGGGCAGAGGGAGTAAGTTGTGTGGTAATTGATGAAGAGATGGGGGAAGATGTGTGGTAAATTATGGGCAGAGGGAGTAAGTGGTGTGGTAATTGATGAATAGATGGGGAAGATGTGTGGTAAATGATGGGCAGAGGGAGTAAGTGGTGTGGTAATTGATGAATAGATGGGGGAAGATGTGTGGTAAATTATGGGCAGAGGGAGTAAGTGGTGTGGTAATTGATGAATAGATAGGGGAAGATGTGTGGTAAATTATGGGCAGAGGGAGTAAGTTGTGTGATAATTGATGAAGAGATGGGGGAAGATGTGTGGTAAATGATGGGCAGAGGGAGTACGTTGTGTGGTAATTGATGAAGAGATGGGGGAAGATGTGTGGTAAATTATGGGCAGAGGGAGTAAGTAGTGTGGTAATTGATGAATAGATGGGGGAAGATGTGTGGTAAATTATGGGCAGAGGGAGTAAGTGGTGTGGTAATTGATGGGCAGATGGGGGAAGATGTGTGGTTAATGATGGGCAGAGGGAGTAAGTGGTGGGGTAATTGATGAAAAGATGGTGGAAGATGTGTGGTAAATTATGGGCAGAGGGAGTAAGTTGTGTGGTAATTGATGAATAGATGGGGGAAGATGTGTGGTAAATTATGGGCAGAGGGAGTAAGTGGTGTGGTAATTGATGAAGAGGTGGGGGAAGATGTGTGGTAAATTATGGGCAGAGGGAGTAAGTTGTGTGGTAATTGATGAAGAGGTGGGGGAAGATGTGTGGTAAATTATGGGCAGAGGGAGTAAGTGGTGTGGTAATTGATGAAGAGATGGGGGAAGATGTGTGGTAAATTATGGGCAGAGGGAGTAAGTAGTGTGGTAATTGATGAATAGATGAGGGAAGATGTGTGGTAAATTATGGGCAGAGGGAGTAAGTGGTGTGGTAATTGATGGGCAGATGGGGGAAGATGTGTGGTTAATGATGGGCAGAGGGAGTAAGTGGTGGGGTAATTGATGAAAAGATAGTGGAAGATGTGTGGTAAATTATGGGCAGAGGGAGTAAGTGGTGTGGTAATTGATGAAGAGGTGGGGGAAGATGTGTGGTAAATTATGGGCAGAGGGAGTAAGTTGTGTGGTAATTGATGAAGAGGTGGGGGAAGATGTGTGGTAAATTATGGGCAGAGGGAGTAAGTGGTGTGGTAATTGATGAAGAGATGGGGGAAGATGTGTGGTAAATTATGGGCAGAGGGAGTAAGTTGTGTGGTAATTGATGAAGAGATGGTGGAAGATGTGTGGTAAATTATGGGCAGAGGGAGTAAGTTGTGTGGTAATTCATAAAGAGATGGGGGAAGATGTGTGGTAAATTATGGGCAGAGGGAGTAAGTGGTGTGGTAATTGTTGGGCAGATGGGGGAAGATGTGTGGTTAATGATGGGCAGAGGGAGTAAGTGGTGGGGTAATTGATGAAAACATGGGGGAAGATGTGTGGTAAATTATGGGCAGAGGGAGTAAGTTGTATGGTAATTGATGAATAGATGGGGGAAGATGTCTGGTAAATTATGGGCAGAGGGAGTAAGTGGTGTGGCAATTATGGGCAGATGGGGAAGATGTGTGGTTAATTATGGGCAGAGAGAGTAAGTTGTGTGGTAATTGATGAAGAGATGGGGGAAGATGTGTGGTTAATTATGGGCGGAGGGAGTAAGTTATGAGTTAATAGATGAATAAATGGGGGAAGATGTGTGGCAAATGATGGGCAGAGGGAGTACGTTGTGTGGTAATTGATGAAGAGATGGGGAAGATGTGTGGTAAATTAAGGGCAGAGGGAGTAAGTGGTGTGGTAATTGATGAACAGATGGGGAAAGATGTGTGGTAAATTATGGGCAGAGGGAGTACGTTGTCTGGTTATTGATGAAGAGATGGGGGAAGATGTGTGGTAAATTATGGGCAGAGGGAGTAAGCTGTGTGGTAATTGATGAATAGATGGGGGAAGATGTGTGGTAAATTATGGGCAGAGGGAGTAAGTTGTGTGGTAAATGATGGGCAGATGGGGAAGATGTGTGGTTAATGATGGGCAGAGGGAGTAAGTGGTGTGGTAAATAATGGGCAGACAGGGAAGATGTGTGGTTAATTATGGGCGGAGGGAGTAAGTTGTGAGTTAATAGATGAATAGATGGGGCAAGATGTGTGGCAAATTATGGGCAGAGGGAGTACGTTGTGTGGTAATTGATGAAGAGATGGGGAAGATGTGTGGTAAATTAAGGGCAGAGGGAGTAAGTGGTGTGGTAATTGATGAATAGATGGGGAAAGATGTGTGGTAAATTATGGGCAGAGGGAGTACGTTGTCTGGTTATTGATGAAGAGATGGGGGAAGATGTGTGGTAAATTATGGGCAGAGGGAGTAAGCTGTGTGGTAATTGATGAATAGATGGGGGAAGATGTGTGGTAAATTATGGGCAGAAAGAGTACGTTGTATGGTAATTGCTGAAGAGATGGGGGAAGATGTGTGGTAAATTATGGGCAGAGGGAGTAAGTTGTGTAGTAATTGATGAATAGATGGGGGAAGATGTGTGGTAAATTATGGGCAGAGGGAGTAAGTTGTGTAGTAATTGATGAATAGATGGGGGAAGATGTGTGGTAAATTATGGGCAGAGGGAGTAAGTTGTGTGGTAATTGATGAAGAGATGGGGGAAGATGTGTGGTAAATTATGGGCAGAGGGAGTAAGTGGTGTGGTAATTGAAAATAGATGGGGGAAGATGTCTGGTAAATTATGGGCAGAGGGAGTACGTTGTGTGGTAATTGATGAAGAGATGGGGGAAGATGTGTGGTAAATTATGGGCAGAGGGAGTAAGTTGTGTGGCAATTGATGGGCAGATGGGGAAGATGTGTGGTAAATTATGGGCAGAGGGAGTAAGTGGTGTGGTAACTGATGAAGAGATGGGGGGAAGATGTGTGGTAAATTATGGGCAGAGGGAGTAAGTTGTGTGGTAATTGATGAAGAGATGGGGGAAGATGTGTGGTAAATTATGGGCAGAGGGAGTAAGTGGTGTGGCAATTGATGGGCAGATGGCGAAGATGTGTGGTTAATTATGGGCTGAGGGAGTAAGTGGTGTGGTAATTGATAAATAGATGGGGAAGATGTGTGGTAAATTATGGGCAGAGGGAGTAAGTTGTGTGGTAAATGATGAGCAGATGGGGGAAGTTGTGTGGTAAATTATGGGCAGAAGGAGTAAGTGGTGTGGTAAATGATGGGCAGATGGGGAAGATGTGTAGTTAATTATGGGCAGAGGGAGTAAGTTGTGAGGTAATAGATGGGGGAAGATGTGTGGTAAATTATGGGCAGAGGGAATAAGTGGTGTGGTAATTGATGAAGAGATGGGGGAAGATGTGTGGTAAATTATGGGCAGAGGGAGTAAGTGGTGTGGTAATTGATGAAGAGATGGGGGAAGATGTGTTGTAAATTATGTGCAGAGGGAGTACGTTGTGTGGTAATTGATGAAGAGATGGGGAAGATGTGTGGTAAATTATGGGCAGAGGGAGTAAGTGGTGTGGCAATTGATGAATAGATGGGGGAAGATGTGTGGTAAATTATGGGCAGAGGGAGTACGTTGTGTGGTAATTGATGAAGAGATGGGGGAAGATGTGTGGTAAATTATGGGCAGAGGGAGTAAGTGGTGTGGTAATTGATGAAGAGATGGGGGAAGATGTGTGGTAAATTATGGGCAGAGGGAGTAAGTTGTGTGGTAATTGATGAATAGATGGGGAAGATGTGTGGTAAATTATGGGCAGAGGGAGTACCGGTAAGTGGTGTGGCAATTATGGGCAGATGGGGAAGATGTGTAGTTAATTATGGGCAGAGGGAGTAAGTGGTGTGGTAACTGATGGGCAGATGGGGGAAGATGTGTGGTAAATTATGGGCAGAGGGAGTAAGTTGAGTGGTAATTGATGAAGAGGTGGGGGAAGGCGTGTGGTAAATTATGGGCAGAGGGAGTAAGTTGTGTGGTAAATGATGAGCAGATGGGGGAAGTTGTGTGGTAAATTATGGGCAGAAGGGAGTAAGTGGTGTGGTAATTGATGAAGAGATGGGGGAAGATGTGTGGTAAATTATGGGCAGAGGGAGTAAGTTGTGTGGTAAATGATGAGCAGATGGGGGAAGTTGTGTGGTAAATTATGGGCAGAAGGAGTAAGTTGTGTGGTAAATGATGGGCAGATGGGGAAGATGTGTAGTTAATTATGGGCAGAGGGAGTAAGTGGTGTGGTAATTGATGAAGAGATGGGGGAAGATGTGTGGTAAATTATGGGCAGAGGGAGTAAGTGGTGTGGCAATTGATGAATAGATGGGGGAAGATGTGTGGTAAATTATGGGCAGAGGGAGTAAGTAATGTGGTAAATGATGGGCAGATGGGGGAAGATGTGTGGTAAATTATGGGCAGAGGGAGTAAGTGGTGTGGTAATTGATGAAGAGATGGGGGAAGATGTGTGGTAAATTATGGGCAGAGGGAGTAAGTTGTGTGGTAATTGATGAATAGATGGGGAAGATGTGTGGTAAATTATGGGCAGAGGGAGTACCGGTAAGTGGTGTGGCAATTATGGGCAGATGGGGAAGATGTGTAGTTAATTATGGGCAGAGGGAGTAAGTGGTGTGGTAACTGATGGGCAGATGGGGGAATATGTGTGGTAAATTATGGGCAGAGGGGGTAAGTTGAGTGGTAATTGATGAAGAGGTGGGGGAAGGTGTGTGGTAAATTATGGGCAGAGGGAGTAAGTTGTGTGGTAAATGATGAGCATATGGGGGAAGTTGTGTGGTAAATTATGGGCAGAAGGGAGTAAGTGGTGTGGTAATTGATGAAGAGATGGGGGAAGATGTGTGGTAAATTATGGGCAGAGGGAGTAAGTTGTGTGGTAAATGATGAGCAGATGGGGGAAGTTGTGTGGTAAATTATGGGCAGAAGGAGTAAGTTGTGTGGTAAATGATGGGCAGATGGGGAAGATGTGTAGTTAATTATGGGCAGAGGGAGTAAGTGGTGTGGTAATTGATGAAGAGATGGGGGAAGATGTGTGGTAAATTATGGGCAGAGGGAGTAAGTGGTGTGGCAATTGATGAATAGATGGGGGAAGATGTGTGGTAAATTATGGGCAGAGGGAGTAAGTAATGTGGTAAATGATGGGCAGATGGGGGAAGATGTGTGGTAAATTATGGGCAGAGGGAGTAAGTGGTGTGGTAATTGATGAAGAGATGGGGGAAGATGTGTGGTAAATTATGGGCAGAGGGAGTAAGTTGTGTGGTAATTGATGAATAGATGGGGAAGATGTGTGGTAAATTATGGGCAGAGGGAGTACCGGTAAGTGGTGTGGCAATTATGGGCAGATGGGGAAGATGTGTAGTTAATTATGGGCAGAGGGAGTAAGTGGTGTGGTAATTGATGGGCAGATGGGGGAAGATGTGTGGTAAATTATGGGCAGAGGGAGTAAGTTGAGTGGTAATTGATGAAGAGGTGGGGGAAGGTGTGTGGTAAATTATGGGCAGAGGGAGTAAGTTGTGTGGTAAATGATGAGCAGATGGGGGAAGTTGTGTGGTAAATTATGGGCAGAAGGGAGTAAGTGGTGTGGTAATTGATGAAGAGATGGGGGAAGATGTGTGGTAAATTATGGGCAGAGGGAGTAAGTTGTGTGGTAAATGATGAGCAGATGGGGGAAGTTGTGTGGTAAATTATGGGCAGAAGGAGTAAGTTGTGTGGTAAATGATGGGCAGATGGGGAAGATGTGTAGTTAATTATGGGCAGAGGGAGTAAGTGGTGTGGTAATTGATGAAGAGATGGGGGAAGATGTGTGGTAAATTATGGGCAGAGGGAGTAAGTGGTGTGGCAATTGATGAATAGATGGGGGAAGATGTGTGGTAAATTATGGGCAGAGGGAGTAAGTAATGTGGTAAATGATGGGCAGATGGGGGAAGTTGTGTGGTAAATGATGGGCAAATGGGGGAAGTTGTGTGATAAATTATGGCCAGAAGAGGGTAGGCGAATCTGCTAAATTATGGGCAGATGGAGAAAGGCATCTGGTAATTGATGGGCAAGTAGAGGTAGGTGTGTGGCAAATTATAGGTAGATGGAGGTAGGCATATGGTAAGTGATGCACTCATGGAGGTAGATGATTGGTAAATAATAGACAGATGGGAGAAGGTATGTGATAAACGATGGGCAGATTGAGGTAGACGTGGGGTAATGTTGTGCAGATGAGGGTACTAAGTATACTTTAAATGATGGGCAGATTATGGGAGCACATGTGTGGTAAATTATGGGAGGATGGGATTGGCATGTGGTAAATAATGTGCAGATAGATGTAAGTATGTATTAAATTATGGGCAGATCAGACCGGACCTTCACCCTGAATAAGACTCTATCTTAAGTGTTTCCCACACCCCGTACATACAGATTGCCCACTTTAAAAACCACCCTACCTGCATCTACCTCATTTTCTGAGCCTTTAAACATCCAAGATGGAGGCCCATGGAGGCTGACTGCAAACAGGAAGTGCCTTCTGACTATTTCACTCTGCATTCTGGGATTTCTGTTCTTTTCCTGACCACAGCTCTGCTCTCTCTGTGCAAAGCACAGCTATAACTCGCCCCCCTGCACTTTGACCCCTCAAACAGTATGTGACGCTACTGAACCAAGATGGCGATGCACATATCCGAGGGTCCTAAACAGTTGCAGGCCAGTGGGGGAAGGAATAAAAAGTAAGTGATTAAAAAATGTTAAGTATATTAATTTTAGGTGCTGGGGAATCGTTTTTTAAGGGTTTGGGCTTTTCATTAAACGATGCTGAAGGTCTGCTTTACGCTTGTTGTTGTAATATACAGAACAGCAACTAGGTGTCGTCCTGGCTGAGAGGTATAAAAGCCACCATGTGCTCAGTGAGAGCTTCCTGGTTTGAGAGGCAATGGGAGCTGCTGGAGGGAACTAAGCCACTAAGAGCAAGCTAGTATAGCTGTGCTTTGCACAGACAGAACAGAGCTGAGGTCAGCTAGTATAGCTGTGCTTTGCACAGACAGAACAGAGCTGAGGTCAGAAAAAGGTCCGCAATCCTAGAATGCAGAGCGGAATATCCAGAAGACACTTCCTGTCTGCAGGCAGCCTGTAACTCAATGGGCCGCCATCTTGGATGTTAAAAGGCTAGGTGCAGGTAGGATGATTTTTGATGTGGGCAATCTGTATGTAGGGGGTGTGGGAAACATACAAATTAGACTCTTATTCAGGGTGAAGGTCCGCTTTAAGTGTAAAAAAGACACATGCTTGAAAAGTCCTTTATTATTCTTTTTTTTTTTTTTCTTCCATCGCTGGGTCCTCCTGTGTTTCTCTGTGTCCTCCATCGCTTTCCTGGTTTTTGACATTCATTCCTAATGTTTTATACCCGTGGACTGAGCTGACGTCAGCTCACTCGCCGGTATTAAAGGCCCCTCCCTGAGGTGGCAAGCGAGATGACAGAAGCCACACAGGGGGGCAGAGAATCTGTGTTCTCTGCCCCTCTGAAGACTCCAGACCAACAATCAGAGGCCCCCCGGGGAGGAGGTGAGCTTTTTTTTTAGGCTGTAAACTGGAGAATATGCCAGGCATGTAGAATCTACAGTTGGAGAAGCAATGGCCAACTCACCTTAGCTGGCTGCCGGTTCCCAAACTTGGGCCAGCACATAACCAACCTGTAAGTTTCTTGTGGAACCCCCTCTTCAGTGTGCTTCCTAGCTGGTCAGTTGGTGCTTCACAGATAAGGCTATATAGCATTGCAGGAACAGGTCAGGACAAGGGTGGACATGGTTATTCTTAAAGCAATGGTAGTGAGGTTTTAATATTGTAGAGGCAGATAATGTGGCAGAAGTGGGTACCCCCCACAGTCATGATGTATAAGTGCTTCATGGCTAGAGGGAGCAGTGAAGATTGCTATGGCGAGGCTGGCAGGAGACTATGGATACAGGGATCGCATATGTGTGTTAGCTGTGTGAGGCCTAGGTATCGGTCATAAAAACTCACCTTCCAGCAATCTAACAGCACATGCATGGGCCATGACCGCATCCCTCTATACTCTAGCTGAGGCGCCTTCTGAAGGGCTGATGTGTTGGGGGAGCGTGTTCTGTGGTGTATGCCCCATTAATCTTTTTTAGCCAATCTGATGTCATACCTGAGCAAGGATACCCCTCTGTGTGAAACCTGGGGGTTGGCAGTAAACCTAGACTTCCCATCAGCTCCCCGTTGGGTTTTAGTGCCACATCCCCTGCTCCCCTCAAGCATGCTCCTGCATCCAGCTATTCAAATATTTTTTTTTAAACCAAGCCACGGCTGAGCTGGCCGCATCATCCAAGGTACTCAGATGGGGAGGGGGTGCAGGGGATCATTTTAATGGTTTTGTGCCGCTTTAGGTCCATGCCTTGTCCCACTGTTTCCAAAATATAAAGACATTTTTAGCTGAGCTTTAAGGCAGACCAAAACACACTAAACTTGTGCAATACATCATTTACCAATGCCCCTGCGATACTCCCACTTATGGTATAGAATTGGAAATGGAGCGAAAGCGGCTGCATTCCCAGTCTCTCTGGGCTGTGGCGCACTGGAACGTGCCTGCGTTTGGGGAGGCAGCAGTTTTAGTTTTTTAATATGCTTTAATATGCACGAAAAATGTCTCTGATTGGACAAGAGCCCGCGCATGCGCCATAGGACCAGGGAATGGTACGTTTTTTAGGGGCGATCTGGGGGGGGGGGGGGTTCACACAGAGCAGCATCCCAGGGAATAAATCAGGGATAAGTCGAAATACCGGATTTTGTTCTGCTTTAAAAATGTAGGTTTTGGTCTGCTTTAACAGATTAAAGCAGACCAAAACTAGCATCCAAACTAGCATCCTCTGAATTGCTCTCCCCATGCAAAGCACCTTTTGCCAATTTTTAATGCTCCTGCTTCACTCTAATCCCAGATAATGGCCTTGTTTTAGCTGTAAAGCCCCACCTCCTCCATTCATTGCCATTGTTGTGTGTGGCAATGATGTCATTAGCACATCAATATAATAATTGCCTGCCATTTTACAGAAAGGGACAGCAAAAAAAGTGTTCCAGAACGATTCGAAAAACATCCATTTCTAGTTCTACACTCTAAGAAAGGAATATCAGCAGAGGCTATGGTCAAATGTATTTCACAAGTTTGGTGGGTTTTGGTTCACTTTAAGGGTTTATTGGTAAACAATGACATAGGCAATTTCAAATAACTAAAGTGTTTAGGTTTGCAGTAGTTTCGGTAAGAGCAGGCACCGCACCCCATTCCGCTCCCACATCTCGGCATATGATGGGCTTTGCTGCTGAGTGAAGCTGAGCCCTGACGGAGCGACGTGTGTCCCACGTCATTGGAAACAGTCATTATACTAACAGCAGCAGCAGCAGCGACATGCAGAGGGCGCCTTCCCGGACTCCACACCCAGCAAAGCAGCAGCCCAAACCACAAGCTTCTTGGAATGACACAACGGGGTCTGAATTCAGAACTAAAAGTGGAAGAAAGGCATCTTTCAAGGCGGCAAAGTGGTCACTCCTCAGGTGGGGACGATGAGTCATTTGAGGAAAATCCCAGAGATAATTTTTAACAAGGCCCATTAGACTGTGTATAGTGTGCACTGCAAAACCACCTAGAATACCCTGCCTGTCGCATAATGGAGCTCCTGGGGGGCTGAGGAACGCTCTGGCGTAGTAATCTAGACATTCTGATCTTATTAAGTCCTGAGGCAAGAACAGCTGTCAAAAGATTTACACATTCTCCTGCCTTAAAGTGGAAGTCCAGTCAAAAATTAATTTAAGCCCTGATGAAATTACATTTAACAATGGACATTTTGCATAATATAAATCAGTTGTGCACAGCCTTTTTTTAGTCCAAGGGCCAAATTGTTTTACTCCAGGGGGCCACAATGAAATCTACATTAAATATGCTTTTATGTATATGCAGATGTGGAACGAAGTAAGGCTGAAGGAAGTGGGCAAGGGTGAGGTGGAAAAGGTGAATAAAGCAGAGGTGAGACAGGCACAGGTGGGCAGAGGTGAGATGGGTAAACATGAGGTGAACAGAGGTGAAGTGGGAACAAGTGGGTAGAGGAAAGGTGAGCCGAGGTGAGGTTGGCTGAAATGAGGCACCAAGAGGCGAAAAAGAGCAGAGGTGAGATGGTAAGACACAGGAAGAGGTAAGGTGAGCCGAGGTGAAGTTAGCTGAGGTGAGGCACCAAGAGGCAAGGAGAGCATAGGTGAGGTGGAAAGAGGTGGGCAGGGGTGAGGTGAAAAAGGCTAGATGAGACAGGAAGACATAGTGAGCAGAGATGGTGTGGTAAGGCAGCAGGAAAAGGTGAGATGGAAAGAAGTCTGAAGGTGCAAGACTGGAAACAGTGAATTGAGGTGGGAAGATGTGAAATGAGGTGAACCGAAGTGAGGTGGAAAAAAGTGGGTAGAGGTGAGCTGGGCTAAGGTGAGGCATGGAAGAGGTGAGATTGAAAGAAGTGGGCAGGGTCAGGTGGGAAACTGTGATGTGGGCTGAGTTTGGGAGTGGAAAGACAGGAAGAGGTTGGATAATTAGATGTGAAGAATTGGGAAGAGGTAAGCAGAGGTGAGGTGAGCATAGGGGGGTAGAGTTGTACACCCTGGAGTTGGCAGCAGCATAGGGAGCCCATATATTGCCTGAAAGAGACTCTGGAGTTGGCAGCAGCATAAGGTACCCATATATTGCCTGAAAGACACACCCTGGAGTTGGCAGCAGCATAGGGAGCCCATATATTGCCTGAAAGAGACTCTGGAGTTGGCAGCAGCATAAGGTACCCATATATTGCCTGAAAGACACACAGTGGAGTTGGCAGCAGCATAGGGAGCCCATATATTGCCTGAAAAACACATTGGAGTTGGCAGCAGTATTAGGAGCTCATATATTGCCTGAAAAACACATTGGAGTTGGCAGCAGCATAATGAACCCATATATTGCCTGAAAAACACATTGGAGTTGGCAGCAGCATTAGGAGCCCATATATTGCCTGAAAAACACACAGTGGAGTTGGCAGCAGCATAGGCAGCCCATATATTGCCTGAAGTTGGCAGCAGCATAGGGAGCCCATATATTGCCAGAAAAATACACCCTGAATTTGGCAGCAGCATAGAGAGCCCATATATTGCCTGAAAGACACACCCTAGATTTGATACCCTGGAGATACAAGAAATCACTTCTAAGGACAAACTTTAGTGCACTTAGTGCAAAAGTAGTGCACTTTTTGAACCTGGTTCTAGATTACTGCTAGAGATTAGCGAAGTTTTGTAAAATTCGATTTGGCCGATTCGCCGAATTTTCCGGAAAAATTTGCTTCGGTCCAAATTTATTTGCGATGAATCCCTATTAAAAGCAGCTATTTCAGGGCTACTGAGAGCCTCCATAGGGTTGCAGAACGTTTTGCTTGGCTGTAACATGCATAGGATGCATGCTGGGTTAGTGAAATAATATTGGAAAGAAGTATGACATGCAGATCAGAGGCGTCGCTATTAGATTTGCTGTCGCAGAGCGGCACAATTAGAGAGCCTTGAGGTGGCATCAGCATGATGTGCCCATATATTGCCTGAAAGACACACTCTGGACTTGGCAGCAGCATAGGGAGCCCATATATTGCCTGAAAAACACACCCTGAATTTGGCAGCAGCATAGGGAGCCCATATATTGCCTGAAAAACACACCCTGGAGTTGGCAGCAGCATTAGGAGCCCATATATTGCCTGAAAGAGACACTGGAGTTGGCAGCAGCATAAGGAACCCATATATTGCCTGAAAAACACACCCAGGAGTTGGCAGCAGCATTAGGAGCCCATATATTGCCTGAAAGAGACTCTGGAGTTGGCAGCAGCATAAGGAACCCATATATTGCCTGAAAAATGCACCCTAGAGATGACAGCAGCATAGGGAGCCCATATATTGCCTGAAATACACACCCTGGATTTGGCAGCAGCATAGGGAGCCCATATATTGCCTGAAAAACACACCCTGGAGTTGGCAGCAGCATAGGGAGCCCATATATTGCCTGAAAGAGACTCTGGAGTTGGCAGCAGCATAAGGAACCCATATATTGACTGAAAGACACACCCTGGATTTGGCAGGAGCATTAGGAGCCCATATATTGCCAGAAAGACACACAGTGGATTTGGCAGCAGCACAGGGAGACCATATATTGCCTGAAAAACACATCCTGAATTTGGCAGCAGCATAGGGAGCCCATGTATTGCCTGAAAACACATTGGAGTTGGCAGCAGTATTAGGAGCCCATATATTGCCTGAAAAACACATTGGAGTTGGCAGCAGTATTAGGAGCCCATATATTGCCTGAAAAACACATTGGAGTTGGCAGCAGCATTAGGAGCTCATATATTGCCTGAAAAACACATTGGAGTTGGCAGCAGCATTAGGAGCCCATATATTGCATGAAAAACACACCCTGCAGTTGGCAGCAGCATAGGGAGCCCATATATTGCCAGAAAAATACACCCTGAATTTGGAGGCAGCATAGGGAGCCCATATATTGCCTGAAAGACACACCCTGGATTTAGCAGCACCATTAGCAGCCCATATATTGCCTGAAAGACACACTCAGGAGTTGGCAGCAGCAGAAGGAGCTCATATATTGCCTAAAAGACACACCCTGGAGTTGGCAGCAGAAGCAGCAGCATTAGGAGCCCATATATTGCCTAAAAGACACACCCAGGGGTTGGCAGCAGCAGAAGGAGCTCATATTTTGCCTGAAAGACACACCCTGGAGTTGGCAGCAGCAGCAGCATTAGGAGCCCATATATTGCCTGAAAGACACACCCAGAAGTTGGCAGCAGCAGAAGGAGCTCATATATTGCCTGAAAGACACACCCTGGAGTTGGCAGCAGCAGCAGCAGCATTAGGAGCCCATATATTGCCTGAAAGACACGCCCAGGAGTTGGCAGCAGAAGAAGGAGCTCATATATTGCCTGAAAGACACACCCAGGAGTTGGCAGCAGCACTAGGAGCCCATATATTGCCTGAAAGACACACCCTGGAGTTGGCAGCATCAGAAGGAGCTACCATACATCAGCTACTCACATGCATCAGCTATTGGTGGGTGGAAATACTAACTGATTCATGCCTGATTCATCTTCACAAAGGTGTGTCTCTCCACATTTTACGTGGACAGACGAGTTCTCCTTGGCACTACTATGGCCCCCGCAGCACTAAAGACCCGCTCAGATGTCACACTACTGGCCGAGCAGGACAGTTTTCCCAGGGCCAACTCTGCCAGTTGCGGCCACAAGTCAAGTTTGGCTACCCGGAAGTCCAGCGGATCCTCAAGGTATATTGGCATGGTCATTTCAAGGTATGACACGACCTGCTGGTTCAGGCCCTGCTCCAGGTCTTCCTGCTGCTCATGAGTAGCCTCACTATGCGGATGCGGAAAGCTACTCATTAGCGACTGAAGACTGAGGCTGCTGCTGATGGAGCTGCTGCTGCTCCTGCCACCCCCCCAGCAGCCATGGCAGTGGAAGGTGAGCGCAGAGGTCCCCCCGAGTCAGACCTGCGAGAGTATGGACCATGGCGCAGATAGGCATCGGCCAACTGACTAAGTAGAATGTCTTTGTAGTAGGTCAGTTTGTCCTCCCTCTCAGTGGGTGTAAAAAAATGCCCCCATTTTGTGCCGGTAGCAAGGGTCCAATAAGGTGGAGAGCCAGAAGTCATCCCGCTGACAAATGGAGACAATTCTGCGGTCACTACACAAGCACGTGAGCATGCATCGTGCCATTTGTGCAAGTGACTCGGAGGGACTACCTGTCTCCATCTCCACTGCATACTGCCACGATGTGTCTGGGTCCTCTGTCTCGCCTTCCTCACAACCCTCTAGCTCCTCTGGCTGTTCCTGCTCCTCCTCTCCTGTCAGATGACTAGATAAACCACCCACTTCGCCAAAACTAAACTGTGCTTCACTGTGCTCCTCCTCCTCCTCAGCTCCCACAGGGTTTATGTGGCCGTGAAATGTATGCGTCATGTCTCCAGTGCCCTGACCAAACGGCAGGTGTCACGTATAAGCTGCCACTGGTTCACATTAAAGTTACACAGGGGAGTCCCCCTATCTGCTTGGATCATCAAGAAATCATTGATTGCTTTTCTCTGTTCGTATAGTCGATCTAACATATGTAGGGTGGAATTCCAACGGGTGGAAACATCGCAAATCAGACTATGTTGGGGGATACTGTTCTGATGCTGTAGCTCAAGAAGGGTGTGCTTGGGGGTGTAGGAGTGGCTGAAGTGCATACAAAGTTTCCTTCCCGTTGTTAGGATGTCTTGCAGATGGGGGGAAGACTTCAGAAAACGCTTGACAACTAGGTTGAACACGTGTGCCATACAGGGCGCATGGCTCAGGCTTCCTTGTCGCAGCGCAGACAAGATGTTACTCCCATTGTCAGTCAACATGGTTCCCATTTGCAGTTTTCGCAGAGTAAGCCATGTTTAAATTTTTTGATAAATGAATTTCAGGAGCTCCTCCCCTGTGTGACTCCGTTCGCCAAGGCAAACCATGTGAAGCACAGCGTGACACCGCCGTGCCCTGCACACATGGTAGGCTGGAGAATTGACCGTACATGGGAGACTGAGGAGACGGTGGAGGATGAAGAGGCGGAGTCCCACACTGTGACAGGCAAAACGGCCTGGGAGTGTGGAGGCCGAAGCGGTTTGACCTGTCCAAGTTGCTGTGCAGGAACCACATTCACCCAGTGGGCCGTAAAGGACATGTATTGTCCCTGACCGTAGTTACAGCTCCAGATGTCGGCACTGCCATGCACTCTGGTGTACACCGACAGGCTCAAGGACTGGCCCACCTTCTGCTCAAAAAATTTGTGCAGGGCTGGTACTGCCTTCTTTGCAAAGAAATGACGGCTTGGGACTCTCCACCTCGGCTCGGCACTAGCCATCAGCTCTCTGAAAGGTGCAGAGTCCACCACCGTAAAAGGGAGGGACTGCAGCACCAGCAACTTGGACAGGAGCACATTTAGCTTCTGCGCCGTAGGATGAGGGGGCGCATACTGTTGTCTCTTGGACATGGCTTCGCTGATGGATTGCTGGCGAGATGACTGACTTTTAGTAGGAGGAGCAGGAGCATCTGGAGCGGCAGAGGATGGGTATGACGCACAGCTAACTTCGGCTGAGGTGCTGGAGCCTTGGCTGGGTGAAATTGGAAGCAGCGTGGCACTGGCTGAAGCAGCAGGCTGGACCCCCACTTCGGAGCCTCGGTTCTTCCAGTCCGCTTTATGGTGACGCTGCATGTGTTGCCACAGGGCCGTGTTACCAACATTGGGGCCCTGGCCACGCTTCACCTTCTGTCTACACATCTTGCATGTGGCCAGGTTACCCTCCTGCGGATGCTTGATGAAAAAGTGCCACACTGCCGAGTAGCTAATTTTTCCACCAACAGTCCGCACTACTTCACTGCTACTGCTGCCAACTCCAGGAACCCCTGCTCCACTACCTCCCAGGAAGGCAGCCTGCCGCGCAGCAGGTGGTCTACCCGCCCCCAGCCATGTGTGGCTCCAAACATTCCAATTCTGCCACCATGCTGACTGCCAACCCTACTACCACCTTGCTGCCTCAGCTGCTGACTCTGGGGCAACCTGGGACCCTCTTCTCCTGATGATGATAAAGCCCCTTCTGCACCGGGCTCCCAAGTGCGATCGGCTTCATCATCATCATCATCGAGTTGTGTCTGCACGTCACTGATGTCATCCTCTGTTTCCCCAACAGTGTGTGCTGCAGGAGACGGAACACTCGCCACACCACCTCCCACGCCACTCTCCTCCTCAGAGTTTGTCTGCCTAGCGAAAGAAGCGGCGGATGTCTCCTCCATTTCTTGAGTGGGCAGTAGCTGCTGACTGTCCTCTAACACATCGTCCTCACTGAATAGTGGAGCTGAACCCAAAACATAAGATACATCGGCTGGAGGGGGGGCGTAGGACAGAGACAATGGAATGACAAGGTCTGCTCCCGGGCCATGCCAACTCAAGGTTGTGTCCGAGGAACCTACCGACTGTTGACTGGGGGTGTCAGATGTCACTTGTGATGAGGTCGATGACCGCGTTAACCAATTGATGATGGCAGATGCATTGCTGGTCGAGACACGACCGCTAGCAGATACCGGGAGATCAGGCCTCTCACCACAACTCCTGCTGCCACTCGCCCCTAGTCTGCTGCAACCTCTGCCTGATGAATCTAGGCCTCTCCTCAGTGCACATCCTGGCACATCTCTGCCTGACATTTTTACTTCATTTAGGAGGGGAAAACAATACACTGCACTACACCTAGAACAGTATTTATGTAACAGGTGTGTAAGTTAGTTTAAAATAGGCAGACACTGTAGCTAAAAGCTAATGCAAAAAGACACTGTCAGATGGTCTTACACAGGATGCTTCTGGACAGAGTTAAATGCACCACATGCAGTTTTAAAACGTGGTCTTTGTTCAAAATGTAAAAAAGTTAAAGATGCAGGTACTCTTAAAAGCTAAGTGCTAGTATTCGGGATGGACCCCGGTGAAAGGCAATGGCTGCTTTAAACTTGTAAACCAGACTTTTTTATACAAAAGGTCAAAAGGTAAGTCGGCCGGTACTCTTAAAAGATAAGTGGTAGCACTGACAATGGCCCCGGGTGAAAGGCAATGGGTGCTTTAAACTTGAAAACCAGACTTTTTTTATACAAAAGGCAAAAGGTTAGTAGGCAGGTACTCTTAAAAGATAAGTGGTAGCACTGACAATGGCCCCAGGTTAAAGGCAATGGGTGCTTTAAACTTGAAAACCAGACTTTTTTATACAAAAGGTTAGTAGGCAGGTACTCTTAAAAGATAAGTGGTAGCACTTACAATGGCCCCCGGTGAAAGGCAATGGGTGCTTTAAACTTGAAACACAGACTTTTTTATACAAAAGGTTAGTAGGCAGGTACTCTTAAAAGATAAGTGGTAGGTAGCACTGACAATGGACCCCAGTGAAAGGCAATGGGTGCTTTAAACTTGAAAACCAGACTTTTTTATACAAAAGGCAAAAGGTTAGTAGGCAGGTACTCTTAAAAGATAAGTGGTAGCACTGACAATGGCCCCCGGTGAAAGGCAATGGGTGCTTTAAACTTGAAAACCAGACTTTTTTATACAAAAGGCAAAAGGTTAGTAGGCAAGTACTCTTAAAAGATAAGTGGTAGCACTGACAATGGCCCCTGGTGAAAGGCAATGGGTGCTTTAAACTTGAAAAACAGACTTTTTTATACAAAAGGCAAAAGGTTAGTAGGCAGGTACTCTTAAAAGATAAGTGGTAGGTAGCACTGACAATGGCCCCCGGTGAAAGGCAATGGGTGCTTTAAACTTAAAATACAGATTTAAAAAAAAAAGGCAAAAGGTAAGTCGGCCGGTACTCTTAAAAGATAAGTGGTAGCACTGACAACGGCCCCCAGTGAAAGGCAATGGGTGCTTTAAACTTGAAAACCAGACTTTTTTTTTACAAAAGGCAAAAGGTTAGTAGGCAGGTACTCTTAAAAGACATGTGCTAGTATTTGGGATGCCCCCCCGGCTAAAGGCAAAGTTTGCTTAAAAGTGACTTTGTTTACAAAATGCAACCAGTTAGTAGACAGGTACTCTTGAAATATTTATGCTAGTATTTGGGAAGCCCCCTCTTCAAATACATAGGCTGGATGCTTTGACAGTGGAAAAGTGACTTTCTTTACAAAATGCAACCAGTTAGTAGACAGGTACTCTTGAAATATTTATGCTAGTATTTGTGATGCCCCCTCTTCAAATACATAGGCTGGCTGCTTTGACAGTGGAAAAGTGACTTTCTTTACAAAATTCAACCAGTTAGTAGACAGGTACTCTTGAAATATTTATGCTAGTATTTGGGATGCCCCCTCTTCAAATACATAGGCTGGCTGCTTTTACAGTGGAAAAGTGACTTTCATTACAAAATGCAACCAGTTAGTAGACAGGTACTCTTGAGATATTTATGCTAGTATTTGGGATGCCCCCTCTTCAAATACATAGGCTGGCTGCTTTGACAGTGGAAAAGTGACTTTCTTTACAAAATGCAACCAGTTAGTAGACAGGTACTCTTGAAATATTTATGCTAGTATTTGGGATGCCCCCTCTTCAAATACATAGGCTGGCTGCTTTGACAGTGGAAAAGTGACTTTCTTTACAAAATGCAACCAGTTAGCAGACAGGTACTCTTCAAATATTAATGCTAGCATGCTTTTTATAGAATGACACCAGGAAAAGGAAAAGCTAAATAGGCAGGTGTGTTATTAACACTAAATAGGCTTGAAAGCTAATGCAAACACTTTAAACTTTCCCTGTCTTTCTCTGTCACTGTCACAGCCTCTCTCCTTCTCTATCTGTCCCTCTCTTCTTCTGTTCTTTGTTCTATCTATCTATCTATCTATCTATCTATCTATCTATCTATCTATCTATCTCTCCCTTGCTGTATCTATCTGTCTGTCTGTCTGTCTGTCTGTCTGTCTGTCTATAGCCTCGATTCAAAGACACATTCGTCCGGACTTCCGTAGCTGTCTGTGAAAGTTTTAGTGGGTGTTAGTCTTTTTTTTGCTTTTTTTCGTTCATTTTTCATTCGTACGAACGTTCGGGAAAATGTGTATATGCGCTTTTGATGAACGGAAGCAAATCGGATCATTTCCGTCAGTTCAGATCATTTTCCAAACAAAATCTGATATTTTTCGTTCGTTCAGATAACTTACGTTGTTGGGATGGGCTTGCGTCTGATTCATAGAGCTGATTTCCGACGGACCACCACCCTATAAATCTGTTTCATTTCCAATCCACTTACGGGACCTTTGAGGGCTCGGATTGCTATTGCTAACATGTTTGGCGGCTATGTGGAGGAGTCTGCACGCCTTTAGCACCAAGGCATTGCATGCAACAGCATGGCCGAGGCCATAAATTGTATAGCAATGCATACCTGAATCAATACATTTAATGTATGCCTTATAGAAGCATCTTAATGCTGACCTTAATTAGTTCTTTGCATGTAAACATTTATTTTCCCACACATCCATATAATTGCTATATTTTTGGAGACTTATGTCCTTTGTGAATTATATTTGGATTGTTGAACTTGAATCTTAATTTGTTGTAGGAGTTATTGTTTTAGTTGGTTACCTTTGCTTTGTGTAATTTTTTTATATTTGGTTGCTACTCGCACAACATACAAGCAGTGTTTGGTGCAGCTATGCGATTCCTCAGTGTTCTTACAGGGCATCCAGGGTCGTCCCATGATGCTTATATATTGCAGAGCTCCGGCTTATTTCGTCAGTTAGAGTCTGGAGAATTATCTGGTGGATGGCTCCTGGGTAATTTTGCTCACATTCCATCAATCCATTTTCACTGTATGGTAATGAATATAGTTGATGACTCATGTCTTAACCTATGGCTGTTTTTAGCCCTTGATGACATGTTAAACAATATTGTAGCTTAGAATGTGTATTTTATGTTAGTATTTTTTTATACTTTCAGGGGATTCTGGATATCCACTCCTGCCCTTGCTCCTGATGCCCGTTCGGGCCAGGGGTTCTCTAATTGGGCACTATACAAAACCAGGGCAGTGGTGGAGAGGACCTTTGGCCTATTGAAGACCCGATTTCGATGTTTGGACCATATCGGGGGATCCCTTCAGTATGACCCAAAAAAGGTCATAGATATCATCATGGGCTGTGCTGCGCTGCATAATTTTTCTATCTTGCAGCGGGTCCCCCGGTATGTGGATTTTCCACCCTCTCCACCCGCCGATGAGCCAGAGGACGCCTATGTTGGCCAGCACAGTGCGTCTGGCCAAGCCGTTCGTGCTAATCTAATAGCAACACATTTTGCTTAATTGTTTGTTTCTATTTTGTTTTGTGTTTACCTTGTTTGTTGTTATTGCTTTGTTCCATTTGTTTTTTGCTTTGGGTTTTATTAATAAATAAACAGTAATGACTTAATTACAAAAACCATCAACAATGTTTGGAGACTCTTTTTTTGTTAATTTTGGGTGTTTGTTTATGGGGCTACTTTAAGTGATATTTATTATGCAAAAACCGAAAGACAGCAACTTAGTCAGAAACAAGTGTTTTTTTTTTTTGTACATTTTTTAACAAAAAAATTGAGAGTTAATGGTCACTCCCATAGTTATGGGGAATACATGGACGTGAAATTTAGGCCAAATGATGCCACATAGCAATTGCACACAGGCTGGATTTACAAAGTAAGGCACTCCAGGACTAAGTTAAGCATACTAACATATATGTGCCAAGCATTGTCAAGTGGATAAATCACAGATGTTACATGTTCAAAATATGGACACAAACACTCCTGCTTGGCCACATTTGCCACAGCCGCAGGTTGTAAGCAGACATACCTATGCCACATCTACACCTGTTACTCAGTGGCCCACCCAAGCAAGAACACCCAGTCCCAATCCAAGTCCAGTAAAATCACAGCCAGGGTCCAAGGTCTTAGTTTGGCAGTCCAGAATGTCACACAATCATGCCTACAAACAGGAGGAGCCACAACCAATGTAATTAGGGCCAAGGCTGCAGCGCAACAGCTTGAGTGGCCGGTTCAGTGAGGCTTGACCTCTGGCATTGGCTAGTGGCCTACCTCAGGACTCTAATGAGCTATATGGGCACAAATCCAAGGCAGACAAGCAAAGCCATACCAAAATGCTATATTGGTAGGGCTCACCAGACACGTCAATACAGTGGGGATGTAGAGCAAAGATGTAGAACAGATTCAGGCCAAATACACCTTAATATGGGGGATGCCCATAGAACCCAGGTTGGGATCCTTGTTGGTGGGCCCTAAACTGGGCCTGTGTGGCATTCAGAATCTGCAACTGTTCCAAAATGTTTCTTTGGTTAGTTTGCAATTCAGCCATGCTTGACCTGAATTCGGGTTGTCAAGTTGGCCATGTGGCTGTTATGGGTCCTAAATTCAGTCAGCATGGCACTTAAGTTATTATTGAGGTTCTCTAATTGGGCATTAATATGCTCGTGGTTTTGTTGATTTTGGCGCCGAAATAGCCGCCTCTCATGGTGCCATGATGACTCCATCATCTGCACGCCCCTCCCCTGGGAAACTGGGCGACGTTGCTGAGTATGCCTCCCAATTCCCCGGGTTGTGGGGTGTGCAGATGATGTTGCTCTAGGACCCCCAACAGCCACAGGTATGCTGGGCAAATCCTCAACAGCAGATCTTAAACTGGGGACTCAGTCTCTGCATGCTGCACACGATGTGCAGGCAGCATGCAGCCAGCTTCCCTCTGCTGCTGAGGATTTGTTGGAGAAACAGTTTGGGACAGTTGCAGATTCTGGCCCAGGGGGAGATCTTCATAAGGTCCAATGAAGGTTCCATCCTCCTCCAGCTCCTGGATTTCCTCCATCAGTGTGTGGCTCTGTTGGGACATGTAAATAAAAAAGGTTCAGTGTGGGGAATACATATGTAATTCAGCAAAAAGAAACATGGCAAGGCACATGCATACGCAACATCATAAAAAAACACTTACCGTAGATATCGGATCGTGTGTCTGAGGCAGCACGGAAGTAGACGGCATTGTAAAACTGGCAGAGGATTCCACACCAGCTGAGGGATGAGGCTGGGCTGCATTAGAAGAAAACAAACAATGTATACACACAACTATGCATTGGTGATGCTTAATAACACATATGCTTAAATGAAACACGTGGCCAAGGAATGGCCACTACCACAACGGTGCAACTTGACCTTCACTATGAATGCCATTAGCTTGAAAATGGATTTAAAAACAAGTACATACACATTGGTCACATGAAGCCAACCAAACATGCAAGTACTGCCTTTTGTGTGTGTTTAAACATCCCTTATAGGCCATTAAGTGAACACACTCAGCTGGCAAATAGCAGTTACAATATGATTCTGGTGGTTACCATTGTATCTATGAAAACATTGCAATCACCCCATCTTAAGCCGTTGGGCCCCAAGCACAGCTCAAACCCAAGTGGGCAACAGAAAAATATTTAAGTGTTGCATGTGATTGAATAGAAATACATATCACGCAGTCCTTTGGTAATCTCAATACTTTACTACTCTTCCTAAATGTTCTGAAACGTCATGTATGGGCAAGCAAATTTTTAAATTATCTGTCCACACACATGACACACCCTGGTCAAATTGTTCACTCCACTACAAGGCACACCCTAGGGGCATGTGTTTAGATATGCCTTGCTGGCTAATTTCACAGGTTGGTCCATTCTTAGGGAAATTCACACAATACTAACCTGCAGAAATTGGCAGGTTGTCCGTGTCCTGTTGTGCCGAATGTCCCTCTAACGCAACAGGATGTAGCAGGCCCAGCACCATCTCCTCAGCCTGGGTAAATTTCAATTTAGTGGGGAATCCTCCGCCAGTTTGTAAGCTGAAAAACATAGTTACAAAAAATAAGCTCAATGATGTCTATACAAGAAGCAAAAAAAAACAAAAATAAGATATGTACCTGTACTGCCGCCTTTTATTCTCTTTCTTCCGTGTGGCATATTTGAGGTCCGATATTTTCCGTTGAATCTGTTCTACATTTTTTAGCTCGTCCCCCGCTGCATTGATTTGTCTGGTGAGTTCTGCCAAAATCTCCGCTTTGCGCTGCTTGCTTGTTGATTTGGATTTGCTCCCATATAGCTCATCATAATATAACGTGAGGCCACTAGCCAATGCCAGAGTTTGGGCCTCACCAAAACGGACACTCAAGTGGCCTCTGCGCAATGTGTGCCCTGTTTGTGGTGGTTGTGGCTCCTCATTGTTTCCAGGCAAATGGGGTGACATTCTGGCCTGGGTGTGTGTTGGAGAAATCAAGGACTGGAGACTGGCTGCTGATCGAACTGGACTGGGAAAGGGACTGGGTGTTCGTGGCTCGGTGGCCACAGAAGTTGCAGGGGTTGATGTGGCATAGGGTGATTGCCTGCCCACCTGTGCCGGTAGTGAATGTGGCCGAGGAAGAGAGGGTCTGGAGGAGCTTGAACTTGTGCTTGGGGCCCTGTGGCTCTGTGGGCCCTTGGAAGGAGCATGGCCCTTGGAGGTACTTGGCCGGTCCATGGGTGACCCAGAGCTTGTGGTTCTGCCACTCTTGCCCGTCGATTGGTAGCCCCGTGCGGGTGGGGATGGGGAGCTTTAGATTGTCTGCCTTTATGGGCTTTTCCCCTGCTGTGGCTTCTTGGCCATCTGGGGCTTCTGGCCCTGCTGTGGCTTCTTGGGCGTCTGGGGCTTTTGCCCCTGCTGTGGCTTCTTGTGCGTCTGGGGCTTCTGGCCCTGCTGTGGCTTCTTGGGCGTCTGGGGCTTTTGGCCCTGCTGTGGCTTCTTGGGCGTCTGGGGCTTCTGGCCCTGCTGTGGCTTCTTGGGCGTCTGGGGCTTCTGGCCCTGCTGTGGCTTCTTGGGCATCTGGGGCTTCTGGCCCTGCTGTGGCTTCTTGGGCATCGGGGGCTTCTGGCCCTGCTGTGGCTTCTTGGGCGTCGGGGGTTTCTTTGTCGGCTTGGGCTTTTTTCATGGTGTGTTTTGGCTTTGAACACTGCCTTGGTGCCACGTGGGGGGGGGGATGTGGGTCCCGGGGGGCTGGGGCTTCGCACCCTCTTACCAGGTTTTACCACCTCCCTTGTGGTAGGCTTGGTGGCCTGTGTCTTTCGCTTTGGTTGTGCCTCCTTTTTTTGGGAGTAGTGGTGGGTTGCTTGGCCAGAGCATGGGTTTTTTGCTGCAGTTTGGTTTTAGCCATTTGTGATCGAGTTTTGGGCCCTCCTGATGCCTCCTGGCGCTTGGGTGCCTCTATGCCGCTTGCCGCTGCTTGCTTCTTGGGTACCATTTTGCACGGACTCTGAAAGAGAATGAGCTGTGTGTCCAGGGACCTTTAAATAAGATTGGCGGCCTGTGATGCCTACGCGCTCGCGTATGCCCGTTCGTTCGGCCGTGCGGAACCTGGAAACCGCTGGGGCATTACTTATCTGCTGCGGAGAAGAGCATAGATGGCGCCCGCAATCTTCACCCGCCAACAAGAAGAAGTCATTATGCTTGTAAGTGTCTTTTTATCAGTTTGATTTGCCAGCTAAATGCATGTCTACCCCTTAAGGAAGTGCAGGAAGTAAGGGCTTTATTGAAAAGTGGCTACAACTCCGTGCACAACCAAAGTCACGGCACACACGTGCCAAACACCAGTTCTGAACTAACTAAATGCTATGTTTGTTTTATGTTTTGTAGACCATGCTGGAGCGCAGGTACGACTACCTGCCCAACTCTTTTGAGAAACGCACCGTCGCTCTGGAGATCATCGGGCAAATACAGCAACACACCGACACCACCTTCACCCACACTAAGATCATGCAGCATTGGTTGGACCTGAAGCGGCTGCACATGCCCCGGGTGCAGAGGTTTTTCGGGATCCATTTCCCTAGTAAGTACATAGCGATTGCATGGCAGATGTAACGGGGAGGCCGATTCATTAATAGCGCCAGGTAGCGACAGATGAGCGCCAGTAGCGTGATTTTCACAGCGCCAGCTAGTATTCGCTGTGCTTGGCCGGGGTTTGCTTGTTGACAGCGACTCAGTCGGTGTGCGGTAATGTTGAATACGGGCTTAGGGGTCGCTGTTTCACAGGTTCAGCGTTGTATGGGTGTGCCTGACAGCGAATGGCCAGAGCTAACCGCTTGCTGCAGATTCATTAACAAATCACGCTCCGAATTTTTTAGCGCTGTGAATTTCTTGTTTAATCCCCAGACCGCTGGCGGCGTTGGATTTAAAATAGTTTTTAACCCCCAAACAACCATATTTTTTGATTGTAAAATTATACAAGTTTTTATAAACATTTTGTAATATGAATACATTAATATCAGACCTGTAATATCAATTCTGCACAAAATCTTTTTTTTTTTTTTTTACCTTAAAAAAATCCTAACATTGCAAAAGTGTTCACAGAATTTTTGACATTAAAAAAAAAAAAAAAACATTAATAGCAATTAATTATGATTATTTAAAGATTGCTCCATTGAAATGCATTGGACCACGCCAGGGAGCGCCAGGTCATACCTGTCGCTTTGATGGGATTAGCAGCGGCGCTGTTCGTTGCAGTCGGCTACATGATGAATCCCGCGGTAGCTGTCGCTCTCGCCGGCGCTAGCCTCATTTAGCTTGATAAATGCGTCATTGTGGCCGACGCCGGGCGTACTTGAGTCGGTAGCCGCCGTTAGCTGGCGGGACCTGGCGCTCGTCAGACACTACCTGGCGCTATCGCTTGATGAATAAGGGCATAAGACACAAGGTAGGCCTTTAGTTAAAATGCCTTTTCTTTGGTAGTGTTGGAAATGGATTACCATATACGCCGCACCCGGAGGCGCACAGGCCGACCAGTGCTGCATGAAGCTGCAGCTGGAAGTGAAGGTGGTGGATCTCCAGTGCGACGGTCCTACCCCTCCTCTGTTGGTTCCTCCGTCCAGCCCCTGGACCTTTCCACAGAGGAGGGGCGGCACGGCATGGGCAGGGAGTCGTACCCAGTGATGCATGCGGGAGCCTCTGATATGTGACTCTTCATGTAACCGCACACACATATACATGCAATTTCCACCAAAGCTGATTCCCTTCATCTGTTTTTCTAGATGCTTCTGGAGCGGGTGAAGATGTGGAGGATGCAGCAGATCTTGCCCAGGAGGCACAGGGAGAAGGTAAGTGATGTGACACACACATTGAAAATGACATTTGATTACTGTTGACTAAGACATTAATACTGACCCTATTTGCCATGTCTCAACAGGCTCTACTTCACAACAGTGGCAGGGCCCAGGACGTAGGGTTGTCCCCAACGAGGCATCCGTCGGCCACCAACCAAGTAAGTTGTAATGTCATTCTTTGCAGTATGTGTTAAGTGACATAATCACCCAGATTCATCAAGCCATAGTCAATGGCATTAGCAGAATGACCTGTGCCCACTTTCTTTGAGTAATTACCAGACTGACCTGTGCCCACTTGCTTTGAGTAATTACCAGACTGACCTGTGCCCACTTGCTTTGAGTAATTACCAGACTGACCTCTGCCCACTTGCTTAGAGAAATTACTTAGCAGAATGACCTCTGGCAACTTCCTTAGAGTAATGACTTAGCAGACTGACATATGTCGTGATTAGTAAGGTTGGCAACTAACAAACATTCCATCCACAGGTGAGAAACATGTATTTGTCGCCAAATAATGTTTTTGTATCAATTTTATACAGGGACCACACGGGCAAGAGTTGAAGAAATGAATAGAAGTGTCCTTGAGTTGGTGGCCGATATGCAGCTGCTGCGTGACTCGTTGGGGACAACAGAAGAAGAGTAGTGTCCTGGGTCCTGTCACTGTTATTTTATTGTAAATAGTTTTTACCTGTTAATTTTTATAAATGTTTAATGTTTTTTTAAAAAAAGTATAAACTTTTAAATATTTGTACAAAAAACAAACATTTTAAAAACAAAAAAAATGGCCTTCCAATATAAAAAAAAAAAACAAAGTTTCAGTGTCATTTTTTTGCACAAATACATTAACACCAAACGAAGGATCAAATACATATTTAGAGATGAAGATTCAGATGACCGCAAAGTGGTTTGGGTAAGTTTTAGGGTCCTAAAATGGAAGAAGAACCTAACCGCGAAGTGGTTTGGGTAAGTTTTAGGGTCCTAAAATGGAAGAAGAACATAACCGCGAAGTGGTTTGGGTAAGTTTTAGGGTCCTAAAATGGAAAAAGAAGGTAACCGCGAAGTGGTTTGGGTAAGTTTTAGGGTCCTAAAATGGAAGAAGAACATAACCGCAAAGTGGTTTGGGTAAGTTTTAGGGTCCTAAAATGGAAGAAGAAGGTAACCGCGAAGTGGTTTGGGTAAGTTTTAGGGGCCTAAAATGGAAGAAGAAGGTAACCGCGAAGTGGTTTGGGTAAGTTTTAGGGGCCTAAATTGGAAGAAGAAGGTAACTGCGAAGTGGTTTGGGTAAGTTGTAAGGGTCCAAAAGGGAAGATGGAGGATAGTGCTAAGTGGTTGGGGTGAGCTTTAAGGGTCCAAAAGGGAAGATGGAGGATAGTGCTAAGTGGTTTAGCTAAACATTGTAGTAGAAGTGAGGGTGTCAAATATGTAGGCGAGCACTTTAATGATTTAAGTTTGTAGTGCGCAGGCGCAAGATCGTAAGGATTTCCGTCTGGAGGATTATTTTTTGTACAAGTGAAACAGAATCTATCGGGAAACGTAAAGGATTTGTGGGAGGAGACGATGGGAAAAGGGCAAAAACGAAAGGCTACGTTGTAACATGAGAAAATGAAACAGAAAAGTCACGATGGAAAATTACATCCTCGTACTCTGGCATACGAAGGGACGGAAACTTTACAGAAGGTTTTCAATTCATGCATAGAATCGCTCGCACACTCATATGAGAGCGGGAAAATTTGAAAATAATACCAAATCGGCACAAAAACGAAAGTCTTTTTTTGTCTCTCTGAATCGAGCCTTATCTGTCCCTCACTCTCTCCCTGCCTGATCTTCTCTGGCCGCAATACAGTGTCAGAATGAGCTTCCGCAAAATGGCCGCCGCTTATATAGGTCTGTGACATCATCGGTAAGCCTGTCTGCTGATAGGTAGCATGTGACGCCTACCCAGGATTCCTTGCCCCATGGGACATGTCCTGACATGGGGATCCACCATTTCAGATGGGCTGGATAGCAGTAAATGGAGTTTTAAGGAAGCGATTTGAGCGATCGAATCGCGGCGATATTCGGAATCGTTACGAATCAAATTTTTTCCTGAAATTCGTAACGAATTCGGGCTCGTCAGATTCAATTCGCTCATCTCTAATTACTGCACCAGCTGCAAAAAGCAAACTACATTTTTCTGGAGTAAAATGTGCCGTTCACTTTCATTGTCTATCTAGGGGGAGATTCTGCACCTGGTATAAAAACAGCTCTTCTATTTTATTTTGCTCCTAAAGTGGACTTTTTACATACGGGGCTAAATTGACCCCAGAATGTCACAAAATTACACTGGGGTCCTGTAATAAGTTTACTTTAGGTGAAAAGTAGAAATGCACATTTGACACTTGCTGCTGGGACTAGCCCACCTGTGGGTCAGAGGATCTTCCTGCAAGATGGTAATATGTTGGGGGAGAGATCTACATCAGGGATACACAACCTGCGACCCAAGGGTGTATGCGACCCGCACTTTTATCAGCACCTCTGTCTATTTCATCTCCACTAATTCTGCCCATCCCTTCCTTCCTCGCCTTTTCTCACCTCACCTCATCACCTCACCTCACCTTTTCTCAAAACATCCTTAGGGCAGCAGATATTATGGCTCCGCCTCAAGGTAGGAACACATGACCACCAGAATACACAAAAGCTTAAGCTCCTCCTCCAGACCCCAGTTCTTTATGTATTCCTGCCTGGAGCAGGGGCCAGACAACCAGTTCCTGGGACCGGGTCGCTGTGGGTCTGATTGGGCTTAACCATTCCCTGGCTATGAAGAAAGCCTGCCAGGGACCCAGGGGATAGGCCAGAATCCCCTGTCCCTGACTCATATGCCGAGCAGCAGGGGGGTCAGCACTGGCTCAGACCAAGTATTCTAAGCACCTCATCCGCTTTTGAGTTTGGCCTGATTGTGGGGGTCTGAGCTGCAGGGGGTGACTCCACCCGACGGCCCCTGATGATGTCAGCACTAGGCGTCTTATCTGAAGCACATGCTCCCGGCTGTTAAAGAGGAAGCACTAAACTGCTCCTGACTTCAGAATGGCGGATCAGTCAGGGTAATCCTTGCAGGTCCCTTCCCCTCTATTGTCCTCTATGAATCTGCTGAGGATCAACATTTTTCCATCAGCCAGAGACTGACGTCCACTCAGTCTGGGAAGAAGGGGTTCAGCTCTGCTCCAGTAAGTCCCTTCTTTATTTATGGGCACGCACTTGCAGTTTTAAGGGCTACTATGTGTTATTTTCCTGTGATTGGAAGGATATATAGGGTCCTCTTGGCCTCCTACTCCTTCTTTTGTATTTTAGATCAAGCCCCCTAAGGAAGTATTCAAGACTAAAACTGGCTTCAAGGATAAAAGTAGGAGATGTCCAATATGTTTAATCAAGCTACTAGATACCTATAGAAGGCCTATTTGCAATCCCTGTACTGACAAAGTTGTGAGTAAGTAACGCCAGCCCTGCATGAAGAATATAATGAAAGTTCTGAAGGATCATATTTCCTCTTCTTTTGAGAATCTTAGGACCCCATGGGACACGGCTGGACATAAGGAATTTGTTGGGCATTCCCTCCTCCAATTTTTTTCTAGAGGGCAAGAATCAGAGGTCTCTGATATAATAGATGCCTGGTTAAAACTGTTTCACATTTGGTGGGAGACTCTGCTGGATTTTCCCTTTATTTCCAGGGGAATAAGGGAGGGTTTCTTAATAGAATTTATGCGTCCCTCCCAGAAACTTTTTTTGTTACTCCTCTCTCAGGGGGCAGGGAGGAAAGACTAGCCCTTTGCAGCAGTCTAGATTCAATATCAGATATGCAAGTGATTGTCCTGGTTTCCCGTCAATATTGGGGGGAATGGATTCTACTTGATAATTTTCTGGTAAAGAAGGCCTCTGGGGGATTTCGTTTCATTCCCAATTTGGGACATCATGGGACAAATCTCAGAAGTCCATAGACAGGATAATCAAAGTCCCAGATTTAGTGAAAGAATCTCTGAGTTGGTGTCAAGATGAGCACAGGTTTGTCAGTGGCCAATCTTGGTCGGACCCCAAAGACATGGTAGTGACTACCGACTGGCCCTTTGCAGCAGTCTAGATTCAATATTGGATATGCGAGTGATTGTCCCGGTTTCCCATCAACAATGGGGGGGAAGGGTTCTACTCCATAATTTTCTGGTAAAGATGGCCTCTGGAGGATTTCATTCTCAATTTGGGACATCATGGGACAAATCTCAGAAGTCCATAGATAGAATAATCAAAGTCACAGATTTAGTGAAAGAATCTCTGAGTTGATGTCAAGACAAGCACAGGTTTGTCAGTGGTATCTTGGTCAGACCCTAAAGACCTGATAGTGACGACAGACGCCTCTTCATGGGGTTGGAGGGCGTATTACTGATCCTTGACCACTCAAGGAAAATGGTCCAGACTGAGCCTATCCTCATTGAATCTCAGAGAACCTATAGCTGTGAAGGAGGCATTGCTAGCGTTCTTTCCTCACCTGAAGGGTCGCCATGTACAAATCAGAACAAACTACAATGGCGTATCTAAATCATTGGGGAGGGGCAAGGTCATCCTTCCTGCAAAAGTCAGCAAAGGAACCTTTTCACCTCCAGTCGAAACAACAAGCTGAAGAACTTCTCTCTCGATCCCTCTGATCAAGGTCTAGGTATAGACACCCTGGCTCACCAGTAGCTTTTCATTCTGGCTTACGCTTTTCCTCCAGTTTGGATCCACCCTCAGGTGCTAAACAAAATATCCTGCCAATCAGCCACGGTTCTGCTGCTAGCCTCATGGTGGCCGAAGAGACCATGGTTTTTAAGCTTAAGATGCTCTTGGTCCAAGAAGCTTGGAAACTCCCATTGAGACAAGATCTTCTATCCCAGGGACCAGTGCTTTCTCAGGAGAAGAAGAAGAAGTGGCGCCTGACACTATGGATCCTGGGATCCCGATGCTCCTAAGAAAGGGTTTTCCTGAAGAGGTGATCAAGACTCTGCTTTCCAGCAGGAAGGAGGTGACAAGGAAGATTTATTTGAAAATTTGGAAACCTTTTAACACCTGGAAGGTTTGCAATCGAAGATCCCTTTCTAGTCTCCCAGTCATATTGGATTTCCTTCAGGAAGGAGTCAACCTGGGTCTCAGCATCAGTACCCTGATGGTCCAATTAGCAGCCCTTTCAATTTTTTTGGGACAAGAGACTTTCATCTTTCCCAAACGTTTTTAGCTAGCTGTCAGGCTGCCCATACCAGTCCATTTGAAGTTAGCTCCACAATGGGTCTTTAGAGCTCTGGCCGAACCACCCTTTGAACCTCTGTCAAGCTGTCATATTATATTTCTTACACGGAAGGCTCTCTTTTTGGTGGCAATAACTTCAGCCCGCAGAATCAGCGATATCTAGGCTCTATCCTGCCGTCACCCCTTTTTTCAAGTTTTCCAAGATCGCATAATTTTAAAGTCTCTTCTGACTTTCATTGGACTCAAGAGGTTATCCTTCCATCCGCCGGGGATATTGATCCCCCCATGCTGGAATACCTTCGACAAACAAAGGATTGGATGAAGGCCGATAGCTTATTTGTTCCTTTCTTGTGTGACTGGAAGGATCAGTTTTGCTTTCAACGGATCTCCTTCTCCAGGGTGGATTACAGCTCATTCAACAAGAAGTATTTCTACATCTTGGGGGGAGCAAGATGGTGCCTCTATCGAACAGATCTGTAAAGCGGCAACCTGGTCTTCAGCTAAGATGTTTGTAATCATTACCACCTGGATCTGCTCACCCTGCCAGATCAATTCTTTGGAGGGGGGGTGTTACAGGCAGCCTTTCCCACCCAGTAGAGATAGTATCTCGCTTATCCTCTCAGTGGTATGCTGCCCTTAGAATGTTTTGAGAAAACTTAAGTTAGTTACCTGGTAACTTCTTTTCTGAACATCCAAAAGGGCAGCATACAGGCTTCCCTCTCTCAGGCTACATTATTTTATGTTAGCTTACTGATTTACTAGTTGGTGCTTTGTCTGTCTTTATTTATTTATTTTTTTGATCTTTTAAGCTACTGGGGTCTGGGGGAGGAGCTAAAGCTTTTTTGTATTATGGGGTCATGTGTTCCTACCTTCGGGTGGAGCTGTAATATCTCAGTGGTATGCTGCCCTGTCTGATGTTTAGAAAAGAAGTTACTGGGTAACTAACCTAAAGCGGACCTAAACCCACTGAACTTATGAAATTCATTTGGCCAAAGAGCCTGACAATACTCTATATCCCTCTTAGGGTGTAGAACTAGAAATGGATATTTTCACTTTTTGAAGAATCCTGGAAAACTGTTATTTTACTGTTCCTCTCTGTAAGATGGCAGGCAATCAGTCATTACATCGGTGTGGCAATGAGATCATTGCCACACACAACAGTCACAATAAATAGAGGCGGAGCTTTACAGCTGAAACAGGAGGTATTATCTGGGATTAGAGTGAAGTAGGGGCAGAGAAAATTGGCAACAGGTACTCCTTATGTGGGGAACAATTCAGGGGATGCTAGTTAACAATGTGGCTTTTGGGCCACTTTAAGTTTTTCCGCCTGATCCCTGCTAATTTCTTCCTGTCTCACCTTTGCTCTTCTCACTTCAGCCCACCTCACCTCTGCTGATCTCCCCTCTTCCCACCATGCCTCATACCACCTCACCTCTGCTGATCTCTCCTCTTCCCACCATGCCTCAGCCCACCTCACCTTTCCCTGGACTCACCTCTGCCCACTTCTTTCCACTTTACCTCTTTCTGCCTCACCCCTGCTTTCCCCACCTCAGCCAACCCCAACTTTTCCAACTTTTTTTGACCTCACATCTTCTCACTTTTGAGCCACCATAGAGGCAGGGAAGGCAGGTGCTACCGGGCCCTTGGAAGAAGGAGGCTCTATGCAAGCTGCATCCCCCCACCTTGCAGCATCTGTGGCAAAAGCACTGGTCTGGTGCTACCTCAGTGTGCCGTGTTGGTGCGCTGTCTGCTGGGAGTGCAGGGGCAAGAGCTATGGTTCTGCAGGGTTCTCCAGCACTCTGTGTATAAAGCACTTGGGGAAACAGGGTGCTGACATCTTAGTTCCGCCCTGTTGAAGCTACAGCTCTGGCCCTTGGTGCTCCCTGCAAACAGCTTCGGGATGGATTTTTGCGTCCTTAGCACAGGGGGAGGGATAGCCAGCTTGAAAAATGTCTGGACTTCCACTTTGCACCGCCCCTAGCAGCAAAACTAAAGCCCAACTGTGGTGTCAGATAACTTCCAGATGAGGAAGGGCCTTGTTTTCTAGCAAGCTGCATGTCACTGTCTAATACACGTGTCAAACTCAAGGCCCAAGGGTCGGATGCGGCCCTCCAAGCCTTTCTGTGTGGCTCGCTGACAGGTGTTAGATGGCGGCACCCGGGCACCTGGTGGAGAATCCTGGGCAGAAAGTCTGGTGGGGCCATACTGTCATTTTTATGCACGTCCATTCATAGCAAAAATCCTCCGCCCTGCCTTCCTCTTCGGCGATGAGGTAGAAAGGGGGGTTATTAAAAAAAATTAAGACTCCTTACTTCACTCGAAATGCAGTGCTGTCACCAGCGCACGGGCAGCGGCCACACAGATCTCTATCCCCTGCACTGTGCGTCCCCCATTCAAGTGAACAAGGTAGACATCTTGCTGTAGCTTATGCAAGTTTCACCTGGCCTCTTGTGTAAATGCAGCTACTGCAAGAATTTTCTAAATTTCTGGTACCAGTTGTGGAGGTTCTCTAGCTATATCAAGTGGCGGAGGCCCCTGGGTGCAAGCCCTTCAGGCCCTGCTGACACAGTATCTATACAAGCAGCTGGCGTGCGCCTTTTTAATGTTCTAGGGGAAAGAGAATAGGGTCTGCAACTGTTTAATGTTTCTGCACAACCGGCCCAACTTACTGCCACAGCAGAGGGTGCTACATCTGCTGTAGGGGTTATTTATGGCTGCGAGGTTGGAAAAAATTGATTGCGTTGCTGGTTGCTGTCCTTGGCAAAATGTGGCTGGCCTGTGCATAAAAAAAAATGGTTGAATTACATTTTAACCATTTTCTGGATACATTTGAACAATTGTGCTTACATTTTATTTTGTGTTGGTCATTAAAGCTGTGTGAAACCCCCCCGATCGCCGCAAAAACTCACCTCTCCCCGCTCCCACGTGACCTCGTCCGGCCAATGACAGCGCTCAGAGCCGCTCTGGTATGCGCGTCCAAAGCCGCTTGGACGCGCATACCAGAGCGCTGTCACTGGCTGCGTCTCTCGCTTCCCTCTAACAGGGAGCGCGCCTGCGCCGGCCATTCACAAAACGGCCGGCGCGGGAGCGCGCCCTGCTAGAGGGAAGCGAGAGACGCGGCCGCGTCTCGCGCATGCGCCGTTGGATCGCCGGTAAGGTAAGGATTGTGGGCCTCCTGGGGGGGATGTCCCGCGGGGAGGGATCTGATCGGTCCAGGAATCTTATAGATTCCCGGGCCGATCCCCCCTGGGTGTTGGTCCACTTTAACTGGCCCTTTAAAGCTAACCAGAATGCTGATGTGGCCCTCGGTCAAAATGAGTTTGATTGCCCTGGTCTAATAACTTTTTGACACCAAGACAGCTGGATGTACAGCAAGAGATGTCAAAAGGAATAATCAGGGCTGGAACTGTGGAGTGAGCAAGAATGGCAGGGGCTTGGGAATAGAATATACCGCATTTTTCACCATATAAGACGCACTTATTTTCACCCAAAATTGTGGGGGGTGTCAGTGCGTCCTATGGGATGTATGTAAAAAATGTACATTCCCCAGCTCCCACACCTCAGAAGTTGTATCTCGCTGACACAAAAACATACACACACACATAATTGCATTACCAGCGTCTGCTGCCCTCAGTCATCGCCGCTGGCCTCTGCCACCTCCCCATAGCTTCTGCTTCCCACCTCCCCATAGCTGCTGCCTCTGTATCCACCGCTGTCTGCAGCCTCCGTAGCCACCGCTGCCCGATGCCCCAAGTTTCCAGGGACTCGGTTCCTTCAACCGGGTGGGGCATGGCCTGTGACTCCTGCCAGCATCACTGCCTGTAATGTGTGGTCTGTAATGGTGTGATTTGGGGAATTCTGCAGACTGTCTGTAATGGGGTGATTCCGTTTGCCCATAATATCACCTTTCCACTCTCCAACAGTGCATGTGCAGGTTCTCGTCCAATGAGGGCTGTCTGCTGTACGTAATTCGGCAGGCGGCTCTCATTGTTTTGAATGGGAAGCGTAGGCTGCTGCATTCCCTGCGCCACCCCAGCCATTTAGATAGGGGGGAAAGGAGCGCGTGCACAGCCAGGGATGCGGGGGATGCAGCTGCGTGCACTCCTCATTCAAGTCAATGAAAGCCGTCTGCTCTCATTGTCAAATTCCTGGGTTTTGTTCCACTTTATTGACCTTAGATACACTTCACACTTTATTGAGGTTAATTCAGCATTTGTATGCTCTGTAATTCCACATTGTAGGTCAGCTGTATGCTAAGTGATTATTAAGTTCTGATTTTTTCATTCATTTTAAGCTTTTTATTGAAAATTAAACTAAATCTTAATCTATATACAAGGTTAAATCAAGTATATACACGGACATATACTGTATATCACTTAAAGTGGACCAAAACCCACATTTTAAACTAGCATCCCCTGAATTTCTCCCCCTACGAAGAGTTCCTTTTGCCAATTTTTACTGCTCCTGCTTCACTCTAATCCCAGATAATGGCACCTGTTTTAGCTGTAAAGCTTCACCTCCTCCATTCATTTCAACTGTTGTGTGTGGCAATGATGTCATTGCCACGTCTATGCAGTGACTGATCCCCTGCCATCTTACACCACAAGATGACAGCAAAAAATCAGTGTTCCAAGACAATTCAAAAAGCGAAAATGTCCATTTCTAGTTCTACACCCTGAGAAGTGAGAATTGGCAGGGGCTTTGGCCAAATATATCGCACAAGCTAAATGGATTTTGGTCCACTTTTTCTCTGTGATCATTACACATCTATTCATATACAGAAATAGAAGAACTATTCATGTAGGAAGGAGATGGGGGGGGGGGTACAAGTGGCATATCTCCAGCATCTCATAAGAATCTTAATGCCTTTAAACTACAAGGGAGTTATTTCACCATACTGTTGGTTGAAGATATCCAATCATTTATAATCATCACTACTAATACTCTGTCCATGTTAACTATTAGCATTAACTGGGAGATACTGTAGTGTACAGAAAAGGACACTAGGTGACACTCGTAGTGAAAGGCATAATAGACTGGACATGCCTGGACATGTGATTAGTCTTTCTGGATCCTGAGACTGGCAGACTGTGGGAACTTGTGGTGCAGCTAAGGACAGAGGTGTGGGAACCTGAGACCGCCCTGGGACAGATTATGTACCCTGACCTGGAGGGAGGACGAGAGTGGAAATGTCTCCCTGGATGCCCCAGAACTCCATAAGGCGCTGAGTCCCCCCCGCCCAAGCTACTGGGCCCATTATGAATTCTTGAACTTTCTAATCGGTACTGCACCGCCATTTCATCTCAGGCCCCGTCCCTTGTTGCAGTGAAGTGAAATGTTACATTCTGTCATTTTCTCCACCAGAAGGTTTGAACTAAAATCCACAAAGAGAATTCTGATTCCGGTTGTAATGACCAGCTGATCACCAGCCTTTGTTCAGATGACACCCCCCCCCCCAATCTACCTCCGCCGTCTTCACCTATAGTCAAGCCCCCGTTTGCCGGGAGACAGTACACGCCTGCCAGAACACAGTTGCCCCCAGGACTTAAGGACGCAGGACTTAAGGATGGCACCTGAGCCCACGAAGACCAGTATACAACAGGGCAAAACAGTACCAAATACACAAGAGATGTCAGAGATTGCCGGGTCTGCAACAGATTATCAGTCCTACCAGTGTCTTGACAGAAGGAGTAAACAAAGCCGAAGTCCAGGGAAAGCCAAAGGTCGAAGCCGTAAATCAGAGAGTCACAGTATCCGAAGGGCAAAAGCATGGTCAGGATGCAGAGCAAATGAATCCGGTCAGCAGGAGATAAACAAGCAGAGTAACACACCACAAGGTAGATGCTATCGCAGGCAGTGTGTGCTGAAGCCTGGACAAAATGTGACCACTGACCAGTAGGAGGTTGGAAGGCCGGGGGGGCACAGCAGTTACTTAATTGACACACTACTCCTAGGGAGCCAGACAGAACCTTTGAGGTAACCCATAACTGGCCCTTAAGCTTCTCTGACCACAAAAAGCAGCAATACGCCACTGAAAAGCATATGAGGCGTGGGTCCCTAAGTTTGTCAGTCTGCGTTTCCGCAATGATGTTTAGATGCTGTAAATTGTGCAGGCAGGTAAATGCTTGAGGAGGGGCCTTCGGACCATCTACTCTGGGTTTCTCGGTATAAGCTAAGTGAAATTTCCTAACTAATGCATTGGTGTCAACTCTGTGAGCTGGTACCCAACTTCTCTCCCTTGGCCCATATCCCATCAAGTCAGTTAGATACTGAAGAGAATTTCTCACCCAATGGGAGTCAGGAATTTTGTTAATTTCGTATTCACGCTCTGCCTGAACTAACACTGGTGGAGAGGGTAAAGTGGTAGAAGCTGGAAGAAGAGTAAGCAGCAGACTTAAGCAAGGATACATAAATTAGAGCATTTGAAGGATTCTGGCAGGGCTACCTTGTATGTAACTATATTGCTCCTTTTAAGCATTGGGTTGGACCAAGTTTGGCAGAGGGTTATCTTACAACGTGTGGAAAGCCACACAGGAGTTCCTGGGCTAAACTCAGTTTCTTTAGAACGATGATGGTCAGCAAACCTTTTCTGTTGCTCTGATGCTCGAAGGAGGTTCTGCTGAACCCTGGACCAGATGTCAGACATGTCTGCATTTCCACAATGATGTTTGGATGCTGTGAACTGTGCAGACAGGTAAACGCTTAGGTCTAACACCGGGTTATCCAGATGCTCGTTCATAAAGTTGAGGCCTAAACTGACAGCGTCTTACGAAGACCTGTTTGCGAGTTGCACGGGGTCTATTATGCTGCCAGTGGTTATCCTCAGGTATTCTTTCACAGTCCTCTCAAACCACTGATCACAGATGTAAATAAAACTGATACAAAGTCATTCCATCTCACTAACCGATGAAGCTACTCCTATTTTCCAGGAGGCATTGAACATTTTGAAGGACACTGGTGATAGCTGTTCTGTGCAAGACTTAAAGTGATACTGTAGACAAAGGTAATTCAATTAAACATAGTCAAAGTACTTAGTGGCACAAAACACGTCTAAGCTAGGGGACTGTGCATCTTTTTTGCACTGTAGAGCTGAATCTCTTGGATCCTGACAGCTGCAGGGGGAGACGTGAGTGGAGGCTGAATTATGCATATTTGGATACATGAATCGAGTCTATTGTGAAGCCTATATTAAATGGACATTTTGTAAGCGGTGATTTTTGAACAGTATCAAACTATGTGCCATTTATTGATACAATCCCTGCCTTTAATCTCATTTTGAGGGGAAGTAGTGCAGGATTTGCGGGTTGTTTCCAGGTCACTACTGTGCATATGTGGAGAGACCCGTTCCATTGGGTTGTGTGCCTGTGAGATCAGAGGATTGAGCTAAATAACCACGAAGCAGTGTGGTGACTATACCTGGGTGACGAGAACTACATGGAAACAAGAATCTGCATACAGCACCAAGAAACTTTGTTGCTTTTTATACAGAGACTGTTTTAAACTTTTGGCTCCATGCTTTATGTTTAATTGTGTTGTACTTTTGTTAACCCTATTTGGGATATTTGGGGTTTATGTGCACGTGGCAGCCTGTGTTTTTATACTTAAAGTTGATAGTCTAGCGTTAGGGATGAGCGAATCGATCCGGACGAACCCGGATTCGATCCGACAAGAGACTTTCATCTTTCCCAAACGTTTTTAGCTAGCTGTCAGGCTGCCCATACCAGTCCATTTGAAGTTAGCTCCACAATGGGTCTTTAGAGCTCTGGCCGAACCACCCTTTGAACCTCTGTCAAGCTGTCATATTATATTTCTTACACGGAAGGCTCTCTTTTTGGTGGCAATAACTTCAGCCCGCAGAATCAGCGATATCTAGGCTCTATCCTGCCGTCACCCCTTTTTTCAAGTTTTCCAAGATCGCATAATTTTAAAGTCTCTTCTGACTTTCATTGGACTCAAGAGGTTATCCTTCCATCCGCCGGGGATATTGATCCCCCCATGCTGGAATACCTTCGACAAACAAAGGATTGGATGAAGGCCGATAGCTTATTTGTTCCTTTCTTGTGTGACTGGAAGGATCAGTTTTGCTTTCAACGGATCTCCTTCTCCAGGGTGGATTACAGCTCATTCAACAAGAAGTATTTCTACATCTTGGGGGGAGCAAGATGGTGCCTCTATCGAACAGATCTGTAAAGCGGCAACCTGGTCTTCAGCTAAGATGTTTGTAATCATTACCACCTGGATCTGCTCACCCTGCCAGATCAATTCTTTGGAGGGGGGGTGTTACAGGCAGCCTTTCCCACCCAGTAGAGATAGTATCTCGCTTATCCTCTCAGTGGTATGCTGCCCTTAGAATGTTTTGAGAAAACTTAAGTTAGTTACCTGGTAACTTCTTTTCTGAACATCCAAAAGGGCAGCATACAGGCTTCCCTCTCTCAGGCTACATTATTTTATGTTAGCTTACTGATTTACTAGTTGGTGCTTTGTCTGTCTTTATTTATTTATTTTTTTGATCTTTTAAGCTACTGGGGTCTGGGGGAGGAGCTAAAGCTTTTTTGTATTATGGGGTCATGTGTTCCTACCTTCGGGTGGAGCTGTAATATCTCAGTGGTATGCTGCCCTGTCTGATGTTTAGAAAAGAAGTTACTGGGTAACTAACCTAAAGCGGACCTAAACCCACTGAACTTATGAAATTCATTTGGCCAAAGAGTCTGCACTCCCAGCAGACAGCGCACCAACACGGCACACTGAGGTAGCACCAGACCAGTGCTTTTGCCACAGATGCTGCAAGGTGGGGGGATGCAGCTTGCATAGAGCCTCCTTCTTCCAAGGGCCCGGTAGCACCTGCCTTCCCTGCCTCTATGGTGGCTCAAAAGTGAGAAGATGTGAGGTCAAAAAAAGTTGGAAAAGTTGGGGTTGGCTGAGGTGGGGAAAGCAGGGGTGAGGCAGAAAGAGGTAAAGTGGAAAGAAGTGGGCAGAGGTGAGTCCAGGGAAAGGTGAGGTGGGCTGAGGCATGGTGGGAAGAGGAGAGATCAGCAGAGGTGAGGTGGTATGAGGCATGGTGGGAAGAGGGGAGATCAGCAGAGGTGAGGTGGGCTGAAGTGAGAAGAGCAAAGGTGAGACAGGAAGAAATTAGCAGGGATCAGGCGGAAAAACTTAAAGTGGCCCAAAAGCCATACATGGATACATTTGAACAATTGTGCTTACATTTTATTTTGTGTTGGTCATTAAAGCTGTGTGAAACCCCCCCGATCGCCGCAAAAACTCACCTCTCCCCGCTCCCACGTGACCTCGTCCGGCCAATGACAGCGCTCAGAGCCGCTCTGGTATGCGCGTCCAAAGCCGCTTGGACGCGCATACCAGAGCGCTGTCACTGGCTGCGTCTCTCGCTTCCCTCTAACAGGGAGCGCGCCTGCGCCGGCCATTCACAAAACGGCCGGCGCGGGAGCGCGCCCTGCTAGAGGGAAGCGAGAGACGCGGCCGCGTCTCGCGCATGCGCCGTTGGATCGCCGGTAAGGTAAGGATTGTGGGCCTCCTGGGGGGGATGTCCCGCGGGGAGGGATCTGATCGGTCCAGGAATCTTATAGATTCCCGGGCCGATCCCCCCTGGGTGTTGGTCCACTTTAACTGGCCCTTTAAAGCTAACCAGAATGCTGATGTGGCCCTCGGTCAAAATGAGTTTGATTGCCCTGGTCTAATAACTTTTTGACACCAAGACAGCTGGATGTACAGCAAGAGATGTCAAAAGGAATAATCAGGGCTGGAACTGTGGAGTGAGCAAGAATGGCAGGGGCTTGGGAATAGAATATACCGCATTTTTCACCATATAAGACGCACTTATTTTCACCCAAAATTGTGGGGGGTGTCAGTGCGTCCTATGGGATGTATGTAAAAAATGTACATTCCCCAGCTCCCACACCTCAGAAGTTGTATCTCGCTGACACAAAAACATACACACACACATAATTGCATTACCAGCGTCTGCTGCCCTCAGTCATCGCCGCTGGCCTCTGCCACCTCCCCATAGCTTCTGCTTCCCACCTCCCCATAGCTGCTGCCTCTGTATCCACCGCTGTCTGCAGCCTCCGTAGCCACCGCTGCCCGATGCCCCAAGTTTCCAGGGACTCGGTTCCTTCAACCGGGTGGGGCATGGCCTGTGACTCCTGCCAGCATCACTGCCTGTAATGTGTGGTCTGTAATGGTGTGATTTGGGGAATTCTGCAGACTGTCTGTAATGGGGTGATTCCGTTTGCCCATAATATCACCTTTCCACTCTCCAACAGTGCATGTGCAGGTTCTCGTCCAATGAGGGCTGTCTGCTGTACGTAATTCGGCAGGCGGCTCTCATTGTTTTGAATGGGAAGCGTAGGCTGCTGCATTCCCTGCGCCACCCCAGCCATTTAGATAGGGGGGAAAGGAGCGCGTGCACAGCCAGGGATGCGGGGGATGCAGCTGCGTGCACTCCTCATTCAAGTCAATGAAAGCCGTCTGCTCTCATTGTCAAATTCCTGGGTTTTGTTCCACTTTATTGACCTTAGATACACTTCACACTTTATTGAGGTTAATTCAGCATTTGTATGCTCTGTAATTCCACATTGTAGGTCAGCTGTATGCTAAGTGATTATTAAGTTCTGATTTTTTCATTCATTTTAAGCTTTTTATTGAAAATTAAACTAAATCTTAATCTATATACAAGGTTAAATCAAGTATATACACGGACATATACTGTATATCACTTAAAGTGGACCAAAACCCACATTTTAAACTAGCATCCCCTGAATTTCTCCCCCTACGAAGAGTTCCTTTTGCCAATTTTTACTGCTCCTGCTTCACTCTAATCCCAGATAATGGCACCTGTTTTAGCTGTAAAGCTTCACCTCCTCCATTCATTTCAACTGTTGTGTGTGGCAATGATGTCATTGCCACGTCTATGCAGTGACTGATCCCCTGCCATCTTACACCACAAGATGACAGCAAAAAATCAGTGTTCCAAGACAATTCAAAAAGCGAAAATGTCCATTTCTAGTTCTACACCCTGAGAAGTGAGAATTGGCAGGGGCTTTGGCCAAATATATCGCACAAGCTAAATGGATTTTGGTCCACTTTTTCTCTGTGATCATTACACATCTATTCATATACAGAAATAGAAGAACTATTCATGTAGGAAGGAGATGGGGGGGGGGGTACAAGTGGCATATCTCCAGCATCTCATAAGAATCTTAATGCCTTTAAACTACAAGGGAGTTATTTCACCATACTGTTGGTTGAAGATATCCAATCATTTATAATCATCACTACTAATACTCTGTCCATGTTAACTATTAGCATTAACTGGGAGATACTGTAGTGTACAGAAAAGGACACTAGGTGACACTCGTAGTGAAAGGCATAATAGACTGGACATGCCTGGACATGTGATTAGTCTTTCTGGATCCTGAGACTGGCAGACTGTGGGAACTTGTGGTGCAGCTAAGGACAGAGGTGTGGGAACCTGAGACCGCCCTGGGACAGATTATGTACCCTGACCTGGAGGGAGGACGAGAGTGGAAATGTCTCCCTGGATGCCCCAGAACTCCATAAGGCGCTGAGTCCCCCCCGCCCAAGCTACTGGGCCCATTATGAATTCTTGAACTTTCTAATCGGTACTGCACCGCCATTTCATCTCAGGCCCCGTCCCTTGTTGCAGTGAAGTGAAATGTTACATTCTGTCATTTTCTCCACCAGAAGGTTTGAACTAAAATCCACAAAGAGAATTCTGATTCCGGTTGTAATGACCAGCTGATCACCAGCCTTTGTTCAGATGACACCCCCCCCCCCAATCTACCTCCGCCGTCTTCACCTATAGTCAAGCCCCCGTTTGCCGGGAGACAGTACACGCCTGCCAGAACACAGTTGCCCCCAGGACTTAAGGACGCAGGACTTAAGGATGGCACCTGAGCCCACGAAGACCAGTATACAACAGGGCAAAACAGTACCAAATACACAAGAGATGTCAGAGATTGCCGGGTCTGCAACAGATTATCAGTCCTACCAGTGTCTTGACAGAAGGAGTAAACAAAGCCGAAGTCCAGGGAAAGCCAAAGGTCGAAGCCGTAAATCAGAGAGTCACAGTATCCGAAGGGCAAAAGCATGGTCAGGATGCAGAGCAAATGAATCCGGTCAGCAGGAGATAAACAAGCAGAGTAACACACCACAAGGTAGATGCTATCGCAGGCAGTGTGTGCTGAAGCCTGGACAAAATGTGACCACTGACCAGTAGGAGGTTGGAAGGCCGGGGGGGCACAGCAGTTACTTAATTGACACACTACTCCTAGGGAGCCAGACAGAACCTTTGAGGTAACCCATAACTGGCCCTTAAGCTTCTCTGACCACAAAAAGCAGCAATACGCCACTGAAAAGCATATGAGGCGTGGGTCCCTAAGTTTGTCAGTCTGCGTTTCCGCAATGATGTTTAGATGCTGTAAATTGTGCAGGCAGGTAAATGCTTGAGGAGGGGCCTTCGGACCATCTACTCTGGGTTTCTCGGTATAAGCTAAGTGAAATTTCCTAACTAATGCATTGGTGTCAACTCTGTGAGCTGGTACCCAACTTCTCTCCCTTGGCCCATATCCCATCAAGTCAGTTAGATACTGAAGAGAATTTCTCACCCAATGGGAGTCAGGAATTTTGTTAATTTCGTATTCACGCTCTGCCTGAACTAACACTGGTGGAGAGGGTAAAGTGGTAGAAGCTGGAAGAAGAGTAAGCAGCAGACTTAAGCAAGGATACATAAATTAGAGCATTTGAAGGATTCTGGCAGGGCTACCTTGTATGTAACTATATTGCTCCTTTTAAGCATTGGGTTGGACCAAGTTTGGCAGAGGGTTATCTTACAACGTGTGGAAAGCCACACAGGAGTTCCTGGGCTAAACTCAGTTTCTTTAGAACGATGATGGTCAGCAAACCTTTTCTGTTGCTCTGATGCTCGAAGGAGGTTCTGCTGAACCCTGGACCAGATGTCAGACATGTCTGCATTTCCACAATGATGTTTGGATGCTGTGAACTGTGCAGACAGGTAAACGCTTAGGTCTAACACCGGGTTATCCAGATGCTCGTTCATAAAGTTGAGGCCTAAACTGACAGCGTCTTACGAAGACCTGTTTGCGAGTTGCACGGGGTCTATTATGCTGCCAGTGGTTATCCTCAGGTATTCTTTCACAGTCCTCTCAAACCACTGATCACAGATGTAAATAAAACTGATACAAAGTCATTCCATCTCACTAACCGATGAAGCTACTCCTATTTTCCAGGAGGCATTGAACATTTTGAAGGACACTGGTGATAGCTGTTCTGTGCAAGACTTAAAGTGATACTGTAGACAAAGGTAATTCAATTAAACATAGTCAAAGTACTTAGTGGCACAAAACACGTCTAAGCTAGGGGACTGTGCATCTTTTTTGCACTGTAGAGCTGAATCTCTTGGATCCTGACAGCTGCAGGGGGAGACGTGAGTGGAGGCTGAATTATGCATATTTGGATACATGAATCGAGTCTATTGTGAAGCCTATATTAAATGGACATTTTGTAAGCGGTGATTTTTGAACAGTATCAAACTATGTGCCATTTATTGATACAATCCCTGCCTTTAATCTCATTTTGAGGGGAAGTAGTGCAGGATTTGCGGGTTGTTTCCAGGTCACTACTGTGCATATGTGGAGAGACCCGTTCCATTGGGTTGTGTGCCTGTGAGATCAGAGGATTGAGCTAAATAACCACGAAGCAGTGTGGTGACTATACCTGGGTGACGAGAACTACATGGAAACAAGAATCTGCATACAGCACCAAGAAACTTTGTTGCTTTTTATACAGAGACTGTTTTAAACTTTTGGCTCCATGCTTTATGTTTAATTGTGTTGTACTTTTGTTAACCCTATTTGGGATATTTGGGGTTTATGTGCACGTGGCAGCCTGTGTTTTTATACTTAAAGTTGATAGTCTAGCGTTAGGGATGAGCGAATCGATCCGGACGAACCCGGATTCGATCCGAATTTCAGGAAAAATTCGATTCGGATCGAATCCGAATTTCCCCGCGATTCGATCACTCGAAGTTTTCCTTTAACATCCATTCATTTACATTACAGGCATTCTAAGATGGCGGACGGGACATGTCTGGACATGTATCCCGCGCCAGTGCAAGCTGGGGCAGTCACATGCAGCCTATCAGCAGCCAGCAAGCCCGGTGACGTCACACAGCGGTATTTAACGGCGGCCATCTTGCTTTTCCTCATTTCTCTATTGCATTCGTGACAGACAGACAGAACGCTGTGTAGCTGAGGCAGTTAGACAGGCTGGAGACAGGGACAGACAGGGACAGGCTGGAGACAGGCAGGAGACAGGCAGGAGACAGACAGGAGACAGACAGAAAGCCAGGGAAAGGTAGGAAAAACGGAGCTGGCTGACAGGGAGATTTTTTTTTTTTCATCCAGCCTTTGTTAGCGTTTTCAGGCTGCTTATAGTAACTAACTGTGCATATATACTGAACTGATCTTAAGTCTGCTGTGAGGCATCCCATTCTGTGACTAAAGCAGCCTCTGTTTAAGACCATATAAGCATTTGCTCTTATCATATTTGAAATTAGGCCTGATAAAGACACTTTTGCTGGCCAAAGCACTACTGGACCCTGCCAGCTCGATTCCTGCCCGGGGCATCCCATTCTGTGACTACAGCAGCCTCTGTTTAAGACCATATAAGCATTTGCTCTTATCATATTTGAAATTAGCCTGATAAAGACACTTTTGCTGGCCAAAGCACTACTGGACCCTGCCAGCTCGATTCCTGCCCGGGGCATCCCATTCTGTGACTAAAGCAGCCTCTGTTTAAGACCATATAAGCATTTGCTCTTATCATATTTGAAATTAGCCTGATAAAGACACTTTTGCTGGCCAAAGCCCTACTGGACCCTGCCAGGTCGATTCCTGCCCAGGGCATCCCATTCTGTGACTAAAGCAGCCTCTGTTTAAGACCATATAAGCATTTGCTCTTATCATATTTGAAATTAGGCCTGATAAAGACACTTTTGCTGGCCAAAGCCCTACTGGACCCTGCCAGCTCGATTCCTGCCCGGGGCATCCCATTCTGTGACTACAGCAGCCTCTGTTTAAGACCATATAAGCATTTGCTCTTATCATATTTGAAATTAGCCTGATAAAGACACTTTTGCTGGCCAAAGCACTACTGGACCCTGCCAGCTCGATTCCTGCCCGGGGCATCCCATTCTGTGACTAAAGCAGCCTCTGTTTAAGACCATATAAGCATTTGCTCTTATCATATTTGAAATTAGGCCTGATAAAGACACTTTTGCTGGCCAAAGCACTACTGGACCCTGCCAGCTCGATTCCTGCCCGGGGCATCCCATTCTGTGACTACAGCAGCCTCTGTTTAAGACCATATAAGCATTTGCTCTTATCATATTTGAAATTAGCCTGATAAAGACACTTTTGCTGGCCAAAGCACTACTGGACCCTGCCAGCTCGATTCCTGCCCGGGGCATCCCATTCTGTGACTACAGCAGCCTCTGTTTAAGACCATATAAGCATTTGCTCTTATCATATTTGAAATTAGCCTGATAAAGACACTTTTGCTGGCCAAAGCCCTACTGGACCCTGCCAGGTCGATTCCTGCCCAGGGCATCCCATTCTGTGACTAAAGCAGCCTCTGTTTAAGACCATATAAGCATTTGCTCTTATCATATTTGAAATTAGGCCTGATAAAGACACTTTTGCTGGCCAAAGCCCTACTGGACCCTGCCAGCTCGATTCCTGCCCGGGGCATCCCATTCTGTGACTACAGCAGCCTCTGTTTAAGACCATATAAGCATTTGCTCTTATCATATTTGAAATTAGCCTGATAAAGACACTTTTGCTGGCCAAAGCACTACTGGACCCTGCCAGCTCGATTCCTGCCCGGGGCATCCCATTCTGTGACTAAAGCAGCCTCTGTTTAAGACCATATAAGCATTTGCTCTTATCATATTTGAAATTAGGCCTGATAAAGACACTTTTGCTGGCCAAAGCACTACTGGACCCTGCCAGCTCGATTCCTGCCCGGGGCATCCCATTCTGTGACTACAGCAGCCTCTGTTTAAGACCATATAAGCATTTGCTCTTATCATATTTGAAATTAGCCTGATAAAGACACTTTTGCTGGCCAAAGCACTACTGGACCCTGCCAGCTCGATTCCTGCCCGGGGCATCCCATTCTGTGACTAAAGCAGCCTCTGTTTAAGACCATATAAGCATTTGCTCTTATCATATTTGAAATTAGCCTGATAAAGACACTTTTGCTGGCCAAAGCCCTACTGGACCCTGCCAGGTCGATTCCTGCCCAGGGCATCCCATTCTGTGACTAAAGCAGCCTCTGTTTAAGACCATATAAGCATTTGCTCTTATCATATTTGAAATTAGGCCTGATAAAGACACTTTTGCTGGCCAAAGCCCTACTGGACCCTGCCAGCTCGATTCCTGCCCGGGGCATCCCATTCTGTGACTACAGCAGCCTCTGTTTAAGACCATATAAGCATTTGCTCTTATCATATTTGAAATTAGCCTGATAAAGACACTTTTGCTGGCCAAAGCACTACTGGACCCTGCCAGCTCGATTCCTGCCCGGGGCATCCCATTCTGTGACTAAAGCAGCCTCTGTTTAAGACCATATAAGCATTTGCTCTTATCATATTTGAAATTAGGCCTGATAAAGACACTTTTGCTGGCCAAAGCACTACTGGACCCTGCCAGCTCGATTCCTGCCCGGGGCATCCCATTCTGTGACTACAGCAGCCTCTGTTTAAGACCATATAAGCATTTGCTCTTATCATATTTGAAATTAGCCTGATAAAGACACTTTTGCTGGCCAAAGCACTACTGGACCCTGCCAGCTCGATTCCTGCCCGGGGCATCCCATTCTGTGACTAAAGCAGCCTCTGTTTAAGACCATATAAGCATTTGCTCTTATCATATTTGAAATTAGCCTGATAAAGACACTTTTGCTGGCCAAAGCCCTACTGGACCCTGCCAGGTCGATTCCTGCCCAGGGCATCCCATTCTGTGACTAAAGCAGCCTCTGTTTAAGACCATATAAGCATTTGCTCTTATCATATTTGAAATTAGGCCTGATAAAGACACTTTTGCTGGCCAAAGCCCTACTGGACCCTGCCAGCTCGATTCCTGCCCGGGGCATCCCATTCTGTGACTACAGCAGCCTCTGTTTAAGACCATATAAGCATTTGCTCTTATCATATTTGAAATTAGCCTGATAAAGACACTTTTGCTGGCCAAAGCACTACTGGACCCTGCCAGCTCGATTCCTGCCCGGGGCATCCCATTCTGTGACTAAAGCAGCCTCTGTTTAAGACCATATAAGCATTTGCTCTTATCATATTTGAAATTAGCCTGATAAAGACACTTTTGCTGGCCAAAGCCCTACTGGACCCTGCCAGGTCGATTCCTGCCCAGGGCATCCCATTCTGTGACTAAAGCAGCCTCTGTTTAAGACCATATAAGCATTTGCTCTTATCATATTTGAAATTAGGCCTGATAAAGACACTTTTGCTGGCCAAAGCCCTACTGGACCCTGCCAGCTCGATTCCTGCCCGGGGCATCCCATTCTGTGACTACAGCAGCCTCTGTTTAAGACCATATAAGCATTTGCTCTTATCATATTTGAAATTAGCCTGATAAAGACACTTTTGCTGGCCAAAGCACTACTGGACCCTGCCAGCTCGATTCCTGCCCGGGGCATCCCATTCTGTGACTAAAGCAGCCTCTGTTTAAGACCATATAAGCATTTGCTCTTATCATATTTGAAATTAGCCTGATAAAGACACTTTTGCTGGCCAAAGCCCTACTGGACCCTGCCAGGTCGATTCCTGCCCAGGGCATCCCATTCTGTGACTAAAGCAGCCTCTGTTTAAGACCATATAAGCATTTGCTCTTATCATATTTGAAATTAGGCCTGATAAAGACACTTTTGCTGGCCAAAGCCCTACTGGACCCTGCCAGCTCGATTCCTGCCCGGGGCATCCCATTCTGTGACTACAGCAGCCTCTGTTTAAGACCATATAAGCATTTGCTCTTATCATATTTGAAATTAGCCTGATAAAGACACTTTTGCTGGCCAAAGCACTACTGGACCCTGCCAGCTCGATTCCTGCCCGGGGCATCCCATTCTGTGACTAAAGCAGCCTCTGTTTAAGACCATATAAGCATTTGCTCTTATCATATTTGAAATTAGCCTGATAAAGACACTTTTGCTGGCCAAAGCCCTACTGGACCCTGCCAGGTCGATTCCTGCCCAGGGCATCCCATTCTGTGACTAAAGCAGCCTCTGTTTAAGACCATATAAGCATTTGCTCTTATCATATTTGAAATTAGCCTGATAAAGACACTTTTGCTGGCCAAAGCACTACTGGACCCTGCCAGCTCGATTCCTGCCCGGGGCATCCCATTCTGTGACTACAGCAGCCTCTGTTTAAGACCATATAAGCATTTGCTCTTATCATATTTGAAATTAGCCTGATAAAGACACTTTTGCTGGCCAAAGCACTACTGGACCCTGCCAGCTCGATTCCTGCCCGGGGCATCCCATTCTGTGACTAAAGCAGCCTCTGTTTAAGACCATATAAGCATTTGCTCTTATCATATTTGAAATTAGCCTGATAAAGACACTTTTGCTGGCCAAAGCCCTACTGGACCCTGCCAGGTCGATTCCTGCCCAGGGCATCCCATTCTGTGACTAAAGCAGCCTCTGTTTAAGACCATATAAGCATTTTCTCTTATCATATTTGAAATTAGGCCTGATAAAGACACTTTTGCTGGCCAAAGCCCTACTGGACCCTGCCAGCTCGATTCCTGCCCGGGGCATCCCATTCTGTGACTACAGCAGCCTCTGTTTAAGACCATATAAGCATTTGCTTTTATCATATTTGAAATTAGCCTGATAAAGACACTTTTGCTGGCCAAAGCCCTACTGGACCCTGCCAGGTCCATTCCTGCCCAGGGCATCCCATTCTGTGACTAAAGCAGCCTCTGTTTAAGACCATATAAGCATTTGCTCTTATCATATTTGAAATTAGGCCTGATAAAGACACTTTTGCTGGCCAAAGCACTACTGGACCCTGCCAGCTTGATTCCTGCCCGGGGCATCCCATTCTGTGACTAAAGCAGCCTCTGTTTAAGACCATATAAGCATTTGCTCTTATCATATTTGAAATTAGCCTGATAAAGACACTTTTGCTGGCCAAAGCCCTACTGGACCCTGCCAGGTCCATTCCTGCCCAGGGCATCCCATTCTGTGACTAAAGCAGCCTCTGTTTAAGACCATATAAGCATTTGCTCTTATCATATTTGAAATTAGGCCTGATAAAGACACTTTTGCTGGCCAAAGCCCTACTGGACCCTGCCAGGTCGATTCCTGCCCAGGGCATCCCATTCTGTGACTAAAGCAGCCTCTGTTTAAGACCATATAAGCATTTGCTCTTATCATATTTGAAATTAGGCCTGATAAAGACACTTTTGCTGGCCAAAGCACTACTGGACCCTGCCAGGTCGATTCCTGCCCAGGGCATCCCATTCTGTGACTAAAGCAGCCTCTGTTTAAGACCATATAAGCATTTGCTCTTATCATATTTGAAATTAGGCCTGATAAAGACACTTTTGCTGGCCAAAGCCCTACTGGACCCTGCCAGGTCGATTCCTGCCCAGGGCATCCCATTCTGTGACTAAAGCAGCCTCTGTTTAAGACCATATAAGCATTTGCTCTTATCATATTTGAAATTAGGCCTGATAAAGACACTTTTGCTGGCCAAAGCACTACTGGACCCTGCCAGGTCGATTCCTGCCCAGGGCATCCCATTCTGTGACTAAAGCAGCCTCTGTTTAAGACCATATAAGCATTTGCTCTTATCATATTTGAAATTAGGCCTGATAAAGACACTTTTGCTGGCCAAAGCCCTACTGGACCCTGCCAGGTCGATTCCTGCCCAGGGCATCCCATTCTGTGACTAAAGCAGCCTCTGTTTAAGACCATATAAGCATTTGCTCTTATCATATTTGAAATTAGGCCTGATAAAGACACTTTTGCTGGCCAAAGCACTACTGGACCCTGCCAGCTCGATTCCTGCCCGGGGCATCCCATTCTGTGACTAAAGCAGCCTCTGTTTAAGACCATATAAGCATTTGCTCTTATCATATTTGAAATTAGGCCTGATAAAGACACTTTTGCTGGCCAAAGCCCTACTGGACCCTGCCAGGTCGATTCCTGCCCAGGGCATCCCATTCTGTGACTAAAGCAGCCTCTGTTTAAGACCATATAAGCATTTGCTCTTATCATATTTGAAATTAGCCTGATAAAGACACTTTTGCTGGCCAAAGCCCTACTGGACCCTGCCAGGTCCATTCCTGCCCAGGGCATCCCATTCTGTGACTAAAGCAGCCTCTGTTTAAGACCATATAAGCATTTGCTCTTATCATATTTGAAATTAGGCCTGATAAAGACACTTTTGCTGGCCAAAGCACTACTGGACCCTGCCAGCTCGATTCCTGCCCGGGGCATCCCATTCTGTGACTAAAGCAGCCTCTGTTTAAGACCATATAAGCATTTGCTCTTATCATATTTGAAATTAGCCTGATAAAGACACTTTTGCTGGCCAAAGCCCTACTGGACCCTGCCAGGTCCATTCCTGCCCAGGGCATCCCATTCTGTGACTAAAGCAGCCTCTGTTTAAGACCATATAAGCATTTGCTCTTATCATATTTGAAATTAGGCCTGATAAAGACACTTTTGCTGGCCAAAGCACTACTGGACCCTGCCAGCTCGATTCCTGCCCGGGGCATCCCATTCTGTGACTAAAGCAGCCTCTGTTTAAGACCATATAAGCATTTGCTCTTATCATATTTGAAATTAGCCTGATAAAGACACTTTTGCTGGCCAAAGCCCTACTGGACCCTGCCAGGTCCATTCCTGCCCAGGGCATCCCATTCTGTGACTAAAGCAGCCTCTGTTTAAGACCATATAAGCATTTGCTCTTATCATATTTGAAATTAGGCCTGATAAAGACACTTTTGCTGGCCAAAGCCCTACTGGACCCTGCCAGGTCGATTCCTGCCCAGGGCATCCCATTCTGTGACTAAAGCAGCCTCTGTTTAAGACCATATAAGCATTTGCTCTTATCATATTTGAAATTAGCCTGATAAAGACACTTTTGCTGGCCAAAGCACTACTGGACCCTGCCAGCTCGATTCCTGCCCGGGGCATCCCATTCTGTGACTAAAGCAGCCTCTGTTTAAGACCATATAAGCATTTGCTCTTATCATATTTGAAATTAGCCTGATAAAGACACTTTTGCTGGCCAAAGCCCTACTGGACCCTGCCAGGTCCATTCCTGCCCAGGGCATCCCATTCTGTGACTAAAGCAGCCTCTGTTTAAGACCATATAAGCATTTGCTCTTATCATATTTGAAATTAGGCCTGATAAAGACACTTTTGCTGGCCAAAGCCCTACTGGACCCTGCCAGGTCGATTCCTGCCCAGGGCATCCCATTCTGTGACTAAAGCAGCCTCTGTTTAAGACCATATAAGCATTTGCTCTTATCATATTTGAAATTAGGCCTGATAAAGACACTTTTGCTGGCCAAAGCACTACTGGACCCTGCCAGGTCGATTCCTGCCCAGGGCATCCCATTCTGTGACTAAAGCAGCCTCTGTTTAAGACCATATAAGCATTTGCTCTTATCATATTTGAAATTAGGCCTGATAAAGACACTTTTGCTGGCCAAAGCCCTACTGGACCCTGCCAGGTCGATTCCTGCCCAGGGCATCCCATTCTGTGACTAAAGCAGCCTCTGTTTAAGACCATATAAGCATTTGCTCTTATCATATTTGAAATTAGGCCTGATAAAGACACTTTTGCTGGCCAAAGCACTACTGGACCCTGCCAGCTCGATTCCTGCCCAGGGCATCCCATTCTGTGACTAAAGCAGCCTCTGTTTAAGACCATATAAGCATTTGCTCTTATCATATTTGAAATTAGCCTGATAAAGACACTTTTGCTGGCCAAAGCACTACTGGACCCTGCCAGCTCGATTCCTGCCCGGGGCATCCCATTCTGTGACTAAAGCAGCCTCTGTTTAAGACCATATAAGCATTTGCTCTTATCATATTTGAAATTAGCCTGATAAAGACACTTTTGCTGGCCAAAGCCCTACTGGACCCTGCCAGGTCGATTCCTGCCCAGGGCATCCCATTCTGTGACTAAAGCAGCCTCTGTTTAAGACCATATAAGCATTTGCTCTTATCATATTTGAAATTAGGCCTGATAAAGACACTTTTGCTGGCCAAAGCCCTACTGGACCCTGCCAGCTCGATTCCTGCCCGGGGCATCCCATTCTGTGACTACAGCAGCCTCTGTTTAAGACCATATAAGCATTTGCTCTTATCATATTTGAAATTAGCCTGATAAAGACACTTTTGCTGGCCAAAGCACTACTGGACCCTGCCAGCTCGATTCCTGCCCGGGGCATCCCATTCTGTGACTAAAGCAGCCTCTGTTTAAGACCATATAAGCATTTGCTCTTATCATATTTGAAATTAGCCTGATAAAGACACTTTTGCTGGCCAAAGCCCTACTGGACCCTGCCAGGTCCATTCCTGCCCAGGGCATCCCATTCTGTGACTAAAGCAGCCTCTGTTTAAGACCATATAAGCATTTGCTCTTATCATATTTATATTATAAGACACTTTTGCTGGGCATAGGCTTACTGCTGCCTGCCAGGTGCACTTCTGTTGAGGCATCCCATTCTGTAACATAGCATACCCCTCTTTATTTACACTAAGCAGCTCTCTTATTTACACTAAGCAGGCCTGTTGGAGGCTGAGTGTTACTGCTCACTTTTGGTGTGCATTATATTCTGTTTTATATAGACCCACTGCTGCCTGGGGGTTCTTAAAATATCACCTACTACCACGCCAGTTAGACTATGTCGGGCAGACAAGTGCCTGGAAGTGAAAAGAGGAGTGGCAGAGGCCAAGATTCCGCAGGCAGAGCTCGCATCAGACTGGGGGCCAGTAGCAGCAGGAGTCACGCTGAGAGACCTAATCTGCCAGTATCTGCTAGCGGTCGGGTCTCCACCAGTAACGCATCTGCCGTGGTAGATTGGCTGACGCGCTCATCAACAACATCATCACAACTTACATCTGAGACCCCCAGTCTAGGGTCGGTAGGTTCCTCTGACACAACCCTGAGTTGGCATGCCCCGAGAGCAGTCCCTGTCCTCCCATTTCCTCTGTCCTACGCCGTTCCCTCCCCCAGCGACGTATCCTATGCTTTGGGTTCAGCTCCACTCTTTAGTGAGGAGGACGATCAGATACAGGAGGACAGTCAGCAGCTACTGCCCAGCCAAGAAATGGAGGTGGCTTCTTTAGCTAGGCAGACAAATAGTGATGTGGACAGTGTCGTGGGTGCTGCGAGCGTTCCAGCTCCTGCGCCAGACACTGTTGACGAATCCACGAACATCAGTGACGTACAGCCACAACCCGGTGATGATGATGATGATGACGATGAAGCCGATCGCACTTGGGAGCCGGGTGATGAAGGGGCTTCATCGTCATCATCAGGAGAAGAGGGGCGCAGGTTGCCCCGGAGTCAGCAGCTGAGGCAGCAAGGTGGTAGCAGTCAGCATGGGGGCACAATTCCAAAGGCTGGAGCCGGCCGGGGCCGGGGCCGGGGTAGAGCACCTGCTGTGCGGCAGTCTACCTTATCGGGAGGTAGTGGAGCAGGGGTTCCTGGAGTTGGCAACAGCAGCAGTGAATCAGTGAGGCCAGGGGGTGGGAAAAGTAGCTACTCGGCAGTGTGGCAGTTTTTCCTGAGGCATCCGCAGGAGGGTAACATGGCCACATGCAAGATATGTAGGCAAAAGGTGAAGCGTGGCCAGGGTCCAAATGTTGGCACCACGGCCCTGCGTCAACATATGATGCGTCACCATAAAACGACCTGGGAGAACCGAGGCTCCCAAGGGGTGGTCCAGTCTGCTTCCTCACCAAGTGAGCTCCCAATTTCTGCCAGCCAAGGCTCCAGCACCTCAGCCGAAGGCAGCTGTGCGTCACACCCATCCTCTGTCGCTCCTGCTCCTCCTCCTCCTCCTCCAAGTCATGCATCCCGCCAGCAATCCATCAGCGAAGCCATGTCCAAGAGACAGCAGTATGCGCCCACTCATCCTACGGCGCAGAAGCTGAATGTGCTCCTGTCCAAGTTGCTGGTGCTGCAGTCGCTCCCTTTTCAGGTGGTGGAATCTGCACCTTTCAGAGAACTGATGGCTTGTGCCGAGCCGAGGTGGAGAGTCCCAAGCCGTCATTTCTTTGCCAAGAAGGCAGTACCAGCGCTGCACACTTTTGTTGAACAGAAGGTGGGCCAGTCCTTGAGCCTGTCGGTGTGTAGCAAAATACATGGCAGCGCCGACATCTGGAGCTGTAACTACGGTCAGGGGCAGTACATGTCGTTTACGGCCCACTGGGTGAATGTGGTCCCTTTGCAGCAGCAACTTGGACAGGTCACGCCGCTTCGGCCTCCGCGCTCTCTGCCCATTGGGCCTGTGACACCGTGCGACTCGGCCTCCTCATCCTCCGCCATCTCCTCACCCTCCACTGTAGGCTCAAGTCTCAGTGCCCCTCCAGTCTACCATGTGTGCAGGGCACGGAGGTGTCACGCAGTGCTTCACATGGTTTGTCTTGGCGAACGGAGTCACACAGGGGAGGAACTGCTTAAATGTATTCATCAGGAAATCCAAACATGGCTTACTCCGAGAAAACTTAAAATGGGAATCATGGTTACCGACAATGGGAAGAACATTTTGTCTGCGCTGCGCCAAGGAAGCCTGACCCATGCCCCCTGCATGGCTCACGTCTTCAATCTGGTTGTCAAGCGGTTTCTGAAGTGTTCCCCCCATCTGCAGGACATCCTAACAACTTCACGGAAACTTTGTATGCACTTCAGCCACTCCTACACCGCCAAACACACCCTTCTTGAGCTACAGCGTCAGAATGGTATCCCCCAACATAGTCTGATTTGCGATGTTTCCACCCGTTGGAATTCCACCCTTCACATGTTGGACCGATTATATGAACAGAGAAAAGCCATCACGGATTTCCTGATGATCCAAGCAGATAGGGGGACTCCCCTGTGTAACTTCAATGTCAACCAGTGGCAGCTCATACGTGACACCTGCCGTTTGCTCAGGCCCTTTGAGGAAGCCACTTTATTTGTCAGTCGGCAGGATTACGGGATGAACGACGTGATTCCACTGCTTCATGTACTACAGCACATGTTGGAAACCATGGCTGGTCAGGGCACTGGAGACATGGCGTTTACATCTTACGGCCACATGAACCCCCTTGGAGCTGAACTGGAGGAGGAGGAGGAGGAAGAGGAGGAGGAGGAGTTGCCCAGCGAAACACAGTTTAGGCTTGGCGAAATGGCTGGTTTATCTAGTCAGCGGACAGGAGAGGAGGAGCAGGAGCAGCCAGAGGAGCTAGAGGTTTTTGAGGAAGGAGAGACAGAGGACCCGGGCACACCGTGGCAGTATGCAGTGGAGATGGAGACAGGTAGTCCATCCGAGTCACTTGCGCAAATGGCACGAAGCATGCTCACGTGCTTGCGTAGTGACCCCAGAATTGTTTCCATCTGTCGGCGGGATGACTTCTGGCTGTCCACCTTATTGGACCCTCGCTTCCGGCACAAAATGGGGGCATTTTTTAAACCCACCGAGAGGGAGGACAAACTCAACTACTACAAAGACATTCTACGTAGGCAGTTGGCCGATGCCTATCTGCGCCATGGTCCATACTCTCGCAGGTCTGACTCGAGGGGACCTCTGCGCTCACCTTCCACTGCCATGGCCGCTGGGGGGGTTGGCAGCAGCAGCAGCAGAAGCTCCATCAGCAGCAGCAGCCTCAGTCTTCAGTCGCTAATGAGTAGCTTTCTACACCCGCATAGTGAGGCTACTCATGAGCAGCAGGAAGACCTGGAGCAGGACCTGAACCAGCAGGTCATGTCATACTTTGACATGACCATGCCAACACACCTTGAGGATCCGCTGGACTTCTGGGCAGCCAAACTTGATTTGTGGCCGCAACTAGCAGAGTTTGCCCTGGAAAAGCTGTCCTGCCCGGCAAGTAGCGTGCCATCTGAGCGGGTGTTTAGTGCGGCGGGGGCCATAGTTACGGCGAGGAGAACTCGTCTGTCAACTAAAAATGTGGAGAGACTCACCTTTGTCAAAATGAATCAGGGATGGATCAGCCAGGATTTCCACCCACCAATGCCTGATGCATGCGACTAGATTCAGCATGGTGCCACGTTTTACACTTTCCAAATGGTGCAAAACATATTTATGTCTTTAGGCCATTTTTTGGGCTCCTGCTGCTGCTACTGTCAACTCCTGCCAACTCCAGGGTGTGATTCATCCAATTTTTGGGCTCCTGAGGCCAACTCCAGTGTATATTTGGGCTCCTGCTGCTGCTGCTGCCAACTTCTGCCAACTCCAGGGTGTGATTCATCCAATTTTTGGGCTCCTGAGGCCAACTCCAGTGTATATTTGGGCTCCTGCTGCTGCTACTGTCAACTCCTGCCAACTCCAGGGTGTGATTCATCCAATTTTTGGGCTCCTGAAGCCAACTCCAGTGTATATTTGGGCTCCTGCTGCTGCTGCTGCCAACTTCTGCCAACTCCAGGGTGTGATTCATCCAATTTTTGGGCTCCTGAAGCCAACTCCAGTGTATATTTGGGCTCCTGCTGCTGCTGCTGCCAACTCCTGCCAACTCCAGGGTGTGATTCATCCAATTTTTGGGCTCCTGAGGCCAACTCCAGTGTATATTTGGGCTCCTGCTGCTGCTGCTGCCAACTTCTGCCAACTCCAGGGTGTGATTCATCCAATTTTTGGGCTCCTGAAGCCAACTCCAGTGTATATTTGGGCTCCTGCTGCTGCTGCTGCCAACTCCTGCCAACTCCAGGGTGTGATTCATCCAATTTTTGGGCTCCTGAGGCCAACTCCAGTGTATATTTGGGCTCCTGCTGCTGCTGCTGCCAACTTCTGCCAACTCCAGGGTGTGATTCATCCAATTTTTGGGCTCCTGAGGCCAACTCCAGTGTATATTTGGGCTCCTGCTGCTGCTACTGTCAACTTCTGCCAACTCCAGGGTGTGATTCATCCAATTTTTGGGCTCCTGAAGCCAACTCCAGTGTATATTTGGGCTCCTGCTGCTGCTGCTGCCAACTCCTGCCAACTCCAGGGTGTGATTCATCCAATTTTTGGGCTCCTGAGGCCAACTCCAGTGTATATTTGGGCTCCTGCTGCTGCTACTGTCAACTCCTGCCAACTCCAGGGTGTGATTCATCCAATTTTTGGGCTCCTGAGGCCAACTCCAGTGTATATTTGGGCTCCTGCTGCTGCTACTGTCAACTCCTGCCAACTCCAGGGTGTGATTCATCCAATTTTTGGGCTCCTGAAGCCAACTCCAGTGTATATTTGGGCTCCTGCTGCTGCTGCTGCCAACTTCTGCCAACTCCAGGGTGTGATTCATCCAATTTTTGGGCTCCTGAAGCCAACTCCAGTGTATATTTGGGCTCCTGCTGCTGCTACTGTCAACTCCTGCCAACTCCAGGGTGTGATTCATCCAATTTTTGGGCTCCTGAAGCCAACTCCAGTGTATATTTGGGCTCCTGCTGCTGCTGCTGTCAACTCCTGCCAACTCCAGGGTGTGATTCATCCAATTTTTGGGCTCCTGAAGCCAACTCCAGTGTATATTTGGGCTCCTGCTGCTGCTGCTGCCAACTCCTGCCAACTCCAGGGTGTGATTCATCCAATTTTTGGGCTCCTGAAGCCAACTCCAGTGTATATTTGGGCTCCTGCTGCTGCTGCTGCCAACTTCTGCCAACTCCAGGGTGTGAATCATCCAATTTTTGGGCTCCTGAAGCCAACTCCAGTGTATATTTGGGCTCCTGCTGCTGCTGCTGCCAACTCCTGCCAACTCCAGGGTGTGATTCATCCAATTTTTGGGCTCCTGAGGCCAACTCCAGTGTATATTTGGGCTCCTGCTGCTGCTACTGTCAACTCCTGCCAACTCCAGGGTGTGATTCATCCAATTTTTGGGCTCCTGAGGCCAACTCCAGTGTATATTTGGGCTCCTGCTGCTGCTACTGTCAACTCCTGCCAACTCCAGGGTGTGATTCATCCAATTTTTGGGCTCCTGAAGCCAACTCCAGTGTATATTTGGGCTCCTGCTGCTGCTGCTGCCAACTTCTGCCAACTCCAGGGTGTGATTCATCCAATTTTTGGGCTCCTGAGGCCAACTCCAGTGTATATTTGGGCTCCTGCTGCTGCTACTGTCAACTCCTGCCAACTCCAGGGTGTGATTCATCCAATTTTTGGGCTCCTGAGGCCAACTCCAGTGTATATTTGGGCTCCTGCTGCTGCTACTGTCAACTCCTGCCAACTCCAGGGTGTGATTCATCCAATTTTTGGGCTCCTGAGGCCAACTCCAGTGTATATTTGGGCTCCTGCTGCTGCTGCTGCCAACTTCTGCCAACTCCAGGGTGTGATTCATCCAATTTTTGGGCTCCTGAAGCCAACTCCAGTGTATATTTGGGCTCCTGCTGCTGCTGCTGCCAACTCCTGCCAACTCCAGGGTGTGATTCATCCAATTTTTGGGCTCCTGAAGCCAACTCCAGTGTATATTTGGGCTCCTGCTGCTGCTGCTGCCAACTCCTGCCAACTCCAGGGTGTGATTCATCCAATTTTTGGGCTCCTGAAGCCAACTCCAGTGTATATTTGGGCTCCTGCTGCTGCTGCTGCCAACTTCTGCCAACTCCAGGGTGTGATTCATCCAATTTTTGGGCTCCTGAAGCCAACTCCAGTGTATATTTGGGCTCCTGCTGCTGCTGCTGCCAACTCCTGCCAACTCCAGGGTGTGATTCATCCAATTTTTGGGCTCCTGAGGCCAACTCCAGTGTATATTTGGGCTCCTGCTGCTGCTACTGTCAACTCCTGCCAACTCCAGGGTGTGATTCATCCAATTTTTGGGCTCCTGAGGCCAACTCCAGTGTATATTTGGGCTCCTGCTGCTGCTACTGTCAACTCCTGCCAACTCCAGGGTGTGATTCATCCAATTTTTGGGCTCCTGAAGCCAACTCCAGTGTATATTTGGGCTCCTGCTGCTGCTGCTGCCAACTTCTGCCAACTCCAGGGTGTGATTCATCCAATTTTTGGGCTCCTGAAGCCAACTCCAGTGTATATTTGGGCTCCTGCTGCTGCTACTGTCAACTCCTGCCAACTCCAGGGTGTGATTCATCCAATTTTTGGGCTCCTGAAGCCAACTCCAGTGTATATTTGGGCTCCTGCTGCTGCTGCTGTCAACTCCTGCCAACTCCAGGGTGTGATTCATCCAATTTTTGGGCTCCTGAAGCCAACTCCAGTGTATATTTGGGCTCCTGCTGCTGCTGCTGCCAACTCCTGCCAACTCCAGGGTGTGATTCATCCAATTTTTGGGCTCCTGAAGCCAACTCCAGTGTATATTTGGGCTCCTGCTGCTGCTGCTGCCAACTTCTGCCAACTCCAGGGTGTGATTCATCCAATTTTTGGGCTCCTGAAGCCAACTCCAGTGTATATTTGGGCTCCTGCTGCTGCTGCTGCCAACTCCTGCCAACTCCAGGGTGTGATTCATCCAATTTTTGGGCTCCTGAGGCCAACTCCAGTGTATATTTGGGCTCCTGCTGCTGCTACTGTCAACTCCTGCCAACTCCAGGGTGTGATTCATCCAATTTTTGGGCTCCTGAGGCCAACTCCAGTGTATATTTGGGCTCCTGCTGCTGCTACTGTCAACTCCTGCCAACTCCAGGGTGTGATTCATCCAATTTTTGGGCTCCTGAAGCCAACTCCAGTGTATATTTGGGCTCCTGCTGCTGCTGCTGCCAACTTCTGCCAACTCCAGGGTGTGATTCATCCAATTTTTGGGCTCCTGAAGCCAACTCCAGTGTATATTTGGGCTCCTGCTGCTGCTACTGTCAACTCCTGCCAACTCCAGGGTGTGATTCATCCAATTTTTGGGCTCCTGAAGCCAACTCCAGTGTATATTTGGGCTCCTGCTGCTGCTGCTGTCAACTCCTGCCAACTCCAGGGTGTGATTCATCCAATTTTTGGGCTCCTGAAGCCAACTCCAGTGTATATTTGGGCTCCTGCTGCTGCTGCTGCCAACTCCTGCCAACTCCAGGGTGTGATTCATCCAATTTTTGGGCTCCTGAAGCCAACTCCAGTGTATATTTGGGCTCCTGCTGCTGCTGCTGCCAACTTCTGCCAACTCCAGGGTGTGATTCATCCAATTTTTGGGCTCCTGAAGCCAACTCCAGTGTATATTTGGGCTCCTGCTGCTGCTGCTGCCAACTCCTGCCAACTCCAGGGTGTGATTCATCCAATTTTTGGGCTCCTGAGGCCAACTCCAGTGTATATTTGGGCTCCTGCTGCTGCTACTGTCAACTCCTGCCAACTCCAGGGTGTGATTCATCCAATTTTTGGGCTCCTGAGGCCAACTCCAGTGTATATTTGGGCTCCTGCTGCTGCTACTGTCAACTCCTGCCAACTCCAGGGTGTGATTCATCCAATTTTTGGGCTCCTGAAGCCAACTCCAGTGTATATTTGGGCTCCTGCTGCTGCTGCTGCCAACTTCTGCCAACTCCAGGGTGTGATTCATCCAATTTTTGGGCTCCTGAGGCCAACTCCAGTGTATATTTGGGCTCCTGCTGCTGCTACTGTCAACTCCTGCCAACTCCAGGGTGTGATTCATCCAATTTTTGGGCTCCTGAGGCCAACTCCAGTGTATATTTGGGCTCCTGCTGCTGCTACTGTCAACTCCTGCCAACTCCAGGGTGTGATTCATCCAATTTTTGGGCTCCTGAGGCCAACTCCAGTGTATATTTGGGCTCCTGCTGCTGCTACTGTCAACTCCTGCCAACTCCAGGGTGTGATTCATCCAATTTTTGGGCTCCTGAAGCCAACTCCAGTGTATATTTGGGCTCCTGCTGCTGCTACTGTCAACTCCTGCCAACTCCAGGGTGTGATTCATCCAATTTTTGGGCTCCTGAAGCCAACTCCAGTGTATATTTGGGCTCCTGCTGCTGCTGCTGCCAACTTCTGCCAACTCCAGGGTGTGATTCATCCAATTTTTGGGCTCCTGAGGCCAACTCCAGTGTATATTTGGGCTCCTGCTGCTGCTACTGTCAACTCCTGCCAACTCCAGGGTGTGATTCATCCAATTTTTGGGCTCCTGAAGCCAACTCCAGTGTATATTTGGGCTCCTGCTGCTGCTGCTGTCAACTCCTGCCAACTCCAGGGTGTGATTCATCCAATTTTTGGGCTCCTGAAGCCAACTCCAGTGTATATTTGGGCTCCTGCTGCTGCTGCTGCCAACTCCTGCCAACTCCAGGGTGTGATTCATCCAATTTTTGGGCTCCTGAAGCCAACTCCAGTGTATATTTGGGCTCCTGCTGCTGCTGCTGCCAACTCCTGCCAACTCCAGGGTGTGATTCATCCAATTTTTGGGCTCCTGAGGCCAACTCCAGTGTATATTTGGGCTCCTTCTGCCCCTCATAGTGATGCCACTTCAACTCTCTGCAATTGTGCCGCTCTGCGATTCTATTAGCGATGCCTCTGATCTGCATGTGATATTTCTTCAAAGTATTATTTATCTAACCCAGCACGCATCCTGTGCGTGTTACAGCAAGGCTGAATGGTTTACAACCCTATTGAGGCTGTAGGAGGCTCAGAAATAGCCGTTTTTAATAGCGATTCGTCGCGAATTTATTCGGGTCGAAACGATTTTTGTCGGAAAATTCGGCGAATCAGTCGAATCGAATTTTTCAAAAGTTCGCTCATCTCTATCTAGCGTGATAGCTATTGCTATGAGGCAAAGGTAATTGTTACACCATTGTGTTGAGCTACATTTGGCACTGTTCTAAACTGTTTTCCATTTTTAAATTGAAGCAGAAATGGCCGAAATATCGAGGTTTAGTTAAGCCAATGACATTCTGCTTTTCATCCCATCCCCCAAGCAGCTTAGCAAAGCGTCACAGGATTACTGGTCCCTCCCTCCTCCAGATACATCACATTGTTGTCAGCGCAGAGAGCTGATTATTATGCAGCATCACAGAGAGCCACGCCCACTTTTTTCAGAAGAAAAACCATAGGCTGAACCTGTAAACCTCGATATCTCGACCATTTCTTCTTCAATTTAAAAACAGAAAACAGTTTAGCATCAAATGTAGCCAGACACAATGGTGTAACAATAACCTTTGCCTGCAGTAGCACTTTAAGGCAGGTAGTGGAAACCCCTGAAAACAAATCATTGTTGCTTATGTAGCGGGCGCGTGCCTGGCCAGGGGCATGCGCTCTGGGGAGCGAGGGGGATTCTTGGACCTAGGGTAGGGCATCCCATGTTGGTGCGGCATGTGTGGGTGGAGGTGCACCTACTGGCTCGAACGTCGCTTGGATCCAGAGATGACACTCATGGTTGAACTCAACTCTGTCTTTATTGGTAAGCTTCCTTCCATGGCAAACACAGCAATCAGTCAGTATAGCATGATCCGCAGGTTGCAACAACAGTCAATGGTAATGATCGCCTCCATGGCTGGCTCTCGGCTCCTCCACTCCACATTGCACTGCATCTCCTCATAGCAAAGTCTAGGCATAGAACAGAACAGAGAACACTCTGGAAGGGAAGGTCTCTCCCTTATGTAACCTTGGTGTTGTTGCCTTTCCAACTAATGTTGCGAGTCCCAACCAATGGCAGGGCAGTTAATGTTGCCAATGCCATCTGGCTTAGTCTCTATTTACCAACTTAAAGAAAGACTCTAAACCATTAAATTACTGTTCGGTCCATTCCCTAGGCAATACTGCCATCATGTGGTTTCATGACGCAATAGGCCTAAGAACTGCATCCAATAGGTTTAACTACTCTAATTAATGGTTCCTATTCACTATTAGGGCCTACTCCACTGACAGGGCTCTAATGTTTTCTACTTTAAGTGTTACCCATGGTTTCCACCCGTCACACTTACCTGTTAGACCAGGGGTGTCAAACTAATTTTAATCGAGGGCCACACCAGCGTTCTGGTTGCCTTCAAAGGGCCGGGTAATAATAAACACAGAACAAAATGCAAACACAACCATTCCAATCTATGGTTACAGACATTACTCTCTTCTACCCCAAGATAGATGGAGACGCAGAATTATTTTTCTCAGGATGGCCACAGAATTATTTCAGCCAGTACAGATGCAGAATCATTTTGTCCAGGACAGCCACATACTTATTTCAGCCAGGTTATATGTTCCAATGCTGAATTGTTTTGCCTAGGACAGCCACAGAATCATTTTTCCCATCCCACCGGACACTCTCTGCTGTGGCAGTAAGTTGGGTGGGTTCGGCAGGCATCCCTTGTGTGGAAGTTGGTTGCACTGAGGCCCGGGACAGTTACATAGACTACTCTCTTCTACCCCAGAATATTTAAAAAGCGCACACTAGCTGCTTTGATAGGCACCACTCCTAGGGACCGGATTCAGGCTGGTACTGCACTCCACAGTGGAGTCGCACACAGGTGCAAAGACACCCTGCAGATGTCAGAAGCCTTGGAGTGACCAGGTCGGCTAGAAACGGCACTGTTCATGACCACCATCTGGCACCTGTCAGATGGCCACATAAAAAGGCTTGGAGGGCTGCATCTGGCCCCCAGGCCTTGAGTTTGACACGTGTGTTAGACCATGTATTTTATTTACAGCTTTATTTATCTTGTACCTGAATGGCAGGTAAAGATTTATTTTTCCACTTGGATAATCTCTTATCCAAATTTATCCAGCCTGGATAATCTGTTTAAATACAATATAGACTACACTATGTAAATGGTGAATGGTAGGTGTCAATTAATTTACCAATCTTGGTTTAGGGCTAGGTTACCCTGCGAAAATATTAGGGCTCAGACTGTGACCACACCTTACAGTTGTTATAAATTCAGTTTCAATTTATTAAGTACATTAAAAACAATTGCCTGCTATGAGGACTTTCATAACTCATACATTAACACAATACACTGTATATTACAATTCTTTCTTCAAAGGCACTCATAAAGATTACCATTCAGTATTGCATCAATTTTCAAAAAAAGGGCAGACATGTATCATGTTTCGCCTTTACACGGCTTTCTCAATGCCCTGTAGTATGCATAATAAACAGATATTTTCATGTTGTTAGTATTATTATTGGCTATGAGTTAATTGATTCACATACATATTACATACAAGCTATTCATATTATTAGTTTGTTAGTTTTTATATTCTTGCTATATACATTCATTTCATATATAAAAAAACTATATATATACAAAAGAAATATTTTTTTCTCATGATACCTGATTCTATTGGTGTCTCATGTATAATTGGTGAGTCATATATGGTCTGAATACTCCACAAGGCGAACCGGTAGTGTGCACTGTCCTGTTTATCAAGATTTTTTGCCAATCAGTATTCATATATCAATTAATTTAACCTTATGTAGAATTTGTCTTTTACCATCGTTAAGGATTTAGTTAAGTGTAATTATATTTCATATAATATTTTCATATTTCTTATGTAAGATATGAGCAAAGTTTTGTACAATTTTGGATAGATAATCATTGTCCTTTGAAATCCCTTTTTTGTCTGTGGTTGGTATTATGTTCTCTTTATAATTACAACATCATTCATTGAAGTCTATTCTTAGTTGTTCGTCTTGCCCATTTTGGTATCAGTCTACTGCCGCACCCACATCAAATACAGCCACTGAGAAGAGGAACATCTGCCAGGTGATGGGCCGCAACATGAAGGTTTGAAAGTGTTCTAATACAGTCTAAAGTGAAGCCCGTAGGCGGGTATTTTACTTTTGTTTGATTTAGCTTTTTTATGACTAAATAATTTGGCCTTGCGCACCCCTGTTTTATGCTCCAATTATAGGTTCCCATCAGAGTAGAATGACTGTGCTGTTCTGCGTAGGAAGGTTTTGGGTGAGGCTCAGATGTGACTCAAAAAACTTTGAATCTATTCATATTTACACCCATACCCGGGGTCAACAGATGATTTACTGATCAAAGACTGGGAAAAACAATGACATAACTTGGTAATTTGCATGTCTATCATAAAAAATAGTGCAACTAATAACAAATTTAACATACAGTACCAGTCCCTGACCTGTCATTTGTTGTTTTATTTACCTTTCACCTATCTGCACTCTTGGCAGGGGACAAAAAATGGCCCGGGAATTTTCTGGTCACACAGGCCCTGCATTTGCCTGGCCCAGGCCCATTCATATCTGCAACTGTCGATTCTAATCACAATGCATAGGTCCTGCATGCAGCAATTTTATGGTGCTAGTGCTAGCAATCGCACTCCATTGAATGGTGATTACAAGCATTAGCGCTTGTGAGCCACGGCTAGGAGTGATGAGGGAGAAGGCTCTCTTACTGATTGGATGCAGAAGAGAAGCTGCATCAACAGCTGAGCATCCTCAATCAGGGTTCCTTCCAAGTAAACGTGCAGCTTCCGGTCCCGCCATCCACCCTCTCAACTGACGAATAGCGCCGCTGGGAGTGACGTCATCCTCTCCCAGCCACCTCTGCGCTGCTTGTCAGGCAGTGGATGGCGGGACCAGAGGAGGAAGAGAGGTACAGACTGTCAATCAGTGTGTGGGGAAGGGGGGGAGGGAGAGAGAACGTATAAACCCCAGAGCTGCCAATGCCTACCAACATACTGTTCACCCGCGCAGAGCCTCAAGAGTACTGACTGTTCTGGGGGACCCTAGACAATTACCAGCTTTGCTTCAACTTACCAACAGCTCTGATCACCTTTCATGTTGCTGGCCGAAGCACTAAACTCAAGCTGCCAAGTCCTGTCGGCTCAGCAAAGCTACAGCGGCATGAATTTGACATTGTTGCATTGTAGGGCAGATGTGGCCCACCGAGATTTGCCCGGTATGCCTTATGGCCAGTCTGCCCCTGTTCTTGGCTGATGGTTTTTATTCCTGATGCTGCCCTGTGGCCTTGCTCCAAGAGTTCAAGTTTGCCTGGTTCCTGACCACAGCTTTGTCATAGAGATCAGCTTCTGAGGGAAATTCAATGACCTCAATCCCATTTTTTAGAGCTCCAAGCTTGCAAGGTCATCTCACATAGCTGACAAGTCGTTTGGCTACATTTTCCCTTCTATACAACATACAGGTATTCCCAAAGTTTTAAATAAAAGTGCTCCCCCTGCTCATGGGCTGAAGATCTGGCTTCTGTATATAGACGCCTACAGGCCCCTATGTCTGAGGCACCCGCGGACAAACACTAGGCCCATGCTGGTGGGCACTGGTTGTTGTGGCGGCATTATCAGCAAGCTATCCACCACAGGCAGTTTTTTTTTGCCGACCTCATTATTTAAAATGGTATAAGGGTCCTTTGGGCTTTCTCAACAGACATCAGAACAAATAGTGCAAACAGACAACAGGTAACCCACTTAGCTACGACCCCTACCACAAATCGCTCACCCACCTCACCGATATGACAAGCCAACAGGGCAAGTGGGCAAATGTGAAAATGGGTGGCAGGCAGGTCACCTTGTGACTGTTGCCACTATTTGGTCTGAGGTTTTGGACTTTCCCTTTAAGTAAAAACACTCCCTCTTTTCAATTCATAATTCTGAACTAAAACAATAAAATGTTAAGTTTTAGGCACTCGCCACTGGCATCCCACTCTCAATCTCTGGAGGTTTGCCTGAAGACTGCTCCCCATCTGCCAGCAAGTATGAAGATCTCTGGTAGCTTCCCCAGGCTTTCTAACCCACTTACAGAGTGTGGCTTTGTGGAAGCTGGACAGCGTCCTTTCTAGCTGGACCAGTCACTCCAAGGCTACTGACTCCAGCAACATATCTTCAGGTCAGTGTGAATAGCTGCCGAGTGATACACTCCACTCTACTGTGTCCCAGGTGTGGTGCCTATAAAAGCAGCTGTTGAACATCTTTTTAACATTTTGAGGAGAACAGTAGTGTCTGCAACTGTTCTGTGTTTCTACAATCAACTGTCACCACAGGGGAGGAACCTGCATCTTGTCCTAGGAAAAATAATTCTGCATCTGTCCTGTGCAAAATAATCTGCTCTGTCCTGGGCAAAATAATTCTGCGTCTGTCCTGGAAAAAAATAATTCTGCATCTGTCCTGGGCAAAATTTTCCAGTGTCTGTCCTGTGCAAAATAATTCAGTATCTACATCTGCCCTAGGCATAATAATCTGTGTCTGTCATTGGCAAAATAATTCTGCATCTGTCCTGGAAAAAATAATTCTGCATCTGCCCTGGGCAAAATAATTCTACACCTGTCCTAAGTAAAATAATTCAGTGTCTGCATCTGTCCTGAGCAAAAAAAATCTGCTTTTGCATCTGTCCTGGGCAAAGTTATTATGCATCTGCATCTGCCCTGCACAAAATAATTCGGCATCCTAGTCTAAATAATTCTGGGCAATTCTGAGCAAAATAATTCTTCATCTGTTGTTCTGGGTAAAATAATTCAGTGTCTGCATCTGTTCTGCTAAAAATAATTTGGTGTCCTAGGTAAAATAATTCTGCCTCTGGCCTGTGCAAAATAATTTTGTGTCTATTCTGGGCAAAATAATTCTGCATCTGTCCGGGGTAAAAAAATTCAGTGTCTGCATCTGTAATGAGCAAAATAATTCTGCGTCAGTCCTGGGCAAAATAATTCAGCATCTGCATCTGTCCTGGGCAAAATAATTCAACATTTGCCTCTGTCCAGGGCAAAATAATTCTGTGTCTGCCCTAGGCAAAATAATTGTCCTGGAGAAAATAATTTAGATTTTGTCCTGGGCAAAAAATTCAGTGTCTTCTTCATCTGTCCTGAGCAAAATCATTTAGAGGCCGATTCATTAATAGCGCCAGATAGCGACAGATGAGCGCCAGTAGCGTGATTTTCACAGCGCCCGCTAGTATTCGCTGCGCTTGGCCGTTGTTTGCTTGTTGACAGCGACTCAGTCGGTGTGCGGTAATGTTGAATACGGGGTTAGGAGTTGCTGTTTGACAGGTTCCGCGCTGTATGGGTGCGCCTGACAGTGAATGGCCAGAGCGAACGGCTCCCAGCATATTCATTAACAAATCACGCTCAAAAAATTCTCGCGCTGTGAAATGCTTGTTTAAACCCCAGAGCGCTGGCGGCGATGGCTTAAAAGTAGTTTTTTAACCCCCAAACAACCATATTTTTTGATTAAAAAAATTAAACAAGTTTTTCTAAACATTTTGTAATATGAATACATTAATATCAGACCTGTAATATCAATTCTGCACAAATTTGTTTTGTTTTTTTTTACCTTAAAAAAAAAAATAACATTGCCGTAGTGGTCACAGAATTTTTGACAGTTAAAAAAAAAAAAAACAGTCATATCAATTAATTATGAATATTTAAAGATTGCTCCATTGAAATGCATTGGAGAGCGCCAGGTAGCGAGAGGTCATACCTGGCGCTGTGATGGGATTAGCAGCGGCGCTGTTCGTTGCAGTCCGCTACATGATGAATCCCGCGCTAGGTGACGCTCTCGCCGGCGCTAGCCTAATTTAGCGTGATAAATGCGTGATTGTGTCCGCCGCCTGGCGTTCTGGAGTCGGTAGCCACCGATAGCTGGCGCTACCTGGCGCTAGTGAGACACTACCTGGCGCTATCCCTTGATAAATAAGGCCATTAGTCTGTTCTGGGCAAAATAAGTCTGCATCTGTCCTGGGCAAAATAATTTTGCATCTGCCCTCTGCTACATAATTTAGCATCTGTTCTGTGCAAAATATATGGGCACATTATTCTGCATGTTATTTTACCATTTTTTTTTAATCAAACATAAGAGGACATGGGAGCACAAAGAAAATTAGTTATTAGTTTTTTTTTACTTCTCAGAAAATTATTTTCACATCTGTTGCATTTATAACATTATTATTTTCCTGCTCAATTTTTTTTTTTTTCTTGTACAAATAAACAACCTTTTTTGCCAGAAGTGTGTGTTTTGTCTGCGCCAGTCTGAGCCACTCTGCGCCAGTTCAAGAACATCTAATAAATATGGATGAACTGTATAAAAACACACTGGTGCAACATTGGCGCATCATATGTAGAGGCTGTCTCATCATTACAAGTTAGGCACACCACGTCACTTTATTTCATGCTGAGCCACTTTACGTCACACAGTTTGCCAAAAAATGAGCGCACTGTATTCTGTGGTGTAAGTAGTGGTGTGAAAAGGGCGCCCTGTTGGAATATTAATAAATCAGGCCCCAAGAGTCAAAGACAACTGCAGGGTAGGGAGGGAAATCGGGTCCTGGTGACAGCTGGGGTTCGGATGTAGACTGCATTAAACCCCCTGCACCCTCTCTTTCTATACACACACAGCACGTTTCTGGGGCTGAAGGAAAAGGAGCTTGTGGTAGAGGGTGTTGCTGTAAGGTCCCCGGGTTCAGCTGGCGCCCGACTGGTGGCTGGGAGCTGTTTTCCCATCTGCAGTTCCTTCAGCCACCAGCGGGTGGCAGCGGAGCTCCGGCTGCTCACCCCAGCGGCAGTCCCTCCAACCTCCAGAGAGTGGCAGCAGGATTTTGTTGTTTCTTCCTCTTTGTCCGTGGATCCATGTGCCTTGTATCTGGAGTTCTGATCTTCAGTCTGTTCCTGTCAGGAGTCTGGAGACTCCCTGCATCTGCCCTAGGACCCTGGGTGAGTGCTCCAGCACCTTAGGGGTTCGGTTTTCTGTTATCTGGTATTTTTTGTTAGTTAGTTTTTTCCCTGTATCTGAATATAAGAGTTTTTTGTTATCCTTGCCATTAATAAAACCTTTAAGCATATCTTATGTCTCCGTGTCATTGCTCTGGCCAAACCTTTTACCCCCCCCCCCCCCCCCCCCCCCGGGCAGAGAGTGCACTTAAAGTACTCTCTGGTCCTGACAGTTGCTAGGCAATATCTATATCCTTCCTGCTAGCACAACAGCTGACTGGAGGGAGGATAATTTAAAACCTTCCTCCAGGAAATAGCACGCCACTAACCGTATTATTCGTTGTAAATGCATGCATTCCTGTAAAGTTAGTCCTGTAAAGCCTACCTTGCCTATTCCCATCTGGTGGCAAGCCTAGTTGCCATCCTTACCATGTCTGACCTCTGATTTTGGATCACCTTTAACATCAGCACTGGCCGATGTCCTAGATTGACCCCTTACCAGCTGCTACCACCTGGGATCACTGGTCGCAGATGAAAACCATTGAGCAGTTCAACACTGGCTGCTCGGGGCCAGCTCCATGCTCCATGACTACCAGCTACTCCACATCCCAACAACTGCAGCCGGAGTTACGTGATTAATTGACTGTGTTTCCTGGTGATCATAGGCTTTCCCTGCTGCACCCCCTGCAGATTGACATCCTAGGCACAGGCCTAGGGTTGCCTAATGGCAAATACGGTCTTGGGTGGGGGTTAGAAGTGCATATCCAGCCCTTGCCCTAAATTATTCTATAAAAGCATTTGTTAAAATATCAAAGCCATTAAACTGTAAAGAATCTCAATGGAGCAAAAACAAAATTGCTTGTGTTTGAGGTTAATGAAGCATACTGTCGGTATGTGGGACAATGGGAAGAAGTCTACTGCATCCTCAATGTTCATGACGTGGGACAATTGACATGAGTGGATGATAAAATGCTGAATACTGTATTTATAATCTGACCTTTAAATCACACAATGACTATCTCGTTCGCACAGCACTTTCAGGAAGGAGATATGTTACAAGCTGTGGATCCCGGGCGAGCGGATATGAATTGTTGGGAAAGTCTGGACTCCTCAAGATTTACAAATGAGAATGATATATTCTCAGCAAGGGGTCTGATTACCAGAAACAGTGTAAGGGGATTACTGTGGCTCAGCATGTTTCCAAGCCAGTATCCCACTCAGTAGCTTCTAGAATTGGGTTGAGCATCTAGTTATTAAGGTGACAAATAAGGAAAAAGTCACTTTTCTTCCTAAAAAGTTTGTCTTGAGTTTACTAGAATCTGCAAAAGTCAACCTAGATATGATTCAGCAGGAAACTTACATGGTGGAGGTGGGGGGGTTGTAGAGTCCTGTAGAAGCTTCTCTGCCTCACATGTTTGTTTTAGGATTTACAAAAAGCAGAGCATGGCTTTAGATGCAGATGTGGAAGATTAACCCAAAATGGCCTGAGCTAAACCGTCTAGGCTGTGAGACTACATTTACCATTACATACCATTTCAGAATGGTGATTAAAGTGGACCAACACCCACGGGTGATCGGCCCAGGAATCTATATGATTCCCGGGCCGATCACCTCCCTCCCCGCGGGACATCCGAGATCGGGATGTCCCGCGGGGTGAAACCCCCCCAAACACCCCAAACTCCTTACCTTATCTACACCGTCGCCTCCCTCGCGCCCCTCTAGACGTGCGCGCGCCCGCGCCGGCCGTCTGCGAATGGCCGGCGCGGGCACGCGCGCGTCAAGAGGGACGCGCGGGAGGCGGCGGCGGAGGAGCCGCTTGTCCGTCGGCGTGGGGAGAGGTGAGTTGTTCGGGGGGTTCGGGGGGGTTTCACACAGCGGGGCACCCCGATCGGGGGTGCCCCACCGAAGTGGACCAAGACCCCGGATAGTCAAAATCCTGGGTGTTGGTCCACTTTAAGACTAAGGAGAACATTTTTTTGGGGAAGATCCCCATTTTAATCATATCAAATATAACCCCTTTACAGTCCTAATGCAAATTTGAAAAAAATGTCACTTCTACTTTGAGCAAGGACAACTCCAGGAACAGAGGATAACTTCAGGTTGAGGGTGTTATTTAGCAGCAGAGGCCAGTAAGGGTCAGGGGTTTGCTCAGGCAAAACAGTGAGCTCCTTTTCGTACTGCCCAAGCATATCTCGGGCAAAACTGTAGTCAAAGAATGTTTTTCCAATTTTTGTACATATATGGCTATTAGATGCTTGCGCACACACAGGAATTTTTCCTCTGCATTTAACCCATCAGTGCAGTGAGACAAACACAAGCAGTGAGTGCACACATACCCCCTGCCTTCTTGGTGAGTCCACAACCCCAATCTCTGCTGCTAGCTTCACTTATAACCAAGCCTCCGTTTTTTTCCGGGACTCTTCAAATGCTTCACCGGACACGGTTGCCCCCAGGACTTGATAGCACAAAGGTTGTGAACTTACCGGGTGAAGGTGAATGAACCAGAGGTAAGACTGGGCGTTATATGGCAAGCCAGGGTCTTACACAGATAATCAATCCTCACAGTATGCAGCATCAAGGGTCAAAGGTCAAGCCCGGTTGTCAGAGGGTACACAGTACAAGGGATGAAACGGGTTTGTAGTTGGAGTTTTGGCAGGTGTCAGTTCAGGCAGTGGTTGGGCAAGCTAGGTTGGCAACGTTAAACAATCACGGGACGGGAACTATAGCACCCAGCAGAACGCTATCACGGGCAATGACGGAATGGCAGGGAATAACTTTTATAGGGCTGGAACACTGGAGATTGGCTGAGTGTATTGTGGGCTCATTGGCCCTTGAGCAACCTAAGGGTTGATACCCCCTTACACATTTAGGGAGTTTTGGCTACTGGTAAAGTTGGAGCTCATTGGCCCTTTTAACTAATTAAGGGAATAACTAAGCTGCTCTCACATGCGTGCACCTGCTACACAATCAGAGGAGTGGGGGATGTGGCCGAGGCAGGAGGGATCGGAAGCGATTGGAGCCACTCGAGCCGGTGCTGCCTGAGCCTAGGTGGCTGCTGGGCAGTGGTGATGCTGTCTATGGCACCCAGGGAATAGTTGAGTACCTAGGTGCCTTGCATAAACTGGACCCACACCCTTACAAAAAATAGTTCTCATATGCATCCCTCCCCAGTGTTCACAATACTGCATTTAAAAATAATTTACCTTTTTGTAACTTCTTCTGTGGTTGATTTCCCCCCCTCAATGGTGTCCTATGGACCTGCCAGTGCCCTTCAAAGAGAAAGTGCTGCAGGGTGGGTTATATCAGTTAAATCCAGGTAACAGCACACCTGGGATGCTGGGAAAGGAAGCCTCCCGTGTGCACCAAGATGGACGTAACCAGGAGAAAATTGGTGAGGCTGCGTTTCAGATTGGAGTGTATGCAGGAGCAAATGTAAGTGCTGACAATGATTCAGTATCATGCATGCAGATGGGGGAAGTGAGTGTTGGGGAGTTTTTATTTCAAATCTGTAAGGCTGCCGGTTTATAAACACTTCAGTAATGTCCAAGCTGGGAATGGAACCTGCAATCCCCCAGTCGCAAGATCAATTCCTTACCACTAGGTCATGATTGCCTCTTTGCAGTTGGCTAGATCAGTACGCCCTGCCCCGGGTTCCAGATCTGCTCACTCAGGGACACCTACGCCAACCCAATTTACAAACGCTGGCTTTGATGGCCTGGCTGTTGAAACCTCCATCTTGATGGAAAAAGGGCTGCCTGCCTCGGTTGTAAATACCATGATCAGGGCTAGGAAAAGGTCCTCTTCTTCCATCTACTACAGGGTTTGGCGTACTTACATTGACTGGTGCGAGTCTAACATGCTTTCCTGTCGTGTGTTTTCTATTCCTAGGATTCTGGAGTTTCTCCAACATGGTTTGGATCTGGGTCTTTAGCTCAGTACTCTAAAAGGCCATGTTTCTGCTTTGGCTATTTTTTTCCAAAGATCCTTAGCTCAGCATCCCCTGGTCAAGACCTTTTTCCAGGGGGTTACTCACGTGCGTCCCCCACGTAAGCCTATGTTACCAGTCTGGGACTTGAACTTGGTCTTATCTGCCCTGCAGGGGTCTCCCTTTGAGCCCTTGCAAGGGGCTCCTTTGTCCATTCTCATGCTTAAGGTGCTCTTTTTGGTGGCTATCACTTCTGTTAGGCATGTTTCTGAGTTGGCGGCGCTTTCCATCAAGCCTCCTTATTTTGAGAGACACCAGGACAAGGTGGTGTTTCGTTTTAAGCCAGATTTTCTGCCTAAGGTTGTTTCTGCCTTTCATCTCAATCAGGACATTGTTTTGCCTTCTCTGTGTCCTAATCCTAGTAACCCTAAGGAGAGGGTTTTACATTCTTTGGATGTAGTCAGAACTCTGAAGTTCTATTTGGTGGCTACTGAATCCTTCAGGAAGACTGATGCTCTTTTTGTGCTTCCGTCTGGACCTAAGAAAGGTCTGGCTTCAGCTAAGTAGATCCGTCAGGCTGTGATACAGTCCTACTCTGCTAAGGGGAAGGAGCCTCCCTTCCACCTTACTGCTCATTCTACTCGTGCTATTGGTGCCTCTTGGGCTTTTCAGCACCAGGCTTCTGTTGAACAAGTTTGCAAGGCCGCTACCTGGTCTTCTGTTCATACTTTTTCAAAGTTTTACAAGGTTGATGTTAGGGCCTCAGCTGATGCTGATTTTTTCCGCAAGATTCTGCAGGCGGCAGCGGTTTAAACTGCCTGCCGTTACTTTTGGGGACCCCACCCTACCTTACGGACACTGCTATTGGATGTCCCAAGTGTAAGGAATATCTTCTGGAACAGGACGTGCTGTATACAATTCTGTGATTACTCACCTGTAGAATTGGTATTATATGTATACAGCACGTTCTGTTCCACCCCACCCTTGTTATCATTATCTTTAGTTACCTCTTTATGGTGATTGTTCTTATGTTCAAAATTTTATATGTTGGTTATAGTTCTCCCAGTCTCATTTTAACTGCTTTTCAATACTGGGGATTTTGTGGGAGGTCCCTGGTATATATGGGCCCGGGAGGAACCACTTTTCTGTCTCTACAGTCCAGCGCCATCTACTGGATGTATAACCCAAGTGTAAGGAATATCTTCTGGAACAGGACGTGCTGTATACATATAATACCAATTCTACAGCTGAGTAATCACAGAATTGTATTATTACAGGGAAGCAGCCGTACAAAGTAGTGACTGTAGTTTTTGGTTGCTGGGCTGTCTAGACGTTTTTGTTTAACCCCTCTATTGCCAGCCACGTAAATTTTACGTGCCTGACTTTGCCCCCCACTAGCAACTGAAAAAATAAACAAAAACACTTACCTGACCCTTTATTTGATCCGGCCGGGTCTCCCCTTCACCCTGGGGGGCTCCAATGCCCCTTCGGGGCTCCTCTGGCTGCAGAAGAGTGCCGGGAGTAGGTCTCCACCCCCCACCCCGTATCAGAAGCGGCCGGCTTTTCCTGTAAACATAAAAAAAAATAAAAATGACACTTACTCACCTCCATGTGCGCTCGCCCTCGCCGGCCCTCCTCTTCACCCGGGGGGCCTCCGATCCCTCCCCAGGGCTCTTCTATCTTTAGGAGAGAGCCTATCAGGCTCTTTCCCCCTCCTCTCCCGACGGGCGCCGCCATCTTGCCACGAAGCACCGCCCGCTAATGACGTCACTTGATGGGCGTCATGCCAGCTCCAGGCCTCTCAGCTGTCAGATGCCGGTGATTGGGGGCGAGAGAAGGAGAGGGCAGGAAATCCTCTGATCTCCTGCCTCCCCCCCCTCCTCTGGCTGCCGATCTCTGGCATCTGTCATCGGATCAGCGAGGGACAGAGGAGCTAACAATCAGAGGTGAGTAAAAAAAAACATTTTTTTTTAAATAAAATTATTTTTATTGTGTGTGTTTTCTTTTGCTGTTAACCCTTTGTGAACTGGTAAGGGGTCCATGAGACCTGGGGGTCCATGGGAGGGGGACCCTATGTCATTTTATTTTTTGTAAATTAACCCCATGTTACCTGTCAACCAGCTGGTATAAAAGGCTTCCAGCAGCAGCAGCAGCAGGAGAGCAGAAGCCAAAGTGATCAGGGTGGGACACAGTGCTCCGGGATGGTAAGTAAGTATTAGAAAAAACCATAATAAAAATTTTTTTCTCTGTGTGTTTTTTTACATTTAACCCTTTGTGAACTGGTAAGGGATTCATGAGACCCCTATACCAGTTCACAAGGCTCTGGGTCCCCGGGCTGGTTATGCTGGGTAGGGGGGAACTCACGCCATTTTTTTTGAGAATTTACGGGTTTTTAACCCTTAAAATTCCCCCCAAGAAATGGGGTCCCCCCAGGAAGGGGGACCCCACACCAATTTTTTTTTATTTAACCCTTTATAGTGTGGAAAGTAGTATTTTATTTGTAATAAATTTAAATAATAAATCATATTTTAAATCATAAAATTCTCTTTTCAGTTTAGGTCTCCTGGGCAGGAACGAGGGGGCTATTGATACATATGTGGTATCATTGTAATCAGGAGAAATGGAGATTTCACATGCAATAGGGTTTTCTTTAATAAAATAAATGTTTTAGTTAAAACTGGAACACTGGAGATTGGCTGAGTGTATTGTGGGCTCATTGACCCTTGAACAACCTAACGGTTGATTCCCCCTTACACATTTAGGGAGTTTTGCCTACTGGTAAATTTGGAGCTCATTGGCCTTTTTAACTAATTAAGGGAATAACTAAGCTGCTCTCACATGCGTGCGCCTGCTACACAATCAGAGGAGTGGGGGATGTGGCCGAGGGAGGAGGGATCGGAAGCGATTGGAGCCGCTCGAGCCGGCGCTGTCTGAGCCTAGGTGGCTGCTGGGCAGTGGTGATGCCAGCGATCCGCCTGAGTGGCTGACCCAGAACCGGACGGAAGGTGAGTGCATCGTGACACTCGGAACAGAGGGCTGTCTATTTTTTTTCTTATGCATCCCTCCCCAGTGTTCACAATACTGCATTTAAAAATAATTTATCTTTTTGTAACTTCTGCTGTGGTTGATTTTGGTCTGGAGCGCACTTTGTCAACTGAAACTTTCAAGTGAAATTACCATTACGCACATGCTTTACTTTGGGGTGTTTGGCAACTCTTCCCTGGACAGTAGCTATGCATGTTGGGTATTGTTCTGTTAGGGGGATGTTGCTTTTTCAGATTTTCATTTTTTTTCTTGTTTGCATATAGTTTTTTTAGGAAAATGTGACCTTAATTCTGCTTTTTTATTCTTTTTTTTCGGGAAACCCTGTGCAACCAAAGAATACATTTAGGGATTACTTCCAGAAAACTGTGGCCACATCAACATGCCTGGTACTCCTAGAAAGCTTGAGGTATGTACTTCAAGAGACTATATAGTTTGTTTGGGGTACTTCAATAGTAAAGGGTTGTTTTTATTGAAAAACTGCAAGGTGCACATAGCACAGTTGTATTTCTTATCTCCTGGTGTAGGAGAGTGGACCTGAAGTCTATTGTGTCAGTTAGGTAGAAACCAGCTTGTAGATATATATATAGAGATAAGTGTTAGAACCCTTCTATTGGAAGTAGCTACATAGAAGTGTATAGGAGGTTGTAAGATAGTGTAGTAATGGTTTTTAGAGATAAGATGGTGTTATTTGGGTTGATTCAAAGAAACATGTAACAGCTTGGATTTGGGTCACGATCATCCTATTTTTCCCGTCCGCTCGTGCGTTCGTATGAACTTGCGAGTGATTCTATAAGCAAATACGTTTCTATCCTAAAAGATACGTCCGTTCGTATGATATCTCCCGAACTTGCCTCAGTCAGTTGGCAATCGTAAAAATGACGTTCATGTGCTCACCTGTTGCGGCGGCAGCCTGTTTTTTCTGCTGCTTCCATCGTCCACCTCTTCCAATTACTTGCGTTTGCCTCTGGTTTTCATTGGTTTTTGGCCTCTTAGATTCGTGCGTTCGTATGTTTATAAGATCTTGCGCATGCGCACCCTCAACCAGAAACTTACCTAAACCCCTTAGCGCTTGCATCCAACTTCATTTCTCGGTCCCTCAAACTTACCTAAACCCCTTAGCGCTTGCATCCAACGTCATTTCTCGGTCCATAAAACTTACCTAAACCCCTTAGCGCTTGCATCCAACGTCATTTCTCGGTCCATAAAACTTACCTAAACCTCTTAGCGCCTGCATCCTTCTTCATTTCTCTGTCCCTAAAACTTACCTAAACCCCTTAGCGCCTGCATCCAACTTCATTTCTCGGTCCCTAAAACTTACCTAAACCTCTTAGCGCTTGCATCCAACTTCATTTCTCGGTCCCTAAAACTTACCTAAACCCCTTAGCGCCTGCATCCAACTTCATTTCTCGGTCCATAAAACTTACCTAAACCTCTTAGCGCCTGCATCCTTCTTCATTTCTCGGTCCCTAAAACTGACCTAAACCTCTTAGCGCCTGCATCCAACTTCAATTCTCGGTCCCTAAAACTTACCTAAACCTCTTAGCGCCTGCATCCTTCTTCATTTCTCTGTCCCTAAAACTTACCCAAACCCCTTAGCGCCTGCATCCAACTTCATTTCTCGGTCCATAAAACTTACCTAAACCTCTTAGCGATTGCATCCTTCTTCATTTCTCAGTCCCTAAAACTGACCTAAACCTCTTAGCGCCTGCATCCAACTTCAATTCTCGGTCCCTAAAACTGACCTAAACCTCTTCGCGCCTGCATCCTTCTTCATTTCTCTGTCCCTAAAACTTACCCAAACCCCTTAGCGCCTGCATCCAACTTCATTTCTCGGTCCATAAAACTTACCTAAACCTCTTAGCGCTTGCATCCAACTTCATTTCTCGGTCCCTAAAACTTACCTAAACCCCTTAGCGCTTGCATCCAACTTCATTTCTCGGTCCCTAAAACTTACCTAAACCTCTTAGCGCTTGCATCCAACTTCATTTCTCGGTCCCTAAAACTTACCTAAACCCCTTAGCGCCTGCATCCAACTTCATTTCTCGGTCCATAAAACTTACCTAAACCTCTTAGCGCCTGCATCCTTCTTCATTTCTCGGTCCCTAAAACTTACCTAAACCTCTTAGCGCTTGCATCCAACTTCATTTCTCGGTCCCTAAAACTTACCTAAACCCCTTAGCGCCTGCATCCAACTTCATTTCTCGGTCCCTAAAACTGACCTAAACCTCTTAGCGCCTGCATCCAACTTCAATTCTCGGTCCCTAAAACTTACCTAAACCCCTTAGCGCCTGCATCCTTCTTCATTTCTCGGTCCCTAAAACTGACCTAAACCTCTTAGCGCCTGCATCCAACTTCAATTCTCGGTCCCTAAAACTTACCTAAACCCCTTAGCGCCTGCATCCAACTTCATTTCTCGGTCCATAAAACTTACCTAAACCCCTTAGCGCTTGCATCCAACGTCATTTCTCGGTCCATAAAACTTACCTAAACCCCTTAGCGCTTGCATCCAACGTCATTTCTCGGTCCCTAAAACTTACCTAAACCCCTTAGCGCTTGCATCCAACTTCATTTCTCTGTCCCTAAAACTTACCTAAACCTCTTAGCGCCTGCATCCTTCTTCATTTCTCTGTCCCTAAAACTTACCTAAACCCCTTAGCGCTTGCATCCAACTTCATTTCTCGGTCCCTAAAACTTACCTAAACCCCTTAGCGCCTGCATCCTTCTTCATTTCTCGGTCCATAAAACTTACCTAAACCTCTTAGCGCTTGCATCCAACTTCATTTCTCGGTCCCTAAAACTTACCCAAACCCCTTAGCGGCTGCATCCAACTTCATTTCTCGGTCCATAAAACTTACCTAAACCTCTTAGCGCTTGCATCCAACTTCATTTCTCGGTCCCTAAAACTTACCTAAACCCCTTAGCGCCTGCATCCAACTTCATTTCTCGGTCCCTAAAACTTACCTAAACCTCTTAGCGCTTGCATCCAACTTCATTTCTCGGTCCCTAAAACTTACCTAAACCCCTTAGCGCCTGCATCCAACTTCATTTCTCGGTCCATAAAACTTACCTAAACCTCTTAGCGCCTGCATCCTTCTTCATTTCTCGGTCCCTAAAACTGACCTAAACCTCTTAGCGCTTGCATCCAACTTCAATTCTCGGTCCCTAAAACTTACCTAAACCTCTTCGCGCCTGCATCCTTCTTCATTTCTCTGTCCCTAAAACTTACCCAAACCCCTTAGCGCCTGCATCCAACTTCATTTCTCGGTCCCTAAAACTTACCCAAACCCCTTAGCGCCTGCATCCAACTTCATTTCTCGGTCCCTAAAACTTACCTAAACCTCTTAGCGCTTGCATCCAACTTCATTTCTCGGTCCCTAAAACTTACCTAAACCCCTTAGCGCCTGCATCCAACTTCATTTCTCGGTCCCTAAAACTTACCTAAACCCCTTAGCGCCTGCATCCAACTTCAATTCTCGGTCCCTAAAACTTACCTAAACCTCTTCGCGCCTGCATCCTTCTTCATTTCTCTGTCCCTAAAACTTACCCAAACCCCTTAGCGCCTGCATCCAACTTCAATTCTCGGTCCCTAAAACTTACCTAAACCCCTTAGCGCCTGCATCCAACTTCAATTCTCGGTCCCTAAAACTTACCTAAACCCCTTAGCGCTTGCATCCAACTTCATTTCTCGGTCCCTAAAACTTACCCAAACCCCTTAGCGCTTGCATCCTTCTTCATTTCTCGGTCCATAAAACGTAAGAAAACCACATAATGTACATATGTCTATATGTTTCTAAGCGTGTTTTTTCTGGTTTGTGTAATTGTTTTTTGGTGTGCATATTAGAAAAGACACATTTATGAAGGGTTAAAATATAATTTATTTAAATTATTTTGTTTGTTTTGTTTTTAGTAATTTTCCAAACATATTTGTTTTTTTTTTTGTTTTGTTTAAAACATAGTATAACTTTTTTTTTTTTGGTTAAACACATATAAAATTTTTTTTTTGTTTTTTTTAAAAAACATAGTTGTTTTTTTGTTTTTAAAAACATAAAACATGTTTAAAACTTTTAAAATTGTAAAAACAAGTTAAACAAAGTAGCCAGGACCAAGGGCACTATTCATCATCCTCTTCTTCATCTGTTGGCCCCAACGTCGCCTGTATGGCCAGCAGCTCGGCCACCAACTCCTGGATTCTTTTTTTTTTCTCTGCATTGGTTTTTGGGAAAATCCCTGTAAGCAATAGAGAAATAAACATAAATAGGAGTACCAGACCGGTTTGTATGCTGGAAATAGATTTGGGGTTAATCAAATACATGTAAATGCATGACATATGTCATTCTTCCAAGGGATAAAGTTAATGCATTTCCCACAGGTAAGTGTTTAAACTCCTTAAACCGGACCTTCAACATTATTTAATGAAAAGCAATAACTATTCCCAAATGATTAGGCACCAGATCAAAGTACATTTTGGAGGTTTTTTGATTACAGCGCCGCCATCTGGACTCTGAAGCATAACACTTAATGAGGAGTGGAGAGTTGGCTAAAGTACAGGGGAGTAGCTTACAGTGGTGCGTTGGGAATCCCGAGCATAGCTGGGTTGAGGGAAAGGTCATCACTCCCACAATGCATGGCAGCACCTTACTTTTTTAGATCTGTATCCCATGCTGCCTGTAAATATTGCGCATTCCATATTCCGCAATATTGGATGTTTTCAGGCTCCTAACATGCATTAGATGGCTGAAGGCTGTTTTTCTATGTTTCTAATCTGTAGCTACAGTGTGTTGCCTAATTATTAGCTATGTTCTTAATACAAGTTAGGGTCCGCTTTAAGCTAACGAAGTGGCCACATGAAAGTGTTAACTACACATTGGCTACGCCTTTAGTTATGTGTGTGTTATTAGCTAACAAAACATTAATATGAATAATGGCATGGAGACTTACGGAGTTGGTGGCCGACAGATGGCTGGTTGGGGCCAACAGGCTGCCCTTGGTCCTGGCTATGCTGTGAAGAAGTCCCTGGAGAAACATGTGACATTTGGTTAGTAGTTGTATAGAGTCACTATTCCAAACAGATCTGGCTCCCAGGCTGGCTGACATCACTCACCTTCGTCAGGATCTCCTTCCAGCATCTCTGCTGCCTCCTCCTCCACTATCTCACCCGCTCCAGAAGATTCTACAAATACATAATAAAGGAGAACTTAGTTTTTGGCCTGCCATGTATATCTTTGTGCCTATACATGAAGATTGACATACCAGAACCTTCCCCATGCCTGGCCGGGCATGACTCCACGCCCACGCGGTTGCGCCCCTCCTCTGTGGTAAGGTCCAGGGGCTGGTCTGAGGAGGCCACAGAGGAGGGGTAGGTCCGTCGCCCGGGAGATCCACCACCTTCACTCACAGATGCAGACTCATGCAGCACTGGTTGGCCTGTACGCCTCCGGGTGCGGCGAATTCTGAAATCCATTTCCAACACTACCAAAGAAAAGTCATTATAAATAAAGGCATAACTTATACATTTGGAACATATACCATGCAATTGCTTTGTACTTACTTGGGAAATGGATCCCAAAAAACCTCCGCACCCGGGGCATGTGCAGACGTTTCAGGTCCGACCAATGCTGCATTATCTGGGTGTGAGTGAAGGTGGTGCTGGTCACACGGTGTATTTCCGCGATGATCTCCCGGGCAATGTCCCTTTTTTCGCACACATTGGGCGCGAAGTCATACCGGCGCTGAAGCATGATCTGAAAAACATAATGGACACAGAGCTTTTACTTTTACACACAGACCCATATGTGTTGCATCACAAGTTGAGAATTTCATGTCATTAACACACACATTTAGAGTGGCAGCCATTTTTGGGGAGTGCCTTAAAGCGGACGTTGACTGTGAATGAGAGTCTGGTCTTATGTTATATGTATCACACACCATGTACATACAGATAATAGCCAACATCAAAAATCAGGCCACCTGCATCTATGGCATGTTAGGATGGTTTAAACATCCAAGATGTAGGCTTATGCTTAGGCTTTTGGACCACGTGTGTGGCTTCCCGTTGTGTTTTTATGGCTTAGGAAAACAGTGTTCCTCAAACATCCGCATCAAGGTCCGAGACAGGCCAGGTTTGGCAGCTAGCCCCGCTACTCCACAGGTTAATTAACTGTTGCTAAGCCTGAGCAATTGCCCTAATTAGGACATCAGCATAGACAGGTGAAAACGTGGCCAGGCTCGGCCCTTGAGGATGAAGTGTGAGGAGCCAGTTATTAAACATTAAGAGACCCCAAACTAGTTCCAAACGCATCATTTACATTTAGGCCATCATTGACTATTAGATGAAAATGCACAGGCAGCCACTTACCAGCATGAGGATCTCTTCCTGTTGACGGGTGAAGATAGTGGGCGCCATCTTTATGCTTCTTCAAGGCAGCAGATAAGTGAAACCCCAGCGGTTTCCTGGTTCCGCTCGAACGTACGTTCGTACGAGCGCGTAGTCGTGCGCATAGGCGTCACACGCTGGGCTCATTATTTAAAGGTCCCTGCACCCAAAGCTCATTCTCTTTGAGCATTTGTGGAAGATGGCACCTAAAAAGGCAATCTCCAAGCGACCCCAGCAAAGCCAGACCGCGGAGGGCCCAACAACCAGGTCCCAGCAAGGTAGGATAAAGCTGCGATCCAAGACTACTACCTCTGCCCCACCAAGGGACACTGGACCCTCTGGCAGCCAAAAAAGGGGCCCCAAGGCACGTGCCCCTGCCGCCAAAAAACAGGCAACAGCAGCACCCACCACCTCTGCCCCCAGAAGAGGCCGCCCAAGGGAGCCCACACCGGCCATGGGTTCAAGTAGGGCAGTTCGGCAACCCAGGCCCCGCAGCAGGGCCCGAACCCCATCCAGGGCCAGAAGCCCAGCCAGGGCCCGAACCCCATCCAGGGCCAGAAGCCCAGCCAGGGCCCGCAGAACCCCATCCAGGGCCAGAAGCCCAGCCAGGGCCCGCCGAACCCCATCCAGGGCCAGAAGCCCAGCCAGGGCCCGAAGAACCCCATCCAGGGCCAGAAGCCCAGCCAGGGCCCGAAGAACCCCATCCAGGGCCAGAAGCCCAGCCAGGGCCCGCAGAACCCCATCCAGGGCCAGAAGCCCAGCCAGGGCCCGAAGAACCCCATCCAGGGCCAGAAGCCCAGCCAGGGCCCGCCGAACCCCATCCAGGGCCAGAAGCCCAGCCAGGGCCCGCCGAACCCCATCCAGGGCCAGAAGCCCAGCCAGGGCCCGAAGAACCCCATCCAGGGCCAGAAGCCCAGCCAGGGCCCGCCGAACCCCATCCAGGGCCAGAAGCCCAGCCAGGGCCCGCCGAACCCCATCCAGGGCCAGAAGCCCAGCCAGGGCCCGCCGAACCCCATCCAGGGCCAGAAGCCCAGCCAGGGCCCGAAGAACCCCATCCAGGGCCAGAAGCCCAGCCAGGGCCCGCAGAACCCCATCCAGGGCCAGAAGCCCAGCCAGGGCCCGCCGAACCCCATCCAGGGCCAGAAGCCCAGCCAGGGCCCGCCGAAACCCATCCAGGGCCAGAAGCCCAGCCAGGGCCCGCAGAACCCCATCCAGGGCCAGAAGCCCAGCCAGGGCCCGAAGAACCCCATCCAGGGCCAGAACCCCAGCAAGGGCCCGCAGCAGGGCCAGAAGCCCCTACAGGGCCCGCAGCAGGGCCAGAAGCCCACAACCTGCCACCAGCCGGGAACAGAGCCCCCGACCTGGCACCAGCCGGGAACATAGCCCCCCAAGAGGGCCCAGAATGTCCACCATGACCACATCTACACCTGGAAGTTCGGTGGCCAGCCACGCAAGAACACCCAGTCCCTTGGCCAGTCCAGTCCAGTCATTGGGAAGCCAACAATCCGGCCATTCCCCTACCCAGCCCCAGGCCATAATGTCACCACATGTGTCTGCACACATGGAGGAGCAGCCAAGCCAACCATCTGGCCGCACATTGCGCCGCGGCCAGTTGAGTGGGAGATTCTCCCATGACCAAAATATGGCATTGGCTAGTGGCCTTACATTATACTATGACGAGCTCTATGGGAGCAAATCAAAACACACCACAAAGCAGCGCAAGATGGAATTGTTTGAAACCATCCTACGACAAGTAAATGCAGCGGGGGAAGAGAGGAAAGATGTGTCCCAAATTCAGAAGAAAATCTCGGATCTGAAGTATGCTGTACGGCAAAAAGAAATTAAAAGGCATAATTACAGGTAAATAAATGATGTCTCCAAATATAAGGATTAGGATGTACTGTATGCACATTTTCTGATTCAAAAACGATTTTCTCTTTTCAGCATGCAAACTGGAGGTGGATTTCCTACCAAACTGGAGTTTACCCCTGCTGAGGAGATTGTGCTGGGACTTCTCCATCCGGTCGCGGTCGGTGGACATGCTGGTCTAAGGGACACAGACTCACCGACCCGTACCCACGGTGAGTACTCTAAAATCTGCATGTTTGCCTGTTTGCTAAATAATCTAAAGTTCACTAGTAACAAGATGACGGGATGGCCCTATGGTTTGCCTTGCTTGGCCTCGCACTACTGTGCCTGTTTGTGTCCTCTTTTGGTCCCTGTGAATCACACATTTAGGACCACATCCATTATGGCAAAGATCCAATTTCCTATTTTATTGGTGAAGTAATGAAGTTTATCATGAAAAGGGATATATTTTGAATCAATCACAAAACACACATCATTATGGATGGGTTGCCTATTTGTTGTGTGAGTTGTGTTTGAGTTAACAATTTAATTACCCACCCCCAAACATATCTGACCTAGAGCAGCGAGACTCAACTGGCGGCCCGGGGTCCCAATGCGGACCTTGGCACCAGATTCCAGGACCCCTGGCCACACAGCCCTGCACTCAGTTACTTCTGTGTTGACGTGCTCAGAGCTGCCCCCTTGCTCGGCGATGTAGTGGTTGTTCTCCTGCCCAATGTCATGGCTCCCTGAAACATAGCATTGCAATATGAAGTACTGCACAGGAAGTGGCATTGCAAGGTACACAGTAACTTGGTACATCTTTCTCTTGGTCCAATCGTGTCCCGCTGCCCCAGCTCTGCCCCATCTGCCACAGTCCCCCCATGTCCCCCCCCCACATAAGCCCCATACATTTGTAACAGATTTGCTCCATCCATCCCATCACCATCAATTCCTGAACTCCCCCCTTTAGCCATCCAATCCCTGTCCCCTCAGCTCTGCCCCATCCAGCCCAGCAAGGGCAAGCAGCCTTTATTAGTTTGCACTTTGAAATCTCAAGCCCCTCCACCAGTGTGTTTATTTCTAACTAGACACCCCCTGCGTCAGCCCCATGGCCAGACATTCACCTCTCACCACATACCTTTAAATGGACCTTTACAAGAAGTGTTTGAGTACCCCGTACCTAGCGAATGGTAGTCTTAATCCAAAAATTTGCGTTGCAAGTTGTATGCTGACTGGGTACACTTCCTGACTTCGAACTGAGGTCAGTTAGCAGTTTTCTCGAGGCATTGCACCTATCTAAACTTGCGTGTATTTTAACAAATGTCCCCATTGCTGTAGAGTTGCTTAATATTACAAATAGTGGTTTATTTGATTACCTATAAAAAAAATGGTTATGTGTGTGTTTACCTTGTTGGTTTTTCTCTTCTTCAGCCCAGCATGATCCCTCTGCAAGGGTAAACTCACCCCCCAGTTTGCTGATGCCTACCAGGTCCGTACAGCATAGGAGCCCAGATCCGAGATTTCCGGTAAGTTAATTTAGTACCATAAATACTACCAAGTGCTTAAGCATGTGTTAAACTGTGGGAATCCCAAATTTGGACGCCAACTTACACTTTTTTTTTTATATGTCCCTACAGACCCGCACACTCATGGAAGAGATCCAGGAAATGGAGGAAGATGATGTCTCCATGCAGGGCACGTCGGATGACCTCCCCCTGGGTCCCAATTTGGAACTGCTCCATAATGTTTCTCTGGCCAATCCTCAGCAGCAGAGTGAATCTCCATCCATTGTGCAGGCACATGGGGAGACTGACACAACAGTCCCCAGTGTTCACTCTGCTGCTGAGGATTTGCAAAGCAGGCCTGTTGCTGTTGAGGGGACGACACCACGCGGCAGGGCACGCCCAAGAGCCAGGGTAATTGTGCGGCGGACTCCATTACGCCGCCCCACAATTTCCCAGGGGAGGCAGAGTGCCCTGCTTCAATTATGGACCCAAGAAAGGGACTCTTATGAGGCACAGCTCGCTACAGAGCGTGAGGAAAGGCATGCCGACATGGTGAACATCAATACCAGCTTACAGGGCATCCTCGCGGAGTTGCGTACCCTCAACAGCAACGTGGTAACTGCAAGTAATGGCATCCAGTCAGCCATGGCTGAGATGACCAATATGCAGAGAAACATTGTGGAGCAGTTTCAAATTCACAATGCTGCCATGGCCCAGGCTAGGTCCCATTCACATGGACCTCCACCTGGACCTCCACCTGGGTATTATGGGCAGCCACCCTATTAAGCCATGGTTGTGTGGGACATCTTTTCTCTTAACCTCCACTGTATTTACTTGTCCTTTGAGGTTTCAAACAATCCATTTTGTGTTGCTCATGCAGGTTGTGTTTTGTATTTGCTCCCATATAGCTCCTTAGAGTAATGATTAAGGCCACTAGCCAATGCCATAGGTCTATGTGGAGTGTATCTGGCCACTTATGGCTTTAAATATGTATTTGGTTGGTGCTCCTCCTGTTTGCAGACATGTTTGTGTGACATTATGGCCATGCCCAAATATCCCTGGGCACAGCCAATATTAATGACTGGACTAGGCTGGCCTTTGGACTGGGTGTCCTTGTTTGGTTGTGCCACTCACTTCCAGGTGTAGATGTGCTCGATGTTTTTTTTGTTATCTCATCCATTTGTAACCACAGATGTATGTGGAATGTTTTCTGTTAAGCACAATAATTTTAACTTTCCTAAGTAAAAAAATATTCTCACTTACAATACTTGTGGCGTTTTTAGTGGGAACACATTTTAAACAGCTTGGGCTAAACCAGATAATTTTGGTTTTAAGAGGTGTAACAATGCAAATCTAAAGCTAAGGAAACTACATGAAATACATTAGGCAACAATTAAGGTAAAAATGTTTTACTTTGAGGTAATGCCACATTACGGCAAAACAACATATTTAACAAAAAGGCTAACACAGACACACAGAATGTTGATACACGAAATAAAATTAACTAAAATGCTGCAAAATCAAGTTTGCTCGAACTGATTGGGCAGACTCACTGGGTGGCCCAACAAAATTCTCTCCATCATCCTCTAGGGCTGTAGAGGGCAGGCTATCCACATAACGTGGGACACGTTCGAGTATCGCAAAATTGTGCAAAACAGCACATGCCATGATTATGTCGATCACTTTTTTTGGATCATATTGCAGGGCGCCCCCAGTATGGTCCAAGCAACGAAAACGGGTCTTCAACAGCCCAAAGGCCCTCTCCACAACAGCCCTGGTCTTGTGGTGCGCACGGTTGTACGCTTCCTGAGAGGCATCCTGGGGCCGCAGCACAGGCGTCATGAGCCAGGGTAGAAGTGGGTACCCGGAATCACCTTAAACAGACAATTAAATGTAATAAAAATTAAAAAGGCAACACAACAAACACAAAGAATTTTACATATATCATAATGATGTAAGGTAAAGGGCCAAAAAAAACACCCAGGGCACATTAGCTAAATAACTATTGCCACTAATGTAGTACATAATTAAAAATGGCACTTCAATATACCAATTAATTAACAAACATCTGCACGGCCAAGGGTAGTTGGAATTTAAATATATTTTTAGTTTTCTGACATGTTACAATTAGGATGCTGCTGAGGGGCTATCAACATTTATATGAAAACTACAATGTATGCAGTTTAAGTCCACTTTGACATTTAAAGACCAATACTACAAAAGGAGCAAAAGCTCACAGATCCTTGGGTATAAACTCCCAACCAATATATTTAGGGACATGGAACTTACAGACATCCTAACTAAAGGGAAAACATTCTGAAGGACAAAGCGAGGCAAGCATTTTGGTTGGGAGTTCATAATATATGACCCAACAAAAAGGCAGTTTCTGGCTTATGTAAAGAATTCAAATACAAAAATATCAACAAATACAAGATTAATCCCACATTTAATAGCATACAAATAGGACACACTTACCAAGCAGCCATGCACCCGAAAATTCACCTGCCTCAAATCTCCTAAACAACCCAGATCGCCTGAGGATATACGAGTCGTGGGACGATCCTGGGTAGCCGGCAAGGACACTCATAAAACGCATGTCCGGACCAACCACGGCCTGGACATTAAGGGAGTGTCCCATTTTTCGATTCCTTAAGGCAAAAACATACAAAAAGGGTAATTGATATTTGTAAAAATGAAAAAAAAAAAACAAACATGTCTGCACTCTATTGGGAAATACTAATGAAAAGCCTAGATAAAGCAGCTACACAAATGAGGGCTAAAAAAAATATGCTGCCGCAAAGGAAAACAGGTTACATTACACGTTGGCCAACATAATAACCAATCTCAATACCTATATATATACTCGTCGGCAGCCCTAGGTACGAGTGCCACATGTGTGCAGTCAATAGCACCAATAACGTTGGGCATGTCGGCCACATTATAAAACCCAAGCTTAATGGCGTTTCTGGCTGCCATATCATCCGGAAAATAAATATATTTTGGAGTTATGGCAGCCATGCCTTCCAAAAATTTAGATAGTGCGCGGCTCAGCGTAGGCTGTGACATCCCCACGGAGAGGGCACCCAGCCTCTGGAACGAGCCGTTCGCCAAAAATTGCAGGCAGCCAAGCATCTTGGTCATACCTGAAATTGCATGCCCCTTCCTTGTGGTGCGGGCTAACCATGGCCGCAGCTCACTATATAATTTATGGAGGGAAGCGCGATTAAGCCTGGTCAGCTCGAACAGCTCAACATCATTCATGCTATCGATGTTCATGCGACGACGCAGGGGCAATCTGCTCTCAGACATCTCGATCAACTCAATGCCAAAAAGCATAAGCCCTTGATGTGCCACAAACTCGCTCCTCTCCATCCTACTCCCGAGGCCAAATAGCTGCCGGCAAACATTTCGTAAAGCAGCTCTTTAATGGGCTTCAAAACAATTAGCAATCACCTCTCTGAATTGGTCGCAAGCCCATGTGAAGGACGTAAAAAATAGGATCGGACGCAAATAATACGATTTGGACGGGAAAAACACACGAACTAACGCAAAATATACGATTCTCGTACGAAATGCGTATGTTCATATACGTCTATGCGCGAACGATCGTGCGAATACGAAATGGGCAAAAAAACAAGAAAAAATGACAAACACCCACCCAAACTTACGATTCTCGATACGAAATCAATTAACTTTTGCTCTTTGAATCGAGGGGATTGAGAGCCAGGCCAAATAGGTGAGTTTTGCAGCAAACCCCGGAGTTTCCTATAGCGAGGCATCCCAATTTGGGATGTCCCGAGGAAAGGGAGGCAGTCATCCCTGGAGACTTTTTTACTCCAGGGCCAGCCACTTAAGGGTTTGTTCCGCTTTGCGCATACTGTATGTCTGGGGTGAGACCATAATGACGTATACATACATATACAGAGGAGTAAAATAGAATGCTGTGGATAGTTGTTTCTCAGAACCCTGCAGATAAGCCACACCCCCGCCACACCCACTACCATGTAAAGTGGTCTTTTTTGACTTTATTTATTTAAGAAAGGATAGCGCCAGGTAGTGCTTCGTAGCGGCAGGCAGCGTCTGGTGAACAATGGGCGCTGTACAGGAAACCACATTTAAGAAAGCGAATCTGGTGAGTGACTAACAGCGCCATGTAGCATCACATGTATTACTACAGGGGGCTCAGTGTATAGCGCCGGCGCTCTAGGTTCAAGGCCGCCACGTATTACCTTTCGCTCACTGTCGCTCTCCCATACATTTCAATGGGCTTTCATTTGTTTGTGTTTAAATAGCGTGTTTGGCAATTAAATTTTTTTTTTTGCTCAAATCATTGTGTGACGTCTCCTGGCTGCAAACAAACACGTTTCTACATTTTTTGGACTTTTTATATTTTTATGCAGAATTGTCATTACAGGTCTGGCACTAAAGTGTTAACGTCACAGTGTTAAAACAATGTCATTCCATGTGTTTTTGCTTTGTTACATGTGTATATGTGTAAAAACAGAACACAGCATCTGGTGATCTATGCTAGAGCGCCCAGCTTTAGAGCGCCGACGCTGTGTGTGTATAGTATTTTGTTAAATATGGTGTGGAGCATTGAGAGTCGGTCGCACTTTGGCGCTACCTCGCGCTCGCTGCAGCGCTGTACTGTTGTTACAGCGCCCAACATACATCACATTCATCAATGCCTGGCCAGGTTACTACAGCGACCGCAACACTAGGTTACAGCGCCCGATACCCGCTTACAGTGTCTACTAGCGGTCACTCTAAGGCCCTTATTTAACAAGGGATAGCGTCAGGTAGCGAATGGTGAGCGAACGGTAATGACGCTCACCGCCACGAGAACGCCAGCTCCCCTCTGCAATCACACATTTATCAAGCCGATCCTGCTTAGCGACTGACAGAGCGCCAGATAGCGAATCATTCATCATTATTCCAGCCTCACCCCACAGCACCAGCGAGCGACCTTGAACAGCGACAGGTATGACCTCTCGCTACCTGGCGCTCTCCAATGCATTTCAATGGAACAATCTTTAAATATTCTTAATTAATTGCTATTAATGTTTTTTTTTTGTTTTTTTTTTAAATGGCAAAAATTCTGTGACCACTTCTGCAATGTTAGATATTTTTTTTAAGGTAAAAAAAAAAAAAAAAAATTGTGCAGAATTGATATTACAGGTCTGATATTAATGTATTCATATTACAAAATGTTTGTAAAAACATGTTTTTTTTTTTTCCAAAAATATGGTGGTTTGGGGGTTAAAAAACTACTCTTAACCCATCGCCGCCAGCGCTCTGGGGTTTAAACATGCATTTCACAGCGCGAGAATTTTTTGCGCGTGATTTATTAATGAATATGGTGGGAGCCGTTCGCTATGGCCATTCGCTGTCATGAGCTCCCATACAGCGCGGAACCTGTCAAACAGCGACTCCTAACCCCGTATTCAACATTACCGCACACCGACTGAGTCGCTGTCAACAGCCGAACAACGGCCAAGCACAGCGAATACTAGCGGGCGCTGTGAAAATAACGCTACTGGTGCTCATCTGTTGCTACCTGGCGCTATTAATAAATCGGCCTCCCCGTGCCGATATACAGTCGCTCATCTGGCAATATGTGGCGCTAGTAGTGAATCAGCCTCTAAGTCCCAATTTGATTCCCCACAAAAATGTCAATTCAGTTTTGGTCCACCTTCAATTCAATACAATCTGAACCATGAATCCAGTTTCTAATTACAGGCAACAACCACAAACTTCTAGCGGCTCCAGCACACCGCCAATGGGATACAAATGCGGGGGGCACCACTCACCCTCTGTAAACAAGTAACACTAATAATTCATAGTAATCCTCTTTTTAATTCATAAAAGTAAAAACAACATGAACAATACAATCACATACAATTAAAAAAAAACAAAAACATACAAATCATCCCACCAGCAGGAGCGACCCTATCCAAAATCGAATCAAACAACCATTTATCATATCCATATTCTATCAATAGTTAATTAAAGTGACAAATGCAATGTGCGAATGATAAAGTGCCAAGTGCCAAATAAAGAATATGTTCAAACAGCTCTACAGATATAAACACAGTAACCAATGTTTCACCTCAGTGCTGAATGTATGTATGGTCCCTTCCTGCTAGGAAAACAATGCTCTGCCACCCACGCGTTCCGTGACGTAGAGTCACTTTATCAAGGTGTGACTCTATGTCACGGAATGCGTGGGTGGCAGAGCATTGTTTTCCTAGCAGGAAGGGACCATACATACATTCAGCACTGAGGTGAAACATTGGTTACTGTTCACAATCTAAAAACTTTGTATTATGATTGCTCTAACCATGAAAGATTTCAGAGCTGACCTCTTCCCCTGGAGCCTCCCCAATCAGGATGCTCCTCTGTGTGAAACCTCTCTGGGTCCCAGAGGTTGGGGGCAGGCGCGTGCCCGCTGATGGGGATGTGGCCTCTTGCGCTCCTGATTGCCACACACAGAGCTGTTTTCCGCTGCATTAAATATGCACAGCAAACGGCTTTGATTGGATGGGACAGCATGTGCACAGTGGGACCGGGGAGTTATTATGGACAATCCAGGCTGTTTCACATAATGTGGCATCCCAAATCAGGATTCCCCCAGGACAGGGAAAAAAACCTGGGATAGTAAAAATCTAAGGTATTGTTCCGCTTTAAATGTATGCAGATCTAAACATCCAACCTAAAAGAGGGAGAAACTGAGGACAGCGAGGGGCAACAAGCGGAAAAGAGGGACAGCTTACATTTCTCCATTTATATATAAACTTATAGAGGAAGCCAGATCAGAACTTGTAATAAATATTTATGGCAACATCTCCCAACTGCTTCTCATTTGAGGAAATATCGCTCTGTCCCTGATTGTATTTGTCCTTCAGGTTTGATGTATAGATCTGCATACATAAATGATTTATTCACCTACCTATTTACTTTACACCAGGTCATTGCTGCATCCACCCCCCCCCATCTGAATTTGGGATGCCCAGCTTCAAAACAGGAGACCACTTTGAAGCACAGACTTATTTAACATAGAGCTGGAGCCGACAGGAAACACAGAAAATGACTGAATATTTGCTCCAGCAGTGTGCAGCTGTTTCTTGTGTCCCTCACTACTTCTGGTTCTGGGAAGTGTGCACAGCAGGGAAGCAGGGCATGCCTTGTCCAGATTTAAAAACCCAGCATCTCAAATCAGGATGCCCCATAGGAATCTCTACATCTGGACCAAAATCAAATATGGCTATTGGTCCAGTTTAGGTGCCCTGTCTCTTCTTTTCTTGATTTGTCGCTTTTTCATGTTAGATGTATAGATTCACATGAAAAAATATTCATTTATCTCCCCAATTTGCTTTAAAGCTCTCTCATACAATAAGGTTCTGGTACGATCGTGCAATTAGACTGTATAATGTATGACCATCATCTGGAATCTCTAATACTTTAAGGATTGGTAACATTGCACAGAAATGAAAAAAATCTCCCTCTGTATCCTCCCTTATACCCCAATAGATTGTAAGTGCTTCTTCTGTATCCTCCCTTATACCCCAATAGATTGTAAGTGCTTCTTCTGTATCCTCCCTTATACCCCAATAGATTGTAAGTGCTTCTTCTGTATCCTCCCTTATACCCCAATAGATTGTAAGTGCTTCTTCTGTATCCTCCCTTATACCCCAATAGATTGTAAGTGCTTCTTCTGTATCCTCCCTTATACCCCAATAGATTGTAAGTGCTTCTTCTGTATCCTCCCTTATACCCCAATAGATTGTAAGTGCTTCTTCTGTATCCTCCCTTATACCCCAATAGATTGTAAGTGCTTCTTCTGTATCCTCCCTTATACCCCAATAGATTGTAAGTGCTTCTTCTGTATCCTCCCTTATACCCCAATAGATTGTAAGTGCTTCTTCTGTATCCTCCCTTATACCCCAATAGATTGTAAGTGCTTCTTCTGTATCCTCCCTTATACCCCAATAGATTGTAAGTGCTTCTTCTGTATCCTCCCTTATACCCTAATAGATTATAAGCTCTTCTCCTTCGGTACCTGCCCCTATACCCCAATAGTGTGTAAGATCTTCTCCTTGTTTTGTATCCTCTCTTATACCCTAATAGATTTTTTGGGGACAAATTATCTCTGGCAGGCTGTGACGCCTCTGGATATCCCTAGGGAGAAAGTTTTCCTTGGAAGGTGAGCCGGGCTATAATCCGGAATTTCAACGGAATCCTTGAGGAGTTAATAAGCCTCAAACCCTCCCTTATGATGGAGCCTGGGCAATCCCTGAGGGACAATGACTCATGAAAAGCCAGACCCAGGAGCTTATTCGGAGCAAACCGTATGTCTTCTGCTGTCAATTGCCATTGCTGAAGTGTTTTCAAGCATGGGCCAACATAGGCCAGAAGCTTGCAGGCCCTTGCAGGAAGGGCCTAAACAGGACTGGAAAATACCCATCCAACCAGATGTGCTCTCTGCCAGCATGCTGCCAAAGTTATGTTCTATAAACAGGAGAGAAAAAAATATGACCGGGTTGACCATCTCAAGGTGACCCTCCCGCCTGGACACTTTTTTTCACTAGGTTCATGTTTCCCCATAACATCTGGAAAAATAAGCTGTAGACCCTGGTGTAGAGAAACACTGGCAAAATAAGGACGAAGCGGACGTATAAAAAGATCAGGATCAGGTAGGTCTTGATAAGGTCAACCCTTTCCCTGAGAGACATTTTCTATCTCTTCCAGACTGCTGGGGCACTGAGAAGTTCGAAGCCCTCACCCTCCCTACCCATCCAGCAAACTTACACATCATTAATTGACCTTGGAGCCTGACACTTCCGTATACTTCCGTATATCAGTGAGGCCACCTCATTTGCCCCAGAGACAATTGCAGATTCATCATCAGCGTAGGCAATGAACTTCACCAGGCTACACCCCGAGGAACCCCACATAACATGCCGCTTTCGACCCTCCTAATGAAAAGATCAACCTCAAACACATACAGTAGGGCACTCAGAGGGCACAGCTGGTGCACACCAGAGCCAACCTTAAAAGGCCTTCCAACCTAGCCATTAACAAGAGGGAAGCTCTCAGTCCCCTCATACAAAGTTTGTAGCCAATTAATAATTCTGCCCAGCAGGCTGTACTTGCCAAGAAGCAGCCATAGGTATTCATGATTGACCCTATCAAAAGCCTTTGCTTGGTCCAACACTAACAAGTACTTTTCCCAGCCCGCAGCCCTGCATAGCTCCAAGGCTTCCCAGACAGCTAAAACTGCTAAGAAGGTGCTTCTACCTTGGATCGAGCAGTGCTGATGACAGGAAAGCAGTCGCTCCGCCACTGACGACAAGCGGCAGAACAAAATCTTTGCCAATATCTTTCTATCGACCTTGAGAAGGCTGGTGGGGCACCAGTTCTCAATCACTGAAGGATCCATACCTTTTGACCGAAGGATCACAGCCAAGTTCCTCATGGAGGGAGGGAACCCTCTGCAAGACAGCAGTTAAATACCGCCACCAAATGGGGTGCCAGGGTGGTCTTATAGCATTTAGAAAATTCTCCTGTCAAACCATCTGGCCTGGGCGACCTTTTGATGGCAAGGTGATCAATCGTACTTACCACTTTATCGGCTATGACTGGCTCTGTCACCATTTCCAAATCCTGGAGTCCAGAAAAATTTCCATTCTTGTATTTCTCCCCCGAAATCGTCCATCCCGCCTAGGAAAGCTCTCCCAGGAAGGCCCCAGGCTTCACAGACATCTCTCAGGTCTCAGGTAGTTAGCTGCTGGTAATCAGGCTCAGTTTCTCCTGGCACAGCAGCAGGTGACCACAACCACCTGATTACCATAATAGATTGTAAGATCCTCTCCTTCTGTATCCTTCCTTATACTCTAATAGATTGAAATCCTCCTTTTCTTGTGACTCCTCTTATGCCATAATAGATTGTAAGCTCTTCAACCTTTTCTATCCTTCCTTATACCCTAAATGATTGTAACTTTTTTTATTGAGTAAAATCAAGCAATCATATACAATATATACAATATATACAAAGTTACCATAATAAATAAATAAAAATAAAGTAAATAATAACTAAACAAAAAGAAACAGGCCTAACAATCCGGCATATAATATATAATATCCATTATTCTATATACAATCCTATCTACAACCTAAACACTACACTCTACACAACTCAGCAGGAAGACTAAGAGACCCCGTCACCTGTGCATGCAGCCGTTCTTTAAAAATCTGTCATTGTTATAAAAATCTATGGGTGATAAGAGATAGGAAAGCTCACCCAGAGGGAAGTCATGGGGATCAAGGAGGCCTGATGTTCCTCCACGCCTTCATCCAGGCCCCCCGTTCCCACCTGTCCCTCTCCAGCACCCGGATCTTGCCCACCTCATGCAGGATGTCATGCACCACCACCGGGACAGGGAGGACTTTCTTCCTAATGCAGAGCTGGCACCGTGCACTCCATGCGAAATAGCGGATCACTAGACTAACTAGATATAAAGTGTCCAAACAAAAATCCCCTCTGTTCTTGAATGCTCCATACACCCACTCAGCATAGGAAAGCTGGGAGAAGAAGGGGGCACCGAGGGCCAACCCCACCTGTTTACACACCTCTACATTAAAGGGACACCGGAGCAGGAAGTGGTCCATAGTCTCCACCTCATCCTGACACTGCTCCCGGAGACAAATTATCTCTGGCAGGCTGCGACTCTTCCGGATCCCCCTAAGGTAGAGTTTTCCTTGGAAGGAGAGCCAGGCTATATCCCGGTATTTCAAAGGAATTCTTGAGGAGTTAATAAGCCTCAAACCCTCCCTCATGATGGAGCCTGGGCAATCCCTGAGGGACAATGGCTCATGAAAAGCCAGACCCACGACCCAACTCACAAGAAGCTTCCTCGGAGTAGATCTCATGCCCTCTGCTGTCAATTGCCATTGCCGAAGTATTTTCAAGCACGGGGCAACATAGGCCTGGAGCTGAGCCTGAGGAACTCGAGGGCTTTTCATCCGGCCACCATTCTCCCAGTCTCGCAGGAAGGGCTTAAACCAGGACTGGAAAATACCCACCCAGCCAGGCGGGCTCTCTGCCAACATGCTTCCAAAATTATGTTTCAGAAACAAGAGAGAGGAAAACACAACTGGGTTGACCATCCCTAGACCACCCTCCCGCCTAGATAGGTAGGTGACATTTCTTTTCACCAGGTTCATGCGGTTTTCCCATAACATCTGGAAAAACACGCTGTAGACCCTGGTGTAAAGAGACACTGGCAAAACACAGACGAAGCTGACGTATAAAAAGATGGGGATCAGGTAGGTCTTGATAAGGTCAACCCTTTCCCTGAGAGACATTTTCCAGCTCTTCCAGACTACAACCTTGGCATTGGCAATTTCCAGCCTGCGCTCCCAGTTGTTTTGGCCATAATCGCCAGGACCGAAATTTATGCCAAGGATCTTAATTTCCTGCTGGGGCACTGGGAAGGTGTCCGGAAGTTCGAAGCCCTCACCCATACCCATCCAGAAAACGTCACTCTTCTCGTGATTGACCTTGGAGCCCGACGCTTCTGTATACTGTGCTATCAGAGAGGCCACCTCCTCCGCCTCATTTGTCCCAGAGACAATCACAGATACATCATCAGCATAGGCAATGACCTTCAAAGGAGGCTCACCAGGCATACCCAGAGGAACCCCACATAACATGCTGCTCTCGACCCTCCTTATAAAGGGATCGATCGCAAACACATACAGTAGGGGACTCAGGGGGCATCCCTGTCGCACACCAGAGCCAACTTCGAAAGGCCTTCCAACCCAACCATTAACAAGAGGGAAGCTCTCAGCCCCTTCATACAGGGTTTGTAGCCAATTAATGAACCGCCCCGGCAGGCCGTACTTACCAAGAAGCAGCCATAGGTACTCATGATTGACCCTATCAAAAGCATTTGCCTGATCTAACGCCAACAAGTACTTTCCCCAGCCTGCAGCCCTGCACCGCTCCAAGGCTTCCCGGACAGCTAAAACCGCTGAGAAGGTGCTTCTACCTTGGATGGAGTAGTGCTGGTGACAAGAAAGCAGTTGCTCCGCCACTGACGACAAGCGCCAGAACAAAATCTTTGCCAGTATCTTTCTATCGACATTGAGAAGGCTGATGGGGTGCCAGTTCTCAATCATCGAAGAGTCCTTACCTTTTGACAGAAGGATCACGGCCGAGCGCCTCATGGAGGGAGGGAGGGAACCCTCTGCCAGACAGCAATTAAAAACCTCCACCAAATGTGGTGCCAGGATGGTCTTAAAACATTTATAAAATTCAGCTGTCAGACCATCTGACCCGGGCGACTTTTTGATGGCAAGGTGATCAATTGCACTTACCACCTCATCAGCCGTGACCGGTTCTGTCAAGCCAGTGATAGAAATGTCACCATTTTCCAATCCTTGAGTAGAGTCCAGGAAACTTTCCATCCTTGCCCGGTCAAGAACCTTTCTGCCCAGGAAGTCAGCATAAAAGGACCGAATGATCTCCAGGATCCCAGATTTAGATCTTACCAGGGATCCTGTACTATCCTTTAGACCAAAGACAGTCTTGAGAGCTGCAGCCTGTCTGCAATTCTGATAGGGATCGGGCGAGTGGTATTTCCCATAATCCCTTTCCAGAACCAGAGAAGCATGCCGGTCATACTGACACTTCCTGAGGAGAAGCTTGACTTCAGAGATTGCCCCTTGATCTCCACCATTCGAGACAAGGATGTCAAGCTTCCTCCGCAAGCGCTGGTAGGCAATGTATTTATCAAGCTGTTTTCTTTTCCCTAGGCCTCTGAAAAGCCCAGCAATTCTCATTTTGGTCAGCTCCCACCACTCAGACCTGCTGCTGCAAAAATCCTTAATGGAAACCTGTGCCTGAAAAAAATCCTCAAAAGATTGTCTTACCCCCTCCTCCTCAAGGAGAGCCGAATTCATCCTCCAGATGCCCCTTCCTCTAGGGGGTGTGTCAGAAGCATTCAAGACCATCGATAGTAAAAGGTGATCGGAGAACTCGACCGCCTGCAGCCGGGGAGGCTGAGAAGCCGAGCCCTCCTTCAAAAAAAACCTGTCTATCCTACTCTGACTGCTACCTCGCTGAAAAGTGAAGCCCGTGAGGCCCGGGGAGTGCTTAATGTGCACATCTTCCAGACCTGCCTCTCTAACCATACTATTCAAAAAGAGACTATCGCAGCCCAGCTTGCCTTTGAAGCCTCTCCTGTCCATGGGCCTAGTCACGGTGTTAAAATCACCTCCAAAGACTACTGGCCGGGCTGTAAAAAGGAACGGCTTGATCTTTGTAAAGAGGCATTTCCTGTCCCACTTAGTTTGAGGTCCATAGATATTTATTATGGCGCAGGTCCTGCCCCTTCACAATGACGTCCAATACCATGCACCTCCCGATCTCCACCTCAATGACTCGCCGGCAAGTTACCATGTCGGTTTTAAAAAGCACCGCCACTCCGCTGTAAGGCTCGGCTGCAAGAGACCAAAATGAGGGTCCGTTCCTCCACTCCCGCTTCACAGCGTGAATGTCGGCCAGACTGGCCAATCTGGTCTCCTGCAAAAATAAAATGTCAGCATCAAACTGGCTGAGAAAAAATAAGGCCATAAAACGAGCGCTTACAGATTTAATGCTGGCAACATTAATGGTTGCCACCTTTATCGGAGGGGGAACTGCCATCAGAGTCATTCGGGAGAACGTCTCTTAGCCTTCCCTCCGGCCTCACTATCTGACCCTAAACGCTTACTGGAGGAGACTGGTGCTTCCTCCTCCATATCTGAAGCCTCGGAATCAAAAGAAGATATTTCAATAGATGAGTCCTCAGAAAGTGCCTCAAACCTGTTGGAGAGCTGCACCCCACTGCTCTCCCCCGGCTCCGGCACTGCATTACCCTTTTTCCTTTTTTTCTTTGTAGCTAGCCTGTAAGCCAGGTAATCCTGATCCCCAGGGGAGAGTCCAGACCATGCTGTCTTGGGATCTGAACTCCCACCCTGCTCAGAAGGGGGTGCAGGATCAGGATCACCTAGCCCCAGCCTGCGAGATCTTACAGCAGGGGGCACAATTACTGAAACCCCCTTGGTACTTGCAGTGCCAGCCCCCCGGGCCGCCTCAGCTATTATATTGCTTGGTCTTACATTAGTGGTTGCTGACTTGGGGGCAGACTGGGGATTCACCTTAGGGCCACCTGCAGATGGCACAGGCACAGGGGCCTCAGGAACCCCCAGCTGAGTGGGGGGAGGGACTGCAGACGGGGCAGCATGGGAATGTTCCTCCCTATCCAGCCGCAGCATTTCTTGCACCACTTCCCTGTCCAGGTTGTGCCAGGCCTCAGGACACTGACTATAAGGGTGGCCGAGCTGGTTACATAGATTACATCGGATTGTATTGCAGTCCTTAGCCAAGTGTCCCAAGCCCTGGCACAACGAGCACCTAAGAAGCGAGCAGGAGGAGCTGAAGTGACCCTTGGCCCCACATTTATGGCAAACCTTGGGCTGACCAGGATAAAAGATGGTCAGCCGGTCACGGCCAATATAGGCAGATGATGGCAAGTGGGTGACCTGGTTGCCATTCCTGCGGAGCCTCAGGGTCACTGACCAGCCCCCGGTCCAGATGTCGCGATCGTCCAAATTTTTTTTCAGGCGAGTGAGAACATCACCATAACGCTTTAGCCAGACGGTCAAATCTGAGGGGGGAATGGACTCGTTTCTTACTAGGATGGTGATGTTTTTTATGAGCTGCTGCCTGGAGACCTGGATGGGAGTTAACCCCTTCCAGGCAGGACGTTGCTCTTGCAGCTCGTACCGCTCCCAAAACAAGTCCATCCCCTCTGGTCTAACGAAGCTCAAGTCATGTTCTGCGCTCCCCACTGGACTGATTAGGGCAAAAATGTCTGCGGCTGTAAATCCCATACCCAGGATGAGACCCACCACCGCCCGCCGGGTGATATCTGGCCCCTCCCCCTCCCACCTAAGCTGGACCAGGTTGCGCCTATTGAAGCCACTGGCAGGGGCATTGACCTCACTGGGCACAGACATCCTCTCACCAGCAGCTTCTCCTCCGCGCCTGGCAACCTGGGCATAGGACACAGGGGGCTGCACTGCAGCACCAACAGCATTATTGGCCCCACTCCCTGTGCCACCTCACTGGATGAAATACAGGGCAGGGCAGACAGCAGGGGCCCCAGCATTAGGTGGCACAGTCTTCTTATAGTCCACCAGAGGTGCAGGTGAGGGGACAGTCGTATCATCAGCAGCAGTCACAACAGCAGTCACAGCAGCAGTCACAGCAGCGGGCTTAGCAGAAAGTCCAACAATAGAATAAATCCCTGTGGACTCAACCCCAGACACAGCAGCAGTAACAGGAGCAACAACATCAGTAACAGCACCCAAACCAGCTGAAGCAGAATCAATAGAAGCCCTGCCAGCAAGACGCAAACCTGCGGGTGAGTCACCCATGGCCCCAGGCCCACCAAGTTCGGCACACCCAGGAACCCGGATGGGTGCCAGGATGGTACTTACGTCTGGCGCCACCTCACCCTTTTCAGGGCAAGGAGCGCCACAGTCTTCTATACCCCCTACCACAGCGCCTATGGCGCGCTCCGCAGGTTGGCTGGACAGATGGATGTCGTCCTTAGCTGGCATGGGCTCCTCAGGCTGGCGGCTGTCCTCTGGAAGATCTGCTCCAGTAGGGGCTTCCTGGATGCCCAGGGATGTCACGCACTCCTGATGTGTTGCCTCAGCAAGAGAGTCTTCCAATGCTGGTTCCGGGGCTCCTGGCTCTGCTACTGCTCCAACTTTGGGTGGAGGTACAGCTGGAGAATCCTCCACCATCGGGGTCTCGTCCACATGGTCGGCCTCTTCCTCCTTCACTGTGGGGCCTGAGCGCTGCATGGATTTAAATCGCTCCTCATTTTTATACTTTTCTTTAAAGGCCCCACTGCTTGCTTTAAGGGACGAAACCAACTTTTCCTGCTGCCGACATGCTGATTCAAGCTCAGCTAAGTCTGCTTTGCTTGACCGCTTATCCAATCCTCTCGCCTTGCTGGTGTCCATTTTCTTTTTCTTTAATGCGATTTTCATCTTGCACAGCTTCTCCTCCTCCTTCGCCACATTGCACAAATTACTGCATACACGGCTTCGAAAGGCTGACAAACTCTCACCGGGCTGGGGCACCGTGGTGTTACTAGCGCCACTGGTGGAAGCAGTCCCGGGATCCAGAGGTTTAATAGTCCTCCGGGGGTATCGGCGAGATTCACCCCCAGAATCCTCCATCTTGCCTGGGATAATCCTCCCAGCAAGGCCTCAGGCTTCTCAGCTCACAGCTCACAGCACACAGCTAACAGCTCTCCAGCTGCAGGTAATCAGAGGAAGCACACACAGCAGGAGGTGACCACACCCTTCAACCTTTTCTATCCTTCCTTATACCCTAAATACCCTTATACCCTAAATGATTGTAAGCTCTTGTTCTTTCTGTACTCTAGCCCTTACTTGTAGGAAGTTGTCATAGGCCTCTAACATTTAAAGCAAATGGGAAGGTAAACACATTGTTTATATTTATATATATATATATACACACACACACTCCTAAAAGAGAGACAAATGGGGATATCAAGGAACAGAGATACAGTATATACATTGAAAAGAAGGACTCTTTCCGAAAATGAGGGGCATGTGGATGTTGGGACTATATATATATATATATATATATATATATATATATATATATATATAGTGCTGTGTATAAACAAATAAACCATATCTGATCTCCTTGTCTTTCTATGAAAGAAGGAGAAATAAGAATGGGAAGCAAGCTGGAACAATGGAGGCAGGTGGAGAGTGATATACTAACAGTCCTGTTCTATAATTACATTATTCATGACAGAGAGTGGGACTTTCCAGTAAAAACAACTCTTTGGGTGCCCGGCCTGTTGACATCAAACCTTGATCGGCTCACATCTCAGATCTTTGCAGCTTATAATAAAAAATGTTTGTTTTCCACTAAAAGAAAAAAAATGCTGTGCCCATGATGACGTGATGAGTTCCGGTGCTGGGGTATATAAATGCTCTCAACCTAGACAAGGAGGACCTAGAAGCCAGAGGAGGACGCAGCTCCCAGTGCCTGAGGTTAGCCGGCAGACCGCAATGTACCAGATCATTAGCTGCACGCTTGTGGTGGTGAGTACACGCCGCGCTCGCTGTGCCTGGGAACCTTCCATCACAGACGCTCTGCTCACCGGAGGGTTGCCGCTCTGCACACTTATACAGCAGCTTTCATTCAGGACTTCAGGCGCAAGACACACTTAACCCTATCAGGACTATTACATCATAGCAATTACATCTATTAGAGTATAAGAGAGGATATAGAAGGGGAAAAGCTTACAAACTTTCTTAATAATTTTTATTGGAAGATATAGTCAATGTTAGAACATATGTGCAGCATTACAATTTCAAAAGGGGAAGGGGGTAATGGGAAAAGGGAAACAGAAGAGCTTACAGTCTATTAGGATATAAGGGAGGATACAGAAGGAGAAGAGCTTACAATATATTAGGGTATAAGAGAGGATACAGAAGGAGAAGAGCTTATATTCTATTAGGGTATAAGAGAGGATACAGAAGAAGGAGGAGAGCTTACAATCTATTGGGAGGGTAGAGAAGAGAGAAGAGCTTACACTCTATTAGGGTGTAAGGGAGGATACAGAAGGAGAAGAGCTGATAATCTTTTAGGGTTTTAAAGGAGGATACAAAAAACAGAAGGGCTGACAATCTATTAGGGTAGAAAGGAGGATACAGAAGGAGAAGAACTGACAATCTATTGGGGTATAAGGGAGGATACAGAAGTAGAAGAGCTTACACTCTATTAGGGTATAAGGGAGGATACAGATGGAGATGAGTTTACAAACTATTAGGGTATAGGGGAGGATACAGAAGGAGAAGAGCTGATAACCTTTTAGGTTATAAAGGAGGATACAGAAAGCAGAAGAGCTTACACTCTATTGGGTTATAAAGAAGGATACAGAAGGAGAAGAGCTGACAATCTATTAGGGTATAAAGGAGGCTACAGAAGGAGAAGAGCTTACACTCTATTAGGGTACAAGGGAGGATACAGAAGGAGAAGAGTTTACTATCTATTAGGGTATAAGGATACAGAAGGGAGAAGAGCTCACAGTCTATTAGGGTATAAGGGAGGATACAGTTGGAGAAGATATTGCAATTTATTAAGGTATAAGGAAAGATACAGATGGAGAAGAGCTTACAGTCTATTATGGTATAAGGTATGATACAGAAGAAAAAGAGCTTACAATCTATTGGAGTTTAGAAGGATAAGGATACAAAATTAGGATAAAATTACAATCTACTGGGTGTAAAGAGAAAAATACAGGAGGTACATGGCTTAGCTAGAGGGAAGCAGAGATGCAGATGTGGCCCACACATGTGCCCTGGGAGTGCCAGCGAGGTAAGTATATTTGGTGATCCCAAATTGTTATGCTCCTCTGTAAACCCTAAAAAAGGGTTAGCTCCTACAACATCTCTATCCTGCCCTATTATTAGCTATATTTAGGCCATCATGAGCAATATGGATTAGTAGGGGATGAGCTTTCCATGCTGTGGTGGAGCACAGACACTATACAGGGAACCAGGAGTCAGTGAGTAATTGGTATGTTTTCTGTCTTTTTTTTTTTTTTTTCAACAATGTGGGGCATTCAAAATCAGGATGGCCACTACTGTAGGAACCCTATTCAGCAATCTTTGGGTTTTACAGAATGGTCTTAAAGTCATACTTCAGTCAAACATAAAAAAACAGTATACTCACCTTTCATCCCATGCAGGCTATCACAGCTAGCTGGGAGCTAAGATACTTCCCAGCCGCTGCCTGAACCTCCGCCGCATTGTCACATTCAGAATGCTGTACAGAGGGGACTACAGCGCCCCTCGTCACAGGAACATGGCACGCCCCTCTCCATTGAAGTGAATGGAGGAGCTGGTGGCGGAGGTGCAGGCAGCAGCGCCCAGTGCGGGACTCTGATCCGGCGATCTGGTAAGTGTCTCAGCACCCGGCTAGCAGTGATAGCCTGCGCGGCATGAAAGGTGAGTACAGCATACTGTTTTTTTATGTTTGACTCAAGTATGACTTTAACAGCAACCCTTTAAAGGGCCAACAAAACATCTGGCACTCCATTTGCACAATCATTTACCCAATATATATTTTTAGCATATAAACTGCTACCCCGATATAAGGCGGATTCTGATATGACACGATCCAGCCTAGGACCCCAACATTTAGAAATACAATGCATTTCTCTCTATTATGCCTGTGTTCAATATAATGCGGATTCAGCTATAATGCTGTGCCAAACAACAACGTTATATCAAGGTAGCAGTGTAGAAACATAGAAACATAGAAGGTTGATGGCAAAGAGACCATACGGTCCATCTAGTCTGCCCTTATGTGTATACTGTATGTTCTCTTTATCTTAGGATAGATGTGTGCTTATCCCAGGCATGTTTAAATTCAGTGACGATTTTTCAACTACCTCTGCTGGAAGTTTGTTCCCAGCATCTACTACTCTTTCTGTAAACTAATATTTTCTAACATTGCTCCTGATCTTCCCTCAGACTAGCTTCAGGTTTTGCCCCCTTGCTCAATCATTACATTTCTTCTTAAAAACACTTCCCTCCTCAACCTTATTCAATCCTTTCACATATATAAAGGTCTAAATCATGTCCCCTCTCTCTCCCTTCTTTCCTCCAGACTGTACAAATTAGGTTCTTTAAGTCTTTATACATTAATGGCCTCGTTCTTACATGCGCCCATCTTGGCCTGCAACCCGTCAGAATGAATATTTCTGTTTTTATTTGTTACCATCAATATAAGTTTGTTACTGATTCAGACCTTTAATACGATTCTTTTTGCTCTGCGGCTTGTATATTTATAATGTTTATTGAATTTTATACATTATTGATATCTGCTCTGGAAGCTTTAGATTCAGTGGGGCTCTTTGATGTCTTATTTGTTTTTGTGTGTTGGACGTTAGATTTTTTTTAATATCATTTTTCATGTGAGTTCTAGTGGTGTGTTTTTTCCCCATTTCATAGATGTGATTAGTGGCTTTGTTGGATCCCGTATCAGCACCCTAATATTGTGGTTGTGTGTCCTATTTGTGCGGAAGTTAAAATTATGGTCAAGGAACACTCAAAGTATTTCCATTGTGTAGGGCTACACGTGACAATGTTGTATTTTTTTCCTTTTTTAAAAAAGGATATATATTGCCAGAATAATTATAGATTAAAGTTTCACCTCCTGTGCTGTTCTCTGTCATGGGAGTGGCAGAGCTGAGTACTGTGTGAGCTGGGATTGATTCTAGCCTGGAAGATGATGGGGGGCTCTGTCACAGTCTGCTATGAAAGATTATGGGGGGGGCTCTGTGACAGTCTGCTATGGAAGATGATGGGGTGCTCTGTCACAGTCTGCTATGGAAGATTATGGGGGGCTCTGTCACAGTCTGCTATGGAAGATGATGGGGGGCTCTGTCACAGTCTGCTATGGAAGATTATGGGGGGCTTTGTCACAGTCTGCTATGGAAGATGATGGGGGGCTCTGTCACAGTCTGCTATGGAAGATTATGGGGGGCTTTGTCACAGTCTGCTATGAAAGGTGATGGGGGGCTCTGTCACAGTCTGCTATGGAAGCTGATGGGGTGCTCTGTCACAGTCTGCTATGGAAGATTATGGGGGGCTTTGTCACAGTCTGCTATGGAAGATTATGAGGGGCTTTGTCACAGTCTGCTATGGAAGATTATGAGGGGCTTTGTCACAGTCTGCTATGGAAGATTATGAGGGGCTTTGTCACAGTCTGCTATGGAAGATGATGGGGGGCTCTGTCACAGTCTGCTGTGGGAGATTATGGGGGGCTTTGTCACAGTATGCTATGGAAGATGATGGGGTGCTCTGTCACAGTCTGCTATGGAAGAAGATGGGTAGGGATTTGTCACAGTATACTATGGAAGATGGGGGGGTTGTCACAGTCTGCTATGGAGGATGGGGGGCTTTGTCACAGTCCACTATGGAAGATGATAGGGGTCTCTGTCACAGTCTGCTATAGAAGATGGGGGGAGTTGTCACAGTCCGCTATGGAAGATGATGGGAGACTTTGTCACAGTCTGCTATGGGAGAATATGATAGTGGTTGGTTTGCCACACAGTCTTCTATAGGGATGAGGGAGGTTATTTTGCAACACGGTCTTCTATAAGGATGATGGGGGTTGTTATTCAGTGCAGTCTGTTAAGGGGGTGATGGGGGTTGTTCGGCCACACAGTTTGCTATAGGGATGATGGAGTTGTTCTGCCACACACGCACTGCCTGTTACTACAGTAAAGGCACGACATGGCAATTACCGGAATGGGGCAGCAGGATGGGTGAGTAGGGGGCAGATATTTTTTTCATCCCGCACTGGACACTATTTTGCCTAGAATCTGGCCTGATCTTGGGCAGCGCTCGTCCTAGTTCCTGAAATCAGGCCACCTGTTACTGGGGTGTTACCCACAGGGGTTTGGGACTGGCCCTCCAGAGCAGCAGAGGATCCTGTGGTGGGCCCCAGGCACTGATCAAGGGCCATCAGGGCAGTACAAGAGATACAAGAATAAAACAGTGTTTCTGCTTTGTATGTGTTCTCTGAGTTTGTTATTTCTCCACTAAGTTGCATTAATTATGCTGTCAGCCTTTTATATTATTATAATTTAACTGAGTTTTAGTTGAGAGTGGGCCCCAAGGACAATTTCCCCCGGTGTGCCCCAAGAATGGTTTCCTCTGGTGGGCCCAAGGTGCTCCAGTCCAACCCTGCCTACAGATGTAGCATTTGTAAGAGGCATCTTAATGAAAGCTATGTGTCAGCTTTAAACTGATTACATTGTAACAGCTGATGCATGGCTGCTTTTTCATGATAACATTGCATAGTGCAACCCTTGTTACATTGTAAGTGCAGCCATGCACTCTGCAATTAAAATGAAAGACAGCAGGGAGCTGGCTTGCCACCACTACCATTGGCCTTGAACCATCTTGGGGAAACAAAAAGCCAGGATAAAGGTGCTCCGTTCCTATACACAATAGCCGTAGCGCCCAGGGCGATCGCCCTGCTCGCCCCACCCTATAAACATCCATGGGTGCGTGTAACCCTTGCCATGCTGACATAGAAGCAAAGATACTTCACTCTCACTAGATGGTGTTGGGTCTGACTTAGAGGTTGGTAACTGACAGTTATTACCTGTTCTAACTCATATTATCATGGCACGCAGGTGACCTCCGTGACGCAGCTTCATCATATATTTACATAACGATTTCAGGTAGCACAAAAAGGCGATATTTTGCCCACTCATAAAGCAAGAGAACTTCCTCTGCTCTGAACCGCCAATACATTGGCCGCATTATAAGAGAACAAGAGTTACTTCATGTGCTAACACATTTTCCAGCCCTGCTGGTTTATTTTGGAGAGCTGTGATAGAATCAGTGAGCTATATTCTGTTTCCCAGACTAGCCAGAGACTGACACTGGTGAAGGGAAGTATTGCTTTGCTGTAAATAATATTCAAAGAAATTTTAGGAGCTTTTGCGAGTTCTGGTTGTATTTTCAAGTGAGGTTGTATTATAAGTGAGGGAACTTTTCATTAAGGGCCTTTATAATGGGGTACTTTAAGTGTTTTTGCCTAAGTGTTATAGAGTTACAAAATAAGTTCAAAGCCACAGTTGCTGCAACTGTAAGCACTAAAATTGTGGTTTCACTGTTGTTCTTCTAACTGGGAATACCGCTGTGTTAAATGTAAGCAAACTGCAACCTTAGAAGCTTGGGTTACAGATCTGGAGGCACAAAATGCAACACTGAGGGAGACTGACAATATAGAAAAAGGGGTTCTGCTCACTGAGCAGGCATTAAATGGTGTAGAAACAGAGGGTGGAGTAATGGGTTAGGAGGAGCAGATAAGTAGATGGGTAAATGTAGATAGAGGGAGTAGAAAGGGTGCACAGAAAAGGAAGGCCATACCTGTGAATGCGCACACTAGCAAAATTGCCATGTTGGGTAATGATGCAAGACCGTTAGTAGTTATATGGAATTCTATTATCAGGCAAACTGATATAATAAGTTGAAGAGAAGTACCTCCAAGGTTGTATTCTCTGGAATACTGCCTGTGCCATGCGCTACACATGAATTACTGTGGGCGCTTAGAGAGTTAAAGACATGGCTCAAGTCCTGGTTCAGGGCAAAATGATTTGGGTTCCTAGAGCACAGAGCTGACCTTAATTTGGGGGTACAAACTCTATTGTACAGATAATATGCACCTGAATAGAAGAGGGATACTAGAAGGAGTGGAGTGGTATTTAAACTAGAGATAAGGGGGGGGCAAGAGAACAATGGAGAATTGGGGGGGGGGGGGAACTGCTGTGATGGCTAAGGAGATGCGTGTGTTGTAAACTAGCAGTGAAAAATTTGGCAGATGCATTACTGCAGAAGCTAATACTAAAGCACATTGTGTTAAACTGGATAGGATAAAGTGGGGGAGCTTGAGGCTCTGGTACTGGAAGAAAATAGTGATGTTATTGGTGTGGCTGCGACATGGCTGGATTCCACACATGACTGGACTGACAATTTTCAAGGATTTGCTCTCTTTCGATAAAGACAGAGGAAATAGGAAAGGGGGAGGAGTGTCTCTCTATGTCTCTCTCTATCTCTATGTAAAGCAAGAATGCAAAATATATATTAATGAAGGAATACTAGCAGAAGATTGTGAGGATGTAGAATCCAATGGGTAGAAGTGCAGGGCGATGTAAACAATGTTAAAATACAATTTGGTAAATTTATAGACCCCAAAGAGGAAATAGAGGGTCAGCTGCATAAACAGATACAGTGCGCATCACAGGCTGGTACAGTGGTGGTGATAGTGGACTTCAACTACCCAGGTATCGACTGGGGACATGGTTCTGCTTCTATTATATTCTGTTGCTGAGCATCCTTCAGCTTGCTACAAGTTAACTATATGAATCAGTTCGCGGAGGCACCTACTAGGGGTCATGCTCTTTTGGATCTGGTAATACCAAATGATGATGATGTCTGTAAAATTCTTGGTAACAGTCACCACAATATAGTTGTATTCAACATAAACTGTAAGAAAGCTTTTTTGTCTGGGAGGGCAAAAACACTGAATTTTAGGAAGGCCAACTTCCCCAGGCTCAGAGCTGCACTCCAGGACATAGACTGGGAGCAACTGTTGAGGAATATGGATACAGATGCCAAATGGAAGTGCTTTAAACCAATTATGAGTATCAACATTGCAAAATGTATTCCTATGGGTAACAAATATCAGAAGCTAAAATTAAACACCTCATGGCTGACACCTGTGGTGAAAAGGGCAATAAAGAACATGGAGATGCATTTAAAAATTACAAGGCTGAGCTCTCAGGTGTAACCCTTGAAAAGTATGAATTAGTAATTACAGCATGTGAGAAAGAAATACATTTGACAAAAGCAGGAAATGAAAGAGATGTGGCCAAAGAAAATGTAGTATATAAATTCAAAGAAAACTAAATGAAAACAGGTATGTGCCCTAATATAATGATAATGGGGAAATGGTCACTGGGGATGAAGAGAAGATGGAGCTGTTAAATAGATTCTTTAGCTCTGTGTACACGAGAGGAGCAAGAAGCCAACACAGGATTTTTCTATGCTCATAGGCTGCAACCTAATTCAACAAGAGGGGACACAAGAACTAATAGCATATAGAGCAGCCTGAATGTCCAATACGGCTCTGCCTAGTCTCCCTCTCAGCTCTCCTGTACCCACCTTCACTATAATCCTCTAGACACCTAAGCCCATGTTCTGGTCCTGCTTTAGCCTGAACATCTTGGTTTTGAGGGGGCCATACCCACTCCCGTCAGAGTATCTGTCCCCGAAATACTAAAACTTCAATGCCATAACTGTGATAGTGGCCATACCCCCTAGCCTCACCAAGGAAGCACACTCTTTGACTGAAAACACATTGGGGGTCTCAGTGGGGATGAGCCAGTCATGTAAAATCCAGAACTGATTTTTGGCCCAAGTTCGCCACTGCCAATAGCCCCCCCTCTTTATATTTGTGTTGACTTACTGTACTTAGGAAATAGGCCTTCTACTGTGGACAAGGCAATTTTAAGCTCAGTGAATTAAGTTTTAGCCTTAGCTTTTATGGTGGATCCATTCAGCCTCCAATAGCTTTATCCTTGTGTTTAAAGGTGGATCCCAGCAGCCTCCAGTAGCTCTAGCCTTCGGTCTCATGGTGAGTCCCAGCAACCTCCTGTAGGTCTTTTTTTAAAAGTCATGATGAATCCCAGCAGCCTGCACTAGGCCTAGCCCTAGCTTTCATGGTGCATCCAAGCAGCATCCAATCGATCTAGCCTTAGCTTTCATGGTGGTTCCCAGCAGCCTCCATTAGCTCTATCCTAAACTTTTATGGTAGATCGCATCAGCCTCCAGTAGCTCTAACTTTAGCTCACGATGGTTCCCGGCACCACCCAGTTGCTGTGGGGAAATAAAAGGTGAGTTTAGTTTTTCCTTTTTTTACTTCATACATGACCTTAGTTGCTATTATGTCTAAATCAATCTTTTCTTACGTATATATCATTCGTGTTTGCAGATCCTTCATGTTTGTATTACAACTGGAGAGTATCTCAAATACATCCACTATGACCTGATGACCCCTCATCTTGTGCTACATTGTGATCAGTGTCCTCCAGGGACTTATGTTAAGCAAGATTGCACTGCAGAGAGGAACACGGAGTGTGCCCCCTGTCCTTCCAACCATTTCGCTGACCAGTGGAATTCAGACAAGGAGTGCCAGTTCTGCAGTGCTGTGTGTAAGGAGCTCCAGTATGTCCGTCAGGAGTGCAATGGCACCACAGCAAGGATCTGTGAATGCTCTGAAGGACACTTCCTGGACATGGAGTTCTGCATCCCCCACAAGGAGTGTCCTCCTGGATTTGGGGTAGTACAGCAAGGTAAGTTTTTGGACACTGTTAGTAATATAGACAACTTAAGCATGGTGTGTGTGTATAGCAATTTACATAGATTTCCAAAAATGATGCGTTTCTGCTACATAATTTGCTAAATTCGGGTTTGGCATCACTTCAATCCGAATCCCAAGCCTTTGCGAATTTGGGTTTCTGAACATGGACCTCAGTCAGAAGTCTGTGCCAGGGTTCGGTGTTTGGCCCAACTCTAAAGCTGGCCGATGAACCAGGTTCTACCCTACCCGCAGCAAATCAGGTCTGCCAGCAGGCCGAACATCTCGCTGCATTCCGCTACTCACCACCTGCTAACCAGGAAGGGGAGTAGGCGGGGCCGGGCAATGACAGGGGATGGCCACAAGCTGGGATGCTGGCTCCCAGCCTGACCAGCAAGCATGTGAAAAAAAAACAGGAAGCCTTAGGCAGACCACTTGATTGTATCCATGTTGAGATATCTCGCTGATGTACCCTGCTCATGTTCCCCTTATGTTCCTGGTGCTGAATGAATAGCCGTTGTTCCTGCACACAAGAAGAGTGTTGTGTACAATCCATGGACCTGGCAAAGCAAGGTGTTGGGGGGTCCTCTGACACGTTTCGGACTAGACCTGGTCCTTAGTCCTAGATAGAGGAACCCCCCAACCAACCCCCCATAAATAGTAGTTATTGACACACTTACCTATGTGCCGATCATGTCCCAAGCAAGCTGTCGGAGCCCGAGAACTGCCAAATACGAGGCCACATCAGCCAATCATGGGAAAGTTATGTCCAACAATCAGCCACCAGAAAGAGCGGCGAATCGCTGCTGGAACAAAGGCCACTTCAAGCAGTCATGGAAAAGTTGAGCCCACCTATCAGTAGCAGTGATCGTTGCTGGGCAACCTGCTGCACAAGATGTAGCAGGGAGACAAACAAAACCCCGCGAGACACAGACAATTCCTCATAGATATGCAATTAGGAACATCATTAATTGCAACTCTATGTCCATGATTTATTTAATTACATGTAGCTACTGTAAAAAACAGTATGGGGGGTATACCAAAAGGAAACTGACAATTAGATATTCAGAACATCTACAAGGCATAGGCTGTTTAGATTTTACAAAGAATTCCAATGTGGCATGTCATCACAATGATTGTCATGGAGATTTATCACCTCATTTGACCTACCGATGTGCTGATCAGAGGTCTGCCTGTATTTATGGATTTATGGAGTTGCTTTTAATATAACAAATAAATGGATGTTTTATTCTTGAAACTTAACTGAGCATGAGACTACCTAAGGTCGAGCACCCAGCTGCTTATGAGGTAGAACATTAAGCCTTTCCTGCTTGTGTATGTGAACATTTACTCCAGAATGTATGCTCAATCCATTACTGGATGATTGATAATCAGATTGTCAATATATGCAGGTGTGTAACTACAAAGGAGATGTGGGATGAGTTACAGAAAGTGCTTGAAAGATCAAGCCTCAGCAATAAGGTTTATCTAATGAGAAAACTGTATCTGTCTAAGATAAATGAGAGCCAGAATATGCAGGACTATATAAGAGATACCCTAGAGTTTGTGGAGCACTTCAGAGGAATCAGGGAAGAAATTAAAGATTGGCATGTTCTTCCAGAAAGTTATGACACACTTGCTACCACACTAGATGCCTGGCCAGAGGATGAGCTCACACTTGTGTGAGTATGTTAAAGGCAAGCTAGTTTATGAGTACAAGAGAAAAGCAGAGTCTCTAAGAAAAAGTAATGAATCCAGAGCAGAGGCAGTATTACAGACACGGGATTTCTCTAAAAATAAGAGCTATCTAAAGGAAACTCATGAATATTTTATATGTAAAAAGCCTGGTCACCTAAAGAAAATCTGCAGCATTTGGAAAGCTAGAACATCATCTTCAGAAGCAGAAAGTTGAGCAAAGGGTTAATTCTGCTGTGTATGAACCTGATGCTCCTGAATGTATTGAGGCTGATAAATGTATCGAAGCTGCATTTAATGTAAACACAGGCACAGCTGCAAGGAATGTATGGTGTATAGACTTAGGTGCAACCATCCATATGACAAACAACAAAAACGTTTTCTCTAACCTCAAAGAAACAGTCAAAAGTAAGTTAGAAAGAGTTATCTTAGCTAATGGGCACTATATGACGTCAGAAGTTTTATCCACTGTCCCAAATCCCCATCGCACACCAGAAAGATCCCAGTAAAGGATGTGTTACATGTTCCCAGTCTTAAAAGCAATCTTTTGTCAGTGATAAAACTCACTACACAGGGCAATGTAGTTACTTTTAAAGATTACAGCTACATCATTTCAAAGGAGGGACACACTCTAGCAGAAGGGAGAAGGAAAGGTGACCTCTATTAGCGAAACTGCAAAGAAAATGTGTACAGTGCTAGAAAAGATCTGCATAATCTAGCTCAACAACAACTTACAGATGGAATTGCAATAGGTCAATGCAGTCAAGTGATGAAATGCACCAGTTGTCACCTGGAGGTGACTTAACTGGGCAGGTGCCAGAGCTCTGCATCTTATGAGGGACCCTTCCTCCCCACAGTGGATGGGATGATTTTCTTCCTCTGTAATAGGTCAGTGCAGAAGCAAGAAGTGGGGGCAGGCAGTCAGGGGCAGATTGGTCATCAGGAGATTTGCTAGTGGGCTATCCACCCTGCACTGTCGCTTTTCAGGTGTTCATTTTGTTTGTGAGTCTGCTCTGTGGAGGAGGCAGCAATTACCTTTTCCTGATGCTTCCTAGGCATTATACTAAGGGTCAAAGTGGATCAAAAACAGTTTTCACCACCAGGAGGAGGGATGTTTAACTGATTTGGGATGCCCCTTTATGTGAAACCCTATGAAAACACTGGTTACATATTGTGCTCAACGTTCCAACGGCATGAGAGATTTGCACTTTAACTCAGTGAAACAGAATTTTAGGTCTGCTTCATCTGATGTTTGTGGACAGCATTAATGTTAATAAGCAGTGAGTAACACTGGGTTTAGGATTTGTGCTATTCCGGGCAAAGCACATGCACGCCTTGCGCAACATGGGTCTTGGAAGGAGATCTTAACTGGTTGATGAAGCAATTGGTACTGTACACAATTAGATGCATGTGCAGGAGATCCAACCTATAAACATTTACTGAAGACCTGAGGTGCATCAAACAGTCTCTGAAGAAGTTGGCATTTTTACCAATGCAACATGTGGGGGTCTTTAAAAGCCCTGTACACATTTTAAAAGGATGCAACATTAAACAGATGTAGATCTAAGCAGATTATAAAGCATTCACAAATAATGAAATTTGAGAAGCACAATACATTTGATTATTTAAATTAAAAAAGCACCAAATGTTGTAAAGTTCATCACAGTCGTGTGTCTGTTTTCAGGGACTCCGGAGAGCGACGTGGTTTGTGCTGAATGTCTACAGGGAACGTTCTCTAATGTAACATCGGCCATGGCTCCATGCTGGAAACATACCAACTGCAAGAAGAGTGGGCTCAAAGTGGCCCAGAAAGGAAGCTCTACAGCGGACACTGTGTGTGAGGAGCAATCCAAATTGTGTGAAACTGGTAATAAATGTCTTAGTTATATAAAATGGCTCATACCTAAGACCACAGTTGTGGCCCCCAAAATAGGGAGGCAGGTCATGAGTACATAACATTATGCATATTACCGCCAGGAAAAGCTGACACCAGACAGTCTCCTGCTGCCCATTGCTATGGGTTCTAGAAAAATACCCATAGACCAGGGGTGCACAACTTTTTTTGGTCTAAGGGCCACATTGCCGTTTGGTTCCACTCCAAGGGGCCGCAATAAAATGTAAGCTGCGAATGCTGTCATGTATGTGCAAAGGTGAACAGTGGTGGCTGTAAGGGGTGAGGTGAAAAGATGTGGAAGAGCTAAGGTGACCAGAGGTGGGTAGAGGTGAGAAGGAGTGGGCAGAGGTAAGGCAGGGAGAGGTGGGAAGAGGTGCAACGGGAGAAGTTCACCAGAGGTGGGTAGAGGTAGGCAGAGATGAGGTGAGCCAAGGTCGGTTGGACAGAGACAAGAGGGCAAGAAAAGTGATGGACAAAGTTGAGGTGAGTAGAGATGGGTAGATGGGAGACAGGAAGAGGTGGGTGGAAAAGAAGAGGCAGAGGTAAGGCAGGGAGAGGAGAATTGAGCTGAGGTGTAGATAGCAGAGGTGAGATGGGAAGAGTTGTGCCTTGCTAAGGTGAGGTGGACAGAGGCGAGAGGGTAAGAGACTTGATGGTCAGAGTTGAGATGAGAAGAGGTGGGTAGGGATATAGTAGATAGAAGTGAAGTAGGTGGATGTGACCTGGGAAGAGTCTAAATAGGGATCTCCAGACACACCCAGCACACAACCCACCAGTAGCACATATGTAGCACCCATCTCTACAGAGAAGTTCATCAGTTCTTTACTTTCTGCTCTGGAAATTAGATATGCACATCCCTCTAGCGGACTGCTTTCCAACTGCTTAGGGGTGCTAGGGGCTATCCTTGGCAGGACTAAACTAACAGTAGCAGAGGCGTAACTATGGGGGGTGCAACCACACCTGGTCCATAATTCGGGGGGGACATCCTTCAACTTATTTATTTTGTCCTGCTGTTACTTTGTAAAAAGCAGACCAGCTCCCTGCTATGCTCACACAGCACACAGCTATAGTTACAATATAAAAAGGGGTGCACCCTAACATTGTAAACACAGCCACGGGCCTGCTATTACAATGTAATCAGCTTACAGCTGGCTCAAGTGTCTGTACAAAACAGATCTACGGCTTAATCAGTAGTCATTCTAATTATTTAAGCTATACAAAAGCCAATACAGAGAGGAGGATTCCCTAAAGCATCTCATACAATGTAGGGCAAAACACTCAATGAGTTTATGCAATATTTTATAAAGCATTAAAGTGGACTTAATATGAAATAGAAGGGGTCCGCTGATTAGCCTACCCTTGGAGTAACACGGGTTGCACTCTGCTGTGTTACATTGTAAAGCAGTCCAAATCCATCTATTACAATTTAATTAGTGTTAGGTCCTTTGGCGGGGTCTGTGGCATGAGGAGCGAGTCTGAGGAGCAAGGGGAGTTCTTTGGACCTAGGGTACGGTGTCACTTGGTCATGAGCTGTGAGTGTGGTGCAGTTTGCAGATCCTCCAGTTGGTCTCCAAAAACAACTTCAATGCACTAAAACAAAGGTAGACTTTATTCGCAGGTTTCAGCACTTTAAATGTTAACATGTCAGCAGATGTTACACACTTCAGATGTGTTTAGCAGATCATATCACATCAGTTGCATCACAACTTCTAAGACTTTCTCTCAAGCACTTCAGCTCCACTTTAGGGGCATCAGGCACTGCTGGACGATATATCCCCTTGAAAGGATCAATCACATAGAATCAAACCTATATTTGATGCAGGACTCTTAAATACTGGAATTGTAACCACTGCTTCTAGAGGCCATCCCATATCCACATTTAGACATGGACAAAGCTGCATGTTCTCTGTGATCTGATGTTGTTAATACTGTTTTTTTCCTCCAAAACCCAAGTGACCTGTCTCTGATGTCTAGTCTCTATCACTATAACTGTTATTGAATCTCTTGGCACATGCCTTGGCACACTCCTGTAGCAGGATGACTAGACATTACTAGGCACACCGTCCTTCTGTGTATGTTCTGTCCTGCTCCAATTAGGTGATTTGACATTTCTTTGTTGCAGTCACAGTGGTGTATCTGATAGTATTTGATCTTTGATCCTCTCTGCAGATGTAAGTCTTTGTGAGGAGGCCTTGCTTCACTTTCCTCGGGCGCCATTCAACTGGTCAGATATACTTCTTCAGAGGCTGCATCCACCAGCACTGATGACGCAGCAAATACAGGCCATTAAACAGATCTACGAGCCCAAGGAGCAGCCACTTCAATTGTTTAAGCTATACAAAAGCCAACACAAAGGGGAGGAATCCCTGAAGCACCTCAAACAAGGTAGGGCAAAAACCTTGGGGGTTCATTTTATAAAGCTTTAAAGGGAACAAAACCCAGTGTGGCCAGCACACCCCAAAGGCCTGCCCATTGCTATAGTTCATCATGTCTGATGAGTCATCAGCAAATTTCTAGGTCGCATATTTATAGTAGTGAGCGCACACCTGCACAGACTAGTGGAATGTGGAGCAGTTAGGGGGTTAGGTGCCTTGCTCAAGGGCATTTCAGTCATATCTCAGCCAGTAATTGAACCTGGTAACCTCCAGTCACAAGATCACTTTCCTACACTAGGCCATCACTGCCACATGAGTTAGATTGAGTCCTGCAGCATGCAGCAAATGCCTGGACGAAGGTCTTTCCCGCATTAATCAAAATATTCTCAGCATGCCCATTCTTTTTAGTGCAATGGAAGATGTGCGTTTAGGCCTAACACACTGGGTTGAAGCTAGCCGCTCTGCTTCCTAAGGCAAACTATAGAAGAACACCTCCCCCATCACCTGATGAAATAGTCGACTACCTATATATCAAATAAGGTTGTGCACAGCATCATGTTTTTTTGAATATATTCATATGAATGGATGTACAGTATAGAAATAACATGATGGCCACTGAACCATCAATAACTATTCTGGCTGAAGTCCGTGTTTGGGATTGGGAACCCGAACACACAAAGTTCTGTACGAACCTGAACTTTGCTGTTCAGGTTCACCCAACACTAGTGAATATCCCAGTCGATGATCAATATGAACATTCCTAATTAAGAAAACCTTGTGGCCTCAACATGTTGTATTTGTCAATGAAATAAAGGAACCCTGGCTTTCATACAAGTGGTAGGCTGGTGTAAAGCTTTGTTTTTTTTTCTTTTGTTCTTTGTGAATTACTACAGAACCAGTTATGGCCTGAGCACCTTACACATGATGGTCTTCAAGAAACACACAGCAAGCCTAGTTGATTTGACTCCCCAAAGCTCATGTTGTTGGGTTGTGGGTAGAATGGGGAAAGGGAGAGAACATACAGGCTCCTCTACCTGTCATTGCCCACTAATCAGGCACAGGCTTGTCAGTTTTACATACCACACTGACTTACCTTACGCTTTCTTCACTTGCAGGTCTAAAAGGGTGTGAAAAGAGAGTCATAAAGCTATTTGGACATTTAGCCGTGAAAGAAAAGCACCTCCAAATATTGATGCAAAGTTTACCAGGGAAACCAGTTGGCAAGGAGGACATCAAAAAAACCCTGAAGGCGTGTGACCCACCAAGACAAATCCCAAAGCTTCTCAACCTATGGAGGATTAAAAATGGAGGTAACACCATGGTGGGCCTCAAACAACTTACCACCAGCCAGCTTCCAAAATCATTACGCAGGGCTATGAAAAAACTGGAGCAGTTCCTGAATGGTATCACTATATACAGACTGTATGGAAAGCTCATGCAAGAAGTTTCTGGAGCTCAAGTACAACTTGTTAAGGAAGACTCAGTGTTATGAGGGGTGATTGGACATTTCTTTTCCGCACAACGCAAACTCATCTATAAAGCATCGGACCTCATGTACCAAGAGTGAAAGAGAATGTACCAATCTCGGCCATTAAAGTGTAGATAAAGACTTTAGGTTTATATTTGGGATGCTCCTCAGGTCCCAAGAAAGCCCAAAACTGAGTATCAATACTCACCCTTCCACATTCCCAGTACTGCAGCAACTACAGCCACATGTACTCTTTTGTGCCAGCACTCACTGGACAGATGTGCGCTATGACTGAATCACAACGCCAGACCAAGCTCCTTCCTCAAGATTTTATTTACCAAAGTATAGCTGACTTTACCTCATTGCAGAACGTTGGAGAACTTCTCTAATTCACGCTCTTTAGATTGGGTAAATAATTAATGATGGAAAATACCCACTGCACCCTCTCACACTTAACACCCCTTAATATAATATCATATCTTTTATTTCTGCGGGCCATTGAAATTCTCCAATCGTGAGTCTAGATTATCTGCTCCTTGTGGGAGGGGCTTAAAAACAATCTTTTTTTACCATAAGAACTATAAATCCGTGGAATAGCCTCCCGCAGAAGCTTGTTACAATATCAACAGCTGCCAGCTTAAAAAAAAGGATTAGATGCTTATTTAGAAGAAAATAACATTAACAATTACTATGAGCTGTTATCAGTAACTAATGCCACTTCCCCAACCCCGACCCTTGGTTGAACTTGATGGACATATGTCTTTTTTCAACCGTTGTAGCTATGTAACAATTTCAGGATAAATGCCCACAGCAGATCCATCTGTGTCCAGATCTTCAGTACTCATTCATCTTGAGGATTGACCCACAGGACTTAAACCAGAACAACACCCATTTTTCACGAAATGGGCTTTTTTTCTATTCCCGGGGCATCCTGATTGCTGGTGTCTTCCTTTGCATTAATAAACCAGCAAAAACCCTTTCCTCTGCCCCCTGGAGAAATCCAGCAATGTGATCATGTAGTCTGCAGACTTTTTCCTGGGTATCTGGCCACCGGCAACCACATGACTGTTGTGGCCAATCACAGTGCTCGATTTTGCTGGGGGATGGAAGAGAACAGTAAGATTTCTCCGGTTTAACAGGGATAAGGCACAGAAGAATGTCAGAAAACACGATGCCCCCCTGGGCTAGGAAGTAAAATGGGTGTTCCAGTTTTTGAGCATATGTCCTCCACCTCGCACACAGAGGGAGCATACCCCCTTTGTCAAAGTAAATTGAGCTACTTGCTCTATTTAAGATGATGGCAGAGGTCTGTCCACAAGTTTCATTTGCAAACCTTGGTTGGACTCCAAAAAACTGCACTGGTTTGTGTACATTGCATAACAAGATTTTCAAGACACCTAAGTATTGCAGCTCCAGACAATGAAGGATCTGCTGTGGGGATAGAAAGCTAAGTTTAGGTCTTTTTTTATTTTTTTATTCCTTGGGCTTTTAACATTGAAAAAAAATCAACTGTTTTGAGTAAGCCCCATCCCTTAACATGACACCACACTCATGTCTGTTAGGTTCATGTCTCTGAGAAATATAAATGGTATGACTATCACCGGGACCTTCCTTTTATTTCTTTTTTTATGAAGGTCTATCATGCTGGGATTGGAGACTCACTCTGGTACCTCTGTATAAGCTGAATATATATATATATATATATATATATATATATATATTATATATAGAGAGAGATATAATAAATAGTATTTTTTATACCATATCAATAATTGAAGAGGAACTTCAGCTATCACTCGAGTTGTGAATGGAACGGTTTATTGTTTCAATCAAAACCTTTTTCTAGGCACCCAGCAAATATGTTAATTCTATCTACACAATTTTGCTATTTATTTTTGAATATTAGGTTTGCAGTAATGCTTAGTGCATAGCACTTCAAAGGTTATTTCAGCCCTTACTTAGATAACCAAAGGAATCCTATCACAGACTAATACAACAATACAAAAAAAATGATTTTAAGAACAATTTAAAGCTGAGCAAAAGCCATTTGGGAGTGCTTAGCTTATCCTAAGGGATTTTTTGAATAATGGGGCAAAGGCTTTAGAAAAAAATGTCATTTCTGGGTATAGGATCACTTTAATTCTGTGTGATCTGCTAGATTGCAAGTGTAGGACAAGTACAACTTTGGGAGGGCACTGGACCAGGTATTCCGTCTGTGTCCCTATTAGTAACATTTTACTTTAAGCTATTGCTTTGATGACCACTAGGTACCTCAGCTTCAAGGGAGTCACCCTATACTTCCCTACTGACCCATGCCCCCCCATGACATTGAAACTTAATGGCTGGAACTGGTTGTTGAATAATAGAATAAGGCAATTAGTTATTAAGCTATTCTTATTAATGGTTTTATATATGTTACTGGTTATTTATATCTCTCTGTTTGTGGGTTTAGACATTAGGCAGCTTTCTTTTATTTATATATTTCTGTTATTAATAAAATATTAATATATAATATAATATAAATATATAATTTATAATTTATAAATAGGCAGCCAAAAAGCCAGCTGATGCAAGACCAAGCTCACAGCAAAAGAGCTCCCCATCTTCTGCAGGCTCCTCTACCAGCTCCGGCGTGTCTGGGCACCCCTGCAATACCACTGGTAGGATGCCATCTGCTGACAGCTCAGTGCTGTATCAGCTGGCCCAGGGCTATGTTTGGTATAGGCTAGTTTTCGTGTACAGGATGTATATGGGAAATATATATTTTTTTATTATTGGTACTTATTATTATTATTATTATTATTGGTAAAGAAAATCTGTTACCAGGGGTATACTGGGCTCAAAAATCAGCCTGTGAGCTGTTGAGCTCAGCCACTGTGCTTCCCGCTGCTTCTGTATTGACAGACCATAGAAGGAGCAGATATGACCACTCTGAAAGCTATGTTGCTGAAACTTTAGTATTTAAGGGGCAGATAATGTGGAAGGGGTGGGTATGGACCTCTGCAGCCATGATGCTGAAGCTATAGCATTGCAGGGGCAGAACATGGGCTGGGGTATCTTAGATGGGGATACATGAGGTTGGGTACAGTAAGACATATCTGGAAGGCAGGGAGTCAATTCTGGCATACTGTATGATATGGGTGAGGTGGGCTGTGTACTGGGGGCAACACCCAGCCTAGAAGTGGTGCAGCGCACTGGGAATTCTCCCTGCACTCCCTATGACCAGTTTCAGAGCTGACCCCTCATGCCCTACCCCTGGCCATGCTCTACTACCTAGGCTGCTACATTAAAGGGTCATTCCACCCAGCATGGCAGTTTTTATTAAAAAACTCTTACCTGTCCACAATCCAGCGCCCACCATCGGGGCCCTGGGCGTCGCCATCTTCCTTGCCATCTAATGCCGCTCTCAGATCATGAGGCCATCATGAAGGGGTGGCAAATGCTGGACACTAGTTCATCAGTAGGTCAGCGAGTATATGGACACCACTGCACGCTGTTTTTTTAATGCATTCAATCATAGGTGGCTCAGTGGCTCCGCCCCCACAGAACGTACAACAACAAAAAACAACATTACGATGTGCATCACGTACATCACGTACACGTACACGTACATCATGTACAGGTTGTTTACTGTATAATTTGTCCAATTCTTTCACCAAGGTCAGTCAGCGCAAAGCAAGGGGCATCCTAAAGCTAGCCAATTAAAGGGACAGTCTAGTCTAAAGAACTCTTTTGGTTCATGGGAGCAGCCATGATAGGATTACTGCGGCCGCCCACTGACTTTTATTAAAAAGGGACTCCGCTCCTGTGCGCTCTTCCACCCGTCCATTTACTTGAAGCACGGTGGAGGGAGGGTTACATTAAATAAAACTCTGCATACCAGCTCCCACAATCAGGGTGCCAAATGCCACCATCTTCCTTGCTGTATGATGGCGCTTGTGCAGTGCGGTCCCTGCTCCTATGCGCTATTTTGGCTGCCCATTCAATTGAATGGGTAGTCAGGAGCATGCTCTATGCGGAGTGCCATCCATTCACTTTCATGGGCAAACGGGAGAGTGTGACCACGCGCTACGTGCTGCAGCAGTTGACCGAAATAAGATGGCAGCGCCTGTCAATTGTGAGATCGCCTGCGCTGGATTGCGGGACAGGTAAGATTTTCTTTATGTAACCTGCCCTGCCACCCTTCCCTAGCGAAGAAGCAGGGCGGGGGGGAGGTTACATAAAAAAATTCTTACCTGGGGGGGTTGACTTTGAAATCGAGCATGCTGGGTGTAATGGCCCTTTAAGTGAGTTCCCAAAGACAGTGAGAATGGAGGGCTTGGTGGACATCCAATATCACCAACATGGGCGCCATTTGTTTATTAATGAAGCAATTACCATGTAAATAGTAGATGTGTATATTCAATGTATTTATGTAGATTATGATCTTTATTTCATGACAGATAACACATTCAGACTTGTGTTGAATGTTAAATTGTGAATCAAATTAAAACCATCTGGTTACATGTCAGCTTATTTCTGTTGCTTATGGGGGTTATTTAAGAAGGGATAGCGCCAGGTAGCGCCTCGTAGCGGCAGGCAGCGCCTGGTGAATGCCGGGCGCTGTGCGCGAAAGCACATTTATGAAAGCGAATCTGGTGAGCAGCTTTAACAGTGCCATGTAGCGTCAGATTTAGCGCCGACGCTGCGTGTGTGTCCTTTTTTGATAAGTATAATGCGGAGCGCTGAGAGTCGGTCGCACTGAGCTGGCGCTACCTTTCGCTCCCTGCAGCGCTGTACTGGTGTTAGAACGCCCAACATACATCAGATTCATCAATGCCGGCCAGATTAGAACTGGTGTTAGAACGCCCAACATACATCAGATTCATCAATGCCGGCCAGATTACTATGGCCCTTATTTAACAAGGGATAGCGCAAGGTAGCGACTGGTGAGCGAACGGTAATGACGGTCACCGCCACGAGAACGCCGGCTCCCCACCACAATCACACATTTATCAAGCCGATCCTGCTTAGCGACTGAGAGAGCGCCAGATAGCGAATCATTCACCATTATTCCAGCCTCACCCCACAGCGCCAGCGAGCGACCTTGAACAGCGACAGGTATGACCTCTCGCTACCTGGCGCTCTCCAATGCATTTCAATGGAACAATCTTTAAATATTCATAATTAATTGTTAATAATTTTTTTTTTTTTTTATGTGAAAATTTCTGTTACCACTTCTGCCATGTTAGATATTTTTTTTAAGGTAAAAAAAAATAAAAAAAAAAATTGTGCAGAATTGATATTACAGGTCTGATATTAATGTATTCATATTACAAAATGTTTTTATAAACTTGTTTTTTTTTGTTTCCAAAAATATGGTTGTTTGAGGGTTAAAAAACTACTTTTAACACATCGCCGCCAGCGCTCTGGGGTTTAAACATGCATTTCACAGCGCGAGAATTTTTTGAGCGTGATTTGTTAATGAATATGGTGGGAGCCGTTCGCTATGGCCATTCGCTATCATGCGCTCCCATACAGCGCGGAACCTGTCAAATAGCGACTCCTCACCCAATATTCAACATTACCGCACACCGACTGAGTCACTGTCAACAACCGAACAACGGCCAAGCACAGCGACTACTAGCGGGCGCTGTGAAAATACTGCTACAGTCGCTCTTCTGTCGCTACCTGGCGCTATTAATGAATCGGCCTCCCCGTTTACAGCGCCTGATACACGTCTACTAGAGGTCGCTCTAAGCAACGCTATACAGACGCTCATCTGCCAGTACCTGGCGTTAGTAATGAATCAGCCTCCACGTCTGTTTTGTGCATTGTACAGATAATAGGGAGAATAGACAACCAGAAGAATATATATGGGGTCAGGGGTGCATCTATAATAAGGCCAGGTGAGGCGGCATCATCATGAAGGGGCAGCACTGCACGACAACAAAACAAACAACATTATGATGCGCATCAATCATATTTAATGTACAAGTTGTTTACTGTATAAGGAGGGGAGGGATTTTTTTATTATAATTTGTCCAATACTTTCACCAAGATCAGTCAGCGCGATAGATTTCTGGCAAAGCAAGGGGCACCCCGAAGCTAGCCATTTAAAGGGACAGTTTAGTCTAAATAACTCTTGTGGTTCATGGGAGCAGCCATGATAGGATTACTGCGGCTGCCCATTGACTTTTATTGAAAAGAAAAGGGAGGCTTTGTCTCTTAAATCTTAAAAGAAGACATTGAGGCAGCAGCCACAGTAATCCCATCATGGCTGCAGTTATTTAGACTGGACTGTCTCTTTAACAATGGCAAGCTGATTCATCACTAACGCCAGGTAGCGACAGATGAGCGTCTGTAGCAGACATTTTCAGAGCGCCCGCTGGTAGTCACTGTGCTCAGCCGTGGGTCGCTACTTTATAGCGACTCAGTCGCTGTCCAGTAATGTTGAATACATTGTGAGGAGTCGCTATTTGACCAGTACAGCGCTGTATGGGAGCGCATGGTAGCAACTGCTCATAGTGACCGACTCACATCATATTCAGCAATAAAACAGCCTCACAAATCTCTGGCGCTGAAAAATGCTTGTTTGAAGCCCAGAGCGCAGGAGGCGGTGTGTTTAAAGTCTGTTTATCAGCATCTATCCACTAGTACCAAAGCGAAAACATATGGAATTACATTGTAGCAACATTGTAACATGAACACTTTAATGGCAGACCTGTAATGTCATTTCTGAAGAAATATATAAAAAATAAATAAAACTGCTTATTCAATGCCAGAAGAGGTCACAGAATTATTTGTGATTTAAAAAAAAAATTAAAAAAAACAGTTTAAAGAGAAGGAAAGGATCATCCATTGAAATGTATGGGAGAGCGTCAGGTAGCGAGAGGTCATACCTGGCGCTGTGCAAGGCTGAACGCCGGTGCTGTTCGCTGAGGCTGGGAAAATGATGAATCAGACACTACATGGCGCTATCCCAGTCGCTAAACAGATTCTGCTTGATAAATGTGTAATTGCATGCCGTGTCAGGCGTTCACCAGTCGCTACCTGTCGCTACCTCTCATTAACCAGGCGCTACCTGACGCTATCCCTTCATGAATAAGGGCCTGGGTCTCATGTCTACTTTGGAGACCAGTTTATAGCATAATGGACATGAATGGAGAAACATAAGGTAATAACAGGAAGAGAATATGGGGAAAAGAGAGGGAATGGAATGGTGAAAGAATGGAAGGCTTTCTCACCATCCAACTATTAAAAATATAAAACTGGACCAAACCTATTTCACAAAAAATGGGTGTTTGTCTATTCAAGGGGGCATCTCGATTGCCGTGGTCTCCCCCAAATGACCCCCTGCAAACCCCATAAATCTTACGGCAGCATGTTTGGTTCTTGAGCTTCATCTTTGTCGGCTACTGGCAGAGAATGGGACACATGACCGCTGTCAGCCAATCACCGCTCGCATTTTGTTGGGGAGAGCACAATGATAGGTTAACATTTAGAGCAGGGGTACTCAACCACTTCTTGTAAAGGTCCATTTACAGGCATCTGGTGAGAGGCGGAGGTCCGAATGGGGCGCTGTCAGGGGGGATGGATAGTTAGAAATCAGCACATTGGGGGTGGGCTGGGGGTGGATTATACCTTGCAATGCCACTTCCTGTCCGTGCAGTACTTCATATTGCAATGCTAAGTGCCAGGGAGTCATGACACTGGCAGGGAGACAAACTACTACAACGCCAATCTGTAAAGGGGCAGCGCTGAGCATGGCAACACAGAAGCAACTAAGTGCAGGGCTGTCAAGTTAGGGGTCCAGAAATTTGGCACCGAGGTCCCCGGTCCGCCAGTTGAGTACCGCTGATTTAGAGGGTTTGCAGAGGGTTGATCGAGGGAGGGAACTCATCAATCGTGATGCCCCAAAGGAGCGGACCTACACTGGGCATTGGTCCAGTTGAATGCCTTCAGCTCTGTTTGAATGAACTTTAGGGGGCAGACAGTAGAGTGTTACCACAGGGCAGCAGAAGCCTGCCTGGCTTCTGCTGCCAGCCAGTGAATGCAGCTAATGGGTTTATTCATCAAGGGATAGCGCCAGGTAGTGCCTCGTAGCGCCAGGCAGCGTCTGGTGAACACACAATACCACATTTATGAAAGCGAATCTGGTGAGCGCCTCTAACAGCGCCATGTACAGTATGATTCATCATTACAGGCAGCTCAGCGTATAGAGCCAGCGCTCTAGTTTCCAGAGCACCAGGTATTACCTGTTGCTCTCCCATACATTTCAATGGACGATCCTTTTTTTCTGTTTAAACAGGGCTTTGTTTGTTTTTTTTTTTCTCTCAAATAATTGTGTCACCTGTTCTGGCCTAGAAAAAGTGATTTTTGAAAACTCGATTTTTTATATTTTTATGCAGAATTGTCATTACAGGTCTGGCATTAAAGTATTAATGTCACAATGTTACAACAATGCCATTCCATGTGTTTTCAATTTGTTACTGGTGGATATGTGTTCAAAAATAGTAATGTAATGGTGCCTGACCCCTTTTGCCCCTTACATGAAATGTCCTGGGATTCACCCACCAGTTACGCCCCCGAGCATCAGGGGTTATGCAGGTACCTCCACCACAGGTCAGTGTCTCCTCATACCCTAAATTGTGCATGAATAGTCCAGACATTGATGGATGTAAGCATCTGCTAAACACAGTCACAGCTTTATAGCAGTGTAGGACAGGATGGAAAGTCTCTGTGGGGCTCGGCTCACAGGCTCGTGTGACTTTTCTCTTTCTAGTGACACTTATTTGTAAAAAAAATAAAAAAAGATGCTCAACAATGTGCTGCGAGTGTTCAGAGTGAAGCCCAGTGATCAGCCCAGATGGAGGACAGATCTCTATAAACACAGATTGTCCCACAGACCTTGACTGGACTAGAGCTCCATGTTATCTCCCGCTGTTCCCCCCAACTCCCTTCAATAAAACACTGCACAACGTGTATATCTTTGGAATGATTTAATCGGCCACAGCTGAACAAATAAATACAAGACAACACAAAATCTCCGAACCCCTTAATCGAGTCTGAGGGGTAACCAACCAAACTAAGCCTGCGTGATTGACGAGGAAGAAATCCTTGATGCACCTGAATAAGCAGAAGCCATTTTTCTTAAGCTCAGCCGCCATATCCGGCTCAGAGCTCACCGGGCTAACCGCCAGGGTGCAAGATGACAACAGCCTGGCTACCCCAAAACTGTAGCCATCCTCGCCAATACGCTGGCCATCCTGGCTCATTTTCCCGATCGAAAACAGCCGCATTTCTACGCCTCAGAACTCATCTAACCTGCCCAGTCAGACACGAAAGTGCGGAGACCGCCATAACTGGCCAGCGATGACTCCTTAACACTGGCCAACCCAGCCACCCTCGACCGTCAACGCACTCGGCTCTCCTCACTCATTGACTAACCCTAAACCCCCCCCCCATGGAGCCAAGCCCCAAGCTACTGTTCAGCTGAAGCCTCCTGATATACCCCCCAATAACCCCAATATATACCCTCAGTCATGCCTGCCAAAAAACTGACATGCCGCCCCCACTTGGGGTAGCCCCTCTGCTGCCCCCTCGTAATTATACAGATTAATAGCTCTTCCCCTTTACCAAAGCCACGTAATGGCCTACTATGACTATCCGACAATCTGCCAATGTTATCATATTAAGGAGCTCTCTCGGATCCTACCCAGTGGGCAACGTAACCCCCCAATATGGGTATCCAATTAAGGGCCCCCTGGCCTCTTCCCCAGAGTGTCGCATAATCCACCAATATGCAAATCCAACAGTCTGCCGCCTCTATCATTTTAAAGGGGGTCCCAGCCCCTCCCCCGTTGGCCCTGTACTCCATCATCCTAATGGCTCTCGCCCCCTTCCCAACGCTACGTCATTCCCCCATATAAGTATCTGATAACCCACTGAACACCCCAAGTCCATCCTATTCAGGCCTCTCGGTCCCTTCCCAATGAGCCCCGCAATCCACCGATATGAATAACCGATAAATCGCCAGCCCTGCCAATACTATCATATTAAGGGCTCTCGCCCTTCCCCAGTGGGCCATGTCCTCCACCAATCTGAGTATTCAATAATCCGCCGAACACGCCGATTCTTACCGTATTTCGCGATCTTGGCCCCTCCACAGTGTGCCTCACGATCCACCAAAGTGAATGTCCGGAATAAAAAAATCCAGCCGATTCTATCATATTAAGGGCTCTCGCCCTTACTCAGCGGGCCACGTCCTCCACCAATCTGAGTAAACGATAATCCGCCGACCACGCCGAGTCTTAAAGTATTTCGCGATCTTGGCCCCTCCACCACGGGCCCCATGATCCACAAATGTGAATGTCCGAAAACCCCGCCGATTCTATCCTATTAAGGGCTCTCGCCCTTACTCAGTGGGCCACGTCCTCCACCAATTTGAGTACCCGATAATCCGCTGACCACGCCGAGTCTTAAAGTATTTCGCGATCTTGGCCCCTCCACCACGGGCCCCATGATCCACCAATGTGAATGTCTGAAAAAACCCAGCCGATCTTATGATATTAAGGGCTCTCGCCCTTACTCAGTGGGCCACGTCCTCCACCAATCTGAGTAACCAATAATCCGCCGACCACGCCGAGTCTTATCATATTTCGCGTTCTTGGCCTTTCCACCATGGGCCCCATGATCCACCCATGTGAATGTCCAAAAACCCCGCCGATCTTATCATATTAAGGGCTCTCGCCCTTACTCAGTGGGCCACGTCCTCCACCAATCTGAGTAACCGATAATCCGCCGACCACGTCGAATCTTATAGTATTTTGCGCCCTTGGCCCCTCCACCATGGGCCCCATGATCCACCCATTTGAATGTCCAAAAAATCCCGCCGATCTTCTCATATTAAGGGCTCTCGCCCTTACTCAGTGGGCCACACCCTCCACCAATCCGAGTAACCGACAATCCGCGAACCAAGCCGAGTCTTACCGTATTTCGCGCTCTTGGCCCCTCCACAGTGGGCTCCAAAATCGACAATATAAATGTCTGAAACCCCGTCCTCCACCAATCTGAGTATCCGACCATGTCCCAAACCTGCCAAGTCTTGGGAAGCTATTCCCCCAATATGATTATCCGATAATCCGCCAAACACCCAAAGTCGATTGTGTTAAGGGCTCTTGGCCCCTTCCCAGCGCGCGCCCATAATCCACCAATACGAGTATCCGATAACCGTAGCTCGGCCCCTTTCACCATGGTCACATAATCCACCAACATGAGTATCTGAATGCCACCGATTCCTGATAATCTACTGTTGCTAAAATGGGGGTCTTGGACCCTTCACAGTAGCCCCCCCCCCAACTTCCACCGATGAATATCCATAGGCTGCTGAATACTCCAAGTCCATCATCACATGGCGGATCCGATACCCCGCCGGCCCCAACAAGCCAAACCCATTGAGGGCCCACGGTCCCCTTCACCATAGTCCACAACAGCCAATAATTCTAGCCCTCCTGCCATTTGGTAACCAATTGCACTGACCCCCGGCAACACTAGCCAGCGTTCCCTCCCCACCAACGGTAACTTCTAAGCTCGATCTGCTTCCTGCCGCTGTGCTCCCCAGATCCGGTAATAGGTTCCAACCTCTACCTTTCAAACCAAGCAATCCACCTTCCTCCTTTTGCAGGCGCACCGCTTACTTCCCTGTAGGCCATGCATTCCGACCATTCTAGCCCTTCCCACCCTCGGGTAACAATCCTTAATCCACTCCCCCACTGCGACGCTCTCTGGATCCAATTGAGGGTACCCGATGATCATCACTGAAGCATCCAACCTCAACATATAATGAGCACAACTTACCTCCCCATATATACCATGTACCTTGCCTGCTTCCAGCCATTTCCTTTTAGACCCCCAAGCCCAGAGCGGTTCCTTACTCCCACTCTCAGGATCCTTCGTCCATACCTAAACAAATGAACCTACCAACCCTTAGGCCTTCCCCCGACTGACTCTGCCCCCCCCCCCTTTGTCCCTGAATAACCCCAGACCAGAATAACCCAACCCGCTTCCCTGCCACGGTGCTCATCTTCAGAATAAGATCACATCTATCCCTCGGGACCAACGCCTCCAGTTCCAACCTTGGAGCGGCCCACTGCTCCCTTCCCCTTAGATCATTTACCCCTCCCTATTCCGCCTTGCCTTCCCCGGGCCTACAATACCAAGGCCCCTCTCCCCGATGCTGATAACCTGCCTGAACGGCGGCCAGTCTCCAAATCTCCACCCCAATCAAACATTCAAACCAACCAAACCTGCTAAGCCCCACCTGGTGAATTCAACACCCATCCAACCACCTGTGTAGCTATTCCCACTCCGAGTTCCAAGAAAACAATCAGCAGAGTCACCCATCCCTGCTCCTCCAACACCCCCCAACCGGCAGCGGGGCTTGCCCTTACCTCGTCCAAGCCTGCCGTGCATATCCTGGAGTCACCAACCCCACATCCCCCATAACCTTTGCTCCTTCAGCAGCGTACTGTCTGCTTGCCTTCAAGTACCCAGATGCCTCCTAGCCAGAACTTGTCATTTTTTCTTCACGCCACTGATCACCCCGATTGTTGCCAACCTGAAGGTCCTCACAAAATCCCTTCCTCCTGCCCCGCAGCCTAGTGAGGCAACAACTGCAAGTACCCGGTCATTAAGGAATGTGACTCACCCGCCGTCAACATCCTCTGGCAAAACCTCACTCATGCCCTTTTCGGTGGCCCCTCCTGACTTTCCCATGATCACCACCTCTCACAACCCCCCCGTCATATCGCCCTTTTAACAGATTGCCTGGCTATCTGTCGTCCCAAAAAATGCTGCCGACTTGCCAATCCTCCAATCCCCCTCACCATACCCCATCATGCTATCTCCTGAGCCCCAGACCCCTGCCGTTGACTCGGCCCATCGTACCCTCTACCACCCTGTTATCCTCAAAAAACTCCTCCTGCCTGCTTCAAAACTCCCCCCTAACGCATAATTCCTACATAAATCAGACGACAGACAATAACGACGACCTGCTGGGCATACCTTAAAGGTGCGCGGGTTTATCGGCTCAACAGCGGGTGGGGCTCTGACCCCCGCCCCTTCCGATGGGTCCCCCGGAACCAGGCGGGAGGAATCCCCCCCAGGCAACCGGCCTGCAGGCGGGGAAGCAGCAGCGTGAGCCAGCTGGGTTGCCCCCCCCCACCACCAAAACCGGACGCGAGGCAAGGTGCAAGGTGACCCACCCCTCAAGAAAGGCCACTCCTGGGGGCAGGCAATGGCTGCCCGCATGGCCCACCGAGCCAGCCTGTGTGCCAGCGGCGCCAGGGGATATAATTTGTTCAAGAAACAATAAAAGGATAGGGAGACCTGCGATATACTTGCCTGTGCTCTGCCACAATCACTGGCGTCCCACTAACCGACTTCTGTACTAGTAACAACAACACTCCACAAGGTTAACTGTGGGACTGGCACAAATAGCTCAAGACCTCATAGCCATTGTAACATATTGTTTAATTTTATCAAAACAATGGCACACACAGATATACTACTTCCATGAAAATTAAAAAGCACATATATGCAATACTAAAACACGGGGGCCCCCCCATGCAGCCACCACAGCCACACTCCCGTCACACTCACTCCCCACCTCTCAGCTACTATATAGCCTATGGGTTTATTCTTGTTGATTTAGTCCCCCTTTAGGGGTATTGTATTAGGCAATCCCAGCGCTGTCGCCTCTAAAGTCCGTTGGGATCATAAGATCCTTGTTTGTGTGAGGAAAAATTTTTGCAGCAATCTCCCATGTTTCAATAAGCCTCATAGGCACCACTTTAAAACAACTGCCGCAATTACTACAACGGGTTAATATCACGCTGCCCCCATGGGTATCAGTTGTCTTCAGCCAGCCTCACTGTTCAATGTGCATGTGATACCCGTACACGTGTACTTAGCTCAATCTTGCAAGCTTCGCTTTCACGAGATGTCATTCTCTCACTGTACGCGGGGTAATCCAAACAACGCTGGCCAGACACTTAGATGCTCTTGCGGCTGTGGGGGGCCTGAATACAACGGGCCATCGCCACCCAATGTGTAGGAGGCTGATCATCTGCGCGCGGCTCAGGCTGAGATGCGGTGGGGCTGTGACGTCAGAGAGTCGTCCGTCCGCCGACACGTGTTTCGCTCCGCCAGGGTGGGGGGGCGGGCGGATCGTCAGCTCATTTATGTGCTGGGAGACTTCCCCTTAGAATCCGTCCTCCAATCACTTTCCCGGCAGGCAATTCATCATGCCTGTCTAATGAATCCAAGTGGACTATGGGTCCCAGCAGCAACTCTTTGTTGCAATACCACCACAACTCCCCAACTATATCCAACATGTGGCTGCATACAACGATGAAAAAGGAAAGGGCCTCCAAATACTTAGTCCCGTGGAATATAATTAATATTGATATTACTATACATATGTTCATGGCTATAACCAGGGTCTCAGACCGGGTTTGTCTCTCATATATGTTGTCCATGATGCACAATCGGGGTCTCCTTCTTTATTCACCCTCAAGATTTCAAAATATCAACTCATCACACTATATCGTGTCATGTCTTATCAGGAGGCACAACCTCACTCATAACCCTATATCACATCCAGTCTTGTCAGGGGCCACATCCACCTCTATGACACGCTCTTTTCATAGCATTCTCACCTTTCAGACAGCACATATATCTCTTCCCTTACAGAGGCAGAACTTTCCTATCTGCTGGAGCTTTAACCTAACTAGAACAAGAGTGGCATATTTAGGGGAACCTTTTTACCTATTTACAAGGAGGCCACATATCACAGGCCCAGGCGCATATATGTCGCCTCTAGAACCACACTGAATTTCAGGACTGTGCCGCTAAAACAAAACAAAACAAAACTATGACCCATAACACATATATTCATACCTCTTATCAATAGGCCAAGTCATGTTAAGGAACCAAATCGACCATCCCTCTAGTCATAGAGTTCCCACTGTCCATTCAGGAGCAACATATACTACCAATTATGGTTTCTCAATACACAGCAAAAAAAAAATCCCTACTAGACAGTATGATGTTCTAATAAGCTCTTTTAGGTCTATGTTCAAAATCTCCTGTTTTGCCTCTACTCCTGCTATCACTACAAAGGAAGCTACATACCACATTACCATGGTTACCTACATTCTTATCCAACATAGCTTAAAAATTACTAATTACTCATTATAGAAAAGCATTTAGTCCTGACTCAGTATTTAACCCATTGGGTACCATCGTGCCCAATTCATAGATCAGGCGGGACTCCTGTTGTAATAATTTTTTTTCGCAGAAGCCCCTCCCTCCCTCCTTTCTAAGGACAAAGATTCCACATGCCCTGAGGCCAAGCGGGCTACCCTGGTGAAACACTCTGAAGTGCTCAGCCACTGGGCTTTTCTCAATTCCCTTCCTAATGTCGCACACATGCTCACCCATCCTTACCCGAAGCTCGCGCTTCGTCTTACCTATATATTTTTTCCCGCAAGGGCAAGTGACCATGTACACGACAAAGGAGGATGCACAGTTGATGAACCCTTTGATCGAACGGGGTCTGTCTGTGCTCCTAGGACCCCAAAACTTTGTAGTCTTTTCCATATATGGGCACGCCCTACAATGGCCACATTTAAAGGAACCATTTAGCTTGTCCACTTTATTATCCCTGGCCCCAACGGCCAAGTCACTGTGGACTAGGAGATCCCTGATATTTGTTGCACGACGTGCCGTTAAAAGCGGCCTCGGGCCTACACATCTGGCAACTATGGGGTCTAGACATAAGATATGCCAATTGGCCTCCAGGATCATGCGAAACTTCTCCCAGTGTGTACCGAATTGAGTAATTAATCTAACCGGCTGATCTTTTTGGGTTGTTCGTCCCAAATTTCTTTTTCCAGCTTTTTTGCCTCTCACCAAGTCTTCCCTATTCCACTCTAGAGCTTTACTAAAGCATGTTTGCAGGAGCCTATGTGGGTAGCCTCTCTCCCGAAATCTCCTAGTTAGATCCCGTGCCTCTCGTACAAAGTCACGTTCTGAGACGCAATTTCTGCATATCCGCAGGAGTTGTCCTAATGGAATTCCCCGGCGAAGAGGCACTGGATGATGACTCGAGAAATGTAAAAGCGTATTGCCTGCCGTAGGTTTCCGAAAGGTTGTAGTGAGAAGCCTATTCCCTTCCCGTTTAATCAGGAGATCTAGGAATTCTAGTTCACACGGGCCCACTTTGCATGTCAATCGTATATTGCGCTTGTTATGGTTCAATTGCGCTACAAAGGACTCAAAGTCCTCCGGAGTACCCCACCCCACACCACCAGGATATCGTCGATGTACCGCAGCCAGAGGGCCACCTGCGCCCCAAAATCCGCCCGCCCATACACCTCCTCCTACCTACCGAGGTGCAGGCAGGCGTACGATGGGGCGCAGGCCGCCCCCATAGCGGTGCCCCGAATCTGGTGGTAGAAATCCCTGTCGAACCGGAAGAAGTTGTTGGTTAAAACAAACTCCAAAAGTTCAACCACCAGCTCGTTATAGGCGGCATCACAGGGACCCAGATTCTCCAAAAACCGGGCCACCGCTTCGAGGCCCACCGTGTGGGGAATGGAGGTGTAGAGGCTCTCAACATCAATGCTGGCTAAGAGCCACTCCCCTTCCTGGTTGAAAGGCATCACTTTGCGGAGGACATCACTCGTATCTAATACAAAGGAAGGTAAAACCTTCACTAATGGCTTTAGATTTTCGTCCACAAACGTTGCGATGCCTTCTAGGGGGCCTCCATTCCCAGACACTATGGGCCTTCCTGGCGGTGTGGAGGGGCATTTATGTATTTTGGGGATGGTATACAACACCGGGGTATTGAAGTCCCTCACTCGCAAGAATTCAAACAGCTTGGGGGTTAGCAGCCCCTCCTCTTTTGCCCAATTCAACTACACGGGGGAAGGGGTTCTTCTCCACCTTCCGATACGTTGTATGGTCACTTAATTGCTTTTCAATTTCACCGATATAGTATCCTCGATCCATCAAGACCACATTTCCTCCCTTGTCACTGGGGCGTATTATGATGTTGGGTGCCTTTTGTAGCTCTTTCAAGGCTACCTTCTCCGGCCCCGACAAGTTGTCCCTCTCAGTCGATACCCTCCATTCTCCTTTTTGGAGGTCACGTTGGACAGCTTGTAAAAATAGAGAAATATATCGATTAGTTGACAAGGGAGGAAAGCTCTTGCATCTAGGTTTTAATCTATCTAAGTTGGGCATGAGGTCGGGAATCTCTACATCTTCATATTCAGATGATAGATGGTCCTGAGTGTGACTACCTTCTAAATTGTCCCCTTCCAACCGATCAACAGATCCTGCGTTGGCCAGGGCTCCATCACCATGTGCATACATACTTTTAAACAAGACTTTACGGAGAAACAGGGATGTATCTTTAAACAAAGTAAATTCATCACCTCCTGCTGTCGGGGAGAAGGAGAGACCCCTTGCCAGTACGGACCTATGACAGTCATCTAGTACAAAGTCAGATAAATTTATGACTTTCATGGGTGCCTCATCTTTACCCTCCCTTATTATGAAGGCCATCTTGTTTCCGTCTTTCTTATCCCCCTCAACGATTTCACTCGGCTGCCTACGCTGTCTCCTCCTACGTCGTCGCATTTTCTTGGCTGATCCAAAAAAGATACCGATCTACCTGATTTTCTAGGCGGTCGGGGGCTATCATCAGACACCTCAGTCTCACAACCTGAGAGATCACTGGACACCTCTTTCCAATTTCTCTTAATTTCTAAGACCTTTCCTTCATCAAAATCAGATACATCCCTCCAGAATTTCTTTTGTTTTATTTCTTTCACACTTCTCTGTACTCGTTCTACCTCTCTTTTCACCAAATCATTTAACTTTTGGAAGTCTGGGGCATTCCCAAGGGTATCCAGTTTGGCACAGCTTTCCTTAATGGCCTCATCTAATTCAGATAACTGAGATGTCTCTTCTTCAACAATGAGAGCCATAACTCTTATCCCATGTTCTATACTCTCCTTCTGCCACTTGAGCATAAATCTTTCTGTACGTAGATGTTCTGCTGGGATTATCCGCTCCCGCAAGCCTCGTGGAATAGCTTTATGCTGTATATACTTTTCAAGGGTACATATGTCCCAATATCGTTTTAGTTGTTTCTTAAATAGAGACCTAATTTCCCCAACCTGTGATGGATTAACCCCCCCCCTCCAAAGTCTCAAATGCCGATTGGATACTTGTCAGACAGCCCTTATCCAGTTTAGACGCCATATTATTTCTAATACAAATATTTCCACAAATAAATAAATGTAATTACTATATTAAATCATGTTATCCAAAACTTGCCAAACGCTAACTTACATTTGTAAATACACTATAACTACGCTAGGCTCTCAACCACATCCAGGCGGAGGAAACAACATCTCCAAAATAACTATATCCAAGAAACAATAAAAGGATAGGGAGACTTGCGATATACTTGCCTGTGCTCTGCCACAATCACTGGCGTCCCACTAACCGACTTCTGTACTAGTAACAACAACACTCCACAAGGTTAACTGTGGGACTGGCACAAATAGCTCAAGACCTCATAGCCATTATAACAGTGTGCAGATGATCAGCCTCCTACACATTGGGTGGTGATGGCCCGTTGTATTCAGGCCCCCCACAGCCGCAAGAGCATCTAAGTGTCTGGCCAGCGTTGTTTGGATTACCCCGCGTACAGTGAGAGAATGACATCTCGTGAAAGCGAAGCTTGCAAGATTGAGCTAAGTACATGTATTTGTTTATATCACGTGCGGGTATCACGTGCACATTGAACAGTGAGGCTGGCTGAAGACAAATGACACCCGTTGAGGCAGCGTGATATTAACCCGTTGTGGTAATTGCGGCAGTTGTTTTAAAGTGGTGCCTATGAGGCTTATTGAAACATGGGAGATTGCTGCAAAAAGCTTTTCCTCACACACACAAGGATCTTATGATCCCAACGGACTTTAGAGGCGACAGCACTGGGATTGCCTAATACAATACCCCTAAAGAGGGACTAAATCAACAAGAATTAACCCATAGGCTATATAGTAGCTGAGAGGTGGGGAGTGAGTGTGACGGGAGTGTGGCTGTGGTGGCTGCATGGGGGGGCCCCCGTGTTTTAGTATTGCATATATGTGCTTTTTAATTTTAATTTTCATGGAAGTAGTATATCTGTGTGTGCCATTGTTTTGATACAATTAAACAATATGTTATAATGGCTATGAGGTCTTGAGCTATTTGTGCCAGTCCCACAGTTAACCTTGTGGAGTGTTGTTGTTACTGATATCATTTGTTCCCCTTCCAGGCTCCCCAATGCAGCGTTCCCCCTGACGCAGGTGAGGAGCGGGGGCCAGCCCCAGCCGGGGCCCGAACAACAGGGGGGAGTGGAGAAAGGGCTCCCCCCCGCCACACCGACAACAGGCAAGGGGAGCCGCCCAGCCACCGCGGCGCGGCAGGCGGCCGCGTCTGCTCTGCTGACAGGAGGTGAGAGAAAGGGGGGGGGAGGGAAATACACAACCGCAACACACCACGCGGCCACGACAGGAGGGTGGGAGGAAAGAGGGGGAATCCCCCCAACGCACCGAAACACGCGGCCGCAGCACTGACGATTGGCCCGCAGGATGAGGGGATTTTTGGCACTGGACGAGCGCCAGACAGGCTCTGTCTAGCACCGAGGAGGACGAGGGTCAAAGAGGAAGAGGGAGGGACTTCCTAGCCTCTATATAGGCCCTACCCTCGTCTCTCCCCCCAACAATCACTGGCCGACTGGTCCAGCTCCCGATAGGAGCTCAGCCAGTCATGTGAGCGCCGGCGCCTTCTAAACGCTAAACGCTTCCAGATCATCGACCTTAAAGTGGACCAAAACCCACGGTGATCGATGTAGATTCCCAGGCCGATCGATTACCTCCACACGGGGATCCAAAATCAGGATGCCCCGCTGTGTGTAACCCCCAGGTCACCCAATACACTTACCTTGTTTCCCAGTCCAATAGAACATGCGCAAGCCACGGCCGCATCCCCGCTATTCCACACCAGGCATTTGTGAATGGCCGGCACAGGGACGCTCCCTGTTAGAGGTTAGCGGTGGGATGCGGCCATCAGCGCGTTCGGAGCCTCTGGCCTTAGACAAAGGCTTAGAGGATGTGACATCAGCGGCTCCAAGCGCGCTGATTGGATGAGAGGCCGTGCATGCGCCGTAGGACCGGGGTGAGGTGAGTTGACTTTGGTGATCTGTGGGGTTTCACACAGCGGGCCCCCCGATCCCCCCAGGGGAAAGGACCAAAACCCAGGATAGTCAAAATACTGGGTTTTGGTCCACTTTAAAAGTTGTTGACTAGCCAGGTTTAGTTCCCTGTTATGTACAGAATTTTAGGTGATCTATGTGGCAAGCTGCTTACCTGATGCCTGTCACCAGAGGCGTAGCTAAATGCGACGGGACCCTGGTAAAAATATTAACTGGGGCCCTTTCAAGGCTCATACAGGAAACTTTTTTGTATTTTAAAGTGGACCAAAACCCAGGATTTTGACTATCCTGGGTTTTGTTCCTTGCCGCCGGGGCACCCCGATCGGGGATGCACTGCTGTGTGAGATCCTTCAGATCGCTCATATCAACTCACCCTTACTCAGTCCTACAGTGCATGCGCAGCCTCTTGTCCAATCAGCAACCTCGGATCATGTCAGCTTGTCTAAGCCTTCGTCTAAGGCGCTACCCACATCCGCTGCTACCCTCTAACAGGGAGCGTGCCTGCGCCAGCCATTCATAAACGCCTGGCGCTGCTGCTAGAGGGATAGCGGGAATGAGGCCGCTGCTTGCACATGTGACGTTGGACCGGGAAAGAAGGTGAGTTTAGGGGTGACCTGGGGGGTTTCACACAGGGAGGCATCCCGATTTTGAATGCCCTGGGGGAGGAAATCAATCTACGTGGGTTTTGGTCCACTTTAACTAATTGGATGGACTAAAGACTGAAATAGCAGAGAGAAATGATGCATCCTGATGATGCAAAGTGAGCACAAATATGATAAACAAAGTGGAGGCGTACCAATGATTGGGCCCGCTTGACCTTTTGTGCCCCGGTGCATTCGCACCACTTGCACTCCCTATAGTTACGCCCCTGCCTGTCCAATTGCCTCCATTTCATGCAGTACATAATAGTAGCAGGGCTACAAAGATTGCATTCCTTTACATTTTATCCCTCCTTGACCTTGCTCCAGAGTGGCCACACATCTCCCCCTTTCCATTTGGTGCTCCAAGCACGATCGAGCCTGGCAAGCCACAGTGGCCGCACAGCTGCCTCTGACCATGGCAGAGCCAAAGCATGACTCATAAAGCTGTGCTGTTACACACCTTTGCCAGCTCAACCATGTACAGGAATGGAAGCAAAATCAGTGGCTTTGCTAAGAATACATAAGATATTTACATTTGTTGGTTTGAAGTGGCTCATTTTACACTTCTAACAGAGCATAAGGGGGAGGAACATGGTGTATGCCCGGACAGCGACTTTAACTTTCAATTTAAAGAGGTCCAAGCAACTCACTGCGGGACGGAAGCTGAAGATGGGACCTTGAGCAAATGGTCAGTTACCCAGTCCTGTGCAGCAGTGCGACTGAACTGGTCTTTCACTTAAAGGAGCAGTATCGCGAAATTTGCATTAAAAAAGATAAATAATTAAATAGCCACACAATAGCTTCTAACGTGTATAAATAATCTGGCAATAGAAAAAGGAAAAAATATCTGCCTTTCTTTTAAATTGTATAATGACAATGGCTCAGTCCATTTGCTGAATAGGGGATCTGCTGGGTTGTTTTTAGTGAGCTGCTTCATTTAGCCCACTGGTCTCCTAGCAACACTTTACCTCAGAGGCTGACACTGTAATCAGTGGTAACGGCTGTGTGTGTGTGTGAGGTGCTGCTTTTGTTATGAGACCAGGTGACTCAAATGTGTAAAATCTATACAAAATAAACTAAACTGACTGGATAACCACAGATCCCCCCATTTTTCTGTCGCGCTCACGCAGATAGTCAGACAGGAGGGTTACTGCTCAGGCTCCCCATCTGCGCGCAGAGTTGATTGGATGAGAGCCCGCGCATGCACTGTGGGACAGGGAAAGGTACGTTTTCACAGGTGAACTTGGGGATTTCACATATCAGGGCATCCCAAGTCGGGATGCCCCTAGGGGCACAAAACAAAACTCCAGATAGTGAAAATCCTGGGTTGGGCTTTGCTCAAAACACACAAAGCTGAAAGAAAGATCATATGGAAAAATGTGTTGAGAAAAGAGAGAGAAAATGGTAAACAGAAAGATTCTGCAGCAGAGCCAACATGAAGGGAAAACTGTCAAAATCAGCTAAATGACTTCTAGAGCTTTTCTCTCTGTTTTAGATATATAAGTTCTGGCCAGGCAATGTTGCAATATTGTTATCTTATGCTGGACGGCTGCCAGCACTGAACAGCTGATACTTTGATACATTGTTTCACCCCTCTCCTCAGCATGGAACAGGCCAGAGTGTCGGGCTCCGACACTCAGCAGACATAAACATGAGCTATTAGTCTCCAGCTGCACAACACACACATCATTTTTTTCTAAATTTTTAATTCTTACTCCATCACTTACCTACATTCAAAGTACCATTTAAATATAAGTCACCAAGAAAAATTCGCGATACTGCTCAAGTCTATGCTAGTTTTAAAGCAGAAATCTAGTCTAGCATCCACGCCCCCTTGGCTCTGAGGCAGGGTGGAGGGGTTGAAAGAAAGAATATAGCTTTCCTCACCTAGGATCCTGCACTGTTCTCCCAGGCCCTGGGCGCTTCCATCCTTGGCAGATGCGTTGGACTGGCGCTACCCCTGTATGTAGTGTTGGTTGCTCCCTGCAGAGAGAGCACCAACACTACATACCTCGGTGGAACCAGAACTTACTGGGCCCGCACTGTTGATGACCCAGGGCAGCCAGAACCCACACCGTGCCAACACTGCTAGACTACAGACCTGATTTGGGATTCCTGTGTGTGTGAACCCTCAAGTTCTCTAAAATATTCCACACCACATTCATAGGCTCTTCCTCAATCAGCATTGAATGCTGTGCCAATGAATGTATGTCGGGCACCTCCCCCTGACCACTGCCTCAGGCTGTGCCCATAACGCTACACATATTGGATCAAGTGGTGCATGGGAAGCCTGCACATGCGCTATGTGATCTAGGAACTAAGCAAAGGGGGTAGGAGTAGCTCCATCACTATTTATACAAAATTATCATCATTATTTTTCAGGGCCTGGGAACCAATTTACCACCCAGTTTAACCCTCTCATCATCCAAGTATTAAGCACCAAACATGTCTAGCTATGTGGAAAGACAGAGATTTGGTTGCACATATCTGCAGATACATGTGGAAGCCACACTGCCCCGGCAAGGCACTCTGTTTTTAGTGTGGTCCCTACTCTTATTTTTGAGTCCCCAAAATTGGGACATGCAATGCAGCCAGAGCTACTTACCTGGGATCCAGGAATTTCACACATCGGGAGGAGTAGGAAGGCTTTCACCAGTCCCTGGTGCTAGGGGGGGTCTTAATGGGGAGTTTTGCTATGGGGCCCTGTGAAACCTATGTACGCCCCTGTTAGGAGAAATCTATGACAATATTTGCTATACCACATTGTATTAGGGAAGAGGTGACCATAGCCTCTTATAGAAATTATAGTATTAAAAGTATATATAGTATAAAGTCCTAATATTGAAATGGTGAATCCAGGAATTCACCCAAAATAGCTCCAAACCACCGCACTCCCTCCACGGCAATCAATACATCAACCAAATATATATCATGAATTCATAGATTATTTATTGACAAATACCCATAAAAATCACATAACAAACAATTAAAAAACATATAACACTAGACCGCACATTCCCAGGGGTATCCCAATTTCACCCATAATCCCAACTCTGTAAACATTATATTTTAATAAGGTGCCAATACTATAAACAATCCATAAAGTGCATTAGTGCTGAAATTTGTGCAAACACAATACAATTAGTATTAAATGTGGCAAGAGAAGAACAGATTCAAGCATCAGAATACAATTGATTTAAATCATAAACAAACACATCACCTGAGTGTATAACTCTGAGTGTCCCCCAAGAATGCCAAGGTCGAGTGACGATCCTCCAACGCGTTTCGTGGCCCCCCGCTCACAGGCCACTTTATCAAGGTATGGATGATCCCCCCATCTTGTTACCTTTATATACAGAGACTTACCTTTGATTGCAGGACACGCATCCGGGCGCGCAGCACGGCCCCGGCCGGAAGCCGCCTGTACGCTCTCGCACAGCTGAGTCCTGCGCTCCAATCGGAGCGACGCGGCCGTCCAGTGACGTCACGCCCCCGCCCCCCAGACCGCCCCCCCAGCCAGCCACCACCAATGCTGCTGCAACAATGCATGTATATATAGTATAAAAGCGCAGCCATCCCAGGACGTGCAACTCCATTCCTCAATAGAGCAGTGCGCTATTCCACTATGATAGGAGAGCCGCTGACTCACTACAGGGGGAAAAAGGCGGGGCAACAGCCTCTGATCATCCAATTATTAAAGTGGACCAAAACCCACCCTGGAGTCTATGAGACTCCAGAGCAGGCATACCTGCCCCCCCCCCCCCCCGGGGCATTCAGATTCAGGATACCCCACTGTGTTAAATCCCCCAAAACTCACCTTCTTACCCGGCCCAAAGGCGCATGTGCGAGCAGGCATTTGTGAATGGCAGTGCGGGGTTCCCGGGGGACAAAGACCAAAATCCAAGATACTCACATTTCTGGGATCTGGTCCACTTTAACTGTTAAAACAAGAGACACCCGATCTCAGCAGAACCACTAATGAGTAACAAAAAACATTAAAAAGAGGTCCAGCAATTTCTGCCCACCCCTGCAGTGCCATCTGAGGGGGCTACAGCATACCTTCCAACTTTTCAGGGTGGAAAAGAGGGACAATGTGTAAATTAAGCCACACCCCTCATTAATTGATGGATAGGAGATAGGGTGTAACTGTAACAGCAATGTAGACACTTTGAATAGGCAAGTTAATCATTTATTGCTGCACTATGCTTGTTACACCTCAAAGAGGTAGAATGAGAATGAGGTAGAACAGTGCCTCCAAATCAGGGACACTTGGGAGGTATGTCTACAGCATTACAGGTGCACCCCTGTGTAAGGGACCCACTGAGACTCTTGTCACCCAAGGGCCAACATAAACCTGGAGCCGGTGCAGACAGGCTTATCTGGGTGAAGAGCCATCGCAATGACTTGGTCCATGCCTGGAACCTTAGCTAGGATTCTACCATGAGCCAGCTGAGTGCTGTACATTGGCTTGGTCACTACTGTACTTGGACCCAGGGCCGGCGCCAGCACAGGGCAAACCTGGACAATTGCCAGGGCCCCGGGCATCTTCATTTGGCCATGGCATTATTTTACAGTGGACCCAAACCACCAAATGCCAGGTATTGTGTGCAGACCTGCTCATGGCTGGGGATGATCAGCAACATTGAAAAAGGTGGCATGGAATTGAGGGCAATTGATGGAAGCTCGGAAGGGGGTGGGAACCAGGTGACAGCTGACAGCAATGATGGAGTCTTTAGTGGCAGTGGAGCAACCAGTAATGGCTGAAGGGTGATTGGTGGCAATAGAGAATGCAACAAGGACTAGAGGGTGATTGGTGGCTATAGGGAAGGCAATAAGGACTAGAGGACGATTGGTGGCTATAGGGAAGGCAATAAGGACTAGAGGGCGATTGATGACTATAGGGAAGGCAATAAGGACTGGAGGGTGATTGGTGACTATAGGGAAGGCAATAAGGACTGGAGGGCGATTGGTGACTATAGGGAAGGCAATAAGGACTAGAGGACGATTGGTGGCTATAGGGAAGGCAATAAGGACTGGGGGGCGATTGGTGGCTATAGGGAAGACAATAAAAACTAGAGGATAATTGGTGGCTATAGGGAAGGCAATAAGGACTAGAGGGCGATTGATGGCTATAGGGAAGGCAATAAGGACTAGAGGGCGATTGATGGCTATAGGGAAGGCAATAAGGACTAGAGGGCGATTGATGACTATAGGGAAGGCAATAAGGACTAGAGGACGATTGGTGGCTATAGGGAAGGCAATAAGGACTGGGGGGCGATTGGTGGCTATAGGGAAGACAATAAAAACTAGAGGATGATTGGTGGCTATAGGGAAGGCAATAAGGACTAGAGGACGATTGGTGGCTATAGGGGAGGCAATAAGGACTAGAGGGTGATTGGTGGCTATAGGGAAGGCAATAAGGACTAGAGGACGATTGGTGGCTATAGGGAAGGCAATAAGGACTAGAGGGCGATTGGTGGCTATAGGGAAGGCAATAAGGACTAGAGGACGATTGATGGCTATAGGGAAGGCAATAAGGACTAGAGGACGATTGATGGCTATAGGGAAGGCAATAAGGACTAGAGGATGATTGGTGGCTATAGGGAAGGCAATATGGACTGGAGGATGATTGGTGGCTATAGGGAAGGCAATAAGGACTGGGGGGCGATTGGTGACTATAGGGAAGGCAATAAGGACTGGAGGGCGATTGGTGACTATAGGGAAGGCAATAAGGACTAGAGGGCGATTGGTGGCTATAGGGAAGGCAATAAGGACTAGAGGATAATTGGTGGCTATAGGGAAGGCAATAAGGACTGGGGGGCGATTGGTGACTATAGGGAAGGCAATAAGGACTAGAGGATGATTGGTGGCTATAGGGAAGGCAATAAGGACTGGGGGCGATTGGTGGCTATAGGGAAAGGCAATAAGGACTGGGGGGCGATTGGTGACTATAGGGAAGGCAATAAGGACTAGAGGATGATTGGTGGCTATAGGGAAGGCAATAAGGACTGGGGGCGATTGGTGGCTACAGGGAAGGCAATAAGGACTGGAGGGTGATTGGTGGCTATAGGGAAGGCAATAAGGACTGGGGGGCGATTGGTGACTATAGGGAAGGCAATAAGGACTAGAGGATGATTGGTGGCTATAGGAAAGGCAATAAGGACTAGAGGATGATTGGTGGCTATAGGGAAGGCAATAAGGACTGGAGGACAATCAGCAGCAGAAGATGACCAATTTGAGGCAGCGGACCTGAAAGGTGACATCATGTGACACACTACTTAGGGGCCCACTAAGACTCTCTTGCCCAAGGGCCCCCACAAACCTGGAGTCGGCCCTGTTTGGAGCCAGAGTTGGGTTATAAGTTCTCTCAGCACTTACAGTCCCAGAGTGATGATTAATTCGCCAATGAAACAATCCGCACTCACTAACCTCCAATGGAGCGCGGCGATCTCGCTGACCCACATCAGGCGCCTATTTCCTGTGGCAGGTCAGGAAACCACCTTCTCCATGCAAATCATCTTTGTTTTTGCCGCATACTAACCATGGAGCCGACCAGTGTCCTCTTTGATTCCGCAATTCATGTTTCAAATATAAGACGGGGAAACTGGAATAACCCTGCGGGTCACACCGTCCAGTTCCAGGAAAGATTTATTATTGGTTAATGCGTTTTGTCTGGTGTTTATCGATTGGAGGGAGAGGAAAACATTCCAGAATAATTAGATAATTCATTTCAGACAACAGCCGGCTTGTAAAAAACAAAAGTAACATCAGGGACAACAGAAAAACTCTGGTGAGGATCTAAAAGGGGGCCCTGACTATCCCTCACCCTCTACATACAGATTGCCCACATTCAAAATCATCCTACCTGCACCTATTGCATTTTTTTAACCTTTTAACATCCAAGATGGCGGTCCATGGAGTTTCAGGCTGCCTGCAGACAGGAAGTGTCTTCTGAATATGTCCCTCTGCATTCTGGGATTGCTGACCTCCTCCTGATCTCCGCTCTGCTCTGTCTGTGCAAAGCACAGCTATAACCCACCCCCCTGCACTTACACCCCCCCTTTCCTCTCCTTAGTATGTGATGCTTCTGAGGCAAGATGGCGGCGCCCATTACCTAGAATCCTGAACTGAGTTGCAGCCCAGTGGGGGAAAGAATAAATAAGCAACTAAAAAATACAATTCTGTGAAATACTCACCTGTAGAATTGGTATTATACGCATACAGTACGTCCTGCTCCATATATAATACTTACACGTGGGTAATCTTCCGCCAGAGGGCGCTGTTCACTGCAGACATGCAAAAACAGGCTCCTCCCGGCCCTTCATATACCCAGGGACCTCCCACAAATCCCCAGCATTGAAAAGCAGTGAGAAAAGAAGCCGGGAGAAACCAACCACCAAACTGGTAACAATAGCAATGATAACAATCACCATACAGGGGATCCAGAAAATGTAAAACCAGGGTGGGGTGGAGCAGGACGTGCTGTATGCGTATAATATCAATTCTACAGGTGAGTATTTCACAGAATTGTATTATTCTAAGTATATAGTACGTCCTGCTCCAGATATAATACTTACACATGGGACATCCAATAGCAGTGTCCATAAAGTAGGGTGGGATCCCCAACAAAAAAGGCAACAGCAGACAGTAAAGGCGCTGTCACCTGCAAACCTTGCTACCAAGTACGGCATGAGCAAAGGCTCTAACGTCAATCTCATAACAAAACCTTTGAAAGGTATGAAGGAATAGGCCAGAGTAACGGCCTGACCAGCCCAAATGCAACAGGAGCCTCGGTAAAACTTAGAACTCTCCCCAACGGGAAATTGAAAACTGGTCTCCCGCAAGACAGGTGGTGATACTGACCCCTACACTAACAAGGATCAGCAAGAAGCCGAAACCTTTACTCAGGACCAGGAAGGCAAACCATCCAAGTAAGATCAGTCCAAAGGGCGCATAGCCCCTGGAAGCAAACGAGATCAGGCGCATACATATGGAGGCGCCCGCAGACCCCAAAAGGGCATCAGTCCCCCTAAGGGACAAGAAACAACCAGGAAAACTTCAACACCTGTTGAGGGAATGTAGACCCCCTTACTTCAGCATTACTAGGAATAAGGCCCATAGGCAGACTAAAAGGACTTAAATAATGATCATAAGACACCACCTTGGGCAAAAGGTCCGGCGTAAGGCGGGATACCACCAAATCATGGTGTGAATATATATATAATGAACGAGGGCTAACTAAACAGAGCCACCTTCTCAGGCACACGTCTGACTGAAGCAACAGCCCCCGGAGGGGCAACTTGAACTACGAAACAGCTCAGACAGCATCCAGAATAAGTCCCAAGGGAACAACCCGCAAGGCAAACAGAATGAAAATTGATTCCAACAGGGACCATAGAACTACTTGGGAGATGCATGTGAGCAATCTCCAAGAGAAAGCTTAACAAGGAAGACTGAACAAGACTTCTACAGGAAGGCAGACAGGATAGAACCTGAACATTCAGAGTACCAAGATGGGGAGCCAACCCCAACCCATGCTGTAATAACTCTAGAACCCTGGGAACAGAGAGCGTCCAACAGGGGAGAGACCAAGACTCGCGCCAATCAATATGGGTACACCATACCCTATAATAGACGGAGAACGGAGAAGAAGAAGAAGCTTGCTCCTAGCCCCCCATAGACAAAGTCACCCAGAAGATAACCCGTCTCCGAAAGGGTGAATGAATCAACTGTCAAGCCATCAGACTAGAGCCTGTAGATTGGGGTGACATAAGAAGGAGCTTGAAAAAGGGCAGAACCGCACTCCTGAGAGAGCGTACAGGTCCGCTGCCCTCAGCAGAAACATCTGCGAACCACAGTCCACTAGGCCACCCAGGGGCCATCAGTATCACGGGTCCCCTTATCAGCGCAATCTTGCACAGAACCCCACATAGCAGGGTGAATGAAGAGAAGACATATAAAATAGAATGTCCAGGCATAAAATAACTAAGCCCCCATGACCAGAGTCAGAATAATCTGGGGCAGTAAAAACAAGGGCAGAGCCCCTGTGATATTAGATGCAACAGAGCCACCCTAGTTGGCTCTCAGAGGGACACCAAGATAGCACAACCTGCCACTGAAGGACATCCGTTGGAGCGAATACCACTGAGGTGCAGGGAACGTAGACCCCCACCCAGATCAGGATCAGGAACCTTCCAGGAGAATCATCCTGCTTCAAGTTCCAGACCAATAATAAATACAGACCACTGTCCTCCAACAGGCCAAGAGTCCCCAAATAGACAGGCCCTGAAGAGGAGAAGTCCAGCAAGATAGAGCCAACTGAAGGCTCACTGTTTTAACAAAATCAGTAGGTAAGATGGACCCTCTAAGGAACCGCAGGGTTTTTTTGGAAGAAAATCCCCCCCCCCCCCCCCGCCATCCTGCAAGACTTGGTACCCAAGGTGACCATTCACAGGAAGATGCAAGCAAAGAAGGGGTGCCCCCTGACAGGGTCCTTGAATTTAACCAGCTCAAGAGGAACCACCGTACCAAGGGGGAATGAGCACAGACCTAGCTCCAGGGGTGCTGGAACCCCATCCAGGATCAATAACCTACTGTGCCGAAGAGCCCAAGGGCTCTGTATATAAGGGACATCATCTGATCCGCCACCAACGGGCCCACCAGCTGCAATCCTGCCTGGTGAAAGTAAGGTGTCAGCAAAGCGGGACAGAGCCCATGTAACCAGGAGTCCACTTATTGCCAAGGAAGAAGGCTCAAGCCTGAACCGAATCCAAGGAATGGAGATAGCGAATAATGGACCATGAGGGATAGAGGTGACTGAGCACCCATCCAAATAACTCCCAGAGGACACCGCTGGCCGACTAACCCACTCGGCCTGACGTAGAGATTGGGAAGTAAGGAAGGACGATCCGGTAGGTCCTAGTGCAGACGCCCCACAGGCATGTCAGAGACATCACCCCCATCCGCGCCTTGGCGAGTAGCCTGGGAGCAGAAGAGAGGCCAAAAACAAGGCCCCAATCCGCAGGGTTGGTCCTTCAACACTGACTAGTAAAGGTCTTGGTGTCCAGAAGACACAGGAGAAACTAAAAGGATCTAGATCTCCACAGGAGGCCAGAAGCCCCCCTTGTACAGGGCGCCTGTGTCCCAAGACAGAGATATCATGCAGGGACTACCTGTGAGTGTAGAATTGCCAAGCCTACCATAGGCCAGCATGGCCCAGACTGCCTCATCATTTTGAGGGAAAGAGGGAGGTTAACATAGAGGCCATCGCCCCAGTCTGTTAAGGGCAACCTACAAGTGAGCCCAGACTCTGCAGGCCGAGTACGGCCTGCACCAACTCCTGAGGGGAAAACAGGGGCTAGAAGCACCCTGACAACCTCTGAGAGGGACCGCCCAGCAAATTCCATCCTGTGTCCAGGGGAACTACCTCCTGGATCCACCAGAAGGAGACGATGCGCTCCCAGATAGGAGCCAGGTACTGTGGCAGTCCCCTCGCCCAGAAGGGCGAGGGCGTCCCTTCATGCTTGGGAGGTCTTGGCAGATTTGGACTTAGCCCTGCCAGAGGGCCCAGGGCATTGCCTGCCCACCCTGGAGTGGCAATCCACTCCGAAAAGTTGGAAGCACACCTCAGGTTCGTGCTTGACACTAACGTAGGGAGGGGGAGGGGTGTCCGAGACGGCCTTCTGCGTAGGGGTGCCTTACCCTTTTTTCCAAAAAGGTCCAAACGGGCCCCAAATAGACGCCGTCCTCTGAAGGGAAGGCCAGTGAGAGCCTTTTTCGTATCATCGTCAGCACCCCACTGTCGCAGCCAGACCAGGTGGCGAATAGCTACCACAAGGGCAGAGGTTCTAGCACACATCTTAATGGTGTCAGCCACCGCTGAGAGAATAAACCTCACAAACACATCACAGTCTGAGAGCGCATTAAAGACCTCCCAGGGGAGGTCCTCCGGTCGGTGATCAAGTAGCTTTCTAATGAGGGTCCTGGCGGCCACCGCAGTGATGGCCGCAGCACAGACCGGGCGCACAGAGCCGTCCCTGCACACGAAAAGGCGTGGGAAGCCAGTCTGTCAATGCGCCGGTCCTCAACATCCCGAAGGGTACGGTAATAAGGAGCAGTCATGAAGGGGGGTTAGTAACCCCTATAATAGGTGCATCCACCACGGGAGGTGCTGACCAAAAGTTAACCACATCAGGGGAAAAGGGTACTTCCAATCCCAGACCCCTGGAACCCCTTTAAGTTTACAAGGCGATTCCCATTCTTTGGATATAAGATTCTGGAAATGCTCCTGTTCCAGAAATTCCAAGCGAGGTGTCGCTGTGTGGAAACTCTCCCAGTTAGGCTTGGGAGCCTCTCCAGGAGGAGAGATTGACAAATCCTCAAAGATCTTTATAAGTAGTTCATCAGTGTCACACAGGCCCCAAGAACCGGGGCCAGAATCATCACGGCTCCAGGGCATCTCATCCGAGGTGCCCGAATCGGAGAATAGCTCACCTTCATCAGAAGGATCAAGGTCCTGCATAGCAGCAGATTCATCGGTTTCATTAGGAACCAGAGAACCAGGAGGCGTCAGGGACCGCTTCTTTCCAGGGCCCATGCGCTCCGCCAAACTAGACAGCACCTGCTCAGCCGTAGGCAGCTTGCGCGGCACCACCTGCAAGTCATCCCCGCTCGAGTGCGACTCATCAGGAGTGAGATTTAAGTCCGGGGAGACAGGTGTATTGAAGTGAGGTGCAGCCACTGGCCAACCTGATTGCAGGGTCAGTGCCTGTTCAGCACACGGTCCGCAGATCCGTGCTCTGTCAGCATCAGCATGGGGCTGACCACACACTGTACACAGCCGGTCTTGTCCCCGAGGGACCCCGGGTACATAATTCTGAGATGCCTCCATATGGTGATTATCTGAGCAGTATGCCCGCAGGGATTTATGCAATAGGCAACCCTGGATGCACCAAGACCTGCTAGGAATATGGGAGAATTTTTTATATGAACCCGCTAGAACCCGGGAGAAACCACCGAAAACTTGGCATCTGAAAGACATAAAGAGGATAAGAGGGGGGTGTCAGAGCCATGCGCAACTGAATGAAAGATCATAGGAACAAAAAAACGCCCGGGAGGGCACTTACATGACCAAGGGAGGAGGCGGATCGCAACCACACGCACGCGCGAAGACCGTCAAAATGGCGCCAAGCGAACCTCGAGGAGCGGGCCTGATCTGGCCATGACGTGGGGTGCGTCATACCAACTCCCCGCCTCCCCCAAAGAGCGCGAAGCTCTAACCCACGCAACGTCAATGACAGCAGTGGATAGGACACACATATAGAGTGTAGTTAAGGAGATTGCTCTCCACACTAGAGAATGATGCTGCCGCCTGGGCCGCACACTTCTTGTAATGAAAGGACAAACACGCACAACCAGACAAGGGTTATGTGGATCAAGGAGCGCGGCTCTGACACCCAAGTTTAAAGAAAAAAGCAACGGCCATAAACGTGTATAACATTACGCTGGGACCGCCACACACATACCCCCCCCCCCTTTCTTTTCCCCTGAGCTACAGGAGGAAGCAAGGGAGAAGGCGACCCTGCACCCAGGGTTCATCGCTATGAGGGGCGCGGGGCAACGATGCGGGAGGGGCATCTATTGGAGGCTCACCATCGGCCTAAACAGCCTACCCTATGGTGGGGGATTGCGGTGGAGCGTAGCTCCGTGAGCACACATGGTGCTGCCTACCTTCACCCGACCAGCGCAGCTCAGGCTGGGAGGCACATCATCGAAGAAGACGGGTGGGAATAGTCCTGCAGGGCCGCAGGCTGTAAAAGCCCCGCTCACCTGCGAGAGAGTGATACTTCATGTCTTCGCAGTCAGCACTGCAGAGAAATCTGGGGATTTGTGGGAGGTCCCTGGGTATATGAAGGGCTGGGAGGAGCCTGTTTTTGCATGTCTGCAGTGAACAGCGCCCTCTGGCGGAGGATTACCCACGTGTAAGTATTATATATGGAGCAGGACGTACTGTATGCTTAGAATACTTATATATTAATAGTTTTTTAAGGGTTTGGTCTTTTCAAATGATGCTGAAGGTCCGGTTTAAAGTGGACTAAAAGTCACCCTGGAGTCTATGAGACTCTAGGGCAGGCATACTCACTCCCCCCAGAGCACCCCGATTGGGGATGCCCCGTTGTGTAAAATCCCCCAGGTCACCCGGAAACTCAGCTTCTCTCCTGGTCCAACAGCGGCCGCATCCCCTCTATCCCTTTAGCAGGGGACGTGCCCGCACCAGACATTTGTGAATGGCCACACTGTTAAAGGGTTGCGGGGCACTTGTCTCTCTTAGTTGCTCCCTCAAACCAGACAGAAAAAGGAAAAGCATAGAATGGAACCTATGACTGCATTAAAGAAGAGAACTAACAGTCTTTTTGACAGTCCCGCGTGTGCGGGTTCTCATCCAATGAGAGTCGCCTGCTGTGACCTCATTCGGCAGGCGCCTCTCAATAAAATCAATGGTGAGCGTTCCGCATCCCAGGCCATGCACACGCTCCCGTCTATCTGAACGAGGCTGGGGATGCAGGGAATGGCCAACAATGACAGCTGCCTGACGAATGAGGTAGTCACAGCAGGTGGCTCTCATTGGACGAGAGCCCGCGCATGCACCGCTGGAGCCTTAAAAGTGTGTTTTTATGGGCGAATGGGGGGGTTTCACACAGTGGGCGTCCCGAAAGACTTAGATTTCAGGAACTTTCTGCTGCTGTTTTTTTTTCTTCTTTAAAGGGACTATAAACCCAACAGCCAAAATAGAGCAGCAAGCAAGGCACCTCATGTTCCTCTCCTTCATTTCCTCCAGCACCTACTAGAAGCCGTACCAGGGTTTCAATTCCATTCCTCCATGACCAAATAAAAATTGATCTAACAGCCCCCGTCCCTCGGTGCTCTCAGCAAGTCACAGTGTTCCCACAGCTGTCTCTAACCACAGCAGAGCATGACTTATAAACCCTTTCCAACTCAGCTATGGCCCAGAAATGAAAGCAAAGAGAGTGGCTTTGCTTAGAATACATAAGGAGATTTTAAGATGCTTTGAAATGGCTCATTTTAAACCATTCCGAAAGGGAATACGTTGGGAGGAAGTTAGTGTGCACCTAGATGGGAACTTTAACCTTTTGCCTGGTCTCTTAAAAATCAAATATTTAGGCTGGGTTTACTAAAGAAGCATCCATACGGGCCAATCAAGTCAAACGTTATCAGCAAACATGCAAGATAACAATGTTCTCATTCATTCAGCTCAGTGTATATCTGTAGGAATAAATCAAGGCAACTGGACTTGCTGGTTTTCTCTTAGTGACAGGAAGCAATAAGTGTCAGCTCCAGTCCACCTCCTCTGTCTACTAGTATGAGGTGCTGATTGCATTCGCTATTCAAACAGATAAAAGTGGAATTCTCTAGACTAATAGTAATAATAATAATAATAATAAAATCGGGCAGCAGCACTCTGCCAGGATTGTGTCCCTATAAATAATCTTATGTAATTCACCTTCTGCTGCTGTGTGGGCTGCTCCATCCATGTGCAGGTCCTGCCATCTAGTGGCACCAAGCTGGTATTGCACAACATGCTTTCCATGTTTTCTAAAACACTGACACTGCAGATACAGGACATCTAACACCATTCACTTGCCTGTTCCTAAGAGTTACAATATATTGTTCCCAGTTATTTAAAACAGTCATTCTTAAAGCAGACCTTAAAAACTCTGAGCTTCATATTAAAATAAACCTGTCACCAGGAGAAACATAGAAGGTTGACGGCAGAAGGAGACCATACGGTCCATCTAGTCTGCCCTTATGTGTATACTGTATGTTCTCTTTATCTTAGGATAGATGTGTGCTTATCCCAGGCATGTTTAAATTCAGTGACTGTTGATTTTTCAACTACCTCTGCTGGAAGTTTGTTCCAAGCATCTACTACTCTTTCTGTAAAATAATATTTTCTAACATTGCTCCTGATCTTCCCCCCGACTAGCTTCAGGTTGTGCCCCCTTGTTCTATCATTAAGTTTCTTCTTAAAAACACTTCCCTCCTGAACCTTATTCAATCCTTTCACATATATAAAGGTCTCAATCATGTCCCCCTCTCCCTTCTTTCCTCCAGACTGTACAAATTAAGTTCTTTAAGTCTCTCCTGATAAGTTTTAAGTTTAAGTCCTTCCACCATTTTCGTTGCCGGCCTTTGGACCCGTTCTATTTGAATAATGTCTTTTTGCAGGTAAGGTCTCCAGAACTGCACACAGTATTCTAGCTGTGGCCTCACCAGGGCTCTATACAGCAGCATCACAACCTCCCTCTTCCTGCTGGTGATGCCTCGAGCTATGCAGCCGAGCATCCTGCTTGCTTTTCCCACTGCCTGGCTACACTGTCCAATCATCTTGCAGCTATCAGTAATCAGTATCCCTAAATCTCTTTCCTCCGAGGTCCTGGATAACACAGTACTGCCCATACGGTACTCAGAGCAGGGATTCCTTCTACCCAAGTGCAGGATTTTACAGAAGAGTTGAGGATGACAGTTAAAGTGATCCTACACCCAGAAAGGAAGCTTATGTTGTCGCCTTCTATCCCCAGCCCAGTGCCCCAAAATGGCCTGTGTTTCTTTCTTTCGTAAAGCCTTTGCCCAATATTCATAAAAGCACTAACAGGAAGCAGTATGCTTTTTGAATGGTCAGCTATATTGCTCCCTGGTGCTTTCCAGCGATGATGCATTCAGTTAAATTATTATTATTATTGTTTATTTATATAGCGCCATCATCTTCCCTAGCCCTGTACAGAGCAGTAAATACAGACAGGGTAGAAACATACAGGACATAGACTATTACAAATGCAGCATTACACAGTTTACAATGAATATTCTGATTACAAGATACAATAGGAGAGAGAGAGCCCTGCCCCTGCAAGCTTACAATCTACAGCTCAGCATTGGGGGTCAACCTTATCAGTTATAATAAGTGCTATAAATCTAAAAGCACTACAAGCTCAACTGCCATTATGTGTCAGTTTACCTTGGAACTGAATGCATTAGCATATGGCTGCCATTTGACATCATACTGCTTCCTCTTAGCGTTTTTACGAATATTGGACAAAGGTTTTAGTAAAAAAACAAACACAATTGGTTATTAATTTGCACAGTCTGGAGGAAAGAAGGGAGAAAGGGGACATGATTGAGACCTTAAAATATGTGAAAGGATTGAATAAGGTTGAGGAGGGAAGTGTTTTTAAGAAGAAACTTCCAGCAGAGGTAGTTGAAAATTCGACAGTCAGTGAATTTAAACACACCTGGGATAAGCCTCCATCTATCCTAAGATAAAGAGAACATACAGTTACATAACGACAGACTAGATGGAGCGTATGGTCTCCTTCTGCCGTCACCTTTCTATGTTTCTATGTTTGTTGCGCTGGGCTGGGGATAGAAGGTTGACGACATAAACTTCCAATCTGGGTATAGGATCACTTTAAAGGCTTCAGTTTAGGCCCCTATGGGAATGTGTCTGCTGGTCAGACGTGGAAAATACATACATTCCAACTTTTCAGGATGGGAAAGAGGGGCAATTTTTAAATTAAGCCACGTCCCCTCATTGAGGGATGGATAGGATATGTGTAACATATACAACAATATAAACACTTTGAATAGGCAAAATAATTAATTATTGCTGCAGATCTGCATGTTACACCTCAAAAAGGGACAAATGAGATCAACGAGGAATGGGGACATGGACTCAAAAGAGGGACAGTCCCTTCAAATGAGGGACAGTTGGGAGTTATGGAAATGTATGCAAATGTATTAAGAGATGGGGCCTCAAAAAAAAAACAAAACTAAAAACAGAAAAACACACTCTGCCTGGTGACTTAGATAGGTGCTAACTTCCGTCCAGGTTCCAGTATCGGGGGTCACCTCATCACCGGGTCGGGGTATTCAGTGGGATAGAGAACATTGATTCTCTGTCTTGCTCTGGGATTCTGATAGCTCGCTTGCTGCTACAGGGAGGGGCCTTTTTATACTCACTTGTATAAAAGGCCTCTCCCTTCAGCGGGAGTGAGCGGCAGAAACAAATGCCCTTATTCATCAAGCGATAGCGCCAGGTAGTGTCTGACGAGCACCAGGTCCCGCCAGCTAACGGCGGCTACCGACTCAAGTACGCCCGGCGTCGGCCACAATGACGCATTTATCAAGCTAAATGAGGCTAGCGCCGGCGAGAGCGTCAGCTACCGCGGGATTCATCATGTAGCCGACTGCAACGAACAGCGCCGCTGCTAATCCCATCACAGCGCCAGGTCTGACCTGTCGCTCCCTGGCGTTGTCCAATGCATTTCAATGGAGCAATCTTTAATTAATCATAATTAATTGCTATTAATGTTTTTTTTTTTTTTTTAATGTCAAAAATTCTGTGACCACTTCTGCAATGTTAGGATTTTTTTTTAAGCTAAAAAAAAAAAAAAATGATTTTGTGCAGAATTGATATTACAGGTCTGATATTAATGTATTCATATTACAAAATGTTTATAAAAACTTGTATAATTTTACAATCAAAAAATATGGTTGTTTGGGGGTTAAAAACTATTTTAAATCCATCGCCGCCAGCGGTCTGGGGTTTAAACAAGGAATTCACAGCGCTAAAAAATTCGGAGCGTGATTTGTTAATGAATCTGCAGCAAGCCGTTCGCTCTGGCCATTCGTTGTCAGGCGCACCCATACAACGCTGAACCTGTGAAACAGCGACCCCTAAGCCCGTATTCAACATTACCGCACACCGACTGAGTCGCTGTCAACAAGCAAACCCCGGCCAAGCACAGCGAATACTAGCTGGCGCTGTGAAAATCACGCTACTGGCGCTCATCTGTCACTACCTGGCGCTATTAATGAATCGGCCTCAAAGAGTGGGACAGGGGACACAGATCCTCCGTCCTGCTCCTGGCTTTCAACGCTCACTTCCAGCTGTGATCAAACGGCATGGGGCAGCATCCTGTGATGGAAGGGGTAAGTACTAATTTAAAAAAATGAATGAATATAGAACAAACCAGGCATTTCGGGATCGATTCAGAGCCAGGGGAGAATTCTCACTCCTTTTTAGGAGACTGATTGACTTTCATTGTCTACGGGGTGTAAATTATTCCCCGGCTCTGAATCAGCCCCTAAGTAGACAATGACAACTCCTGGCACGGGCACGCGCCCTGCTAGAGGGATAGCGGAGATGTGGTCAGGGCTCGCGCATGCGCTGTTAGACCGGGAAAGAAGTGTATGGGGCGACCTGGGGGGTTTCCCGATTTTGGATGCCCTGGGGGGAGGGAATCGATTGGCCTGGGGATCTTATAGATCGGCGTGGGTTTTGGTCCACTTTAAAAATTGCCTGGCAACAAGAAGTGATAAAATCTATAGGTAAACCAAATAAACAACAGATCCCAAAGTTCTTTGCTTTCTTGTGTCCCCCCTCCCTGTGGAATCCCAGGACAGATGGGGGATGCCATATGGACCAACTTTCAGGTACTCAAATATGGAGAATCCCAAATGTACCAATCAGACAGTGGGTGACTCCAATCACTCTGCCCATAGGAGGGGTCAGAAACTGCCCCCTGGTTAGAGGGAATAAGGCGAGCTTCAGAATGGGGACAGACACTCTAATCTTACCATCAAGAGTGACACACGCTGCCTTTTAACATCAACAAGGAGAAGACCAGAAAGCGTGTGAGGACTGACACAAACCGCAGCCCAGACAGACTCTTTAAATATTTTCCCTTTTTTTTCTGTATTGGTATTTATCTTATTTCTGTTTTTATCACCTGTTTCTTGTTGTTTTTGTGGTTTTCTGTTGCTTAAATAAATTTTAAAAAAACAGCAGAGGGTCACTAATGCTCTGAATTAAGGATCTAAAAAGCTCACGCTACTTCTGAAGAACCTTACTTGCCTAGGACACTCGATCGTCCCCGCCTGGAAGTGGTTGTGGGTCGATCGATTCATTTGATCTGATTGTGTTGTGTGTGGCTTATATAGAGGTGAACACTGTTTGTGTTCTGGTGGCAGCAGCCACGCGTGTTGCCAATTGAACAATTGCAGTGACACACGTAGGGTACGATTGGTCGGTTTGATTGGATGAACGACCAATAGGTCTGATCAACCCGTGCAATCGTCACAAGGAAGATGCCTCCCAGGTGTTCCAAGATGGCCGCAACCAGGAGAAAATCAGCAAGGCGGCATTTGGCTTTGAGTGGGTGCAGGAGCTAATGTAAGTGCTGACAATGATTCTGTATCCTGCATGCAGATGGGGCAAATTAGTTTTGGGGAGTTCTTTTTTTAAACTGTGCCAAGCTGTTGGTCAGGTTTAAAGATTTTGGTGTGGCTTAATTGAAGCATCCTGAGAGTAGTGAGTGGCATTACATGAGCCAATTTAAAAGGACAGTCCAGGTTAACAATAAAAGCAATACTTTTATCCTAGCAGCAGTGGCATATATGTGGGATTCTTTGGATGCTGTCCACCATACTAGGGAGAATGGTGGACAAGGTTCAGCCAGGGTTGTTACATCACCCAGCAAATTTGAGAACAGCCAATCAGTGAACTCAAATTTGCTAGGTGGACGTAGCTACGCCACTGTCATTGCCCCATTGACTTTAAAGCAAACCAAAACCCACATTTTTAACTTGCTTCCCCTGAATTGCTTGCCCCATGAAGAGAACTTTGTGCCAATTTTTAATTCTCCTCCTTCACTCTAATCCCAGATAATGGCGCCTGATTTAGCTGTAAAGCTCCGCCTCCTCCATTCATTGCTATTTTTGTGTGTGGCAATGATTTCATTGCCACACCTATACAATGACTGATCACCTGCCATCTCACAGAGAGGGACAGCAAAAATCAAGTGTTCCAGGATGATTCCATAAATGAAATGATCTATTTCACCTTTCAGCTCTGCTGCCACAAATGGGTCATATTGTGGTGCTGCTCTAAAGAAGGGAATATCTGCAGGGGCTATGGCCAAATGTATTTTACAAGTTCGGTAGGTTTTGGTCACTTTAACTTTGCAGAGACATTATGATTATTAAGTTGTGTTCTAAATGCTGTGCCTTGAATGCTTTGCTGTGTGTGACTATTGCTACCAGTACTGGTCTGCTTGGTAGTGTGGGATCGCTTTACAATTGGTAATCTGTGTGGGATTATATGGTGTGTAATATACATATATAAAAAACACAGAGCATTAAAGATAAAAAGTAATGATGAGAAATATTTCCCAATTGATTAGCAACTTAAACTTTAACAATAAGTCCGCCAATGTCTATTATTCTCCAGCGACAGTCCGTAATTGTATTCTCCTATCCCAGGGTGCATGCACTTTTTATCATGCTTACACGGTGGGTTAATTCCAAGTTGTTATTCATATACCAGTGAAATCTATTTAAAATGTTCTCCTTGTGCCCACCACCTTCTGTAATTACTCTTACCAGAGAATGGTGTACAATTAGCCTCTATGAGGAATCCTTTTTGTTTTTCCGTTATGTTCCAGTTAAGAGCTGAAGGCTGGCTTCTCAAGTAGATTTAACCCTTTCGCTGCCAGCCTACCTGGAGTTTTTGTCACCCTTGGTGCCATACCATTTTGCACTATTTTGCGCTCCCCATGTTCAAATGTGATTTTTGAAGGGATTTCCAGGGATTTCCCAGGAAAATTATTGTTTTTTTTTCAGCAGAGTCTGAGCTTTAACATGAAATGTCTTGTTTGTCATTTTTAGGTGGATTTTCAATATTTTTTGTCGAAATATGTGCAGAAAAATAAAAAAAAATCTATTTTTTACAATTTGTAGTGTTTTTTTGTAATAAAAAATGTAAGTTTGTCAATAAAATCTTATTGCGTGTGAAATCCCAATTTCCCCCGATCACAGCGGTACCACATATGTATATGTAGACACCTTTTCCAGCCCAGGAGACTCCCCCAAACTGAAACAGCTTTAGGGGATTTTCAGAAAAAATACAACTGTGATATGCGCTATGCGCACCTTGCAATTTTTCCAGAAAAACAACCCTTTACATTTGAAATACCCCCCACAAACTATATATTCTCTGGAAGTACACACCTTTCTATTTGTACCAGGCTTGTTGATGTGGCCACAGTTTTCTGGAAGTAATCCCTCAATGTATTCTTTGATTGCAAAGAGTTTCCTTAAAAAAAGGATAAAAAAGCAGAATCAAAGCCACATTTTCCTAAAAAAAAATATATACAAACAAGAAAAACATCTCCCGAACAGAACGATACCCAACATGCATAGCTACTGTCAACGGAAGAGTTGCCAAACACCCCAAAGTAAAGCATGTGCGTAAAGGTAATTTTACTTGAAAATTTCAGCTCTGCAGACAAAGTGCGCACCTTGCGATTTTTCAACCAAAACAACCCTTTACATTTGGAATATCCCCCACAAACCATATATTCCCTGAAAGTACACATGTTAAGCTTTCTAAGCGTACCCAGCTTATTGTAGTGGGCTCATCTTTCTGGAGTTGATCCCTTTTGTTGCGCAGGGTTTCCCTAAAAAATGTATAAAAAAGCTGAATAAAAAACACCTTTTCCTAAAATATAAATATGCAAACAAGAAAAAAACAAGCTAAGTCTGAAAGCGCAAGGTCCCCCGAACAGAACAATACCCAACATGCAGAGGTACTATTAACCCTTTTAATTGCCAGCCTACTTGAGATTTTGTAACCCTCTGTTGACAGGTAATTTTTCCCCATTTTGCGCCATGTTTTGCGACATTTTTGCTGGAATTTTCAGGAAAATTATATATATATTTTTCGCAGCAGAGTTTAGGCTTTAACATGAAATGTCTTGTTTGTAAATTTTATTTATAATTCATTTTATTTATTATTAAGTAAAAAAAAAAAAATTAAAATTTTTTTTTTAGAAAATTGCCTCCTTTATTTTAAATAAAAAATGTATTTTATTAGGGAAAACCATATTGCATGTGAAAGCCCCATTTCTACCGATTAGAACGGTACCACATATTTATCGGTAGCCCCCTGTTCCTGCCCAGGAGACCCCCCTAACTGAAACAAGTACTTTATAACATTTACAAATAAAATACAACTACCATCCACACTACAAAGGGTTAAATCGAGAAAAAAAATGACATAAGGCCCCCCCTCCCATGGGGGGGGGGGTCAATTTTTTTATTTTTAAGGGTTAAAAACCCTTAAAAATCCCCCCAAAAAAATGACATGGGGCCCCTCTTACCCAAAGTAACCAGCCCAGGACCAGCTATGCAGGGTTTGGAGGAACAGGGCGCAGGGGCCAGCTTTTGTGGTCCCTGGCCCTGCAGGCTACATGCCCGCATAGCCAGTGGGCCCGGGCTCTTCTGCCCCCCCCTGGGCTTTGGGGAGGCAGGTAATGGGGGTTCCGGGGGTTAATGGCAAGTCACCCCCCCAGCCTTGTGAACTGGTATAGGGGTCATGGACCCCTTACCAGTTCACAGGGGGTTAAATGTAAAAAAAAACACAGACACACAAAGAGAAAAAATTATTTTATAATTTTTTTTTTTTTTTTTAATACTTACCTCCCATCCATCCTGGAGCACTTTGTCCCTCGGCGATCACTGGCTTCTGCTCACCTGCTGGAAGCCTTTTAAAGCTGCTGGATGACAGAACACAAAGGGGTTAATTAAAAAAAAATGACATAGGGTTCCCCCTCCGAGGGAGGGGGACCTCATTTTTTTTTGGAATTTTAAGGGTTAAAAACCCTTAAAAATCCAAAAAAAAATAACATAGGGTCCCCCCTACCCAGCATTACCGACCCGGGCCAGCTATGGGGGCTTGTAGAACAGGGCGCAGGGGCCAGCGTTGGTGGCCCCTGGCCCTGCAGGCTACTAGCCCACATAGCCTCTAAGTGGCCCGGGCCCTTCTGCCCCCCCCCCCCCGGCCGTTGGGGAGGCAGGTAATGGGGGGCTGGGGGTTAATGGCAAGTCACCCGTTAGCCGCAGGTGACTTGCCAGACCCAGAGCCTTGTGAGCTGGTATAAGGGGTCTCATGGACCCCTTACCAGCTCACAAAGGGTTAACTGTGAAAAAAAAGACACAACACAATTAATAAAAGTATTTTATAAAAAAAAAAAAAAAAAATGTTTTTTACTGTACTTACCTTTGATTGTAACCTCCTTTGTCCCTCGCTCTCTCAGCTGTCAGATGCCGGTAATCGGCATCCAGAGAAGGGGGAGGCAGGAGATCAGAGGATCTCCTGCCACCTCCTTCACCGGCACCGATCACCGGCATCTGACAGCTGAGAGAGCTGAAGCCGGAGATCGGGGCTGGGATGACGTCATTAGCCTTAAGCCTTAGGCTTAGCGGCAAGATGGCGGCCGCCATCGAGAAGGAGAGAGCCTTCCGGGCTCTCTCCTGAAGATCGGTAAGGCCTGGGGGGGGATTGGAGCCCCCCCAGGTCAAGAGGAGGGACAGCAGGAGCCAGCGCACACGCAGGTAAGTGAATGTCATTTTTTTTTTCTTTTTTACAGTTAGCAGCTGCTGCTGCAGAAGCGGGGGGGGGGGGGGCAGCCTATTCTGGGGGCTCTCCTGGAGCCATCCGAGCCCCCACGGGGGATTGGATGGCACCAAATTAAATAATTTTTTTACTAGCAGGGGGGAAAGTCAAGCACGTAGATTCTACGTGCTTGGCACTTAAGTGGAGTGGAAGCGACCACATAGAAACTACGTGCTTGGCACTGAAAGGTTAAAACTTGACATGACGTGATTGAGCCATACTGGAATGATGGCATCCAGGGCTTTGGGATAGACCAGTTCCCGGTCGTAAGCGTAAATGCTGCAGAACGACGTGGCTACAAACATGCTCACGGGGAAGACCAGCACGGCGAAGGTGTAGTCCTTGAAGCGGGTCAGGGAGGAGCACAGAGGGTTCTTGAGAGACAGGCAGACCTGGATCAGGTCACACAGGAGGCAGACGCCAAAGAACACCGCCTGGAGAACCTCTCATAGAAGCGGACTTCAACGCTGCACGTTTCTGTGCAAAGATAGGCGTGGCTACGTAGGTAGGTCAAACGGGGACAACGGACAAAGGTTGTTTACGCTTACGACCAGGAACTGGTCTATCCCAAAGCCCTGGATGCCATCATTCCAGTATGGCTCAATCACGTCATGTCAAGTTTTAAATCTACTTGAGAAGCCAGCCTTCAGCTCTTAAAGCGGACCTTCACTCTAAATAAGAGTCTATCTTATATGTTTCCCACACCCTGTACATACAGATTGGCCACATTAAAAATCATCCTACCTGCATCTACTGCATTTTATAAGCCTTTAAACATCCAAGATGGCGGCTTATGGAAGCTGCCATTTTTGCAGGCAGCCTGCAAACAGGAAGTGCCTGCAAACAGGAAGTGACTGTGCTGCTCTGCATTCTGGGACTGCTGACCTTTCCCTGACCCCAGCTCTGCTCTGTCTGAGCAAAGCACAGCTATAACCCGCCCCCCCTGTACCTTATCCCACTCTCCTCTACTCAGTAAGTGTGATGCTTCTGAGTCAAGATGGTGGCGCCCGTATCCTAAATTCCCGAACAGAGTTGCAGCCCAGTGGGGGAAAGTATAATAAATTAGTGACTAAACATGTAAAATATATTAATTTTAGATGCTGAGGAATTGTTTTTTAAGAGTTTGGGCTTTTCATTAAATCATGGTGAAGGTCCGGTTTAACTGGAACATAACGGAAAAACAAAAAGGATTCCTCATAGAGGCTAATTGTACACCATTCTCTGGTAATTACAGAAGGTGGTGGGCACAAGGAGAACATTTTAAATAGATTTCACTGGTATATGGTGAACAACTTGGAATTAACCCCCCGTGTAAGCATGATAAAAAGTGCATGCACCCTGGGATAGAAGAATTACGGACTGTCACTGGAGAATAATAGACATTGGCGGACTTATTGTTAAAGTTTAAGTTGCTAATCAATTGGGAAATTTTTCTCATCATTACTTTTTATCTTTAATGCTCTGTGTTTTTTATATAAGACTATTTGTGGGATCCACGGGGATAACTGGATAACTGCACATTGAGCACTACATAAGATTATTACAAAAATATTTTAACTATTTTAATATTTTTATTATCAAAACATCTAGCGAGGTTTTCTTAAGATTTATATGGTGTGTAGCCTTTCTATGTAATGTGCTATTCTGACTGTGGTTTATAAGTACCAGAAGGGATATACCGGTAGATAGAAGGAGGTTTGACATCCTAATCCAGACAGAGTTACACCAGTCCGCCTTCCCTCACATGCAGATCTTTGGTAAGGATGCCACCACCGGCCAATGCCAGGCTTATGGTCACCATACAAGCAGAATGTCTATCAGCATTGGTCAGTGGTGTCATCCTTAACAAAGATCTGCGGTGGGGGAAATGCAACTGATGTAACTGGTGTCTGGATCAGGACGTCAAATTTCCTCTAATCTTGACAACATCCCAAATTGGGATGTCCCAGGGAAATCCACTTAAGGAGAAATTGTTCAGTTTAGACAACTAGTAACAGTGTCAGTTGCCTGAGGAAGTGGGAAGCGTGCCCACAGAACGCGTGGATCTTCAGCTGGTATGCAGTTCGGTTTATTTTGGTTTCATTCTGTGACCTATACTGTGGTACACATCATATGACATTAGCACACTTTGGTTATGATGATGATGGGGGATTGATTTTGATACTGTTATTTGTGATTGTTTCATATAAGCAATGAAATGTGTTTTTTTTTATTATATTATCTTGATGGGATTGATTGAAGGGATTGGTTTATTTTTTGATTGTTTGCACTTGCACTTTACAGCACATATATATTTTTATGATCCGGATCATAGGCAGGTTTTGCACAGTATATGCACATGCAGGGGCGTAGCTAAAGTCTTGTGGGCCCCGATGCGAGGAGTCAAACTGCCCCCCCCCCCCGTCACACACACACAGACAGGGGACTAGGTAGCAGAGCTGACACTCTATACAGCACAGGGATCACACACACAGACAGGGGATTAGGCAGCAGAGCTGACACTCTATACAGCACAGGGATCACACACACAGACAGGGGACTAGGCAGCAGAGCTGACACTCTATACAGCACAGGGATCACACACACACACACACACACACACACAGGGGACTAGGTAGCAGAGCTGACACTCTATACAGCACAGGGATCACACACACAGACAGGGGACTAGGTAGCAGAGCTGACACTCTATACAGCACAGGGATCACACACACAGACAGGGGACTAGGTAGCAGAGCTGACACTCTATACAGCACAGGGATCACACACACAGACAGGGGACTAGGCAGCAGAGCAGACACTCTGTACAGCACAGGGATCACACACACACACAGGGGACTAGGTAGCAGAGCTGACACTCTATACAGCACAGGGATCACACACACACACACACACACACACACACACGGGACTAGGTAGCAGAGCTGACACTCTATACAGCACAGGGATCACACACACACACACACACACACACACACACAGGGGACTAGGTAGCAGAGCTGACACTCTATACAGCACAGGGATCACACACACAGACAGGGGACTAGGTAGCAGAGCTGACACTCTATACAGCACAGGGATCACACACACAGACAGGGGACTAGGCAGCAGAGCTGACACTCTATACAGCACAGGGATCACACACACACACAGGGGACTAGGCAGCTGAGCTGACACTCTATACAGCACAGGGATCACACACACACACAGGGGACTAGGCAGCAGAGCTGACACTCTATACAGCACAGGGATCACACACACATATTGGAGACAGGGGACTAGGCAGCAGAGCTGATACTCTATACAGCACAGGGATCACATACACACACAGGGGACTAGGCAGCAGAGCTGACACTCTATACAGCACAGGGATAACTCAGTCACACGCGCACAGACATACACACTAACCTGTGTGACGATGTCCCTCCTCTGCGATCTCCAGTGAGGCTCTGTAGCCCCGCCCACCTTTAGCTTAGCAACAATCTCCTACCTTGAGTCCCGCTCCCACCCACTGAACCACCAATGAAATTAAATTATTGCCTACTAGACTCCCGGCCTCTCGGGCGCCCGCTGCCGCCGGCCCAGACAGTTCATCTGAGCGCTTACACACGGGGGCGGAGGCAGCGGGCGCCTGAGAGGCCGTGGCAAACCTCCGGGAGACGGCGCGGGACAAAATGTCGACGGCACGGGACCAACTGGTAGAAATTGGGCTACGCAGTCACTGTGGACCTGTGATTAGAAAGCAAACACATTTCCCGCCAGTTCTCGGCTGTGATGTCACCCCAGAGTGTACTACACGGGCAGGGGCGTAGCTAAAGTCTTGTGGGCCCCGATGCGGGCCCCCCCTGGCTTAGGGGCCCAGTCGCAATGGCGACCCTTGCGACCCCTATAGCTACGCCCCTGTGCACATGGTTTCATATTTATATCAGAATTTTTTATTATGATGTGTACACAGGTATATATAGGAATCTGATGGCAAAATATATGTATATTTTTTGATGGTGCTCTCCCCATCGCCTACACACCTATCTATGTTGGTCTGTTTTGTTTGTCATTGTTTGATTTATGTTTTTTAATTGGTTTTAGCATTTTTAGGTTTATATGCAGTGACTGACTTGTGTCAAGATCAAATAAAATACATTTTTTTACTAGTATTGATTCTAGTGTGCCTCCCTATTTTGTTACAGTGTCAGTTGGCGAACCACCAGAACTTCTGAAGAATACGCGTGCGGCTGACACAGGTCACAGTGACATCAGGCTGCATTACATATATCTGCTGCCTGGGGTGTTAATAAACACATAGTGATCTTTTCTCTGTGTTCACTCTGCCTCCAAATATTAAATCACATCTTGAATTTAACTTGACAACCGAGACAATAAAAATGTACAGGTCCACTATAATTTAAAGCCCCTTTCCAGGCTTTAAGAAAAAAATGTTCTTTATCTGAAATCTTGTATCTGGTCTTATCATTCTGTGTCTGGCTCCAAAGTCATGTGTCCTGATGTGGGGTAAACATAAGCAAACAGTAACCAGCTCACCCTAAGACCTAGATAGCCTGGACCTCCTGATCTCCTGTATGATTAAGGGCTGGTGACAGCCTGAAACGCGTTACCTGGTCCCGATGGTGGAGGGGAGCACTTTCTGACTTACAAGACGTTTGATGGCTGTGTGATTTGTGCAATTTGAATTACCCTCATTTTAAGCTATGAAGTAAAAGCTAAGTTTTAACCTTTTCCAAACTGGACATTACAACTGGATCCTAATGTGGGGCCCCAGTCTGAGCTCCTGTGTCTGATACCTTAGTTCTATGTCAAGGGTCCGCATGCATGTGCGTGCAGCTAATCAGCATGCTCGGCTGCACTGGGCAATTTCAGCTAAGAATCGGCTGAGGGCCAAATCTAGCTGAAACATACCAGTGGCCACATCTCTACTTGCCACTAACTCTGCGGCAGATATACCCCTCGATTCAAAGAGTAAAAGTTAATTGATTTCGGATCGAGAATCGTAAGTTTGGGTGGGTGTTCCTGTTTTTTTGGCCATTTACGACTCGCAGGAGCCTACGTTCGAATGCGTATATGCTCTTACGATCATCGCAAGTTCGTTCCTAAATTTTAGGATCAAAACGTAAAACTTAGGATCAAAACGTAAAACTTAGGATAATTGGATGTGTTTCGGTGTGATTCAGAGAACAGTTTTCAAACCTCTAAATACGTTTTAAAAGAAAGCCACTGCCGACACCTTTTAGCAGTCGGATTGCTGTTCTTGAACAGGTTTTTTGGCTATGTGGAGGAGTCTGCGCGTCTTGAGCTGCAATGAACTGCATGTATCAGCATGGCCGAGGCCATAAATTGTATGGCAATGCATACCTGATTCATGTATGCCTTATAAAAGCATTTTAATGTGGACCTTAATTAGTCCTTTGCATGTAAACCTTTATTTGGCAATATATTTGCGTTAATTAAAGAAACTTATGTCCTTTGTTATTTATTTTTAAATTGATGTACTAGAATAATATTTTTAGATTGCATTTATTGGTGTAGTTGTTTACCTTTGCTTTGTTTAATTATTTAAGCACATCTTTGGTCAGATGCATCACACTTACTGAGGAGAGGAGAGCGGGATAAAGTGCAGGATGTGGGTTACTGCTGTATTTTGCACAGACACAGCAGAGCTGGGGGCACGGAAAGGTCAGAAATCAAAGAATGCAGAGCAACACAGTCACAAGGCCCTTTCTGTTTGCAGGCTGCCCGAGAATACCTGAGCCGCCATCTTGCCTGTTTCTAGGCTCATAACATGCAGAAGTTGCTGGGTGTTTTTTAATATTTGAGAGCAATCTGTATGGAGAGGGTGTGGGTAACCACACCAAAAATTTAAAGTTGTACCATTTGAAGCCAAAATATTAAAATTAAATCCACAAGTAAAAAATGCAAGTTAAGTAAAAATTAAACAAAGTAAGATTTACTTATGCAAATGCATTCATTAATGGTTGGTTACTACAAAATGAATGAAATAAAGAAAAATAAAAGACCAAATATTTAGAATGCACTTTAATGAGGTAAGTTTGTAGTGCGCAGCCGCAAGATCAGAAGGATTTACGTCCAGACAAAAAAGGAAAAAGGGCAAAACCAATGTTGCAACCTGAGAAATGAAACTGAAAATTCAGGATGGAAACTGACATAGGTCTGATTCCCGAACTGCCATACGAACGGACGTATATTTTAGGATAGAAACGTATTTGCTTATAGAATCACTCGCAAGTTCATACGAACGCACGAGCGGACGTGAAAAATAGGATGATCGGCACCAAAATCCAAGCTGTTACATGTTTCTTTGAATCGACCCAATAGAGTGCGAAGGCAACGATCACGGATGAATGGGTGGCGGACGATCTCACACCTGTTTGCAGGCAGCTCCTGGCTGTTGCGCGCAGGTTGGTGGGCGTCATTGGGCGGCGTCCATTGTTTTTATTGGACGCCGACCATATGGGGCACGCCCACCAACCGGCGCGCAACAACCAGGAAGTGCCCGCGGCCATGAGCCTGCGACCATGAGGCTGAGGCAGCCTCAGAATCAAATGCTTTAGAGGCGGAGTCCCGGTGCCACACTAGAAGCAGGAGCTGTATGGGGGAGGCAGCTGGTACCACACGGCAGCAAGAGGGGACTGCAGGCCGCGAGCCGGACACACCGCACCTCCGAGGTACCGTATACCATGTGCGCGTGCGCAGAGAGAGCATCTCGTTGCCTCCCAGGGAAGGGAAGATCATCAGCCTCTCGTATGACCACGGACAGTCCCGGGCAGACCCGCGCTGTATGAACCCTGGTGAGACGCCCTGTTAGGTAAGAGCCAGCTGTGTGCGTTCTCCTCCCAGCAGAGACAGCAGCGCCCTCTCTGCCTGTAAATGTGGGATGCGCCTCTTTGCCTGTAAACGCGGGATGCCCCTCTCTGTCTTTAATGGGGGATGCCCCTCATTGCCTGTAATGCGGGATTCCCCTCTCTGCCTGTAATGCGGGATACCCCTCACTGCCTGTAATGCGGGATGCCCCTCACTGCCTGTAATGTGGGATGCCCCTCACTGCCTGTAATGAAGGATGCCCCTCACTGTCTGGGAGATGCTGCACACTACCTGTATTGTAGGGATGCCCCTCACTGCCTGTAATGGGAGATGTTGCACTAGTACTACCTCCAATGTGGGATGCTGCTCACAGTCTGTAATGGGGTGATTCGGAGGGGGGATTTTAGCACACCATTTTGTTGATAATATTTTCTTCTTCTTCTTTCTTATTTTTGTCCTCTAAACCCTGGTAAACCATGGAACAAAATAAGGTGTGTGTGTATATATATATATATATATATATGACATTAATATACTATACTGGGCCAGGAAAAGTGCAGCAGGGCCGGTGTGCCCCAAAAAGTCCTGGGCCGTTTTGTAGTCCCAGTCCGCCCCAGTCCTCTGCCATCAGTTATCACACCCCTTCCACTGTAAGCCTAAATTGGGAGCGATCTCCACATGGCTGCCTATGACATCAGTGGCCGCACACCCAATGTCGTGACATCATCACGCTCGGTCCTGCCACTGACATCCACTGTGAAAGAGAGGGGCACGTGGCGACCGCACCAGGCGAGGAACAGGTAAGCATCGCTGCTGGAAGCAAAAGCAGAAAGTATGTTGCTTTCCAGGAGATCTATATATGAACATATATATATGTTCATGTAGCAACAACCTAAGGCAGAACTCCGCTGCTTCACCACCAAATGGACCCAGAGTGTTTTAAAAAAACACAATATATAAATGACATGGCCACCTAGAGGCTGATTCATCATTAGCGGCACGTAGCGACAGATGAGCCGTGGGTCGCTACTTTATAGCGACTCAGTCGCTGTTCAGTTATGTTGAATACATTGTGAGGAGTCGCTATTTGACCAGTACAGCGCTGTATGGGAGCGCATGGTAGCGACTGCCCATAGCGACCGACTCACACCATATTCAGCAAAAAAACAGCCTCACAAATCTCTGGCGCTGAAAAATACTTGTTTGAAGCCCAGAGCGCAGGAGGCGGTGTGTTTAAAGTCTGTTTTCCAGCATCTATCCACTAGTAACAAAGCGAAAACATATGGAATTACATTGTAGCAACATTGTAACATGAACACTTTAATGGCAGACCTGTAATGTCATTTCTGAAGAAATATATAAAAAATGAAAAAATTATGAAAAAAATGCTATTTCAATGCCAGAAGAGGTCACAGAATTATTTGTGATTTTTTTGAAAAAAAAAAAAAAAAAAAACCCGTTTAAAGAGAAGAAAAGGATCGTCCATTAAAATGTATGGGAGAGCGCCAGGTAGCGAGAGGTCATACCTGGCGCTGTGCAAGGCTGAACGCTGGCGCTGTTCGCTGAGGCTGTGAAAATGATGAATCAGACGCTACATGGCGCTATCCCAGTCGCTAAACAGATTCTGCTTGATAAATGTGTAATTGCGTGCCGTGTCCGGCGTTCACCAGTCGCTACCTGTCGCTACCTCTCATTAACCAGGCGCTACCTGACGCTATCCCTTCTTAAATAAGGGCCTTAGTATATTATACACTTGGTGGTTGTCTGTCTCTTGGATAATGGCAGAACATTCCACTTATTAATAGTCCCCAGTAAGTGGTGGTCATGTCGATCCGCATTCTGAGGAATAGTTTTTTAAGGGTTTTGGCTTCTCATTAAATCATGCTGAAGGTCTGGTTTAAAGCAAGCCAACCATGTCCTACGTAAGGTAACCCCCCCTCCAAAAAAAAAAACACATGTATCAACTCCCCTCAGTCTCCTGGTGATGAAGAATAAAAATACTCACATATGATTTTGGCTTCAAAGAAAAAATTGGGGGAAATTAAGGGAGAATTATCTTGGCTCTTATCTTCTTTCAAGCACAATTTTCAATAGACTCCCAGCATCAAATTGTGAGGAGGGCGGCTTAAAGAGCTACAGCAGTTTAGAACAATAATATCCTGTCAGAAAGCAACAGCATACAATGGCGAACCTGGGGATAATGGAAATTACAATCACTATAACAGGAATAACCAAGCAGCATTGAGGGCAGAAAACATCCAAACGCTAATGTACCTGGGGTGGGGGAGCAAAATAGGTTGACAGGCTGATTCATTACTAGCAACAGGTAGCGACTGATGAGCGTCTGTAGCAGGCATTTCAGAGCGCCCGCTAGTAGTCGCTGTGCTCGGCCGTGGTTCGTTAGTTCAGAGCGTCTCAGTCGCTGTGCAGCATTGATGAATACGTTGTGGGGAGTCACGATATGATCAGTACAGCGCTGTATGGGAGCGAATAGTAGCGACTGGTCAGTGTCAGACTCACACCATATTCATCAAAAAAACAGCTTCACACACCGCCGCCGCTCAAAAATGCTTCGCTGCAGCCCAGAGCGCCGGAGGCTGTGTGATTAAAGGCTGTAACAAAGCGAAAACATATGGAATGACATTATTATAACATTGTGACATGAACACATTAATGCCAGACCTGTAATGTCAATTCTGCATAAATATATAAAAAATGAAAAAAGTTTTCAAAAATGGCTTTTCCTTTTTCTAGACCAGAAGAGGTCACAATATATATATATTTGAGAAGAAAAAAAATAAAATAATAAAAAAACCCTGTTTAAAGAGAAGTAAAAGAACGTCCATTGAAAAGTATGGGAGAGCGCCAGGCAGTGAGAGGTAAGATGTGACGCTGTGAAAGTTTGAACGTCGGCGCTGTACGCTGAGGCTGGGATAATGATGAATCGGACGCTACATGGCGTTATCCCAGTCGCTCAAAAGAATCGGCTTCATTAATGTGGAATTGCGTGCTGTGGCCGGCGTTCTCATGCCGCTACCTGTCGCTTAACAGCCACTACCTGTCGCTATCCCTTCATGAATAAGGCCCTGAGTAGTTTTGGGGGGCGTTTGGTCTTTAAAGTGGACCAGAACTCAAGATTTTGGCTATCCTGGGTTTTGGTTCTTTCCCCCGATCGGAGGTGCCCCGCTGTGTGAAACCCCCCAGGACGCCGAGACCAACTCACCTCTTCCCGGTCCTACGGTGTGTCTAAAAACAGCGACTGCTGACGGCCGCATCCTCCGCTTCCCTCTTAACAGGTAGCATGCCCGCGCCATTCACAAATGCCTGGCACAGACACACGCTCGGCTAGAGGGATATCGGGATGCGGCCACGCCGTTGGACCGGGAGGCAAGGTAAGTGAACTAGGGGGTTTCACATAGTGGCATCCCGATTTTGGATTCTCCTGGGGGGGAGGAATCGATCAATAAGATTCCCGGGCCAATCGGCGTGGGTTTTGGTCCACTATAAATATACCTAGCCTAAAATGTATTGCCATATTTCTTGACTTTCTATGTGAAATACATGTATGGCTGGAGATCGCCACCCTGTGGATGATATCATATCGTGCGATGTAAGATGCAACATTTCAGTAATTCATATTAGGAAAGGCCGTGTATTTATTGTTGTATTACTGTAACCAGTGGCATATTTTGAATTCACTTTTGATACTTTGAGGCCGATTTATTAATAGCGCCAGGTAGCGACAGATGAGCGACAGTAGCGTTAATTTCACAGCGCCCGCTAGTATTCGCTGTGCTTGGCCGTTGTTCGGCTGTTGACAGCGACTCAGTCGGTGTGCGGTAATGTTGAATACGGGGTTAGGAGTCGCTGTTTGACAGGTTCCGCGCTGTATGGGAGCGCATGACAGCGAATGGCCATAGCGAACGGCTCCCAGCATATTCATTAACAAATCACGCTCCAAAAAATCTTGCGCTGTGAAATGCATGTTTAAACCCCAGAGCGCTGGCGGCGATGGGTTAAAAGTAGTTTTTTAACCCCCAAACAACCATATTTTTAGAAAAAAAAAAAACATGTTTTTCAAAACATTTTGTAATATGAATACATTAATATCAGACCTGTAATATCAATTCTGCACCTTAAAAAAAATATCTAACATTGCAGAAGTGGTCACAGAATTTTTGACATTTAAAAAAAAAAAAAAAAAAAAAAAATAATAGCTATTAATTATGAATATTTAAAGATTGTTCCATTGAAATGCATTGGAGAGCTCCAGGTAGCAAGAGGTCATACCTGTCGCTGTTCAAGGTCGCCCGCTGGCGCTGTGGGGTGAGGCTGGAATAATGATGAATGATTCGCTATCTGGCGCTCTGTCAGTCGCTAAGCAGGATCGGCTTGATAAATGTGTGATTGCGGAGGGGAGCCGGCGTTCTCGTGGCGGTGAGCGTCATTACCGTTCGCTCACCATTCGCTACCTGGCGCTATCCCTTGTTAAATAAGGGCCTTTGAATAGCAATTGTCGTGTTCGGTCGTCTATCTTCTATAAGTCATCACAAGACAGTACAATAAATAATTTGTGTTATGAGATGATTACTAATAGGTAAGCAATTGAAATTTCCTTTGGTGACGTATGAAACGTTCCCTGATAATATCTAAACCCATCTATGATACTCCTGATGTAGCACTGCTATCAATGTCTGTTCATAAATAGCATCATCAGATCCATGGCTCAATCCATTAATCGGCTTTTTTTGCCTTGCTGAACCGCCCTGGGGTCCTCCAGCAGCTTCCCTCTAATGATGGACTCCGCGACTACAAAGTGGGACTTGTATAATTAATTTCATTTTTTGAAATATTCCTATTAGAGAATTAATGCTCTCCAGAAATATAAGCTGGAGGCTACATCTGCAGAAACGACATTAATGTATGATTAAACTACCCACGAAGCGCTGAATTAAAGAGAGACGATAAATCCAGATTTTGTTTTGCAGGATAGATGTTTAAAAATAAACTGCAGCCTTAGACAGAGACATACAGCGTTTGAATATAAATAAAAGGGAAAAGTTTCTTAAAGTGGACCAACACCTAGGATTTTGACTATCCTGGGTATTGGTCCACTTCCCCTGTGTGAAACCCCCCAGAAAGCCCCCAAAACTCACCTCTCCCCGCTCCCACGTGGCCGCGCCGTCCAATCGGCGCCGACGGACAAGCTGATTGACAGTGACGTACAAGCAGCTTGCCCGTCGGCGCCTCCCGCACGTCACTCTTGACGTGTGCGCGCCCGCGCCGGCCATTCAGAGACGGTCGGCGCGGGCACGTCTAGAGGAGCGCGAGTGAGGCGGCGGCGGCGGAAGCAGCGGCTGGAGAGGTAAGGCTTTTCGGGGGTTTTGAGGGGTTTACACTCAGATGTCCCGCGGTGTGTGAGGTGATCGGCCCGGGAATCTTATAGATTCCCGGGCCGATCACCTCAGGGTGTTGGTCCACTTTAAAGGTCTTCAAATGTGATTTTTGTCAGGTATACCATGTGACCTCTAATCTAAACTGCCATGAAAAGGACATTGGAAAAGTACCTACAGTATGAATAGGGCTACAACTTTCGGTTGGATGCATTTGAATTTGTTCCTTGGGTTGTGGTGTATCTGAATCTGTTTGGTGGCTGGGTTGTGGTGCATTTGCATTGGACTAGTTGTTGGGGTGTGGTGCTTTTCAAACTGTCTGGTGGTTGGGTTGTTGTGCATTGAAACAACCTTAAAAATTGTGTAATTGGATAGAGCATCTGTGCTATCGTTGTGGTGTGGTTCATCTGTACCTATCTGGTGGTTGGGATGTGGTGCATCTGTACATGTCTGGTGGTTGGGTTGTTGTACAACTAAATCAGGCTGGTGGTTGGGTTGTCGTGCATCTAAATTTGGTTGTTGGGTTGCGGTGCACCTAAATTTGGTTGTTGGGCTGTGGTGCATCTAAATTTGGTTGTCGGGTTGTGGTGCATCTAAATTTGGTTGTTGGGTTGTGGTGCACCTAAATTTGGTTGTTGGGCTGTGGTGCATCTAAATTTGGTTGTCGGGTTTTGGTGCATCTACATTTGGTTGTCGGGTTGTGGTGCATCTAAATTTGGTTGTTGGGTTGTGGTGCATCTAAATTTGGTTGTTGGGTTGTGGTGCATCTAAATTTGGTTGTTGGGTTGTGGTGCACCTAAATTTGGTTGTTGGGTTGTGGTGCATCTAAATTTGGTTGTTGGGTTGTGGTGCATCTAAATTTGGTTGTTGGGTTGTGGTGCACCTAAATTTGGTTGTTGGGCTGTGGTGCATCTAAATTTGGTTGTCGGGTTTTGGTGCATCTAAATTTCGTTGTTGGGTTGTGGTGCACCTAAATTTGGTTGTTGGGTTGTTGTGCATCTGTTCAATGGTTGGGTTGAGGTGCATCCAAATCTGTCTGGTGGTTGGGTTGTGGTGTACCTGTATAATGGTTAGGTTGTGGTGCAACTAAATTTGATTGTTAGGTTGTGGTGCATCTAAATTTGGTTGTTGGGAGGTGGTGCATCTGCAACTGTTTAGTGGTTGGGTTGTAGCGCATCAGAATCTCCCTGTGGTGGTTGGGTTGTGGTAAATTTGATCACCTTGTGCCAGGAACAGTGACTAGCCGCACCCGCTCCATTCACTACAATGGCCAGCCCTCGGCAAGCCCCTTCAGTTGAAATGAATGGAGCAGGTGTGGCAAGTCGTTGTGAGTGATGCGAGGAGGTAGCCAGGTGACCAAAGACTGTGGTCGTGAGCGGGGGTGGTGCAGTATGGATCTCTGGTGGAGTTAAGTTTGAGACTCTCTGTATATTGCCTGTACATTTAACCAGCCTAACCATGGTGGCATATATGCAACTGCCTTCTGTGCCAGTAGAGGTAATGAGGCTGTGGGCCTTACAGATGAAAATATTTTCCATTGGGTTATTCTACCTGTGAATTGCACTGGGGCTGGGCTGTGGCATAAAACATTGGGTGGGGGGTTGGTGTAAGTACAGACAGATCAGATGCATAAAAAGAAGGTAGAAGAGTTGGGCTGCAGATGAGAAAATCTCCAAATGGTGGAAAGGTTTTTAATGTAAGGTGTCCCCAGATGGTAAAACAAGGTGGAAAAGCCAAAAGCTCTTAAAGTTATTCCAAAGTTAAAATAAACTCTCCTCGAAAAAAAATCTTCCAAAATGGTGGAGATGCTGGTCCAGAGTAAACGGCGGAGATGCTTTCCAGAATAAATGGTGGAGATGCTTTGCTGAGTAAATGGTGGAGATGCTTTGCAGAGTAAATGGTGGAGATGCTTTGCAGAGTAAATGGTGGAGATGCTTTGCAGAGTAAATGGTGGAGATGCTTTGCAGAGTAAATGGTGAAGATGCTTTGCAGAGTAAATGGTGAAGATGCTTTGCAGAGTAAATGGTGGAGATGCTTTGCAGAGTAAATGGTGGAGATGCTTTGCAGAGTAAATGGTGAAGATGCTTTGCAGAGTAAATGGTGGAGGTGCTTTGCAGAGTAAATGGTGAAGATGCTTTGCAGAGTAAATGGTGGAGGTGCTTTGCTGAGTAAATGGTGGAGATGCTTTTCAGAATAAATGGTGAAGATGCTTTGCTGAGTAAATGGTGAAGATGCTTTGCAGAGTAAATGGTGGAGATGCTTTGCAGAGTAAATGGTGAAGATGCTTTGCAGAGTAAATGGTGGAGGTGCTTTGCAGAGTAAATGGTGAAGATGCTTTGCAGAGTAAATGGTGGAGGTGCTTTCCAGAATAAATGGTGAAGATGCTTTGCAGAGTAAATGGTGGAGGTGCTTTCCAGAATAAATGGTGAAGATGCTTTGCAGAGTAAATGGTGAAGATGCTTTGCAGAGTAAATGGTGGAGGTGCTTTCCAGAATAAATGGTGAAGATGCTTTGCAGAGTAAATGGTGGAGGTGCTTTCCAGAATAAATGGTGAAGATGCTTTGCAGAGTAAATGGTGAAGATGCTTTGCAGAGTAAATGGTGGAGGTGCTTTGCAGAGTAAATGGTGAAGATGCTTTGCAGAGTAAATGGTGGAGGTGCTTTGCAGAGTAAATGGTGGAGATGCTTTGCAGAGTAAATGGTGGACATGTTTTGCAGAGTAAATGGTGGACATGCTTTGCAGAGTAAATGGTGGACATGTTTTGCAGAGTAAATGGTGGACATGCTTTGCAGAGTAAATGGTGGAGATGCTTTGCAGAGTAAATGGTGGACATGCTTTGCAGAGTAAATGGTGGAGATGCTTTGCAGAGTAAATGGTGGAGGTGCTTTGCAGAGTAAATGGTGAAGATGCTTTGCAGAGTAAATGGTGGAGGTGCTTTGCAGAGTAAATGGTGAAGATGCTTTGCAGAGTAAATGGTGGAGGTGCTTTCCAGAATAAATGGTGAAGATGCTTTGCAGAGTAAATGGTGGAGGTGCTTTCCAGAATAAATGGTGAAGATGCTTTGCAGAGTAAATGGTGAAGATGCTTTGCAGAGTAAATGGTGGAGGTGCTTTCCAGAATAAATGGTGAAGATGCTTTGCAGAGTAAATGGTGAAGATGCTTTGCAAAGTAAATGGTGGAGGTGCTTTGCAGAGTAAATGGTGAAGATGCTTTTCAGAGTAAATGGTGGAGGTGCTTTGCAGAGTAAATGGTGGACATGCTTTGCAGAGTAAATGGTGGACATGCTTTGCAGAGTAAATGGTGGACATGCTTTGCAGAGTAAATGGTGGACATGTTTTGCAGAGTAAATGGTGGACATGCTTTGCAGAGTAAATGGTGGACATGCTTTGCAGAGTAAATGGTGGAGATGCTTTGCAGAGTAAATTGTTGAGATGCTTTCCAAAGTAAATGGTGGAGATGTTTTGCTGAGTAAATGTTGGAGATGCTTTGCATGGTAAATGGTGGAGATGCTTTGCAGAATAAATGGTGGAGATATTTTCTAGTGTAAATGGTAGATATGCTTTCCAAAGTAAATGGTGGACATTCTTTGCAGAGTAAATGGTGGACATGCTTTGCAGAGTAAATGGTGGAGATGCTTTGCAGAGTAAATGGTGGAGATGCTTTGCAGAGTAAATGGTGGAGATGCTTTGCAGAGTAAATGGTGGAGGTGCTTTGCAGAGTAAATGGTGGAGATGCTTTGCAGAGTAAATGGTGGAGATGCTTTGCTGAGTAAATGGTGGAGATGCTTTGCAGAATAAATGGTGGAGATGTTTTGCAGAGTAAATGGTGGAGATGCTTTCGGGTTGGCAGTTAGTTTAGGTGTTAGGGTCAGGTTTGCAGTTAGTTTAGTTGTTAGGGTCAGGTTTGCAGTTAGTTTATTTGTTAGGGTCAGGTTTGCAGTTAGTTTAGGTGTTCGGTTCAGGTTTGGCAGTTTATGTGTTAGGGTCAGGTTTGCAGTTAGTTTAGGTGTTAGGATGAGATTTTGCAGTTAGTTTAGTTGTTAGGGTCAGGGTTGCAGTTAGTTTGGGTGTTAGGTTCAGGTCTGCAGTTGGTTAAGATGTTAGGGTCAGGTGTATGAGTTTGCAGTTAGTTTAGGTGTTAGGGTCAGGTTTGCAGTTAGTTTAGGTGTTAGGATGAGATTTTGCAGTTAGTTTAGTTGTTAGGGTCAGGGTTGCAGTTAGTTTGGGTGTTAGGTTCAGGTCTGCAGTTGGTTAAGATGTTAGGGTCAGGTGTATGAGTTTGCAGTTAGTTTAGGTGTTAGGGTCAGGTTTGCAGTTAGTTTAGGTGTTAGGGTCAGGTTTGGCAGTTAGTTTAGGTGTCAGGTCTGCAGTTAGTTTAGGTATTAGGGTCAGGCGTGTGGGTTTGTTTAGTTGTTAGGGTCAGGTTTGGTAGTTAGTTTAGGTGTCAGGTCTGCAGTTAGTTTAGGTGTTAGGGTCAGGTGTATGGGTTTGCCTATTTGTTAGGGTCCAGTTAGGCAGTTAGTTTGGGTGTTAGGGTCAGGTTTAGCAGTTAGTTTAGGTGTTAGGGTCAGGTTTGGCAGTTATTTTGGTGTTAGGATCAGGTTTGGCAGTTAGTTTAGGTGTTAGGGTCAGATTTGGCAGTTATTTGGATGTTAGGGTCAGGTTTAGCAGTTAGTTTAGATGTTAGGTTCAGGTGTATGGGTTTGCTTAGTTGTTAGGGTCAGGTTTGGCGGTTAGTTTAGGTGTTAGGGTCAGGTTTGGTAGTTAGTTTAGGTGTCAGGTCTGCAGTTAGTTTAGGTGTTAGGGTCAGGTTTGAAGTTAGTTTAGGTTTTAGGATCATGTTTGCAGTTAGTTTAGGTTTTAGGGTCAGGTTTGCAATTAGTTTAGGTGTTAGGGTCAGGTGTATGGGTTTGCTTAGTTGTTAGGGTCAGGTTTGGCGGTTAGTTTAGGTGTTAGGGACAGGTTTGCAGTTAGTTTAGGTGTTAGGATCAGGTTTGCAGTTAGTTTAGGTTTTAGGATCATGTTTGCAGTTAGTTTAGGTGTTAGGTTCAGGTTTGCAGTTAGTTTAGGTGTTAGGGTCAGGTTTATGGGTTTGCTTAGTAGTTAGGGTCAGGTTTGGCAGTACGTTTAGGTGTTAGGGTCAAGTTTGGTAGTTAGTTTGGGTGTTAGGGTCAGGTTTGAAGTTAGTTACGTGTTAGGGTCAGGTTTATGGGTTTGCTTAGTTGTTAGGGTCAGGTTTGGCAGTATGTTTAGGTGTTAGGGTCAGGTTTGGCAGTTAAGTTTGGGTGTTAGGGCACGGTTTGCAGTTAGTTTAGGTGTTAGGATCAGATTTTGCAGTTAGTTTAGTTGTTAGGGTCAGGTTTGCAGTTAGTTTAGGTGCTAGGGTCAGGTTTAGCAGTTAGTTTAGGTGTTAGGGTCAGGTTTATGGGTTTGCTTAGGTGTTAGGGTCAGGTTTGCAGTTAGTTTAGGTGTTAGGGTCAGGTTTGGCAGTTAGTTTAGGTGTTAGGGTCAGGTTTGGCAGTTAGTTTAGGTGTTAGGGTCAGGTTTGGCAGTTAGTTTAGGTGTTAGGGTCAGGTTTGCAGTTAGTTTAGTTGTTAGAGTCAGGTTTGCAGTTAGTTTAGTTGTTAGAGTCAGGTCTGCAGTTAGTTTAGGTGTTAGAGTCAGGTTTGGCAGTTAGTTTAGTTGTTAGGGTCAGGTTTGCAGTTAGTTTAGTTGTTAGGGTCAGGTCTGCAGTTAGTTTAGGTGTTAGAGTCAGGTTTATGGGTTTGCTTAGTTGTTAGGGTCTGGTTTGGCAGTTTAGGTGTCAGGGTCCAGTCTGGCAGTTAGTTTAGGTGTTAGGGTCAGGTTTGGCAGTTAGTTTGGGTGTTGGTGCCAGGTTTCGGATTGGCAGTTAGATTAGGTGTGAGGCAGGGCCCAGTTTGGCAGTTAATTTTGGTGTTAGGTTCAGATTTGACAGTTAGTTTAGGTGTTAGGTTCAGGTTTGCTGTTAGTTTAGGCATACCTCCCAACTTCTGAAGATATGAAAGAGGGACAAGCCACGCCCCTGACCCCACCCATGCCACTCCCTTGACCCCACCCCTGCCACACCCCCGACTCCACCCCCTGTCACGCCCCCCAACCACGCCATATTTCCCACACATTGAACCTGAGGAGCTTCTTTCCTTAGAAAAAATTATTAAAAAAAAAAAGAATAGTATTTACTAGACATTTCTAAATGTATATTTAACGTTAATTGTCATACTGTACACTTTTAAAAAGGACCCACCCCCAGTTTTTTTCACTCTCCAGTGTGGTATCCTGATTTGGGATGCCCCGGGGGGAGGGAATAGATCGCCCTGAGAACAATCGATTCCCTCCCCCCGAGGCATCCAAAATCGGGATGCCCTGCTGTGTGGGGCATCCCGGCGTGGGCTTTAGTAGGGGTGTAGGTCAGCAGGTAGAGAGGGGGCAAAGGGTGTGGATTGGAGGCTAGGGAAAGGGTTTAGGTGGGGGTGCAGATTGGAAGGCAGGGTGGGGGTATTAAAGTGGACCAGGAGGATCGGCCCGGGAATCTCCCAGACCTATCCAATCCCTCCCTGCGGGGCATTCAAAATCGGGATGCCCCGCTGTGTGAAACCCCCCAGGACGCCCAGAAACCTTACCTTACTCCAGGTCCAACAGCGCACGCTTGGGCCGCATCTCGTGCTTCTCTCTAGCAGGGGACACATGCCCACACCAGGCACTTGTGAATGGCCGGCGCAGGTGCGCTCCCTGTTAGAAGCATGAGATGCGGCCGCCAGCACGCTCGAAGCCGCTGTGGTTGGACGCGCATACCACAGCGGCTCTGAGGGTGCTGATTGGACGAGCGGCAGCGCATGCGCCGTAGGACCGCAGTCAGGTGCATTGATATGAGTGATCTGGGGGGTTTCACGCAGCGGGGCATCCCCGATCGGGGTGCCCCGGGGAAGTGGACCAAAACCCAGGATAGTGAAAATCCTGGGTGTTGGTCCACTTTAAGGTGAGGGTTGACTGCTGTGGAGGGGGGTAAGGGGGTACAGATTGATGATATAACTGTGTAATATAACAGTGTACATGTATAAAAGACAGAAGAACACACAGGGGATCATACTTGCTATCCAGGTGATGGAGGATCTGGGCTACGTGCCAGGCTGCAGCCTCACTATGCAGCTCAGCCCCGCCCCATCCTATTCCATCACTCCCAGCACAGCCTCCCTAAGGGGTCTCAGCCTATCTGGGAGTAGGGGGCGGGGCAGACGTCTTTCTGGGCGGGGTCTAGACTAAATCTAAATCTGCTGCCTGCACAATGGACTCCGCCCATAAGAATGACTGCCCCCCCCCCAGCAATGTGATGTCTGCTGCCTTCAGACCTGCAAGCCTGCAGTAAGTTAACCCAGCCCCCGCCCGCCCCCCGACCACCCAGCCGACCAATGCCCGCCCCCCCCCCCCCCCACGCGCGCTGTCATTGTCAGGCACCGGCCATTGTTTAATCACCTGCCGGACAGTGTAAACTAATTAGAAGGCGCCGGCCGTGTCATGGCAGCCCTGGGCACACTGCAGGGCGTCCCGGGACATCACACTAACATTCGGGACCGCGGGATTTGGGAAAATAATCGGGACAATCCCGCGAAAATCGGGACAGTTGGGAGGCATGGTTTAGGTGTTAGGGTCAGGTGTATGGGTTTGCATAGTTGTTAGGGTCGGGTTTGACGGTTAGTTTAGGTGTTAGGTTCAGGTTTGCAGTTAGTTTAGGTGTTAGGGTCAGGTTTGTAGTTAGTTTAGGTGTTAGGGTCAGGTTTGTAGTTAGTTTAGGTGTTAGGGTCAGGCTAGGGGTTAGTTTAGGTGTTAGGTTCAGGTTTGCAGTTAGTTTAGGTGTTAGGGTCAGGTTTGTAGTTAGTTTAGGTGTTAGGGTCAGGCTAGGGGTTAGTTTAGGTGTTAGGTTCAGGTTTGCAGTTAGTTTAGGTGTTAGGGTCAGGTGTATGGGTTTGCATAGTTGTTAGGGTCGGGTTTGGCGGTTAGTTTAGGTGTTAAGGTCAGTTTAGGGGTTAGCTTGGGGTCAGGTTTGCAGTTAGTTTAGGCGTTAAGGTCAGGTTTGGCAGTTAGTTTAGGTATTAGGGTCAGGTTTGGCAGTTAGTTTAGGTGTTAGGGTCAGGTGTATGGGTTTGCTTAGTTGTTAGGGTCAGGTTTATGGGTTTGCTTAGTTGTTAGGGTCAGGTTTATGGGTTTGCTTAGTTGTTAGGGTCAGGTTTGCAGTTAGTTTAGGTGTTAGGGTCAGGTTTGCAGTTAGTTTAGGTGTTAGGGTCAGGTTTATGGGTTTGCTTAGGCTTTAGGGTCAGGTTTGGCGGTTAGTTTAGGAGTTAGGGGTTATCTTGGGGTCAGGTACTGGGTTATACACCCGGTCCAGTCAGGGGTCAGGTTTCGCACCAGTTGCACAGTGGCCGGCCATTCCGTTTCCCTCAGGTAGGGGATCTCCGGGTGGCCGGCCATTCCGTTTCCCTCAGGTGGGGGATCTTCGGGTGGCCGGCCATTCCGGTTCCCTCAGGTAGGGGATCTCCGGGTGGCCGGCCATTCCGGTTCCCTCAGGTGGGGGATCTCCGGGTGGCCGGCCATTCCGGTTCCCTCAGGTGAGGGATCTCCGGGCACCTGACAAGGAAGTGGCCGGGACATTCTTTCGCTAAATGTCAGAAATCAGTTTGGTGAGCGGGGCATGACGGGTAATGAAGTCCCGGGCGAGACACGGGACCCCCGGTAAAGTCTCGCACAGGGCCAGTTGGGGTGTATGAGGGGCGGCCGCGGGTTGCAGGCAGCGGCTTATGTCACACCCGCACAGTCGGGGCACTTCACCCGCTGCCATGACGTCACAAGGGAGAAGTTAGGCGAGTGACGGGACTACATTTCCCATGAAGCCTCGCGGCAGGCGGCGTGCAGGTTGCTGGTAGCAGATGAGCGGGGACTGGTTCGGGAGTGGTGCAGAATTAAGCGGCTCTCTGGTTCCCCCGAATGATGCTTGGCTCGGGACAGTGATGACGTCATGGCCGTGCAAGGTGAGGTCATCTGATTTGTTGTAACACACGCGTGATCTCATCGTATTTTGCGTATCTGCAGCTGGCACACGTTATTTTTTTTTTTTTTATTGTGACATCATTGAGCGTAGCTGACAGTGCTGTCCCTGGTCATCAGCCAATCATCATCTTGTGCCGTGACGTCATATCAAAACAGTACAAGGGTCAGCAGCCAATCGCTGCAATGCATCATGACGTCACTGACACTGCTTGGTGCAATGCTGGCAGGGAACTTTGCTCTGACGTTGGATTGGCCAATGAATCGTACAATCTGCTCACACATGGGAAGTTCTGGCTTAAAGGGGGGCTCCATCCTCTAAACTTTCTACCCTCTTCTTCCATAAACTCAAACCATAATACTCACCTGTACGATACTGTATGATAGTTACGCTTGTCCTGGCATGTCTTGCGCCATTACCTGGAAACAGCTGGGCAGTGACATCATCGTTTAGCCACCACTCTGACCACATAACCCCATGAATCCCAAAGCTCAGCCAATAGGAACGCTTAGCAGACCTAGGCCCTTATTCATGAAGGGATAGCGTCAGGTAGCGCCTTATAAATGACAGGTAGCGACAGGTGAACGCCGGACACGGCACGCAATTGCACATTTATCAAGCAGAATCTGTTGAGCGACTGGGATAACGCCATGTAGCGTCTGATTCATCATTATCCCAGCCTCAGCATACAGTGCCGGCGTTCAGCCTTGCAGAGCGCCACGTATTACCTCTCGCTACCTGGCGCTCTCCCATAAAATTCAATAGACATTTTTATTTCTCTTTAAACAGGGTTTTTGTTTTATTTATTTATTTATTTTATTCTCAAATAATGTTGGGACCTCTCCTGGCCTTGAAAAAGCCATTTTTTTCAACAATCAGATTGTATAGTGTATAGGCAGAACAGTGATAGTATAAGTCTATGTAAGCATGTATATACATTGTACAATCAGATTGTATAGTGTATAGACAGAGCGGTGATAGTATAAGTCTATGTATGGATGTATATACATTGTACAATCAGATTGTATAGTGTACACGCAGAGCAGTGATAGTATAAGTCTATGTATGGATGTATATACATTGTACAATCAGATTGTATAGTGTACACGCAGAGCTGTGATAGTATAAGTCTATGTATGGATGTATATACATTGTACAATCAGATTCTATAGTGTACAAGCAGTGCAGTGATAAGTCTATGTATGCATGTATATACATTGTACAACCAGATTGTATAGTGTATAGGCAGAGCAGTGATAGTATAAGTCTATGTATGCATGTATATACATTGTACAATCAGATTGCATAGTGTACAAGAAGAGCAGTGGTATTATAAGTATGTATGGATGTATATAGTTTGTACAATCAGATTGTACAGTGTACAAGCAGAGCAGTGATAGTATAAGTCTATGTATGGATGTATATACATTGTACAATCAGATTGTATAGTGTACACGCAGAGCAGTGATAGTATAAGTCTATGTATGGATGTATATACATTGTACAATCAGATTCTATAGTGTACAAGCAGTGCAGTGATAAGTCTATGTATGCATGTATATACATTGTACAACCAGATTGCATAGTGTACAGGAAGAGCAGTGGTATTATAAGTATGTATGGATGTATATACATTGTACATATAAAGATGGTACAATCTATATGCTCTGTACAGCCACCCTTTTGAAGAGAGCGGGCCACTTACACAATTTAGAAACTGGTCACGGGCCACAATAAGGTTAAGAATTTTCCATTTTGAATAGCATTACAGATTTTCTACAGGATACAGCACCCCATCACAGCACCCCATCACAGCACCCCATCACTGCACCCCATCACAGCACCCCATCACTGCACCCCATCACAGCACCCCATCACTGCACCCCATCACAGCACCCCATCACTGCACCCCATCACAGCACCCCATCACAGCACCCCATCACTGCACCCCATCACTGCACCCCATCACAGCACCCCATCACTGCACCCCATCACTGCACCCCATCACAGCACCCCATCACTGCACCCCATCACAGCACCCCATCACTGCACCCCATCACTGCACCCCATCACAGCACCCCATCACTGCACCCCATCACAGCACCCCATCACTGCACCCCATCACTGCACCCCATCACAGCACCCCATCACTGCACCCCATCACAGCACCCCATCACAGCACCTCATTACAGCACCCCATCACAGCACCCCATCACAGCACCCCATCACTGCACCCCATCACAGCACCCCATCACAGCACCCCATCACAGCACCCCATCACAGCACCCCATCACTGCACCCCATCACTGCACCCCATCACAGCACCCCATCACTGCACCCCATCACTGCACCCCATCACAGCACCCCATCACAGCACCCCATCACTGCACCCCATCACAGCACCCCATCACAGCACCCCATCACTGCACCCCATCACAGCACCTCATCACAGCACCCCATCACTGCACCCCATCACTGCACCCCATCACAGCACCCCATCACTGCACCCCATCACTGCACCCCATCACTGCACCCCATCACAGCACCCCATCACAGCACCCCATCACTGCACCCCATCACAGCACCCCATCACAGCACCCCATCACTGCACCCCATCACAGCACCCCATCACAGCACCCCATCACAGCACCCCATCACTGCACCCCATCACTGCACCCCATTACAGCACCCCATCACAGCACCCCATCACAGCACCCCATCACAGCACCCCATCACAGCACCCCATCACTGCACCCCATCACAGCACCCCATCACTGCACCCCATCACTGCACCCCATCACTGCACCCCATCACAGCACCCCATCACTGCACCCCATCACTGCACCCCATCACAGCACCCCATCACTGCACCCCATCACTGCACCCCATCACAGCACCCCATCACAGCACCCCATCACAGCACCCCATCACTGCACCCCATCACAGCACCCCATCACAGCACCCCATCACAGCACCCCATCACAGCACCCCATCACTGCACCCCATCACAGCACCCCATCACAGCACCCCATTAAAACAATCCCTACATGCTTCCTATACACAGGCAGATTGCCTCATTCCACCAAACATGTGGGTCCCATATTTTGTGACCAAATCGTAACCATATTCCCAATACTCAACCCATCTAAACCCCTACCACTGCTGAACATACAATTAAAGTGGACCAACACCCAGGGGGGATCTATAAGATTCCCGGGCCGATCAGATCCCCACAGGATGCCCAGAAACCTTACCTTAACCCCGTTCCAACGTCTCGCCCTTCCCTCTAGCAGGGCGCACACCCGCACCGGCCGTTTGTGAATGGCGGGCGCGCTCCCTGTTAGAGGGAAGCGCGAGACGCGGCCTCCAGCGCTCAGAGCAGCTGTGGTTGGACGCCGCTTGTACGTGTATACCACAGCAGCTCTGAGCGCTCTGACTGGACGAGCGCCCGCGTAGGAGCGTGGTGAGGTGAGTGTTTACGGGCGTTCTGGGGGGTTTCACACAGCGGGGCACCCCCGATCGGGGTGCCCCACCGACGTGGACCAAAACCCAGGATAGTCAAAATCCTGGGTGTTGGTCCACTTTAAAGCTCACCATCAGTAAAAAATGACTTAAACTGGACCTTCACCCTGAATAAGAGACTATCTTGTATGTTTCCCCCAACCTGTACATACAGATTGCCCACATTAATCTGGACCTTCACCCTAAATAAGAGCCTATCTTGTATGTTTCCCCCAACCTGTACATACAGATTGCCCACATTAAGCTGGACCTTCACCCTGAATAAGAGCCTATCTTGTAAGTCCCCCCCCCCCCGTACATACAGATTGCCCACATTAATCCAGACCTTCACCCTGAATAAGAGCCTATCTTGTATGTCCCCCCCTGTACATACAGATTGCCCACATTAATCTGGACCTTCACCCTAAATAAGAGCCTATCTTGTATGTTTCCCCAAACCTGTACATACAGATTGCCCACATTAAGCTGGACCTTCACCCTGAATAAGAGCCTATCTTGTATGCCCCCCCCGTACATACAGATTGCCCACATTAATCCGGACCTTCACCCTGAATAAGAGCCTATCTTGTATGTTCCCCCCTGTACATACAGATTGCCCACATTAATCCGGACCTTCAACCTAAATAAGAGCCTATCTTGTATGTTTCCCCCAACCTGTACATACAGATTGCCCACATTAATCCAGACCTTCACCCTAAATAAGAGCCTATCTTGTATGTTTCCCCCACCCTGTACATACAGATTTCCCACATTAATCCGGACCTTCACCCTGAATAAGAGCCTGTCTTGTATGTTTCCTCCAACCTGTACATACAGATTGCCCACATTAATCTAGACCTTCACCCTGAATAAGAGCCTATCTCGTATGTTTCCCCCCTGTACATACAGATTGCCCACATTAATTCGGACCTTCACCCTGAATAAGAGCCTATCTTGTATGTTTCCCCCACCCTGTACATACAGATTGCCCACATTAAAGTGGACCAACACCCAGCTTGGCCGATCGAATCCCTCCCCGCGGGGCATCCAAGATTGGGATGCCCTGCTGTGTGAAACCCCCCAGGACGCGAGCAAACCTTACCTGACTCCAGGTCCAATGGCGCATGCGCGTGCCGCGACCGGATCTCGCGCTTCTCTCTAGCAGGGCGCCCCCGTAACGGGAGATGCGCCCGCCAGCGTGCTCTAAGCCACTGAGGTTAGATGCGGCTGTGACGCGCATACCTCAGCGGCTCCGAGCGCGCTAATTGGACGAGCGGCCTTGCATGCGCCATAGGAGCGGGGTGAGGTGAGTAGAATCGGGCGATCTGGGGGGTTTCACATAGCGGGGCACCCCCAGATCGGGGTGTCCCGGGGAAGTGGACCAAAACCCAGGATAGTCAAAATCCTGGGTGTTGGTCCACTTTAAACAGGTGAGTGTTCTCTGCACTCACCTGTCGGCCCGTCTTTCATAGGGCGTCTTCCAATGGGCAGCACCATCTTGCTCTCATTCCTCCTCCCAGCAGACAATGCACCCGTCACCAAATCTTGCGCAGTGGCTGCTCTGTTGCCTACAACGGGAGGAGACGAAACGCCGCAATATTTGTGGCTGCATTTGTCCCGGCTAAAGAAGAAGCTTCACTCGCGGTCAGCTAAGCCAGAGGGGCGGACCTGAAAAACGCCAACATCCAAAAGGTCATCACTGCCCTGTGAAGGGGTAAAATTGCCCTAGTCGTTCTGAGGTCTTTTGTTCCTCTTTTAAAATCATCCTACCTGCACCTACTGCATTTTCTGAGCTTGTACACATCCATGATGGCGGTCCATGGAATCTCAGGCTGCCTGCAGGCAGGAAGTGTCTTCTGACTGTGCAGCTCTGCTTTCTGGGATTCCTGACCCCAGCTCAGCTCTGTCTCTGCAAAGCACAGCTATAACCCGACCCCCTGCGCTTTTTACCCCCCCTCTCCTCAATATGTGATGCTTCTGAAGCAAGATGGCGGCGCCCGCATCCTAGAGTCCTGAACAGAGTTGCAGCCCGGTGAGGGAAAGTATAATAAGTAAGTGATTTAAATGTATTAATTTTAGATCCTGGGGAATATTTTTTTAAAGGGTTGGGGCTTTTCATTAAAGCCTGAATAAGAGTCTATCCTATAAGTTTCCCACACCTTCTACATACAGATTGCTCACATTAAAAATCATCCTACCTGCATCTACTGCATGTTATGAGCTTTTAAACATCCAAAATGGCGGCTCATAGAGCATCGGGCAGCCTGCAAACAGGAAGTGTCTTCTGACTGTGTCTCTCTGCATTCTGGTATTGCTGTCCTTTCCCTGACCCCAGCTCTGCTCTGTCTGACCAAAGCACAGCACTTTATCCCGCTCTGCTCTCCTCAGTATGTGTGATGCTTCTGAGTCAAGATAGCAGCACCCATATCCTAGAGTCCTGAACAGAGTTGCAGCTCAGCGGGGGAAAGAATAATGAAGTGACTAAAAACTTTAGATGCTGGGGAATAGTTTTTAAGGGTTTAGGCTTTTCATTAAATCATGGTGAAGGTTTGGTTTAAATGATGCTGAAGGTTCAGTTTTAAGTGGACCAAAACCCAGGATTTTGGTTCCGTTTTTCAGAATGACTCAATCTTGTTTGTTCCAGCAGGAGGGAGAGATGGCCCGTCCCACGCTCTTACCTCCCATCCCTATATATGGCTCTCTGTAATATAACTTCCATTAATGATTTCAAAGTGCAACAACAAGCACACAATCACTGTCCTCCTCATAAATTCACAGACGACCTCTTCAGGTGCGCTTTAAAGTGGACCAAAACCCAGGATTTTGACTATCCTGGGTTTTGAATAAAGGGGGGGGGGGGGTGGGAGCAGCTCAATCACTATTATTTATACAAAATTATTATTATTATTCAGGGCCTGGGAACTAATTTACCCCCCAGTTTAACCCTCTCATCAACTAAATATCAAGCAACAAACATGTCTAGCTACGTGGAAAGACAGACAGGCCGATTCATTAATAGCGCCAGGTAGCGACAGATGAGCGACACTAGCGTGATTTTCACAGCGCCGGCTAGTATTCGCTGTGCTTGGCCGTTGTTCGGTTGTTGACAGCGACTCAGTCGGTGTGCGGTAATGTTGAATACGGGGTTAGGAGTCGCTGTTTGACAGGTTCCGCGCTGTATGGGAGCGCATGACAGCGAATGGCCATAGCGAACGGCTCCCAGCATATTCATTAACAAATCATGCTCAAAAAATTATCGCGCTGTGAAATGCTTGTTTAAACCCCAGAGCGCTGGCGGCGATGTATTAAAAGTAGTTTTTTTAACCCCCACACAACCTTATTTTTGGAAAAAAATAATAAACAAGTTTTTATAAACATTTTGTAATATGAATACATTAATATCAGACCTGTAATATCAATTCTGCACAATTTATTTATTTTTTTACCTTAAAAAAAAGATATAACATTGCAGAAGTGGTCACAGAATTTTTGACATTTAAAAAAAAAAAAAAAAAAAACATTAATATCAATTAATTATGAATATTTAAAGATTGCTCCATTGAAATGCATTGGAGAGCGCCAGGTAGCGAGAGGTCATGCCTGGCGCTGTGATGGGATTAGCAGCGGCGCTGTTCGCTGAAGTCTGCAACATGATGAATCCCGCGCTAGCCTCATTTAGCGTGATAAATGCGTGATTGTGTTCGCAGCCTGGCGTTCTGGAGTCGGTAGCCGCCGATAGCTGGCGCTACCTGGCGCTAGTGAGACACTACCTGGCGCTATCCCTTGATAAATAAGGCCCTAATTTACCGCCCAGTTTAACCCTCTCATCAACTAAATATCAAGCAACAAACATGTCTAGCTACGTGGAAAGACAGAGATTTGGTTGCATATATCTGCAGATACATGTGGAAGCCACACCGCCCCGGCAAGGCACTCTGTGTTTAGTGTGGTCCCTACTCTTAATTTTGAGTCCCCAAAGTTGGGACATGCAATGCAGACAAATATTTGAGAGCTACTCACCTGGGAAGCTGCCAGCCTCCCTTTAGAACACTTCACAGGGAGAAATCCATATTAACTGAATTCCTCCCTGCTTGTGCTCATGGCAATTCAAATGAATAAAGAGGGGTGGGAGCAGCTGCAGATATGTGCAACCAAATCTCTGTCTTTCCACATAGCTAGACATGTTTGTTGCTTGATATTTAGTTGATGAGAGGGTTAAACTGGGCGGTAAATTAGTTCCCAGGCCCTGAATAATAATAATAATAATTTTGTATAAATAATAGTGATTGAGCTGCTCCCACCCCCCTTTATCCTGGGTTTTGGTCCACTCCCCTGGGTCGGCAGTGCCCCGCTATGTGAAACCCCCCAGATCGCCAGCTACAACTCACCTCTCTGCGGTCCTACGGCGACTAGATGGACCGTATGGTCTCCTTCTGCCGTCAACCTTCTATGTTTCTATGTGCGGCCGCTCGTCCAATCAGCGCGCTCGAAGCCACTGAGCTATGGACGTCTAACTCGACATCTAAAATCAGTGGCTCCTAGCGAGCTGGCGGCCGCATCTCGCACTTCCCTCTAACAGGGAGCGGCATTCACGAATGTCCAGCGCGGGCGCCTGCCCTGCTAGATGGATAGCGGGGATGCGGGCTGTGCATGCGCCGTTGGACCGGGATTAAGGTAAGTGTAGTGGGCGACCTGGGGGGGTTTCACACAACGGGGCATCCCGGTTTTGGATGCCTCGCGGGGAGGGAATGGATCAGCCCGGGAATCTTATAGATTATAAGTATATATTATATAAATTATATAAGTATAGATAATCTTATAGATACTAAGTGTCCACTTTAACCCGACTATCCCGGGTTTTGTTTCCTGCCCCAATTGCGGATGCCCCACTGTGAGAAACCCCCCAGATCACCCAGAAAAGCTCCCCTTTCCCCGGTTCTACATCACATGTGCAGGTTCTCGTCCAATCAGAGCCGTTTGCCATGCAGATGTATGTGGCTTTTGGCAGATCCCCAGCAGCAGACGCGCTCCCGCTCCAGCCTGTCTGAATGGGGAGTGTGTGCACAGCCCAAAGATGTAGGGGATGCTGTTGCCGATATTTACATCTGTGAGGGAGCCAGGAAGCTGGTGAGTTTTGCGGTGACCCAGGAAGAGGAGGGGGTCACACAGCTGGGCATCCTAACTTGGGATGCCCCAGAGCGGCTGCCCCTGTTGGATTTTGTTCCGCTTTAAAATGGACCAACACCCAGGATTTTGACTATCCTGGGTTTTGGTCCACTTCCCCGGGGCCCCCACCGCTATGTGAAACCCCCAGATCGCATGTAAAAGCTCACCTCACCCTGCTCCTGCAGCGCATGCGCGGCCGCTCGTCCAATCAGCGCGCTTGGAACCGCTGAGGTATGCGCGTCAATGCGACGTCTTACAACAGTGGTTCCGAGCATGCTGGCGGGCGCATCTTGCGCTTCCCTCTAACAGGGAGCGTGCCCGCACTTGCTATTCACAAATGGCCGACGCGGGCACGCGCCCTGCTAGAGAGAAGCGCGAGATGCGGCCGCTGCCCGCGCATGCACCGTTGGACCGGGAGTCAGGTAATGCAGCGGGCGTCCTGGGGGGTTTCACACAGCGGGGCATCCCGATTTTAGATACCTCGCAGGGATGGACTGGATCGGTCGGGGAATCTTATAGATTCTGGGTTGATCACGCTGGGTGTTGGTCCACTTTAAAGTGGATTGAAAGATCCATTTTGGGGATTATGTATTGTAATCTTACTGCCATTAATGTTATTAGAGCCTAACTACCACCCAGTCTCGCAGATACTGCACACAAACACAGCTCCTCTCATGAATACATTCATGGACAATTCAGGTCTGCTTTTAAATGCATTGTAAGCGATTTCTCAGGGACTAGAGGTGAGTTAATATAACTTCCATTGATTAACTACCACCCAGCTTTATTTACACAGCACAGGAGCACAGACCCTCTCCTGAATTCACTCCTGGCCACTTCAGGTATGCTTTAAAGTAGAACAAAACTCAACTTGAATTTCCTGGGTTTTGTTCAGTGCCCTGACTTGGGATGCTCGCTGTGTGAAACCCCACAGTTCGCCCAGGCTCTTGTCCAATCAGAGCCCTTTGCCATGGTTACATCTTGCGGCAAAGGGCTATAATTGAATTCAGTGGGGAGCACGTGCTGCTGCATCCCCTGTATCCCCGGCGGCGTGCGCGCTCCTATCTGAATGGTTGGGGCAGGAGCTTGCGCACGCTGTCAGGGATGCAGGGGATACAGCAGTGCAAGCTCCGTATTTAATGTATTGAATATCGAATGACATAGTCAAGGCAAAGAGCTCTGATTGGATGAGAGTCCACGCATGCACCATTGGACCGGGGAAAGGTGAGTTATTACTGGTGCCCGGGGGGTTTCACACGGCGGGGCATCCTGAACCTTCAGATTCCAGGCCGGCCACTTGTGGGTTTTGTTCTGCTGTAATTTAGATTGTAAACCCCATGTAAGGTTATGTATGATAAGTCAAACTACCACCCAATACACATCACACAGCCCCTCTCCTACACTCACTCATGGGCACATCAGGCCCACTTTAAAGTGGATTGTAATCACTATTTTCAGAACTAAGTATCATAATAAAACTTCTATTAATGAAACCAGAGTATAATTACCGCCCAGTTTCTCAGACACAGATCATCTTTTCACTTCACTTATGGCCACTTTAGTTCTGATTTAAAGTAGACCAAAACCCAGGATTTGGACTATCCCAGGTTTTGGTCCTTTCCCCTGTGAAAACCCCCAGATCTCCTAAGGCAACTCAACATAGTAACATAGTATGTAAGGCTGAATAAAGACTTTAGTCCATCCAGTTCAGCCTGTTTAACTCCTTCCAGTTATTCTAGTAGCCATAGCTGGAAATGTTATTACATGCCAGGAAGGCATCAAGGCCACTTTTGAACGTTTTTACTGTATCCATCATTACTACCTCCTCTGACAGCGAGTTCCATAGTGTCACTGCTCTTACAGAGAGGAATCCCCTCCTATGTCGGTGGAGAAAGCACCTTTCCTCTAACCTTAGTGGATGCCCCCGGGTTATGGTTACACTCCGGGGTATAAATAGATTGTGGGACAGATCTTTGTATTGACCCAGAATATATTTATACATAGTTATTAGATCACCCCTCAAGCGTCTTTTTTCTAAACTAAATAAACCTAACTTGGACAATCTTTCCGGGTACTCTAGCCCCCGCACTCCTTTTATTAACTTTGTTGCCCTTCTTTGAACGTGCTCCAGTTCTGATATGTCCTTATTAAGCACAGGTGCCCAGAACTGTACACAGTATTCCATATGGGGTCTGACCAGTGACTTGTACAGGGGGGTAAAATGATGCTCTGGTCATGAGCACCTATGCCCCTCCTGATGCCCCCCATGATCCTATTTGCCTTGGCAGCAGCTGCCTGGCATTGATTACTACAGTTGAGCTTATTGTCAACTAAAACCCCTCTTTCCGGTCCTACTGCACATGCGTGGCTGCTCATCCAATCAGCGCGCTCTGAGCCCCTGACGTCACATCGTCTAAGGCTTCGTCTAAGAGCAGCGTTTCCGAGAGCGCTGAGGGACGCATCCCCCGCTGCCCTCCGTCTGGGAGCATGCCGGCACTGGCCATTCACAATTGCCTAGCGTGGGCACGCGCCCTGCTGGAGGGATAGCGGTTCGCGCATGCGCTGTTGGACTGGGAAACAAGGTAAGTGAATGGGGCGACCTGGGGGGTTTCACACAGGGGGGACATCCCGATTTTGGATGCCGCGTGGCGATCAATGATCGATGTGGGTTTTGGTCCACTTTAAAGCAGAACAGAACCTAGCAGCGTCCAGCTTACAATCTAAAAGATGAATTGAGATCTTTTGGGCTTACTGGGGTGATTTACACAGAAGCGGGAGGCCCCGGGGGCACGTAACAAAACCGGGGAAAGTCAAATTCCTAGGTTCTGTTCCACTTCAAAGCAGATCAAAACCCTGGATTTTCACTTTCCTGGGTTTTGTTTCGTGCCCCCTGTTCATCCCGCATTTGGATGCCACACTATGAAAAACCACCACCATCGCTGCATTCAGATTCACCTCTTCCCGGGCCAATGGCTCCTGCGTGTGCTCCCGTCCAATCAGAGACGCCCGCTGAAGTGGTGCAGTTCGGCAAGCGGCTCTGATTAGAGTGAATGGGGAGCGAGAGCAGCCGCATCACCCGCTACCCTGCGCTCGCGCCCCAGCCTATGTGAATGGCTAGGGCAGGATGCGGGGATGCGCCCGGTCTCGCCTTGCTAAATTAGGGCAATTCAGTGGATGGCTCTGATTGGACGAGAGCATGCGCTATTGGCCCAGGGAAAGGTGAGTGATTACCACACAGCAAGGCATCCCGATTCAGGAATCTTTTAGATTCCAGGCCGGCCTCTGATGGGTTTAGTTCTGCTTTAATGTAGATTGTTGCTTGCCCCTGCTGCCATTTCTATTCTCTTGCCGCCCTGGATTGGCCGGGGGACTGGAGAAGCATCTGCGTCTCAGTGAACATGGTGTGTGTGGGTGGAACGAATGAACAAACGAGAATTGTTGCCAACAGATGACGGCCCCCGAAATAGCCGCACAGCCGGTTTCCCCTGTACAGATTCTGATTTCATTCTGAGCTTCAAGCAGAACAAAACCCTGGGCTGCCAGCCCTGGAGTCTAAAAGAATGGCCTTCTCTCTATTTGGGATGCCCCACTTAGTGAACTCCCTGGGTCACCGCGAAATTCACCTTTTCCCTCGCTCCCACAGTGATATCAACAATACTCGATGCATCCCCAGCATCTCTGGGCTGAGGTGCGCTCCCGAGACCAGCCATTCAGATAGGCTGGGGGATGCGGCCGCTCCCTAATGCTGGACTCTAGGTGTAAACAGAGCCTTATGCAGATCATTAATATGCACAGAATCTGCCACTGATTGGACGAGAGCACACGTGTGCACCATGTGACTGGGGAACGTTTTTATGGTGCCTTGGGGGGGTTTTCGTAGCAAGCAAATTGGGATGCTCCCAGAGGAAGGATCAAAAACCAGTGAATTAAAGTGGACCAAAACTCGTGAACTCGTGAAACCCCCCCAGGTCACCTGAACAAACTCCCCTCCCCCCAGTCCTACGACGCATGCGTGTCCGCCCGTCAAGTCAGCACGCTTGAACCTGCTCGAGTTCCTGCGTCCTGGATGGACCAGATCCAAGCGCGCTGGCAGCCGCATCCCCTGCTACACTCTAACAGGGAGCGTGCCCACGCCGGCCATTTACAAATGCACGCTTCTGGAGGGATAGCGGGGATGCAGCTCGCGCATGTGCCGCTGCACCGGCAAAAAAGGTGGGTGGGGGGGTAGCACAGCGGGGCATGCCGATTTTGGATGCCTCGGGGGGAGGGAATCAATCTTATAGATTCCTGGGCCAATCTCTGTGGGTTTTGGTCCACTTTAAGGCTCTATTTACACCTCTCTGTTGAGTTAAGAGCAGGCGTTTTGTAAGTTTGCCAGAGGTGCATTATATCAAAACAAATTTCTGATGCATGGCAATGCGTTTGCGTTGTGTTTTTGAAAAGAGAAACATTTTTCGCACAATAAGTAAATGGTAAATTATATGGCAACCCAGGTTCACTGCGTTATGCTTGCGTTGCTCTTGTGTTGACATAGACTTCTATTGACCTGCGTTGTTACTATGTTATGCTGAAAAAGGTGTCTCCAATGCTTTTTGATACATTGCATAACGCAGCCCTGATGTGTGAACTGTCCCATCTAGTATTATGTACAGCAGTGTATTATCTGCGTCATAACTACATTGCAATGCAGTGCAGCAACGCAGAGAAAGCGCAAAAGGTGTAAATAGAGCCTTTCACTATATGTTTAATTTTCAAGGATGAGCCTCTGGGAAGCTGCGAGTGTGGAGCTTTTGTCCTACTGACGTGTTTCAGGGATCCCTTGTTCCTGATTGAATACACCTACACTAGCACGCTGCCCCCAGAGATGTCTTCTTTGGTTTTGGAATTAGGTGTACCAGCTCACACCTCAGCTGGCTGCCCTGTTTTATTGGACGAGGGCCCGAGTGACATTGTTGGCTGCCTGTTGATGCTAGTGCAAAGGTGCCTTAAACCGGACCAACACCTGTTATTACATTAACGGTTGTTGGTCCCTCTCCCTGCACCAGTTAACTGGCAAAAGGATGTCATTCTGGTTAATGTTCTGCAAATAGCACTGCGCTCACAAATGCCCCATACGTGGGCATGCTCCCCGTCCCCAGCCTACCTGAGTGGCTCGCAGAAAGGGGTCCGCACTCCTTTAAAAAGTTTTATTGAGTAAATTTAAAAGTATCTCCATAAAGTAAAGTTCATACTGAAGCCATTAAAACATTCATACCAGACCCAGGCAAGTACAAAAGTGCAGTCCTCTGACGCGTTTCGGACCCTAGGAGTCCTTAATCATGGATAAGGAATCTGCAGACAGATCTTACATATATAGTAAAAATTAAATTAAATTAACTTACCCTATGGCATCCACCTCCTCCTCGCCGTCCAGGTCCACAGAGTGTCGGAGAGCCGGTGACGGCACCACCGGGCAAACGGGTGTCAGTCTGGTTAATGTTCTGCAAATGGCACTGGGCTCACAAATGGGGAGCAAGAGCAGCCGCATTCCCATACGTGGGCATGCTCCCATCCCCAGCCTACCTGAATGGCTGGCAGCAAGCGCTCCACAGCGCAGAGATAGGGGGGCCAACTGAAAAGGGTATGTATTATGGTGGAGAAAAAAGAGTGAGTGGTCCGCACTCCTTAAAAGTCCAAAGTTTTATTGAGTAAATTTAAAAGTATCTCCATAAAGTAAAGTTCATACTGAAGCCATAAAAACATTCATACCAGACCCAGGCAAGTACAAAAGTGCAGTCCTCTGACGCGTTTCGGAGCCTAGGGGTCCTTAATCATAGATAAGGAATCTGCAGACAGTTCTTACATATATAGTAAAAATTAAATTAAATTAACTTACCCTATGGCATCCACCTCCTCCTCGCCGTCCAGGTCCACAGAGTGTCGGAGAGCCGGTGACGGCACCACCGGCCGGGAGGCCGCGACCGCCAATCAAGCAACGGTGGGGACGCCAGACGGCACTCGCAGCGAGGCATGTCAGGAGACAGAGATCTCTCACCTGACATACCTGTGTCCGCAAAGTAAAAGGCGGCAGGGGAGAATAAGCAAAGTTGTCACTAACACAATAGTGTGACTGCAGGGGGGGTGTCACACAGCAGGGTATCTCAAAATGGGATGCCCCCGGGGAAGGCCAGCAGCTACCCTCAAGGGATTGTTTAGATTCCAGGGCCAGCCATGATGGGTTTCCCTCTGCTTTAAACTGGACCAACACCCTTACAAGAAACAGTGCTCATATACATCCCTCCCCAGGACAATACATTTTAAAAACAAAATGGCATATCATAGAGCTGCAGGCTGCCTGCATAAAGGAAGTTTCCCGCCGCTGTGCATTGTGGGGTTATGTCAGTTGAATTCAGTAAGAAGCACAGCTGGGATGCTGGGAAAGGATGCTCCAAGATGGCCGCTACCAGATGAAAATGTGTAAGGTGGTGTTTCAGCTTTGAGTGGATGCAGGAGCAAATGTACTGTAAGTGCTGACAATGATTCAATATCATGCATGTAGATGGGGGAACTGACATTGTTGGGAGTTCCGTTTTCCAAATGAGCAAGGCTGTTGGACCGGTTGGAAATTGGGGAAGGGAATCCCCCGAAAGGCCATGTCCAGGTAAAAACAAAAAAGAGCCACATTTTCTCCCTCACAGCTGCTTCCATTAGACTCCATCCTGTAGCTGGGGAGACACATATGGCTCGCTGTCTCTCTGCTAGACCACAACACTTGAGCAGGTCTAGCATGCTCTGCGGGGGGGGGGGGGGGGTGCTGGAAGCCTTGAGGGGTAGAGACAAAAGGGAAGTCACAAGTAGTATGGTGGCAATGGCTATGAAGTCTATTGCTTAGGCAGGATGATAGGCTCGCTTCAATAGGTGAGTTGACCTCCTGTCAATAAAATTAAAGTTTAGTAAATTGCTCCCCTAACCTTACAACAGGCCACATCAGACTAACCGAATGCATATCAAGGGGTAACTGCAGGGATGCCCCAAAATGAGGGAGACCACTGGCCCTAGAGTCTTATAGAAGACCTATACTTGTCTAAAAGTCTACAGTGGTGACCCTCTCTGGGTCATCCCGATTTGGAAATCCCCTGGATCGCTGTAAAAAGTATCTTTCTTGTGATCTGGCGGGTTTCAGAGCTGGCAGCGCTTTTGATCAGATCACCCTTTATAGGGCTGCATGAAGACAAAGCAGTGTTTCATGTGAAGCAGGATTTTTTGCTCAAGATGGTCTCTCCATTCCATTATAATTAGGAGATAATGCTACCCTCCTTGTGCCCACGTCCTACTCGTGATAAGGAGCGACTCCTGCATTCCCTCCATGTGGTCAGAGCATTAAAGTATTACTTGACCGCTACTTGAGAAGTACGTAAGACGGATGTCTTGTTCGTGATTCCAGAAGGACCAAGGAGGGGCCTGGTGGCTGCCGGGTCCTCTCTTAGGATCTGGCAGGCGGTCATACAAGCCTACACCCGCAAGGGGAAGGAGACGCCCTTCCTGGTCAATGCTTACTCCACCAGAACGATTGGCGCGTCTTGGGCTTTCCGACATCAGGTGTCAGTGGAACAAGGTGGTGACCTGGTCGTCCTTCCACACCTTCACCAAGTTTGACAGACTTGATGTCAGCTGCTCTGGAGTGTAAGGTTCCTGACGGTGGGGAACCCCTCTCCGGGGGTCTAAGCCTGAGGTGTCAGTGCTGTTGTTCTTGATTATGTTGATGCAGTCAGTTGTTGGCTGTTCTTGCACGGTCCCACCCTCATTGAGGGTACTGGTTTTGGTTGTCCCACCTGTTCCTAATGGTGGTGCCCCAGAATGGAAGAGTTGAGAAGAGGGAAATTTGTGTATTCACCGGTAAATTTCCTTTCTCGTCCTTTCTCATCATCTTTCATTATGGGGCACCTCATCCGCCCTACAGTTGTGTTGCGTCGGTGACGGTTGATGCCATTTACATGGTTTTAGTTGCACTGTATCTAGTTGCTCGCATTATGCGCAGGTTAGCCCTCTCAGGTCTGTGGCGGAACTGCTTTTTAATTAACTAAGGATATCCTGCCACATCTTGCCCTATATAGGCCAGGAGGAGCTAGTTTTTTCTATCTTGCAGTCCCCGCCTATGGCTGAGATTGACCCACGCATTGCTTATGGCGGTGCCCCAGGAATGGAAGAGGACGAAACTAGAAATTTATTGGTGAGTACACAATTGTCCCTTTTTTAAGCTTCACATCACAAAAAATGTTATGACTCCAAAGCTTATTTGGGTGACCTTAATGCTATAGTCAATAACCAAATAACAAAAAAAATATTTTGGTGACGACTCAGTTATAGAAGTTACAGGAGGTAAATGTACTATTTTTCCTCATTGGCGGACTTTGGATTGATACATTGAAAGAGAACCCATCAAAATGACCATTTCGTTTTTTTCAATAGAAATAACAAGGGTTTACAGCCAAATGTAAAGGCAAAGCACTTTTTAGAGGAAGTCAGTCTTGCAATCCAAACCAAAATCTGACTCAACAATTCTGCATGAAGGGATGCCCTTTTCCTCTTGGGTGGAGGGGATGGTTGTGCAGATTGTCAAAATGTCAGTTGTATTGGTCAGGGAAGCGATGGAAAAGTTTACCAGATAGAATTATATCCCTTTCTCCCAACAGATATTTGTGTCTAATCTGCCACAAGATCCTACTCACCATATCCTCTCAGTCAGGTGGAATAAGATCTACTCCACTCGGATGCGATTATACCAATTCCTTGTTTGGATTGTGGTATGGGCTTCTAATAAAACTTTTTACTTAAAAGGACAGTTCTTCAGCCCTATTTTATATCTTAAATGTTTGCACCATTAAGTTTCTCACAAGCAATTTAGCATGAAATCGCTCGGATCGGTGCTGTCATTTATAACTAAAGGGGGATTTTAGCTAATAAGTCATCAAGAAGGCTTATTTACATATCCCCATCTGTCTAGCTTACCAAAGATTTCCAATTTGTAGCTCTACCTGTTGGTTTAGCCACAGCACCATTATGGGTGTTTCCAAAGTGCTAGCTACAATTATGACCTACTAATTCAAGAGGATTGTAAGTAGTCTTTTTGACTACAATTTTCTTAGCTATAAAATTAAGAAAAAGTCTGTTCTATTACCGTCAGATCAGATTACATTCCTAGGAATTGGATATTCTGTAGGCGAAAGTTTCTTTCTCCCAGTAGAGAAGAGAATCATATGAAAATGCATACATGTTCTGGGTTCATGGTATCTGCAATCGTAGCATTTCCATATGTCCCAAGTCAGATCTAGACCCCTGCAGTTGTACAATTTGAACAAATATCAAAGTTCTCTAGTTTATCGATGTTTTCTAATGAACAATCCGAAGTTCGACATGGTAGATTCAGTCGACTCATCTGTCACCTAGGAAAATCCTTCCTTTCCAGCCAGTGGTGGATTCTCACTACAGATTCCAGTTTGTCGGGATGAAGGGACTATTGCAGTACATATCGATTAAAGTGGTCAGTCCAAAAAAACAAAGAAATCTATCAATGTCCTGGTACTGAAAGCTATTCTGTTGTCTTCACAGGAGATGACAACTATGAAATTGGATAAAAATACTGATTGGCTGTTCAGTTATACTCAATTGGACAATGTAACAGTGGTAGCTTATATAAATCATTAGGCAGGAACAAGCAGATTCTGCTTTGGATGGAAGCAGGTGTACCAGCAATATCCACTGTACATATTCCAGGAATAGAGAATTTATCAGCAGACTTTCTAAGTCGTCCAGAGGTACATCAGGAGACGTGGGATCTGAGCCAAGAGATAGTCAACTCTACTTGTGATCATTGGGGCCTTCTGGATTTGAATCTGTTTTTTCCAGTCTCATTTTAACATGGTGTACAGGACTTTTCCTCCGCTGATGCATCACCTTCTATGTCCTCTGTGGTCAGAGTTGATAACTATGATTCTAATTAATCGAGGAGAGCCTGGTATGCAGATATGGTGAATTTGTCAATAGACGTTCCAGTTCCCGTTCCCTCCTCAGCAGGACCTGCCCTCATAGGGGCCTCTACTTCATCCCATCCTTAGATTAGCTTCCCCTAGTGAGGTATACTATAGATGGGAGATCATGGATGAATCATGTGATAGTGTTCATCACATGGATGTTCTGCCACTGAGTTTTCATACCCAATATACGGAACCTTTTACAATCGGGATTGGAAAACAGATTATTGACTAGTACCATTAAGGGGCAAGTACCGGCCTATACTTTCTTGTATTCAAACACCAGTTGAGACTCCTTTTCAAGGGGCTACACATACTTTGTCCCCTTTTTTATCTCTGTACCTACAGAGTCATGGAGGCTTAATATGGTACTATATGATATTTAACATCAGCTTTTCGAACCATTAGATTTGGTTCCACTTAGCTACTTTTCTAAAAAGAAGGTAACCGTTCTTGATTACCATATCATCCATGAGAAGAGTTTTGATTAAGCTGCAATTTCCATTGAACCTCACTCAATGTTTTTCATATAGACACAGTGGTGATTAGATTGCATCTAGAGATTTTACACCTTTTCTTTTCAATAATTTTTTTGAGCACGTATCAGACGTCATATACATCCATCATAGCAATATACAACATTTTTCTTCTGGCTTTACAAAAGGATTGCTTTTCCGACGCCTTAGTCAAGATAACTACAGCATAATTTCACAAGCCAACAATTGAGAAGAAAAGGGAGGGGGGAAAAGGGGGTAAAAAAAGGGGGAGGAAACAAAAACAAAAAAAACTTTTACACCTTTTCACATTAAAGTCATACTTTAGGCAATGCAAAAGACAACGCTGAGCATAGTAAACTTACCAATCATTGAAGTCCGCTAGGTTTCGCTTTTCTTTTCTGCTTCAAGCCTCCTCTCTGACAGCTTCTTTCCCTGCATTTCCGGTTTCACTTTCGTCCCTCAGCGCTGGTCCCTCCTCTCAAACGATGTCCCTTCCCCTCAATCTGCGTCTGGCCAGTTCTGCCCCTCCCCAGCAAGCTTCTGCCTTGCCCACTCTCCCTCCCCTCCATACCAGTGTGACCTCGGGCTCTGGTGCATCGTCGGGCTGTGAGCCCACACACAGCCCCTGCAGCTCACAGCAAGGAAGTTCCTCCTCAGACACAATAACTTCTGCTGTGACGGTGGTATTCTAAGCATACAGTACGTCCTGCTCCAATATAATACTTACACGTGGGTAATCCTCCGCCAGAGGGTGCTGTTCACTGCAGACATGCAAAAACAGGCTCCTCCCAGCCCTTCATATACCCAGGGACCTCCCACAAATCCCCAGATTTCTCTGCAGTGCTGACTACGAAGACATGAAGTATCACTCTCTCGCAGGTGAGCGGGGCTTTTACAGCCTGCGGCCCTGCAGGACTATTACCGCCCATCCTCTTCGATAAGGATGTGCCTCCCAGCCTGGGCTGCGCTGGTCAGGTGAAGGTAGGCAGCACCATGTGTGCTCACGGAGCTACGCTCCACCGCAATCCCCCACCATAGGGTAGGCAGTTTAGGCCGATGGTGAGCCTCCAATAGATGCCCCTCCCGCATTGTTGCCCCGTGCCCCTCATAGCGATGAACCCTGGGTGCAGGGTCGCCTTCTCCCTCGCTTCCTCCCGTAGGTCGGGGGAAAAGAAAGGGGGGGGGGTATGTGTGTGGCGGTCCCAGCGTAATGTTATACACATTTATGGCCGTTGCTTTTTTCTTTAAACTTGGGTGTCAGAGCCGCGCTCCTTGCTCCACATAACCCTTGTCTGGTTGCGCGCGTGTGTGTCCTTTTCATTTACAAGAAGTGTGCGGCCCGGGCGGCAGCATCATTCTCTAGTTTTGAGAGCAATCTCCTTAACTACACTCTGTATGTGTGTCCTATCCACTGCTGTCATTGACGTTGCGCTGGTTAGAGCTTCGCGCTCTTTGGGGGAGGTGGGAACTTGGCATGACGTGCCCCGCGTCACGGCCAGATCAGGCCCGCCCCTCGAGGTTCGCTTGGTGCCATCTTGACGGTCTTCGCGCGCGCGCGTGGTTGCGATCCGCCTCCTCCCTTGGTCATGTAAGTGCCCTCCTGGGCGGATTGTGTTTCTATGATCTTTCATTCAGCTGCGCATGGCTCTGACACCCCCCTCTTATCCTCTTTATGTCTTTCAGACGCCAAGATTTCGGTGGCTTCTCCTGGCCTGACATATATTATAGCGGGTTCATATAAAAAATTCTCCCACATTCCTAGCGGGTCTTGGGGCATCCAGGGTTGCCTATTGCATAAATCCCTGCAGGCATATTCCTCAGATAATCACCATATGGAGGCATCTCAGAATTATGTACCCGGGGTCCCTCTGGGACAAGACCGGCTGTGTACAGTGTGTGGTCAGCCCCATGCTGATGCTGACAGAGCACGGGTCTGCAGACCGTGTGCTGAACAGGCACTGACCCTGCAATCAGGTTTGCCAGTGGCTGCACCTCACTTCAATACACCTGTCTCCCCGGACTTAAATCTCACTCCTGATGAGTCGCACTCGAGCGGGGATGACCAGCACGTGCCGCGCACGCTGCCTACGGCTGAGCAGGTGCTATCTAGTTTGGCGGAGCGCTTGGGCCCTGGAAAGAAGCGGTCCCTGACGCCTCCTGGTTCTCCGGTTCCTAATGAAACTGATGAATCTGCTGCTATGCAGGACCTTGATCCTTCTGATGAAGGTGAGCTATTCTCCGATTCGGGCTCCTCGGATGAGATGCCCTGGAGCCGTGATGATTCTGGACCCGGTTCTTGGGGCCTGTGTGACACTAATGACACTGATGATTAAGATCTTTGAGGTTTTGTCAATCTCCCCTCCTGGAGAGGCTCCCAAGCCTAAGAGGGAGAGTTTCCACACAGCGACACCACGCTTGGAATTTCTGGAACAGGAGCATTTCCAGGCTCTTATATCCAAAGAATGGGAATCGCCTTGTAAACTTAAAGGGGTCCCGGGGGTCTGGGATTGGAAGTACCCTTTTCCCCCTGATGTGGTTAACTTTTGGTCAGCACCTCCCGTGGTGGATGCACCTATTATAGGGGTTACTAACCCCCCCTTCATGACTGCCCCTCATTACCGTACCCTTCGGGATGCTGAGGACCGGCGCGTTGACAGAGGACGTTGCAGGGACGGTTCTGCGCCCGGTCTGTGCCGCGGCCATCACTGCGGTGGCCGCCAGGACCCTCATTAGAAAGCTACTTGATCACCGACCTGAGGACCTCCCCTGGGAGATCTTTAATGCACTCTCAGATTGTGATGTGTTTGTGAGGTTTATCCTCTCAGTGCTGGATGACACCATTAAGATGTGTGCTAGAACCTCTGCCCTTGTGGTAGCTATTCGCCGCCTGGTCTGGCTGCGACAGTGGGGTGCTGACGATGATACGAAAAAGGCTCTCATTGGCCTTCCCTTCAGAGGACGGCGTCTATTTGGGGCCCGTTTGGACCTTTTTGGAAAAAAGGGTAAGGTACCCCTACGCAGAAGGCCGTCTCGGCCTCCTCGGGGCAGGGACACCCCTCCCCCTCCCTACGTTAGTGTCAAGCACGAACCTGAGGTGTGCTTCCAACTTTTCGGAGTGGATTACCACTCCAGGGTGGGCAGGCAACCCCCTGGGCCCTCTGGCAGGGCTAAGTCCAAATCTGCCAAGACCTCCCAAGCATGAAGGGACGCCCTCGCCCTTCTGGGCGAGGGGACTGCCACAGCACCTGGCTCCTATCTGGGAGCGTATCGTCTCCTTCTGGTGGAGCCAGGAGGTAGTTCCTCTGGACACAGGATAGAATTTGCTGGGCGGTCCCTCTCAGAGGTTGTCAGGGTGCTTCTAGCCCCTGTTTTCCCCTCGGGAGTTGGTGCAGGCCGTACTCGGCCTGCAGAGTCTGGGCTCTCTTGCAGGTTGCCCTTAACAGGCTGGGGTTATGGCCTCTAAGTTGTCCTTCCTCTTTCCTTCAAAATGACGAGGCAGTTTGGGCCATGCTGGCCTATTGTAGGATTGGCAATTCTACACTCACAGGTAGTCCCTGCATGCTATCTCTGTCTTGGGACACAGGCGCCCTGTGCAAGGGTGGACTTCTGGCCTCCTGTGGAGATCTAGATCCTTTAGTTTCCCCTGGGTCTTCTGGACACCAAGACCTTTACTTGTCAGGGTTGAAGGACCAACCCTGCGGATTGGGGCCTTGTTTTTGGCCCCTCTTCTGCTCCCAGGCTACTCGCCAAGGCGCAGATGGGGGTGATGTCTCTGACATGCCTGTGGGGCGTCCGCACTATGACCTACCGGATCGTCCCTCCTTACTTCCTCAACCTCTACGCCAGGCCGAGTGGGTTAGTCGGCAGGCGGTGTCCTCTGGGAGTTATTTGGATGGGTGCTCAGTCACCTCAATCCCTCATTGTCCCTTATTCGCTATCTCCATTCCTTGGATTCTGTCTGGCTCGAACCTTCTTCCTTGGCAATAAGTGGACTCCTGGTTACATGGGTTCTGTCCCTCTTTGCTGACACCTTACTTTCACCAGGCAGGATTGCAGCTGGTGGGCCCGTTAGTGGCGGATCAGATGATGTCCCTTATATACAGAGCCCTTGGGCTCTTCGGCACAGTAGGTTATTAATCCTGGATGGGGTTCCAGCACCCCTGGAGCTAGGTCTGAGCTCGTTCCCCCTTGGTCTGGTGGTTCCTTTTGAGCTGCTGAAATTCAAGGACCCTGTCAGGGGGCTCCCCCCTCTTCGCTTGCATCCTCCTGTGGATGGTCACCTTGGTGCCAAGTCTCGCAGGTTGGCGGGGGGGATTTTCTTCTAAAAATCCTCCGCGGCTCCTAGGTAGGGGCCCTTAGAGGGTCCATTTGTCTACTGATTTTGTTAACACTGTGAGCCTTAAGTTGGCTCTATTTTGCTGGACTACTCCTCTTCAGGACCTGTCTATTTGGGGACTTTTGGCCTGTCGGAGGACAGTGGCCTGTATTTATTATCATTCTGGCACTTAGAACAGGATGATTCTCCTGGTAGGTGTCTGATCCTGATCTAGGTGGGGTCAACTTTCCCTGCATCTCAGGGGTATTCGCTCCAATGGATGTCCTTCAGTGGCAGGTTGTGCTATCCTGGTGTCCCCCTGAGAGCCAGCTAGGGTGGCTCTGTTGGGTCCTGTTAATATCACAGGGGCTCTGCCCTTGTTTTTACTGCCCCAGATTATTCTGACTCTGGTCATGGGGGCTTAGTAATTTTATGTCTGGACATTCTATTTTATATGTCTTTTCTTCGTTCTTCCTGCTAGGCAGGGTTCTGCGCAAGATTGCGCTGATAAGGGGACCCGTGATACTGATGGCCCCTGGGTGGCCTAGTACACTGTGGTTTGCATATTTTCTGCTGAAGACAGCGGACCTGTACGCTCTCTCAGGAGTGCGGTTCTGCCCTTTTCAGACTCCTTCTTTCTTATGTCGCCCCAATCTACAGACTCTAGTCTGATGGCTTGACAGTTGATTCATGCACCCTTTTGGATACGGGTTATCTTCTGGGTGACTTTGTCTATGGGGGGCTTGGAGCAAGCTCCTTCTTCTTCTCCGTTCTCCGTCTATTATAGGGTATGGCGTACCCATATTGATTGGCGTGAGTCTTGGTCTCTCCCCTGTTGGACGCTCTCTGTTCCCAGGGTTCTAGAGTTATTACAGCATGGGTTGGGGCTGGCTCCCCATCTTGGTACTCTGAATGTTCAGGTTCTGTCCTGTCTGCCTTCCTGTAGAAGTCTTGTTCAGTCTTCCTTGTTAAGCGTTCTCTTGGGGATTGCTCACATGCATCTCCCAAGGAGTTCTATGGTCCCTGTTGGGATCAATCTTCATTCTGTTTGCCTTGCGGGTTGTTCCCTTGGGACTTATTCCGGATGCTGTCTGAGCTGTTTCGTAGTTCAAGTTGCCCCTCCGGGGGCTGTTGCTTCAGTCAGACGTGTGCCTGAGAAGGTGGCTCTGTTTAGTTAGCCCTCGTTCATTATATATATATATATATACCATGATGTGGTGGTATTCCGCCTTACGCCGGACCTTTTGCCCAAGGTGGTGTCTTATGATCATTATTTAGGTCCTTTTAGTCTGCCTATGGGCCTTATTCTTAGTAATGCTGAAGTAAAGGGGTCTACATTCCCTCAACAGGTGTTGAAGTTTTCCTGGTTGTTTCTTGTCCCTTAGGGGGGCTGATGCCCCTTGGGGTTGGCGGGCGCCTCCATATGTATGCGCCTGATCTCGTTTGCTTCCTGGGCCTATGCACCCTTTGGACTGCTCTTACTTGGATGGTTTGCCTTCCTGGTCCTGAGTAAAGGTTTCGGCTTCTTGCTGATCCTTGTTAGTGTAGGGGTCAGTATCCCTGCCTGTCTTGCGGGAGACCAGTTTTCAATTCCCCGTTGTGGTGCATTCTAAGTTGTACCGAGGCTCCTGTTGCATTTGGGCTGGTCAGGCCGTTACTCTGGCCTATTCCTTTAAGGGGAAGAATCTACCTCTCTTTTTATTCTGTTTTACTTGTGCTTGGGTACCTTGGCCCTTCAGCACCAGGTTTTCTGTTAAACAGGTTTGCTAGACCGCTGTTTGTTTTCTGTTCATACATTTTCAAAGGTTTTGTTATCAGATTGACGTTAGAGCCTTTGCTCATGTCGTACTTGGTAGCAAGGTTTGCAGGTGACAGCGCCTTTACTGTCTGCTGTGCCTTTTTTGATGAGGATCCCACCCTACTTTATGGACACTGCTATTGGATGTCCCACGTATAAGTATTATATTGGAGCAGGACGTACTGTATGCTTAGAATAATACAATTCTGTGAAATACTCACCTGTAGAATTGGTATTATAGGCATACAGTACGTCCTGCTCCACCCCACCCTGGTTTTACATTTTTTCTGGATCCCCTGTATGGTGATTGTTATCATTGCTATTGTTACCAGTTTGGTGGTTGGTTTCTCCCGGCTTCTTTTCTCACTGCTTTTCAATGCTGGGGATTTGTGGGAGGTCCCTGGGTATATGAAGGGCCGGGAGGAGCCTGTTTTTGCATGTCTGCAGTGAACAGCGCCCTCTGGCGGAGGATTACCCACGTGTAAGTATTATATTGGAGCAGGACGTACTGTATGCGTATAATACCAATTCTACATGTGAGTATTTCACAGAATTGTATTTTTTAGCTCCAGAGATGCGGTGCTTCTATGGGTTCTCCATTTTCCCCATCAATTGCCAATCTTTATATGGGATAGTGGGAGGAGCCCCTCATCTTTGGAGATGATAATCGACATGCAATGAGTATCTGCCTGTATGGCAGGTACATCGATTTTCTGATCATCATATGGCAGGGGTTTGGGGAGTAACTCCAGGCATTTGTGAAATATTGTGTTTGTGTCTGTATTTCAAAATTTTCAGTAGCACACTCAGAGGATCACATCCAATTTTTTGGACTACACTAAAGTTCTCCCATTGTCTCGGGCTACACTTTGCACTGTTCCAAACGCCAATCTATTCTCAAAAAGACCCTGTAGTTCCTCAGTTATTTGTAAAAGTATTAGAGCATTGCATAGGTAGAGAATAAATGAGGAGAGACAGTGGGTGTGGCAACAGCGATGTGATGTAAGCACACTGTGTGCGTTACATATATCATAGTAAAAGAAAAAGTGCATTGTTGTGCCTCTAGTTACTACTGCCAGCACATAGTGTGATCAGAAAAAGGGGGTGAGAGATGCTGCAGGCTAAGAATGTTTCTAGCTTGCCAGCACATAGTGTGACTAGAGAGGCAGCCAATCAGGGTGTCTGGGGAGGAAGTGGGCGGTGTTTCCATTCTTGGTTCACTGAAGGGTGATTGAAGGACCAGGTCAGCGGGGTGAAGACTGAAACCTGAATAAGGAAGTGATTTCCTCACTAAGGAGACCAACATAGCAGGAAGGAGAGTGCTTGAGGGACTCAGTGTAAGGTAAGCTACTGATATTTATTTTTTAACTTTTGACTTGCCAATCACTTTAAAACTGTGGGTGGAAGGAGGTCAAATACAAACATGTAGTTATGGAAAGGCTGTAGCTGGTTGAGACAGAGAGGCTACCCTTAATGGATGCTGGAAAGCTGTGCTGGGTGCTGGTGCCCAAAATATAGTAATTCTGATACAGGGCAATAAAAAGGAAAAGGAAAAAACAGGGACAGTGTTTTTTCCACTCTTTATAGTTTAGAGTATGAAGAAATGAGAAAAACCATCAGTAACAACATACATATTTTGCAGTGTGATCCGAGCTTGGGTGGTGTGATGGATTTAGGTATTAAAATAGTGGCCAAACGTGCACCCGCATTGCAAGCAAAATTGGCACCTCCTGCGGGGATGGATTGGATCGTTCCCAGGCCGATCAGGCTGGGTGTTGGTCCACTTTAAGAAATTATTCCTAATTAGAGAATCCAGATGGATTTTTCTCTTTGGGAACAAGAATCGGTCAGAACTCTTGTTTTGATGTAAGCTTGTGTATTGGCTAATAAATAGTGGAAGAAGGTGTACCTTGAATATTGGAATAATATGATCATTTTAAGAAGTCTTATTCTATTCCTGTTTTTAGTAGAGTACCATCCAATTTTTTGGATTGATTATAAAAACCTACACACAAATGTGGTACTAAAGTATAATGTATTGTAAAGATGCCCCTTTGTTTTTAAGCCATATAGCCATATTAATATTACCCTTTATTTAATTTAATAGTGAACAGTAGATTGTTTAATTTTGTGGTTTCTTTGACTTAACATTGTAAAGAAGAAGCTTGTTGCCCAGTGGCGGGCTTCCACGGCCTTGCACCCTGGGATCCGCATGCTCGATGGTGAGCTTCTCCGTCACTTGTCCTCTTGGGCACTACAGACTCCTATTTGTGAAGTAAACGAAATCCAACCTAGTACGTTCTAGAAAATGCCTTTTTCTGGGTTAGCTTTTAGACAGCACCCAACAAAATATTCTGTTGCCCCATTAGAAACCGAACAAGCTAATTCAATAGATACAGGATCTGTTTCTGACAGACCTGGTTTCATTCGGAAGGATTATGAGAATCCTTTGGCTTATGTCATCGGCCATTCCAGCAGTTCCCTGGGTGCAACTCTGTTCCAGGCCGCTGCAAACTTTCCTTCTCCAGACCTGGGACCACACTCAAGAATTTCTAGAGAATACCACCACCCTTCCAGAAAGTGTGAAGAAAACTTTATGGTGGTGGATAGATCCGGGGGTCTTAAGAGAAGGCAGAGCTTGAAGACAATCAGATCCAGTCAGTATCACAACAGATGCCAGTGCGTGGGGCTGCAGAGATGGGCGGCACAAAGTCAGAAAGTCTGCAAAACCTGGCCCTCTCAACAATCAGGTCCCATTCGGCAGTTCACCTAAATGAGTCTCTGAACAGGGTGGCAGATTTTTTGAGCAGGACACCCATGTCCCCCTCAGAATGGTCCCTCAGCGTAATCTTCAGTGTAAAACATAGCAAGGTGGGGTCTTCCAAGCATAGACCTTTTTGCCTCTACGAGAAATGCAAAATGCAAGTAGTTATTTTTCCTGTACCAAGAGGACGGGGACCCATAGGTGGATGCTCTGGCACACAGCTGTCAGTTTGATCTAGCCTACGACTTCCCTCCGCTGCAGCTTCTTCCCCAAGTAATAAGAAAAATCACCTCGGAACCAGCAACGGTCATTCTGATTTGGCTGAGAAGAAGCTGTTTTTTTGCCCTGAAGAATATTTCAATGGAAGAACATGACAGCTCCCTCTATTCTATATCTGCTGACTCAAGGAGCAGTACAACACTCAGGCCTTCCAAACTTGCACCTAGTGGCCTGGATACTGAAGCAATGATTCTGAAAAGAAAAGGACTGTCGCCTAAAGTTGTCATGAACATGTCATGAATAGCAGGAAAATGACAACCAGGAAGATTTACCTAAAGGTGTGGAAATGTTTCTCTTTATACTGTGAAGTCAACAGCATGAATAAGAATTCGACCCCGATGGTACTCGAATTCCTGCAGGAAGGTTTTGAGTTAGGCCTTGCTGTAAGTACTTTGAAAACTCAGACTTCGGCTCAGTTTTTTTAGACAAGAAGTTAAGGAAAGACAAATTGGTCAATAGATTCTTTATGTCTATAGGGTGTAATAAACCGGTTCATTGTATATGCTGCCCTTCTTGGGACTTACTATTGGTGCTTAAAGCAGACCAAAACTGACATTTTTAACTAGCGTTTGCTCCCCCCATGAGGAGCACCTTTCGGCAATTTTCCCTGCTCCTGTTTTACTCTGGTTCCCGCTAATGCTGTTTGTTTTAGCTGTAAAGCCCTGCCTCCTCCATTCATTTCCACTGTAGAGAGTGGCAAGGATGTCATTGCCACACTTATGCAATGACTGATAGTCTGCAATCTTACATAGAGGGACAGCAAAAAGTCAGTGTTTCAGGACAATTCTGTAGGAAAAAATATTAAATGTAATTTACAAGCTTGGTGGAATTTGGTCCGATTTAAGGGACTCTGTCGACACCCCTTTGAGCCCCTGGAAGAAGCATCTACCAAGATTCTCTCCCTAAAAACTAGCCTTTTGATTGTGATAGCTTCTGCTAGAAGAGTGAGTGACCTACAAGCCCTCTCTGTTAGAGATCCCTACTGCATTTTATTACCAGACAAGGCCATTTTAAAACCCTACCCATTATATTTAGCGTCATCCTTCCATCGCTCCCAGGAAATCATACTTCCATCCCTTTAGCCTGATCCTGGGGTTCCTGGTGATACCTCTCATCTCGTAGATGTGCAAAGAGCCCTAATCCCTTACTTAGAACACACCAATGATTTTCACAGCCAATAACCTTTCTTTTATCCTCCAGCAAAGAGGCCTGGCCGAAATCTACTATTGCCAGGTGGATTAGGCAGGCCATTTCGCTCACCTGCATGGACACCCCCCCCCCCCCCCCCAACATTAGGACTCCCTCCACCCGTGCGGTTTCTGGGCAGAAAAAGCAGGGGCATCCATAGAAGAGATTTACAAGGCAGCTATCTGGTTCTCTCCACAGACCTTTTAGATCTCCTATCAGACTCCCAACAATCCTTTGGTAGAAAAGTGTTGCAGGCAGTTTCCTACTTGCTCTTCTATTTCTACGAGTCCTTCAGGACAGCTCATAAAACTGCCCCATGTTAAATAGGTCCTTTGGTTTTTGTGGTTTATTTGTTTTATACTGAAGACTGGGGGGAAGGGGTGGGGCTTTTAACCTGTTCCAGATTGTGTTTCCTCTCTAGGTGGAGGAGCCGCTGTCTTCGTGGCTGTCCTGATGGACTCGTAGAAATACTATTACCAGTAAGACTAACAGGATTTTTTTCTTCTACAGGTAAGGAGTATCAGGGGGTGGATATAGGGGCTGCCCTTATCAGACCATTTGATCGCTTTTGGTCTGCTTTAACTTTTCCACAGAGCTCAGATTGCTCGGGGCTCCCATGCTAACCTTAAATCTGCTCCCACACCGTAGCCCTGGTATTAGAAACTGGGAGCCGCACGGTCGGCGGTTGAGTGTACGGAACGCTCAATATTATACAAGCCACTCAATATTCCTCTTACTTTCAAGCATATTTCTATGGATTTCTATTATCAGTCTCACAGCTAAACTTTCTAACAACGGATAATAACATGCATTACATTTTACATTGACTTTCTTTTTCTTTTCTCCGCATATAATTGCAAGCGGCATGTTTATCCGTATTTCCTTGTGTCCAATTATATCTATGCTGCAGTATGGAAAATGATTTCCCTTAATATATGTACTTATTTTATTCCTTCGGAGTGTATTAAAGTCCATAAACAGCAGCGGCGTTTGCATGCTGTAAACTAAAATACTTTCAAGCTGCTTGTGTAGCTCAGCGACGCATTAAGGAAACTTCGCTGCACCCCCACATTATCGCCGCCGCCTTGCGCTGTTAGGAAAATAGCGTTTACCTCGTTATAGCTTACATGCAATTTTTCAGCCTTGTTAGTCCTTGTTACTTTGTTGCAGAAAAATAATTACAGTGAAATATGTTTTGCGACCTTATCGGGATTGTATGCTTTTCATCCCGAGCCATTATTACACCCCGGCTCCATTCTAATCTATTTCCGAGCAAATGTCAGAGCGCTAATGAGTTCATTCTCTGAATTTAAGGACTTACAAATCTTTCCTAATGTGTTCTTGTTGATTAAAGAGAGCCACAAACATACATTATTTTAAATGCAGTTTTACTTTTGGGCCCCGAACCATAGATCAGAAATGCCAGCGGGTAGCGATTCGACCTTGTTAAATTGCTGTATTAAAGTTTGAATTATTTTCGGATTGGAAGTGGGGACTGGGGGGGGAGGGAAATGAATGGCTGAAACAGAAAGGGGGAATTATTGAAGGGAATGAAAAGTTGGCTCTCGAGTATTTGATTGCTAAAGAATCTTTTTAAGGTGAGTAGATAAGTGGTTTTAGAAGTGTGTACAAGTCTAAAACTACAAGTATTTACAAGTGCTGAGCTTAAGACGGCTAATGCGCATTTGTTTATTGTGGTCCTGCGGTTTTCTCAGAATTTTACGACAATTCACAGGACCTTTGGGGTGACACTTTATCAAGTATTAAAGTCATTGTCCAGGCAAAAAAGAAAAAGTAAACTTACTCCCTTTTTGTTCCATTGCTGCTGCTTCTCCATCTGGCTATAATAATACTGGAGAAAGAGCCACCCTGCGTCCAGCTCCTGTCAGATGTGGCGGCCTTCATCAAGATGTAATCATCTCCATCCGTGCGCCCACTTCATTATTTGCAATGGATGATGGGCATGAGGAGGAGTGTAATTCTGTCTGGTAGGCAGGGCTGTTTCTAGTGAAGGGGGAGCAGGGCAATCACCGTGAGCGCCAAGGTCATTAGGGGTGCCTTTATATCTGCCATCTTGTTTTCTGCAGATGGGTCAAGGCCACTGTTAGTGGGTGCAGACAATAAGACATGGGGAGGTTCCTGAGGAGGAGACACAGCATCGCACATACCTGTATGGCACATACCTGTATAGCACAACAGCAGCACCATTGGATGGGTAAGAAGGGGGCAGAATTTTTCTTCCCACACCAAGTGCTATGTCGCCTAGAAACTGCCCTGCTGGAAGAAGACGGGGATTGAAGACTGCCGAAGAACTACGTGGTGCTCATTTAAATCATCAGAGCTGGGACAGAGGATCTGCAGGGGGGACAAAAGCTCAGTATATATCTTTGAGGTCTTTTTTGCCAGGACAATGACTTTAAAGTGGGCCAAAACCCAGGATTTTCACTATCCTGGGTTTTGGTCCTTGCCACAGGGCACCCCGATCGGGGATGCCGGTTGTGTAAAACCCTCCAGGTTGCCCCTGATCGCGCTCACTCTTTCTTGGTCCTATGGCACATGTGCAGCTTCTCGTCCAATTAGCACGCTCGGATCCGGTCACGTCAGCTCGTCTAAGCCTTCTGCTAATGTGAGCGGATCCAAGCTCGCTCGCGGCAGCATCCCCCGCTACCCTCTAACAGGGAGCGTGCCTGCGCTGGCCATTCACAAATACCTGGCGCCGGCACACGTCCTGCTAGGATAGCGGGGACGCGACCTCTGCTTGCGCATGCATCGTTGGACCGCGAACGAAGGTGAGTTTATGGGCAACCTGGGGGGCTTCACACAGTGAGGCATCCCGATTTTGGATGCCCCTGGAGAGGGAATCAATCGGTCCGGGATACTTATAGATTCCTGGCCCGATCTCTCGTGGGTTTTGGTCCACTATAAAGATAAACATAAGACCTCCCATGCCGGGCCTAGCTGAATGGCTGGCACAGGTACACCAAGCTGGAGGGAAATAGTTGAGGGGATGCTTTCCGCTCCACCAAAGATTGCTCATGTGTGAAGGGGAATCTGGGAATCAGGTAAGCTTCAACTCATTAGAGACACTGAGCTGTGGGGGGGGGGATAAATAGTTAGTAATGTGTTTTGCTTTTCTGTATGCTCTGACAGTCCATTAAAATTTGAATAGGTTGTCAAATATTTTTGGTTAGGGTTCCTATAGACTTCCATGCCAGGCGCACACATTGTAGTTTGCACAGCAACAGAAGTGTTCCAATACTTTATTGGAAATGTGACAAGCTACTGTTTGTAGGAAGTAACATTTTAGATTTCCCCAAAGCCGCGGAATGCTGCCCGTCCTGTTCTGTTGTCTTGCTCTTGGGGTTAAGCTTCCGGCTTGGTTATAGTGTACACACAAGCAACACCTGTTTAATAGGCAGGTGTTCAGCCAACACAAACATACACACATCTATACAGCTATTTATGTTCTAGGTGACCATAAGGCTGTTACAGTATATCCCCCTGGAATTCAGATTTGGCTGGGTCGTCCATTAAAGAGGGACAACACACATAAATTTGACTTTTCTGTGTGTTGCTCCTCTCTGCGGTGGCTTCCCGAATTGTGTGTACCCCCCCAGGTCGCCCCGTTTCACTCACCTTCCTTCCGCTCCCACAGCGCAGACTCGAATGAGAGCGAGCGCGCTGATTGGCTGAGCAGCTTGTGGTTGTTTCTTTTGAAAACGGAGCAAAACCCAGGATTTTCACTCAGGTTTTGTTCCCTGCCCATTCGGGATGTCCACTGTGTAAAGCCCCCCAGAATGCCCAGTACAACTGACCTCCTCCCGGCCCAGTGGCGCATGTGCGGGCTCTTGTCCAATCAGAGTCACTTGGCTCTGATAGTGTGCTCACTCCCTTCCCAGCTAACTGAATGTCTGGAGCAGGAGTGCGCACACAGCCCAAGGATGCAGGGGATGCAATCGCTTTCACTTCCCATTTTAAACAATCAGAGCCATTTGCCAAATTATTTATGCATGGCAAATGGCTCTGATTGGATGAGAGTCTGCGCATGTGCCTTTGAACTGGGCAGATACCGGCAATCTAGGGGTTTCACATAGTGAGGACCCAATTCGGGATGCCCTGGGGGAAGGCCAGCAGCCAGTTTAGGAATATTTTGGATTCCAGAGCCAGCCACCCTGGGTTTTGTTCCACTTTAACTAGGCTTGCACCAATAGAAGCCTTAGCAGAGCTTTCTCACATCTGTTCCCATTTCTCGTCCCCAGGAGAGCGACCCATATCTGTAAACATAATACGGCTTGGGAGGGAGGTTGACTTTAGGCCTCCTTTAATCATCCATTGTTGATGCCCTAAAACTGAAAACTAGATACCATCCACGAGGCTTCACTTTGCTTTTGAAACTCTGGCCCAAGAAGCCTCTTTTTGGCCGTCCCAGTCACTTTCACTTAACTTTTTGTTTTAAATAATGCAAGGCCTCCAAATTCTGTATAAAACTTTGAATGACCAATGCCTTCCTTAAAATCCAGCCTTCTCACAGAAGAGCAGAACAGCGCGCTTTTATCGCTTTTCCAATATTCCTTAATGTACTGTACGATTTTGCTGCCTAGAAAAGTTTTTTTATGGCCGTCGTCTTATGTAAACGTCGAATATGCATCTCTTTTGATTTTTGTTTTAGGAGGCATTGCTGAGATCAGCAGGAAAGCCCATCATTTCTAAAGTTAATATTTATCAAAGAAAGTTTGGGTATTCATTATTCAAGTGCAAGTTAATTGCGCGTGTAAAGATGTTCACATTGGTAATAGCTCATAAAAGGACCTGTGGTTTTATGTCACCATTTATTTAGGAAAACGCCACGAGCGAGAGAAATCTTTGCTGCATCATGGAATATATTTTGAATTTTAGGAATTTGTGTGCAGAAAGATTTTACTGTAATGTATGTTCTTTTAATACTAAAGGAAGATGCCGCTTTTAGAGCCTTCATAAAATGAAGAATTGATCTTTGCTGACGAGCTGTTTAGTTAAGTTACAATGATTAAAAGTTCCAGGGTAGAAGTTTTTTGTATAAACCTCTACCACTGGTGGTACTCGAGCTATCTTCTAGTGGTAGAGTATTGAAGGCCGACATCTGGGGCTGAACATTGGGGGGCAAGAATACTACAGATAAGCTGCTGCACTTGGGAGGGGGGCAGGAGAGGGCTTTTTGTCCCAGGAAGAGTATACATCCACCATGAGCGTGGCTTCCCCTTGGAAGGTGTAGGTTGGCTTTCAGGAGGTTAATACACTAATTCATACCCCAACATCCTACCCCTTCCCTAAGATTCTTTAGGGGGATCTTAATTTGAGATGCCTTCGGATCACCTTGTTCCTCAATACACGTGTGGGATTGGGAAACGAGTTGCGTTGACAGCTCACTTGCAGCTCCCGGATGGTCCTATTCTTAGAACCCCCCCGGAAATTAGTACCCCAGCGAGAGTGCCCCCCAGGATTTTTAGGGTGCCTGACCAATGCTTGGTGTTTGTCGTGGGCCTACATTAGTCTCACCTCCATTCATTGCAATTGATGACAGCATGGGAAGTCGGTGGCATGGAGTCCAGTGGTGACTTTAGATGACTCTTCTGTTGCTCCAGATGTGCTGTTTCTCTGGATGTATAGTTTAAGTATACAGCATGTCCTGTTCTAGAAGATATTCCTTACTCTTGGGTTATACATCCAGTAGATGGCGCTGGACTACAGAGACAGAAAAGTGGCTCCTCCCGGCCCCATATATACCAAGGACCTCCCACAAATTCCCCAGTTCTTCTCTGCAGTCTGGGCTGCGATGTCTAGAAGATGGCTCTTTCTACTCGCAGGTGAGCAGGGCTTATTAGCCTGCGGCCCTGTAGGACTATTCCCACCCGTTCCTTTTCACTGCCTCCCAGTTTAGGCTGCGCTGGTCGGGTGATGGTAGGCAGCACCGCTGCTAGGTGCTAAGGAGCGCTGCTCCTACCGCAGTCCCCCACCAAAGGGTAGGCGGTACAGGCCCGTGGTGAGCCTTATGGGATGCCCCTCCCACGGCCATTTGCCCCTCCCACGGCCATTTGCCCCTCGCCCCCTGTCCCCTCAGTTAGGCTCCTCTTAGGTCCGCTGCTTCCCCTTCGCTCCCCCTGGGCAGATCTTCGGGGGGGTTGGTGTATATATTATTATGTGTTTTGCTATGTTTTTGGCATTGGTTGCACTGGCTGTGCTATTGCTGCCGCCGCCGCACGCTTGTACTCCGCTACGCGTGCCGTCATTGACTGGCCTTGTCACGGGGGCGCGTTTTTGCGCTCTTCGGGGGGACGGGACTTGCGTATGACGTTTTCCGCATCACTTCTCCGCCGCCCGCCCGCCCCTCGAGGTATATGCAGGTGCCATTTTGGAGCTCCTGTGCTGCGTGTCTGGTGTCCCCCTATCGCGGTCCGTAAGTGCCCCTGCGGGCTGGCTTTTCTTTATTTTTCATTGTATTATGCTTACGGGTTCTTTGCTTTATGTCTTGCAGGCAGGTCAAACTTTTTTGTGGTTTCTCCCGGTCCTATCCGCTTTTAGCGTTAACTCCATATTGGAGGGCTACTGTATATCTCCCACTTCCCTAGCGGGCTATTGGGGCATCCCGGGTAGCCTTATTGGCGTCAATCCCAATTGGCCTATTGTGCCACAATAATCACCATATGGAGGCTTCTCAGGATAATGTGCTTGGGGTTCCTTCGGGACAAGCCCGACTGTGTGTGGCGTGTGGGGTATCCCCTATAAGTGACGATGTCAGGGTGTGTGTACCCTGCTCCCAGCAGACGCTTGCGCTGCAGTCTGGGTTACCGGTGGCTGGGCCCGCGCTCCCTCTGGCTTCGCCTACTCCCCCACGCTTACATCTGACTCCTAGTGAGGTGCATACCAGTGGCGAGTCTCAACCTGATTTGGCTGCACGGGTGGCCAGCATTGAGAGACATATTGCTGGCTCTGGCCCGCGTAAGGCTTCTGCTAAGAAGCGGCATTTATCACCTGGTGTTTCCCTCTTTCCTATGGAGGCTGATGAATTTTTTGATGTTACCGGTTATACCCCCCTGGAAGAGGGGGAATTATTTTCTGATTCAGAATCATCTGAGGAACAATCTAGGTTGTACGGTGCCGATTCTGGGTCTGACCCCTGGGCTTCAGATGATACTGACAGGCTTTTATCTCACCTTTTTGAAGTACTCTGTATCTCTCCTCCTGCCGTGGCTCCGCAGCACCAGGGGGAGCTGTTTCATACTGTTAAACCACTCTTGGAGTTTCCTGAACAAACTCATTTTAATAATCTGGTGCTCAAAGGGTGGGAACGTCCTAGCCGGCTTCCCGGGGTGCCAAAGAGCTGGGATAAGCGGTATCCCTTTCCTGCTGAAATGGTTAAATGGTGGTCATGTCCTCCCAAGGTGGATGCACCAGTTCTGGGGTTGTCCAACACATCCGTCATGCATTCCCCTGACTCTACTACACTGAGGGATGGGGAGGACAGGCGCAAAGATCAGCTGGCTTGCCATGCCTTTGCCTGTGTGGGGACCTCGCTGCGCCCAGTCTGTGCCTCTGCCATTACGGCTGTTGCTATTTAGAGCCTGCTCAGGGGTCTCTTAGATGGGGCCCCTGATGATGCTGGTAGTGAAGAGTATAGAGCTCTTCTGCGTTTTGAGGAATTTGTTGCATATGTTTTCTCTGCCTTGGATGATACCATTAGAATGAGTGGCAGGGCATCTGCCTCGGTGGCGATACGCCGCTCGGTTTGGCTGCACCAGTGGGCAGCAGACAACGCTGCTAAGAAGGCTCTCACTGGTTTTCCCTTGAAGGAGCTGCTCCTCTTTGGTGAACGTCTGGATTTGTTTGCTAAGGGAGGCAAGTTACCTCAGCATAGAAGGCAGCCCCGATCCTTTCAGGGTTCAGGTGCCTTTCTTCCTTCCTTCCGTGGCTCCAGAATTGGACGGGGAGCTTCCCTTGCTGGAGCCCGTGGAGATTTCTGGGGCAGGGGCAGAGGACGTGGCCGCCCAGGTGGATCCCAAGGTGGATGCACCAGTTCTGGGGTTGTCCAACACATCCGTCATGCATTCCCCTGACTCTACTACACTGAGGGATGGGGAGGACAGGCGCAAAGATCAGCTGGCTTGCCATGCCTTTGCCTGTGTGGGGACCTCGCTGCGCCCAGTCTGTGCCTCTGCCATTACGGCTGTTGCTATTTAGAGCCTGCTCAGGGGTCTCTTAGATGGGGCCCCTGATGATGCTGGTAGTGAAGAGTATAGAGCTCTTCTGCGTTTTGAGGAATTTGTTGCATATGTTTTCTCTGCCTTGGATGATACCATTAGAATGAGTGGCAGGGCATCTGCCTCGGTGGCGATACGCCGCTCGGTTTGGCTGCACCAGTGGGCAGCAGACAACGCTGCTAAGAAGGCTCTCACTGGTTTTCCCTTGAAGGAGCTGCTCCTCTTTGGTGAACGTCTGGATTTGTTTGCTAAGGGAGGCAAGTTACCTCAGCATAGAAGGCAGCCCCGATCCTTTCAGGGTTCAGGTGCCTTTCTTCCTTCCTTCCGTGGCTCCAGAATTGGACGGGGAGCTTCCCTTGCTGGAGCCCGTGGAGATTTCTGGGGCAGGGGCAGAGGACGTGGCCGCCCAGGTGGATCCCAAGGTGGATGCACCAGTTCTGGGGTTGTCCAACACATCCGTCATGCATTCCCCTGACTCTACTACACTGAGGGATGGGGAGGACAGGCGCAAAGATCAGCTGGCTTGCCATGCCTTTGCCTGTGTGGGGACCTCGCTGCGCCCGGTCTGTGCCTCTGCCATTACGGCTGTTGCTATTTAGAGCCTGCTCAGGGGTCTCTTAGATGGGGCCCCTGATGATGCTGGTAGTGAAGAGTATAGAGCTCTTCTGCGTTTTGAGGAATTTGTTGCATATGTTTTCTCTGCCTTGGATGATACCATTAGAATGAGTGGCAGGGCATCTGCCTCGGTGGTGATACGCCGCTCGGTTTGGCTGCACCAGTGGGCAGCAGACAACGCTGCTAAGAAGGCTCTCACTGGTTTTCCCTTGAAGGAGCTGCTCCTCTTTGGTGAACGTCCTGCTAAGGGAGGCAAGTTACCTCAGCATAGAAGGCAGCCCCGATCCTTTCAGGGTTCAGGTGCCTTTCTTCCTTCCTTCCGTGGCTCCAGAATTGGACTGGGAGCTTCCCTTGCTGGAGCCCGTGGAGATTTCTGGGGCAGGGGCAGAGGACGTGGCCGCCCAGGCCCCTCCTGGGGTCCCAAGCCTAAGTCCTCCCCCAAGCCCCCTCAGGCATGAAGGGGCGCCCTCACACATCCGGGTGGGAGGACGGCTTCAGCTCTTGGCTCATGTCTGGAGGCGTCATGTCTCAGACTGGTGGATTCAGGAGGTAGTGTCCTCCGGTTACAAGATAGAGTTTTCAGCCTGGCCGCCCCAAGATTCATCAAATCCCGGTTAGCTCAAAACCCCCTGTCAGCTCAGGGTCTGTCCCTGGCTGTCCAAGGCCTTCTGGAACTGGGAGTCATCTGCCGGGTGCCCTTGAGGGAAAGGGGCTATAATTCCAATCTTTTCATTGTTCCCAAAAAGGATGGGTCCATCAGACCCATCCTGGATTTAAAGCGCCTCAACCAGTTTGTCAGATTCAGACACTTTCGCATGGAGACTTTGCGCTCAGCTGTGACTTTCCTACGCCCAGGGAAATTCATGACCTCTATAGACATCAAGGATGCTTACCTTCACATACCTATTTTTCCAGGTCATCAGAGATTCCTCAGGTTCGCTCTGGAGGATCAGCACTACCAATTTGTGGCCTTGCTCTTCGGTCTCACCTCGGCTCCCAGGGTATTCACCAAGGTGCTGGCAGTAGTGATGGCTCTGCTGAGATCTCAGGGCATTTGCATTCTTCCCTACTTGGACGACATGCTTATCGCTTCTCAGTCCTTCCATCAGGCAGAGCTGGATACTCAGAGGGTGGTGTCCACACTGGAGTCATTCGGCTGGGTGATCAACCACCCCAAATCTTCCCTGTCTCCTTCCATGGTGAAGTCCTTTCTGGGCATGATTCTGGATTCATCTCAGGTCAAGATCTTTCTTCCTCAGCAGAAGGTGGAGAGTCTTCAAGAGAAAGCTCAGCTCCTTCTGTCTTGTCCTCATCCGTCCATCAGGCAGGGAATGCAGCTGGTGGGCCTGATGGTGTCCTGCTTCGAGGCGGTTCCGTATGCTCAGTTCCACATGAGGCCTCTTCAGCTTCACCTCTTGTCAGTATGGGATCGGGACCCCGTTTCCTTGGATCAGATGTTTGTTCTGTCCCCTCTGGCCAGGCGATCTCTATCGTGGTGGCTGGACTCAAGGAACCTGCTGGGGGGCAGATCCTTTCTGGCCCCTTGTTGGGAGACTGTCACCACGGATGCCAGTCTGACAGGTTGGGGGGCTTTTGGAAGTCCCTGAAATTCCAGGGTCAGTGGGGCCCTCAGGAGGCCCATGCCCCTATCAACATTCTGGAGTTGAGGGCGATCAGGTTGGTTCTCGCCCGCTTGACCCCACACCTGCGGGGTCGGGCTGTTCAGGTCCGCTCGGACAACCAGACGGCGGTTGCCTACATCAATCATCAGGCAGGGACCCAGAGCAAGAGGGCCCTAAAGGAAGTGTCCCTGATACTGTCCTGGGCGGAGGTGAATGTTCCCTGCATCTCAGCTGTGTACATTCCGGGGGTGGAGAATGTGGAGGCAGACTCCCTGAGCGGGGACCTCTCGTCTGGGAGAGTGGTCCCTCAGCAGCAGGGTGTTTCGCACCCTGTGCCACCGCTGGGGTCAGACGGATTTGGATCTGTTTGCGTCCCGTCACAATCACAAGCTTCCAGTCTTTGTCTCTCTGTCCCAGGATCCTCTGGCCTTGGCCATGGATGCCTTGGCAATGTCTTGGACGAGTTTTCAGCTCCTGCATGTGTTTCCCCCGTTTCCCCTGCTGGGCAGGGTGCTGCGCAAGATAGCTCAGGAAAGGGTGCCAGCCATAATGGTGGCCCCCTGTTGGCCAAGAAGAGTGTGGTTCGCAGCTGGCAGTAGATCAGTACGCCCTGCCCCGGGTTCCAGATCTGCTCACTCAGGGGCACCTACGCCACCCCAATTTACAAACGCTGGCTTTGACGGCCTGGCTGCTGAAACCTCCATCTTGATGGAAAAGGGGCTGCCTGCCTCGGTTGTTAATACCATGATCAGGGCTAGGAAAAGGTCCTCTTCTTCCATCTACTATAGGGTTTAGCGTACTTACATTGACTGGTGCAAGTCTAAGTCGCTTCCCTGTCGTGTGTTTTCTATTCCTAGGATTCTGGAGTTTCTGCAACATGGATCTGGGGTCTTCAGCTCAGTACTCTGAAAGGTCATGTTTCTGCCGTGGCCATTTTTTTCCAAAGATCCTTTGCTCAGCATCCCCTGGTCAAGACCTTCTTCCAGGGGGTTACTCACGTGCGTCCCCCCACGTAAGCCTATGTTACCACTCCGGGACTTGAACTTGGTCTTATCTGCCCTGCAGGGGTCTCCCTTCGAGCCCTTGCAGGGGGCCCCCTTGTCCATTCTTACGCTTAAGGTAGTCTTTTTGGTGGCTATCACTTCTGTTAGGCGTGTTTCTGAGTTGGCGGCGCTTTCCATCAAACCTTATTTTGAGAGTCACCAGCACAAGGTGGTGTTTCGTTTTAAGCCAGATTTTCTGCCTAAGGTTGTTTCTGCCTTTCATCTCAATCAGGACGTTGTTTTGCCTTCTCTGTGTCCTAATCCTAGTAACTCTAGGAGAGGGTTTTACACTCTTTGGATGTGGTTAGGACTCTGAAGTTCTATCTGGTGGCTACTGAACCCTTCAGGAAGACTGATGCTCTTTTTGTGCTCCCGTCTGGACCTAAGAAGGGTCTGGCTCCAGCTAAGTCCACTATCAGCAAGTAGATCCGTCAGGCTGTGATACAGTCCTACTCTGCTAAGGGGAAGGAGCCTTTCTTCCGCCTTACTGCTCATTCTACTCGTGCTTTTGGTGCCTCTTGGGCTTCTCTGCACCAAGCTTCTGTTGAACAAGTTTGCAAGGCCGCTACTTGATCTTCTGTTCCTACTTTTTCTAAGTTTTACAAGGTTGATGTTAGGGCCTCATCTGATGCTGCTTTTGCAGGCGGCAGTGGTTTAAACTGTCTGCTGTTACTTTTGGGGATCCAATCCTACCTTACGGACACTGCTATTGGATGTCCCAAGAGTAAGGAAAATCTTCTGGAACAGGACGTGCTGTATACTTAGAATAATACAATTCTGTGATTACTCACCTGTAGAATTGGTATTATACGTATACAGCACGTCCTGTTCCACCCCACCCTTGTTATCATTATTTTTAGTTACCTCTTTATGGTGTTTTTATGTTTAATTTTTCATATAATGGTTATAGTTCTCCCGGTCTCATTTTAACTGCTTTTCATTACTGGGGAATTTGTGGGAGGTCCCTGGTATATATGGGACCGGGAGGAGCCACTTTTCTGTCTCTGCAGTCCAGCGCCATCTACTGGATGTTTAACCCAAGAGTAAGGAATATCTTCTGGAACAGGATGTGCTGTATACGTATAATACTAATTCTGCAGGTGAGTAATCACAGAATTGTATTTTTCCTGTGGATAGAAAAGTATGAAAAATAAGTTAAGTATATTCAGACGTTATCAAGTGTCTATTCTCCTCACCTTGAAGCAACATGGGAGTTGCGGGCGCGGTGTTTTATATTTGATGACCCTGCGATGCTGACTCTATGTGCCATTCTTTATTCTTGAATATTCAGGTTTGCTGGTGTCATTTAGCACGCACACGTGCACTTTGAGTATATCTTTATTGTTTCCATTCACTTATAACTGTTTGAACTGGGCGAGTCTGCCAATATATTTTCTGTGGAATTTAGTTTTTTATTCATTTTCACATATGAGGTATTGTTGTTAAGAGTTGATATTTATTAGAGGTTGTACACTTTGAGGGTTTACACATATTATTTTTATGCCGGCATAAAATAACTGTTATAATAGGATCTAATAAGCGCACATAGGGTCTTTTGATGCATTGTTCCCCTTAGGGGTTTTTTTCATTAATATTATTGTGACCATGCGGTCATCCATGTGATTTTAATTGTCCAGTGTGTTTTTGTGTATTTTAATAGTATCTCCTTTTTCATAATAAAGAATTTTGTATCCATATTGATATTGGTGCTCCTTTTTGAAGAAAGGTGTGTAATTGGACACGTCCACTTCAGTCTTGTTTGAGTCTATTCTCTTGGAGGTTGCAAACCCATCAGTGGAAGAATAGGAAGGAATCTTCCCTCGAAGTAGGTGAGCATTATCTTATGGTCATTGATTAAACCCCCCCCTGCCACTGTTCCTTGGATGCACCACCATAAGACCCTGGCCCAAATTGTGATGCCTCTTTGTGACCTCAGCAAGTGGACCAAATTTCCAGTTACACTATTGATACACTTTAAAGGGGACGTCCAACTCCCTCTGCCACCACCAGCAATGATTCTGATTTTAGTGCTCAGAATAAAATAGTACTCACCCTACTGTCCTTATCTAGTGTGGGTCGGGTCAGTGGTTGAAACACGGCCCAGCTCCATGGCTGCCAAGCTAGAAGCTTGAGAAACTTGTCAGTTACTAATCCCTGCAACAGCAGTGGTGTTACTGTGCAGTGATTGGATGCCTCATGCATCACTCAGGGCCCCCAGCTTTACACAGAGGCCTAGGTGCTCTGCTTCTGGTCTTATTTGTGGCAATCCTTATTTTTCCTTTTTTTTTTAATCTTCTGCTGAACGTGCGGCCAGCAGGGGCATCTCTCGCATTCTTCTTGGTCTGCACATGGCTGCACCTGCCGTAACTGAATACACTGTATTTTTCATCCTATAAGATGCACCGAGGATGCACATTGTGCTAAAACACCCCAATACAGGCAGTGTGGTATTCCCCCACCCTATTCCCCATGGGCAGTGTCCCTCCCCATCCCATTCCCATAGACAGTGTGGCATTTCTCCCCATCTCATAGGCAGTGTGGCATTCTCCCCTCCCATTCCCATAGGCAGTGTTGCATTCCTCCCATCCCCTTATTCAGTGTGGCATTCCCCCCTCCCATTCCCATAGTCAGTGTGGCATTCCCCCCTCCCATTCCCATAGCCAGTGTGACACCCCCCCCCCCTTTCCCATAGTCAGTGTGGCATTCCCCCCTCCCTTTCCCATAGTCAGTGTGGCATTCCCCCTCCCATTCCCATAGGCAGTGTTGCATTCCTCCCATCCCCTTATTCAGTGTGGCATTCCCCCCTCCCATTCCCATAGGCCGTGTGGCATTCCCCCTCCCATTCCCATAGTCAGTGTGGCATTCCCCCTCCCATTTCCTTAGTCAGTGTGGCATTCCCCCTCCCATTTCCATAGTCAGTGTGGCATTCCCCCTCCCATTCCCATAGTCAGTGTGGCATCCCCCCTCTCATTCCCATAGTCAGTTTGGCATCCCCCCTCTCATTCCCATAGTCAGTGTGGCATCCCCCCTCTCATTCCCATAGTCAGTGTGGCATCCCCCCTCTCATTCCCATAGTCAGTGTGGCATCCCCCCTCTCATTCCCATAGTCAGTGTGGCATACCCCCTCCCATTCCCCGTATAGGAAGTGTGGCATTCCCCCCCCATCCCCTTATTCATTGTGGCATTCCCCCTCCCATTTCCAGAAGCGATGTGGCAGATTTACCCCAACCCCCCAGAAAAAAAAGTTATACTTACATGAACGCAATCCCCGCTCTGGCTTCTGGCGCCGCCACTGCCTCTTGGTTGTCAGCGCATGCTGACACAAACACTCGAGTGCCAGAGGCAGTGGTGGCACCGGAAGCCAAAGCAGGGGACAACGGGCGTGAGACTCATGTAAGTATACTTTTTTTCATTTTTTTTGTTTTGTTTTGTTTACATTCGCCCAAAAAACTGACTCCCCCCCACCCCCACTTTTTTGGGGGGGAGGTGGTGTGTCTTACAGAGCGAAGAATACAGTACTTACCTCGCCAGTGAACCCACCACGCATGTGCAGCTGGTGGCAGAATCCCTTGCATCCTTCTAGGTCTGTGTGCGGCCAAGATAGTAAACATCCTGGGTTTTGGTCCACTTAAAAAAAGATTCTCCAACAGGAAGTATAGTTTTTATTTTGAAAAGACTAAAACTTCTGTAGTCTGCCAAAATCTAAAGAAACAATTGTCTGTATCTTGGCTTGAAACATAAATAGTGGGTGTGTGTTACAAAGAGCCTCTTCATTTCTGCGGTGGAACAGGGGTCACCCTATGTGGGAGGATAGATGCCAGTCAGATTACCGGGTTTCTTCTGGAACAACGCTCCACTCACTGCTGCTCCTGGTTGGGTCGGCATTGTGCGTCCGGCCGGTTACAGATGGCGCGGAAGCGGCCATGCATATGCATGAGGCGCATTGTGATGCAGACGGCGCCTCTCCCATGTTTGTGGCAATCATCCTGGATACTGTAGTTAACGATTCAGACAAAGAATAGCGGGTGTTCTTTCTAAAAATAATTCCCGTTTGAACGTTGTTAATTAAATGCCGCCATGCTGCGCTGTTTATTAATCTGCTGCCTTTAAATAAAGGGCCCCATAACCTCCAAAGTATTAAACTCAAAGACTGTTGTGATCAACACTTACAAAGGATGACGATCTGAAAACCCGAAAGCCTGTGTGCATATGAAACTAAAGCTATTTGTCCTAATTAGAAGTAAAGTGTAAAACTTTATCTGGATCATTATGGAACGTTTAGTCTAGGGGAGCAGAGAGGAGGAGGTGCTGGATAAAAGTCGCTTATGGATGACATTAGGGCGTGACTATAGATTCAGAAGCCTGAGTCTGGGTTCGCATCGCGACAATTCGGGCAGGCTGATTCATTACTAACGCCAGGTAGCGACAGATGAGCGTCTGTAGAGCGGATTTCAGAGCGACCGCTAGTAGTCGCTGTGCTTGGCCATGGATCATTGTTTCAGAGCGCCTCAGTCGCTGCTCGGCATTGATGAATATTATGTGCGAGTTGCAGTACTACGCTGTATGGGAGCGAACAGTAGCGCCAGCTCAGTGCGACCAACTCACACCATATTCATCAAAAAACAGCCTCAAACAGCGCCGGCACTCAAAATCATGTAGTTGTAGCCCATAGCTCCAGACGCTTGCTGATTAAAGTCTGTTTCTGAACATGTATCCACTAGTAACAAAGCGAAAACATATGGAATGACATTGTTATCACATTGTAACATGAACACTTTAATACCAGACATGTAAGGACAATTCTGCATAAAAATATTATTAATACAAAAAGTATTCAAAAATGTAATTTTCTAGGCCAGGATACATGTCAGAAAGTTTTGAGATTTTTAATAAAAAAAATTAAAATAAATATTAAAATTAAAATAAAATAAAATTGGGATCAAGGAAGGGATTTAAGGATCTTCCATAGAAATGTATGGGAGAGCGACAGGTAAGATGTGGCGCTCTGCAAGGCTGAACGCTGAGCCTGGGATAATGATGAATCGTACGCTACATGGCGTTGTTCCAGTCGCTCTACAGATTCGGCTTCATAAATGTGTAATTGCATGCCGTGGCCGGCGTTCACCTGCCGCTACCTGCTGCTGTACAGGCACTACCTGGCGCTATCCCTTCATGAATAAGGCCCTGATTTGTATTGCTACAGCAATCGCTCAGATTGTGATTGCGTCAAAAGAGCTTTTGATTGCTACTCGGACAGGCTGATTCATTACTAGCGTCAGCTATCGGCAGATGAGAGCGTCTGTACAGGCGTGCTAAGATCGACCGCTAGTATTCGCTGTGATCTGTAATAGAGCGTCTCATTCGCTGTAGTAACCTGGCCGGCATTGTTGAATAAGATGTATGTTGGGCGTTCTAACACCAGTACAGCGTTGCAGGGAGCGAAAGGTAGCGCCAGCTCAGTGCGACAGACTCTCAGCGGCTCACACCATATTCAACAAAAAAACAGACTCACACAGCGTCGGCGCTCTGGATCTGGTCGCTATAGCATAGAGCGCCAGACGCTGTGTGATTAAATTCTGTTTTTGAACACATATCCACCAGTAACAAAGCAAAAACACATGAAATGACATTGTTGTAACATTGTGACATTAATACTTTAATGCCAGACCTGTAATGACAATTCTGCATATAAATATAAAAAATCAAAAATGTTTTCAAAAATGATTTTTCTAGGCCAGGAGAGGTGACAATTTTTTGAGAGAAAAAAATTATTAAAACAAAAAAAACCCTGTTTAAACAGAAGAAAAGGAACGTCTATTGAAATGTATGGGAGAGCGACAGGTAGCGTCAGGTCTTACCTGGCGCTCTGGAAGCTAGAGCACCGGTGCTATACACTGAGCCGCCTCTAATGATGAATCGGACGCTACATGGCACTGTTCCAGTCGCTCACCAGATTCGCTTTCATACATGTGGTATTGCGTAAAGCGCCCGGCGTTCAGCAGACGCTGCCAGGCGCTGCCTACATTGCTTCATAATTAAACCCCTTTATATCTAGTGATTCGTCAACAGTGACATTCTCGGGCCTTTTTCTCATGAAATGAATTTTTTACTACCATGAGAATTTTTTTCAACTTTTCATGAATCAAGGCCACAAAGTCTAAAATCCTTTAGGTCTGGCAGACACCTTTCTCGGTATAAGTTTTGGTCCTCTTTAATAATATGGTAAAGCTCTTCACAATGTAAAGAATAACCCATGGAGAGTAAACTTGGAGGCCGATTCATTAATAGCGGCAGGTAGCGACAGTTGAGCGACTGTAGCGGCATTTTCAGAGCGCCCGCTAGTAGTCGCTGTGCTTGGCCATTGTTCTGTTGTTGATAGCGACTCAGTCGGTTTGCCGTAATGTTAAATATTGGGTGAGGAGTCGCTATTTGACAGGTTCCGCGCTGTATGGGAGCGCATGATAGCGACTGGCCATAGCGACCGGCTCCCACCATATTCATTAAAAAATCACGCTCAAAAAATTTTTTTACCCCCAAACAACCATATTTTTGGAAACCAAAAAATTCAAGTTTTTTAAATAATTTAGTAATATGAATACATTAATATCAGACCTGTAATATCAATTCTGTACAATTTTTTTTTTCCCATAAAAAAATTCTAAAATGGCAGAAGTGGTCACAGAATTTTTCACATTAAAAAAAAAAAAATTAATAACAATTAATTATGAATATTTAAAGATTGTTCCATTGAAATGCATTGGAGAGCGCCAGGTAGCGAGAGGTCATACCTGTCGCTGTTCAAGGTCGGGCGCTGGCGCTGTCGGCTGAGGCTGGGATAATGATGAATGAGTGGCTATATGGCGCTATCTCAGTCGCTAAGCAGGATCGGCTTGATAAATGTGTGATTGTGGTGGGGAGCCGGCGTTCTCGTGGCGGGGCCCGTCATTACCGGCCGCTCACCAGACGCTACCTGTCGCTATTCCTTCATAAATAAGGGCCTTGGTTGCAGAAGTTTTGTTGTGTTTCAGAATGTTCCACAAGTGTTGCATTTCCTCAGCAGTTTTTCTCTCATGTCTTCCAGCTATTCACTGTAATCGCAGCTCCAATAATATCGACCACCCCGCCAGCACGGACAACATCAACGCCAGCCTCCAGGGGGACCAGGCCGACTCACCCTGCGCTAAGGACACTTCAAAAGCGCCCGAGCCCAAAGGGACACCCAGGAAAGTGCGGACGGAGGCAGACGCACCCAAGGTAGGAAGGAGCGGAGGCTCGGGAGTGGTGTTAGAACAAATCATTTAATTAGAGCCGAGTGTTTGTTCTGTAAACACGACATGGTGAATGTATAAAGGGGGGTGGGAGCAGCTCAATCACTATTATTTATACAAAATTATTATTCAGGGCCTGGGAAATAATTTACCGCCCAGTTAAACCCTCTCATCAACTAAATATCAAGCAACAAACATGTCTAGCTATGTGGAAAGACAGAGATTTGGTTGCATATATCTGCAGATACATGTGGAAGCCACACTGCCCCGGCAAGGCACTCTGTGTTTAGTGTGGTCCCTACTCTTAATTTTGAGTCCCCAAAGTTGGGACATGCAATGCAGACAAATATATGAGAGCTACTCACCTGGGAAGCTGCCAGCCTCCCTTTAGAACACTTCACAGGGAGAAATCCATATTGACTGAATTCCTCCCTGCTTGTGCTCATGGCAATTCAAATGAATAATGGGGGGTGGGAGCAGCTCAATCACTATTATTTATACAAAATTATTATTAATTTTCAGGGCCAAAAATAAGAGTAGGGACCACACTAAACACAGAGTGCATTGCCGGGGCGGTGTGGCTTCCACATGTATCTGCAGATATGTGCAACCAAATCTCTGTCTTTCCACATAGCTAGACATGTTTGGTGCTTAATACTTGGAGATGGGTTAAACTGGGCGGTAAATTGGTTCCCAGGCCCTGAATAATAATGATGATAATTTTGTATAAATAATAGAGATGGAGCTACTCCCACCCCCTTTGCTCAATGGTGAATGTACCCAAATGTTCCACTCTGAGGTAATTTTAGGAAAGCTAAATTCAATCAAACAAAATAATTAGTGGAGCGCTAGAAATTCATAAGAATAAATAATGTCATTCATAAAATGCCCATCAAATGATTGCGTCACCACAGTGAATAAAAGTCTAGGGGGGTTATTTAAGAAGGGATAGGGGCAGGTAGCGCCTCATAGCGGCAGGCAGCATCTGGTGAACGTCGGGCGCTGTAAGCAAAACCACATTTATGAAAGCGAATCTGGTGAGCGCCATGTAGCGTCACATGTATTGTTACAGGTGGCTTACAGGCTGATTCATTACTAGCGCCAGGTGTTAAAGTGGACCAACACCCAGGGGGAATCAGCCCGGGAATCTTTTAATTTTTTTTTTTTTTAATGCATAGATGGCCATTGTATGCTTGGGCACACATAGGAATTCATCCTCCGCATTTAACCCATCCGTGCAGTGAGTGTACACATGTTTGGAGCGGTGGGCTTCCCTAATAACGGCGCCCGGGGAGCATTTGGGGGGTTAGGTGCCTTGCTCAAGAGCACTTCAGTCATGTTCTATAAGATTCCCGGGGCGATCAGATCCCTCCCCGCAGGGCATCCAAAATCGGGATGCCCCACTGTGTGAAACCTCGCAGAACGCCCAGAAACCTTATCTTATGCCCGCTTCAACGGCGCATGCGCGAGCCGCGGCCGCATCTCGCGCTCCTCTCTAGCAGGGCGCGCACCCGCGCCGGCCGTTTGTGAATGGCCGGTGCGGGCGCGCTCCCTGTTAGAGGGAAGCACGAGATGCGGCCTCCAGCGTGCTCAGAGCCGCTGTGGTTGTCCGTCGCTTGTCCGTACATATGTAGGAGCGGGGTGAGGTGAGTTTTTTAGGGCGATCTGGGGGGTTTCACACAGCGGGGCACCCCCGATCGGAAGTGGACCAAAACCCAGGATAGTGAAAATCCTGGGTGTTGGTCCACTTTAAATGCGACCGCTAGTAGTCGCTGTGATGGGCTATGGGTCGCTGTTTCAGCGCGTCTCAGTCGCTGGCCGGCATTGATGAATATATTGTGTGAGTCGCTCTAACACTGGTACAGCGCTGTATGGGAGCGAACGGTAGCGCCAGCTCAGTGCGACCGACTCACACCAATCGTATAGTTTGACTGATGGTCTATAGCTCTTCCCCCATTTCTCAGCTCAGCAAGAACTTGTCCACTAGTATTTTGCAGCTTGAGCCATTGCAACGACCACAGGCCTTGTGCCTTCCACCATCAGCGCCAGCAGTATACGCTGAACCGCCTGTGATGATGAATTGGTCGCTACATATCGCTGTTAGAGCCGCTCACCAGATTCGCTTTGATAAATGTGGTGTTGCGTACAGTGCCCGGCGGTCACCGTTCGCTACCTCAATGTATAGCGCCGGTGCTCTAGCTTCCAGAGCGCCAAGTATTGCCTTTTGCTCAGTGTCGCTCTCCCATACATTTCAATGGCCGTTCATTTGCTTGTGTTTAAACAGCGTATTTGACTATTTGTTTTAGTTTTTTTTGCGCCAATCATTGTCATTACAGGTCTGGCACTAAAGTGTTAACGTCACAGTGTTAAAACAATGTGTGTTTTCGCTTTGTTACTGGTGGATATGTGTTCAAAAACAGACTTTAATCACCCAGCGTCTGGCGCCCTGTGCTATAGCGACCAGATTTAGAGCGCCGACGCTGTGTGTGTGTGTCCTTTTTGATAAGTATGTTGTGAGTTGCTGAGAGTCGGTCGCACTGGGCTGGTGCTACCTTTCGCTCGCTGCAGCACTGTACAGGTGTTAGAGCGCACAACAAACATCACATTTATCAATGCCAGCCAGGTTACTAGAGCGACTGAGGCACTCTGTTACAGCGCCCGATACCCGCTTACGGCGTCTGCTAGCGGTAGCTTTGAGCGACGCAATACAGAACGCTCATCTGCCAATACCTGGCGCTAGTAATGAATCAGCCTCTATGTTGTAAACATTACATCGCATATACGTAGTTCCCCTGACCAGAGATTTTACTGTGGACCAAAACCCAGGATTTTGACTATCCTTGATTTTTGCCCCCGTGCATGCTGATATAAATCCCCACCCCAGGTTGTTCAGTCTAACTCACCCTTCCCACAATTACCAATAAAAAAATACCAGCACCGCCAGGCCAGTGACCAGTAAAGTACCAAACAAAAACCGGCCAGGTGGCACCCTATTGCCCAGTTAACTCACTTTCTCCTCCAAGCAGCGCCCGCCAACAGCTATACCTCGTCTAGCCGAGCACGCTGGCGGCCGCATCCCCCTCTAACCGGAAGTGTGCCCACGCTGGCTAAAAAACTGTTAGAAGCAAGTACTCCCAAGGTAGAGATAATTTATTAAACCAGAACAACACCCATTTTTTTGAAAAATGGGGGATCCAGATTTGGAATGTCCCACTATGTGAAACTCCCGCGGGTCACCCAGTAAACGCACATTCTCCCCCAATCCATCGGCTGGAGCAAAGTCTTAGACGAGGGCGACGTGAGTAGATCTGAGCGTACTGATCGGAGGAGAGACTGTGCATGCACCGTAGGACTGGGGAAAGGTGAGTTTAACTGGGCGACCTGGGGGGCTGCATGCGGCAGGGCATCCCGGATCAGGGTGCCCCGGGGGCAATGACCAAAACCCGGGATAGTCAAAAATCCCGGGTTTTGGACCACTTTGATGTTAGCAAAACAAGTAGATCATGGGACTTGAAGCACTTTCTAAAGCGAGAAAGAAAAATATTTTATTATAATGTAATATACCAGACCCATATTAACCCACCCTCCCCCGCTGCACCCCCTGAACATGGCCGCGTACCCCTTGGGGGGTACCATAGGTTGAGAAACAGTGCTTTAGACTGTAAGCTCCTAAGGGCAGGGCTCTCTGAATCCTGTATCCTGTTTTCATAGCATTTGCTATAAATGGACACTGTAGGCTAATGCCCTTATTCATCAAGCGATAGCGCCAGGTAGTGTCTGACGAGCGCCAGGTCCCGCCAGCTAACGGCGGCTACCGACTCAAGTACGCCCGGCGTCGGCCACAATGACGCATTTATCAAGCTAAATGAGGCTAGCGCCGGCGAGAGCGACAGCTAGCGCGGGATTCATCATGTAGCCGACTGCAACGAACAGCGCCGCTGCTAATCCCATCACAGCGACAGGTATGACCTGTCGCTCCCTGGCGATGTCCAATGCATTTCAATGGAGCAATCTTTAATTAATCATAATTAATTGCTATTAATGTTTTTTTTTTTTTTTTTAATGTCAAAAATTCTGTGACCACTTCTGCAATGTTAGGATTTTTTTTTAAGGTAAAAAAAAAAAAACAATGATTTTGTGCAGAATTGATATTACAGGTCTGATATTAATGTATTCATATTACAAAATGTTTATAAAAACTTGTATAATTTTACAATCAAAAAATATGGTTGTTTGGGGGTTAAAAACTATTTTAAATCCATCGCCGCCAGCGCTCTGGGGTTTAAACAAGGAATTCACAGCGCTAAAAAATTCGGAGCGTGATTTGTTAATGAATCTGCAGCAAGCCGTTCGCTCTGGCCATTCGTTGTCAGGCGCACCCATACAACGCTGAACCTGTGAAACAGCGACCCCTAAGCCCGTATTCAACATTACCGCACACCGACTGAGTCGCTGTCAACAAGCAAACCCCGGCCAAGCACAGCGAATACTAGCTGGCGCTGTGAAAATCACGCTACTGGCGCTCATCTGTCGCTACCTGGCGCCATTAATGAATTGGCCTCCCTGTGCATGAACTGTCGTTCAGCAGCTCACCTCATCATGGCTGCGCTCTCCCTTCCTTTCAGAACACAGCTGCTCCTGGAAGTAGAAACAAGGCAAAGAGTAGTGGCCTGAATTCTTTTGCCAAAGAACACCAATCATAGATCTTGACTGATGGTCTATAGCTCCTCCCCCGTTTGTCAGCTCAGCAAGAACTTGTCCACTAGTATTATGCAGCCTGAGCCATTGCAACGACCACAGGCTTGTGCCCATCAGCGACGGGGCTAATTAGATGTTGTGTCTGTTGATGTTGTAACTGTTTCTAACCAATGTATATGATTACTAAATGCTGATTGTTATGCTGATTATTATGCAGCATCACAGAGCCAAGGGTCACGTCCGCTTGTTTCAAAAGAAAATTCATGGGCGGAGACTGTGGCTGCTCTCGTTCCCCATAGTGAACAATCAGAGCTGCTTGCCGAATCACGCCAGTTCAGCGGGCAACACTGATTGGACTTAAACCTGTACTTGTGCGGTTGGAGAGATGAGTGATTACCGGCACTCTAGGGGGTTCCAACAGCAGCTTGGGATGCCCTGGGGAAAAGCCAGCGGCCTCTTTTGGATTCCAGGTCGGCTGCTGGTGGTTTTTGTCTTGCCTAAAGTGGAGCTAAACACACGCCTCTCGGGAATCTATAACATTCTCGGGCCGTTCAACTCCTTCCCTCCCGGGGCATCCAAAAATCGTGATGCCTCGTTGTGTGAAACCCCCCAGGTCGCCCCATAGACTTACCTTGTTTCCTGGTCCAATGGCGCATGCACGAGCCATGGCTGCATCCCCTTTATACCTCTAGCAGGGCGCGTGCCCGCGCCAGGTATTTGTGAATGGCTGGCGCGGGCACGCTCCCTGTTAGAGGGAAGTGGGGGATGCAGCTGCAGCACGCTCGGAGCCGCTGGCTTAGACAAAGCTGCTCCGAGCACGCTGATTTGATGAGCGGCCGCGCATGCGCCGCAGGACCGGGAAGAGGTGAGTTGGGCTCGGCAATCTGGGGGGTTTCACACAGTAGGGCACCCCCGGAGGAAAGGACCATAACCCAGGATAGTCAAGATCATGGGTTTTGGTCCACTTTAAAGAGGAACATCAGAGGCCCTGGAGTCTAAAATCTCCTTGGGGCTTCCTGAATTGGGATGCCCCACTGTGTAAAAAAAAACCCCAGAACCCCCGTTCCACTCACCTTGTCCCAGAGCCCTCGCCGTGTCTCTGTGCCTCGGCCGCATCCTGGCTCACCTGAAGCCCATGCCCGTGACTTTCTGAATGAGTGCCGTGGTCACATAATGGCTAGAAGGTGAGCAGGGGATGCAGCTGGTGGCGCACTCGGCTCCCTTCAGTACCACTGAGGCACCAAAGGGGAGCCGAGTGAAAGCAAGCGTGCTGACTGATTGTGCACAGTCTGCACCTCGGGAGTGAATGGGGCGACCTGGGGGAATACACACGGCGCGGCATCTTAATTCGCAATGACCCCATTGAGTAGAACAACACCCCGAAAACGGTGTGTTGTTCCTCTTTAAACTAGGTAGCATATTAAGAGTAATAGTTCATGTAATTATTACTGTGAACAGCAACACTGAAAAGAATGGAGCGACATGAATACACAATAATAATAAATAACAACATTTAAAATCAGCAATTCATTTAATGACCAGAGTCTGGCTGCCATTGGCGAGCCCCTTATACAATACCATGTGATGAAGTGTCCATTATCCTGCGTTAGTGGTGCGCCCTCTGTGATATTTCTGAGCCGCTCATTAATCAGTTGATTAGCCGGGCTGGATAGCTGCTACATGGACGCCCGCCATGCTTTGGATTCCCCCTCGCCGCCGCTGCGCCAACGCGTTTAATTGGTACACCTGTTGTTTGTTTCTTCCAAGAAAGAAAATGTAATGAATTCTATTTTGAGACGCGCACAGCGACTATAGGGAGAGAATCCGCTGTCCACCTGCATAACCGTGATTGATTGAAGCCTGCTGGCGTCCCCCAGTGGAGAGCAATGGAGCCATGTGATGGCGAGCGCTCTTCATTTTTCTATGGCCACATAGAATTGGCATCGGGCTAATGGGGAACAACACAAAGGAATTTCACTTTCCCCAATCCGGGATGCCCCCGCTGTGTGTATCCCCCCCAGGTCGCCCGATTCACTCACCTTCCTGACGTTCTCACTGCACAGGCTTGGCAGAAACCGAGCGCGTTGATTGGCTGAGCAGTCAGCGTTCTTGACTTCACTCCCTTTGGCTCATCTTACGGCTAAGCCGATTGGACCGCTAAACTGCTGAGCAGAGCAGAAGGGAGCCACATCCCCCACTCAGATTTTAGCTGTGGGTGGGCTCGGGTGTGCGCACGGCTAGAGTTGGACGGGGATGCAGCCGGGACGCGGGCTCCAGGATCGTCTGAGTGTATTTGGGGATCCAGGGGGTTTTCACAGCGGGGCATCCCAGTTGAGGATTCTCCAAGGAGTGGAAACGCCAGCCTCCGAAGTGCTGACCAAAACCCATGCCCCATCGGATCCCTATTTGCAAGCGCGATCACCACTACAATACGCGGCTTTTTGGGGGTGAACGCAATCGCCTTGCTCTCATCTCACAAGTTTGATAGATTTTTATGGACCATGTTTCACTGACAAGGACAAGGGCAAGGGTGTTGGTTGCCGCTGGGACCGTCGCTAAAATGACAGGCTGGGGGGGAGGGCACATAACCCCCCTTTACCAAGCAGAGCCGGGTTCCTTGGGGGGACAAGTAATAGCCACACACATGTGCTGAATCCACAGCTCATCCAATAGGAGACTCGCTTCACAGAAGTGCGCGGCTACTTCCTGCCCCCTATTGTAAAGGGCTTAATGCCCGGTTTTGGCTTCTTGAGGCTCATTTAACTGTAGAGGCATCCCCAAATGAGATACCCTAGGAGAGAGTGTTAAAAGGGACATAAAGTCTTTTTTGACTCTTGGTCTACTTTAAAGCAGAACAAAGCTCACCAGCGGCCACTTGCTTTCCCATGGGGCATCCCAAATCGGATGTGAAACCCCCCAGGGAGTCCGCAATAACTCCCCTTTCCCTGGTCCTACGGTGCATGTGCAGGCTCTCGTCCTTTTGGCAAACTGCTCTGATTGTTTACAATTGGGAGTGCGCACCGCCATTGCAGATGGGGCAGCGCTCTCCCCATTGAAAGCAACAAAGGGCTCTGATTGGACAATAGCTTGCGCATGTGACGTTGGACCGAACAGGGGTGCGTTTTACTGTGCGAATTTTGAATTGCTAATAGCATGGCATTCCAATTCAGGATGCTCTGGGTGCACGGAACAAAACCCAGGAAAGTCAAATTCCATGGCTTCGATCTGCTTTAAAGTGGACCAAAACCCAGGATTTTGACTATCGTGGGTTTTGTTCCTTTTCCCTGTGGCACCCCGATAAGGGTTGGCCCGCTGCGTTAAACCCCCCAGATCGCCGAAGCCAACTCACCTCTTCCCAGTCCTACGGAGTATGTGCGGCCGATCGTCCAATCAGCATGCTCAGAGCAGCTGACCTCATGTCGTCTAAGCCTTCGCCTAAGGCCAGCGGCTCTGAGCCGGCCATACACAAATGCCTGGTGCAGGCACACACTCTGCTAGAGGGATAGCAAGGATGCAGCCATGGCTCCTGTATGCGCCGTTGCACTGGGAAAGAAGGTAAGTGTATAGGCGATCTGGGGGGTATCCCGATTTTGGCCACGGGCGGAGGGAATCGATTGGCCCAGGAATCTTGTAGATTCCCGGGCCGATCGCCATGGATTTTGGTCCACTTTAAAGGCCTCCATTACTCTCTGTACCTAGATGCAGAGGCCCTATTATTTCCTGATCTGCATTTTTATCCCACTGTCATCTTATGAATTGCATTGGTGACAGGCGGTTGGTAAAAAGCTGATTTGTTTTGTTGGATACATGTCACATCTCGGTTTATGAGCTTATTTAAAGGCTGCGCTGGATGATGTCAATTAGTCATGGAAAAAGATTAATTGAATTATTGATTTGTTAGGCATGCATTGAAGGGTAAAATAAAATTCATTCACGCTGCGCTGTGTTTATTTTTCAAATACAGAGAGTCAGCTGAGATCAGCTACGCTTCCTGTTACAGCAGCTGGAGATTTTTTATTTGAAGCTGACCCAAAATCAAAATATACTATAAAGCGGTAAAGACATATCGGTTTGGAATAACAAATACCACTGAAAAATGAAAGTCAGAGGAATAAGCACAATGAATCGCAGTGTGATGCAACAGGAAGCACCAAGTGAGGAAATGTCAGGAAAACCCGACAAGAAAGGGTGGCAGGATACAATAATATCAGACCTGTAATATCAATTCTGCACAGATTTTTTTTTTCTTTTTTTTACCTTAAAAAAATGATCTAACATGGCAGAAGTGGTCACAGAATTTTTCACATTTAGAAAAAAAAAACATTAATAACAATTAATTATGAATATTTAAAGATTGTTCCATTGAAATGCATTGGAGCGCGCCAGGTAGCGAGAGGTCATACCTGTCGCTGTTCAAGGTCAGACGCTGGCGCTGTGGGCTGAGGCTGGAATAATGATGAATGAGTGGCTATCTGGCGCTATCTCAGTCGCTAAGCAGGATTGGCTTGATAAATGTGTGATTGTGGTGGGGAGCCGGCGTTCTCGTGGCGGGGCCCGTCATTAGCGGTCGCTCACCAGTCGCTGCCTGTCGCTATTCCTTCATAAATAAGGGCCTAAGTCTGTTTGTAGCTGCCTGGTGCCCTCTTTTGTGTTAATTGCTTTACACAGCTTAGTATCATCTGCAAAGATTGAGACTTTACTGTTTAATCCATACTGTTCAATCCATATGCATATCACAATGAAAATTTGGGATTTCTTTGAAAGTATCCCATTTATTGTCCATGCTTTTTTTAAGGGCATTTTTCCTATTCGATGCAGTTTAGGGCATCTCTAAGCTGGTCAAACTTTGCCTTTTTGAAGTTCCGCTCAACGCATCAGTACACTTTTGGTTTTGTTTCTTTTGTGTTCTAACCACTTAACCACTGTATATTAGAAAGAGCCCACTCCCATTTGTTTTAGTGTATTTGTCCTGTTTACAGAATGACCTTATGGCCTCTCACAAATGGCCGATACTATTACTGCTAATGAAGTGCACGTATGGTTGATCGGCTTACATTTCATTGACAGCAATTACAGGGGGGAGACAACAGCGAAAACTCAGGAAACACTATTAGATAGCGTGATATCTCCGGATAGAAGCGTGTATCACATGACATCACCTAATTTACTGACATTATCCTTCCCTTTAATTACACTCAGCTACCTAATGTCCATCTACATGGCCAGCCTTAATGGCATCCTCTAATGGTTTGCCACCCTTCTCTCTGATGAATGTTGGCCACTGAGCTATGTGTGACCTCCTGCCTTCTGTTTTCAATGTTTTTAGTCATTATGTGTTTACCGCTTTTGGACTGGTCTCGGGATAAATTATTGTCCATTAACGTATTGTGTTTCCAACCTTTAACCCCCTTGTCCTTCAAAACCTAGTGTACCATTTATTTCCCTTCCAGATCCCTACCTCCCTTTTCTGCCTCCTTGCTTTGTGCTACACCCTTTTCACCTACCTGCTCTGCCCCCTCTTTTGCATGGAGCTGTGGTATAGCCTTGCCAGGGAAATCCATTGCTGATGAGCTGATTTTGTACCACGAGTCTTTATCAGTGATGCCTGGGGTTGCTGGAACCTAAGACATGAGGAACATTGCATGTGTTCCATCAGATAGCTCAATATCTCTGCACTATATCTATAAATGGACTATCTATCTAAAATGTTTGGCCAAAACATTACCCACAAAGGTCCTCGTGGCTGCTACCTTACCCAATCCCTGGCATGCCGATTCGGGATTATTCATCAAGGGATAGTGGCAGGAAGTGCCTCATAGCGGCAGGCAGCGTCTGGTGACCGCCGGGCGCTATATGCAATACCACATTTATGAAGGTGATTCTGGTGAGCGACTCTAACAGCGCCATGTAGCGTACGATTCATCATTACAGGCAGCTCAGTGTATAGCGCCGGCGCTCTAGCTTCCAGAGCGCCTGGTATTACCTGTTGCTACCTGTCGCTCTCCCATACATTTCAATAGACGCTCCTTTTCTTCTGTTTAAACAGGGTTTTTTGTTTTTAATAATTTTTTTTCTCTCAAATAATTGTGTGACCTCTCCTGGCCTAGAAAGAGTCATTTTTGAAAACTTTTTTTTTTCTATTTTTATGCAGAATTATCATTACAGGTCTGGCATTAAAGTATTAATGTTACAATGTGACAATGTAATTCCATGTGTTTTCGCTTTGTTACTGGTGGATATGTGTTCAAAAACAGACTTTATTCACACAGCGTCTGGCGCTCTATGCTAAAGCGACCAGATCCAGATTTCCGACGCTGTGTGTGTCTGTTTTTTTGTTGAATATGGTGTGAGTCGCTGAGAGTCGGTCGCACTGAGCTGGTGCTACCTCTCGCTCCCTGCAACGCTGTACTGGTGTTGGAACGCCCAACAAACATCTCATTCATCAATGCCGGCCAGGTTACTACAGCGACTGAGGTGCTCTGTTACAGTGCCCGATAGCCGTTTACAGCGTCTACTAGCGGTCGCTCTTAGTGCCTCTGTACAGACGCTTATCTGCCGATACTTGGCGCTAGTAGTGAATCAGACTGTTAGAAATTCACATTCCTCTGGCAATGCACATTACTGCTTGCTCCCCTCTCTATGTGTCATAGAACCAGGACTGTTCCTTTTGTTCCCCAGCGGAGGACGCCAAGGTTTCCCTTGCGCTTGCATTTGCGCACTAGACATAGTTGGGCCAGTAAGCGTGTGCGCATTAGCTGTCAGCCGTAGCAGCACTATCTGTTGTTGCGGTGCAATTATGCGAGTGCATATGTGCAGCATACGATTCAATGGATTCGGTGCATGTGCGAATATGTGTGTGCATGCGCATTGCAAACACGCAAAACTGTGCTCGATTATGCGCATGTGCAGGGGCCTTTAAATAATGGTGAGCCCTGACCTGCATTGCCAGTTGGTCTTCTGTCCTGCCTGCTCCTGTGTTCCAGTCCTCCATTCCTGTGTACCGACCCGGCTTGATTCTGACTACGCTTGATCTACTACTACCTCGATCCAGTACTGCCTGCCCCCGACCTCGACTTGTCCCACGTCTCAAGTCCAGCTCTGGTCTGTCCTCTACCTAGAACTTGGCAATACCCACTCCTAGGTTGCCTGACCTGGGGCCTTCCTGCAACCCAGCCTATCCTCACCTTTGGAGGCTCTAGTGAAAACCAGATTGGTCCTTGGATTCCAGGCTTCCCGGTCGAGAGGTGAGCTGGTTCTTAGTCTCCACAATCAGGGTTCATACCCGGTAGTCTGACACTATCCCCTCGATTCAAAGAGCAAAAGTTAATTGATTTCGGATCGTAAGTTTGGGTGGGTGTTTTCCAGTTTTTTTGGCCATTTCCGACTCGCACGAGCCTGCGTACGATTTCGTATATGCTCTTACGATCATCGGAAGTTCGTTCCTAAATTGTAGGATCAAAACGTAAAACTTAGGATCAAATCCTAAAACTTAGGATCAAAACGTAAAACTTAGGATAATCGAATGTGTTTAGGTGTGATTCAGAGAGCAGTTTTCCAACCTCTAAATACGTTTTAAAAGAAAGCCACTGCCGACACCTTTTAGCAGTCGGATTGCTGTTCTTGAACAGGTTTTTTGGCTATGTGGAGGAGTCTGCGCATCTTGAGCTCCAATGAACTGCATGTATCAGCATGGCCGAGGCCATAAATTGTATGGCAATGCATACCTGATTCAATACATTTCATGTATGCCTTATAAAAGCATTTTAATGTGGACCTGAATTAGTCCTTTGCATGTAAACCTTTATTTTGCAATACATCCATATATTTGCGTTAATTAAAGAAACTTATGTCCTTTGTTATTTATTTTTAAATTGATGTACTAGAATAATATTTTTAATTAGAATTTTGTTGGTGTAGTTGTTTACCTTTGCTTTGTTTAATTATTTTTGCTCATCTTTGGTCAGATGCATCACACTTACTGAGGAGAGGAGAGCGGGATAAAGTGCAGGATGTGGGTTACTGCTGTATTTTGCACAGACACAGCAGAGCTGGGGGCACGGAAAGGTCAGAACTCAAAGAATGCAGAGCAACACAGTCACAAGGCCCTTTCTGTTTGCAGGCTGCCCGATAATACCTGACCCGCCATCTTGGCTGTTTCTAGGCTCATAACATGCAGAAGTTGCTGGGTGATTTTTAATTTTTGAGAGCAATCTGTATGTAGAGGGTGTGGGTAACCACACAAAAAATTTTAAGTTGTACCATTTGAAGCCAAAATATTAAAATTAAATCCACAAGTAAAAAATGCAAGTTAACTAAAAATTAAACAAAGTAAGATTTATGCATTTATGCATTCATTAATGGTTGGTTAATACAAAATGAATGAAATAAAGAAAAATAAAAAAACAAAGATTTAGAATGCACTTTAATGAGGTAAGTTTGTAGTGCGCAGCCGCAAGATCAGAAGGATTTACGTCCAGACAAAAAAGGAAAAAGGGCAAAACCAATGTTGGAACCTGAGAAATGAAACGGAAAATTCAGGATGGAAACTGACATAGGTCTGATTCGCGAACTGCCATACGAACGGACGTAAATTTTAGGATAGAAACGTATTAGCTTATAGAATCACTCGCAAGTTCATACGAGCGCACGAGCGTACGGGAAAAAATACCATTTTGTGAATACTCACCTTGTAAAATGGGTATTATGAGTATGTCACACACCCCGCTTCAAGAATCCATAACATGTGGGTAATATCGTCCTGAAGAGGGCGTTCCTGCAGAGATGATAGCAAAAGAAAGCCCCTCCCTGATCCATAAATACCTGGGACCTCCCACTCACTACCCAGTATACAGAAGCAGTAAGGTAAGGGACCAGGAAGAGGCAAAAATAAACAACAACCACGCAAAGTTCGCAATAAAGAGGATCCTGAATACAAAAGGGCGGGTTGAAGCGGGGTGTGTGACATACTCATAATACCCATTTTACAAGGTGAGTATTCACAAAATGGTATTATTCTTAGTATGTCACACACCCCGCTTCAAGAATCCATAACATGTGGGACATCCAACAGCAGTGTCCATAACAAGGGCGGGGATCCAAAACTAGGCAACAATGCACAACTTTAAACCACTACAGCTTGCAAAACTTTGCGGCCAAAAACAGCATCCGCTGAAGCCCGAACATCAACCTTGTAAAACTTGGAAAAGGTGTGAACAGAAGACCAGGTAGCGGCCTTACAAACTTGCTCAACAGAAGCCTGGTGCTGAAAAGCCCAGGACGCACCAACTGCACGAGTAGAATGAGCAGTAACACGAAAAGGGGGACTCCTCCCCTTGGCAGAATAGGCCCCAATGATGGCCTGACGAATCCATTTACTAATGGAAGAATTGGCAGGAGCCAAACCTTTCCTAGGCCCGCAGGGCACCACAAAGAAAGCATCAGTCTTACGAAAGGAAGACGTAACCTCCAGATAATGTTCCACAACACGAACTACATCCAAGGAATGCAATGCCCTTTCCTTGTCGTCGCTGGGATTTGGGCATAGAGAAGGCAACACAATGTCCTGATTCAGATGAAACTCAGAGACCACTTTAGGAAGTAAATCCTGCTTGAAACGAAAGACAACCTTGTCCTGATGTTTCTCGAAGTACGGAGCTGTAATGGATAAAGCTGCCAACTCAGAAACACGCCTAACCGAAGTGATAGCCACCAAAAAGGCCACCTTTTGCGTAAGAGAAGACAAAGCTATCTCATTCAAGGGCTCAAACGGAGGGCCCTGGAGAGCAGAAAGAACCAGGTTCAAATCCCAAACTGGAACAAAAGGCTTCCTAGGAGGCCGAACATGTGTAACACCTTGGAAAAAGGTCTTGACTAAGGGATGAAGTGCAAAAGACCTTTGGAAGAACACCGCCAGGGCAGAAACCTGCCCTTTCAATGTACTAAGCTGGAGCCCCAGATCTAGACCATGTTGGAGAAACTCCAAAATTCTAGGAATGGAGAACTCTCGACAAGAGAAAGACCTACTTTCACACCAATCAATATAGGCCCTCCAAGTCCTGTAGTAAATAGAAGAGGAAGAGCGCTTCCTGGCACGGATAAGAGTCTGAATCACCGCGTCAGAAAGACCTTCTTCCTTCAAGATGGCGGTTTCAGCAGCCATGCCGTCAAAGCCAGCGATGGTAAATTGGGATAGCGCAGCCGACCCTGGGTGAGCAGGTCCGGCAGCAGAGGCAGGGCGAACTGATCCTCTGCCAGTCTTACGAGGTCTGCGAACAAAACTCGCCTTGGCCACCTTGGGGCCACCAGAATCGCCGACGCACCATCCAAGGCCAGTTTGCGCAGCACTCTGGCTAGCATTGGGAACGGAGGAAACAGGTAAAGGAACCCCAGATCCCTCCAGTTTAGAGACATGGCATCCACTGTCAGAGCCAGAGGATCCTGCGAGAGAGACACAAAGAGTGGAAGCTTGTGATTGTGACGAGAAGCAAAGAGGTCCACCGCTGGGAACCCCCACCTGAGACATATCGAACGAAACACCTTGGGACTGAGAGACCACTCCCCCTGACGAGAGGAGGCCCTGCTCAGCAAGTCCGCCTCCGTGTTCTCCACTCCCGGAATGTAGACTGCTGATATACACGGGACGTGGGTCTCTGCCCAGTCCAGAATCAAAGACACTTCCCTGAGGGCACTCCTGCTGCGAGTCCCTCCTTGGTGATTGATGTAAGCAACCGCCGTTCTGTTGTCCGACCGGACCTGAACTGGCAGGCCTCTCAACTGATGAGTCAAGCGAAACAGAACCAACCTGATGGCTCTCAACTCCAGAACATTGATGGGCTCGTGAGCCTCCCGCGGGCCCCACAGACCCTGAAACTGGAGGTCCTTCCAAACACCCCCCCAACCTGACAGACTGGCATCCATGGTAACTGTTTCCCAACGCGGAGCCAGAAAAGATCTGCCCTTCAACAGATTGACCGACCCCAACCACCAATGCAGGGATCGACGAACTCGGGGAGTCATCAGGAAGGACTGATCCAACGATAGAGGAGACTTGTCCCAAACCTTCAACAGATGAAGCTGAAGCGTCCTTGTGTGAAACTGCGCAAAGGGAACTGCCTCGAATGAGGCCACCATTAACCCCACCAGCCTCATCCCTAACCGGATGATCGGATGAGGGGTTGACAAGAGAAGCCGAACTAACTCCTGAATCAAAAGAATCTTGGCCTGGGGTAGAAACACCCTGGCCTGTGAAGTGTCCAGAGACATTCCCAGAAAGGTCAGAATTCTGGAAGGGGAAAGAGAAGACTTGGGGTGGTTGATCACCCAACCGAACCTCTCCAGAGTGGACACCACCGCTCTGGTGTCCAACTCCGCTTGGTTGAAGGAAGAGGCCATGATCAGTAGATCGTCCAAATAGGGCACGATGCGGATACCCTGACCTCTGAGCAGAGCCATCACCCCCGCTAGCACCTTGGTGAACACCCGAGGCGCTGAGGTGAGACCGAAAGGAAGTGCCACAAACTGAAAGTGCCGATCCTCCACCACGAACCTGAGAAACCACTGGTGTGCTGGAAAAACCGGAACGTGTAGATAAGCATCCTTGATGTCTATGGACGTCAGAAAGTCTCCCTGACGAAGAGAGTGAATGGCCGAACGCAGCGTTTCCATGCGGAATTTCCTCGGCCGGATGAACCGGTTGAGAAACTTCAGATCCAAGATGGGTCGGACCAACCCATCCTTCTTGGGAACCGTGAACAGATTGGAATAAAAGCCCCTGCCCCGATCTGAAGGGGGCACTGGGCAAATGACAGCCATGTCCAGAAGATTCTCCACTGCCACCAGGAGCCCCTGCGCCGCTAGAGGCTCCGACGGCATCCGAGACCTGACAAATCTGGAAGGGGGGCGGAGCTCGAACTCCAGCTTGTAGCCGGAAGACACCACTTCCCGGATCCATCTGTCCGAGACCTCTTGATCCCAGATCTGAGAGAAGTGCTGCAGCCGTCCCCCCACCCGCATGGGTGAGGGCGCCCCCTCATTGCTGAGCCGGCTTAGCAGCCGGTTTGGGCTTAGAGCCCCAACTGTATCCAGAACGGGCACGTCCTCTGCCCATGTTTCCGAAATCTCCTCTGGAAGAGGGAAATGCAGAACCCCTGCCAGATCTGGCCCCCCGAAAGGAGGGGTTAAAGGCAGGCGCCCCCCGAAAGGGGCGGCGTTGTTTCTTACGTTGAGGTAACCTACCACCCTTGGTGACAGAGTCCAATGTCTCTCCAAAGAGCCGTAGACCAACAAAGGGTAAAGCCGTCAGTGATTTTTTGGACATAAAATCGGCCGCCCACTGGCGCAGCCACACCGACCGCCGAATAGCCACAAGCAGAGCCGAAGTCCTACCACACATCATCAAAGTATCATCCAAGGCGGTCAACACAAAGGATAGAAACAACTCGCACCGTTTAAGGCTAAGGAACTCGTTACTACCAGGACGAAGCCCGGAAGAAGTCAACAGGTCCCTGACCACAGACCTGGTGGCCAACACCATTAGCTCCGAAGCGCACACAGGCCGGATGGCCGACCCAATGCTAGTAAAGCCATGAGAAGCCATCTGATCAATACGTTTATCCTCTCCATCTTTGAGAGTGGAACAATCAGGTCTGTTTAACACCGAGGAGTTAGACAACCCCAAAACCGGTGCATCCACCTCGGGGGGAGATGCCCAGCGCTTGATCGCCTCAGAAGGAAAGGGATATTTCCTATCCCACCCCTGAGGTATGCCAGGGAGCCGAGCCGGCCTATCCCATTCCTTGTCAATGATTCTATCAAAATGGCGTTGCGTAGGAAACTCCAGGCGCGGCCTGGATTCCTCAAACAATTCACCTTTCTGCTGTGACGCCTCCTCGGGAGGGGAAATATTCAGAACTTCCAGCATGAGAGACAGAGCGTGAGGAGAGTCCAAGGATCTCCCTAAATCAGAAAGCTCGGCATCAGCGCCAGCAGACTGCTCATCATCCGAAAATTCTGAACCCTCATCAACTTCCCCCTCCTCTAGCTGGGGATAATCAGACCAATCCAGATTATCTCTGTCATCAAGATCATCCACCGGCGGAGCCGGCGACAAATGCTTTCTCTTAGACGGAGCCTTACGGGCGACCGAGCTAGAGAGCATTTTCTCAAGGCTAGCCAATCTGGCACACATCTCGGATTGCAGATCCCTGCCCATGACCACGTCACACGGGGCACGAGTCAAGGCGGGAGGGGGAGTTGAGGTGGCCGGCTGTGCTGACCCCGACGCTTGGGGTTCGGACTGCCGCGTAATAGTTTGCTGTGCACATGGTATACACAGTAACACATCATCCCCAGTAATGGAAATCCCACACAACATACACTTTTTGGGATGCCCCGAAGGGGTCCCAGTCCCAGTATCCGGGGATGCCTCCATAAGGTGAATTTTGAGTGGTCGCTATGACCCAGGGAATTACGCCAGTTAGGCAACCCGGGATGCCCCTTTAATGTCCCAAGTGGGAGGATTTGTGATGCTAAAATGGACCCAGGGACCCAGGATCAGGAGAGACCTTCCAATACTACAGAAGATCCTCCTGGATAACTTTCACCTAAAAGACAGAGAGAGACCCATAAGACCCTACAATAAAACTTAACAGATAAAGAAATAAATGAGGCCCACAGGGCCACTCACAGACGCTGCGGTGAACGATCCGCCTCAGAACAATTGTGTGGCGATCTCTGAGGTGAAGTGAAGAGAAGAAGCACGGCCGTGCCAGGGGCGTGGTCTGGGCAGCCCGCGCAAAGCTGATCTGTGCCCCCTTCTGCCTAGTAACAGGGAGCTGCCTAGTGACAGGGAGCTCAGCTCCGCAGCGGCGCCAGTACAGAGGAGGGCGGAGCCGCGGCGACGCGCCGAAAGCCCGGCTCCGCCCCCCCTTCCAGTGTGAATGAAGCGTGAGGGAAGAAGTCCCTCACGCACCAGCCCAGAGACCGGCGCCGCCGACAACCGCGGCGCCGGCTGCATGACAACGGGTGCATCCGCTATCACTAGCGGAGCACCCGCCCCGCTCGCTGCGGCGAGGAGTGAAGGAGAGAACGGGGGCTGGCCGCGGCAGAGCGCCGAGTGCCAGCCCCGCCCCCCCAACGCGCGTGAGGTGAAAAATCACCTCACAGAATGAAAAACCCCAGCACCCGGCTGCAATGACAGCCGCGGTGCTGGGACATAGTAACAAGAGAAAAACACATTGAGGGACTACTGTAGATACACACATCAATAAAGAGACAGTAATAAAGAGAAAGTGAATAAGCTAACCCCTATGAGAGGAACCCCCAGCCCCCATAATTGGTAAAGGGAAGGGCCCCCCCCCAGGGGAAAGGTCAAGGGACGGGGCATCCCAAACCGGGATCACCTACCCGGTATGACCGCCTACCCTCTCTTTTAGGGTCTCACGGTGGAGCTCTGCTCCTCAGCACCAGAGGTGCCAATGTACCCTCGCTCGGGCCAGCAGCCAAGACTGTGGAGGCATGTAATCTGAGGTAAATTTTTGGGACAAAAGGGGTCCGAGCGGAAATAAACAACATAAGAGGCCGGGAGTTACCCCGGCTACCTGAAATCCCCCTGTGCAAGGAGGAGCCATCATCTTCTGACTTGCTCGCCGTCTGCAGACATGGAAAACTGGGTAGTGAGTGGGAGGTCCCAGGTATTTATGGATCAGGGAGGGGCTTTCTTTTGCTATCATCTCTGCAGGAACGCCCTCTTCAGGACGATATTACCCACATGTTATGGATTCTTGAAGCGGGGTGTGTGACATACTAAGAATATAGGATGATCGGCACCAAAATCAAAGCTGTTACATGTTTCTTTGAATCGACCCCTATGTTCTGATGCACAGCGCCTACTCAATGAATTTATTTATTGTTCACCAACTGTTGCATGGGCTATTGAGCCTGCAATGCTCAGAGGGAAAGCTGCGCACTTGGACCTTGAATGACAGGTCACCCAATCCCTGTGGAAGTGTGGTTGCCGTGCAGAGTCCTACACTCCCAGCATTGGAGGAGGATTGCGGTAATCAGAAGTGATTTTTTTATTTTAATTTAATTGCAGCAGCAAACCTGCCAGAGCTGTGGGTGGCTGCCACCCGCGGATGCCTTTCACACTGCCATCCATGGTTCCCTCGGGTTCGGCGGCTGGCATCCCATGGTCGTGGAATGACAGCCGTCGGAGCAGTGATAGCGCATTTATTCGTGTGTTGGAGTGCATGCAAATGCGCGTTGAGGGGTGCGTGCATGTGGGAGCTGCATGTGCATCGTGGGTGCTTGTCTAGGCGTTTAATGCCGCCCAGCAAATGGGAGAAAGGGAAGGAGTACAGCCAATGCCTGTGTTTAAAGTAGGATTTCAGGCAGACCCCACCCATTATGCTGATTATTATGCATCATCACAGAGCTAAGAGCCACGCCCACTATTCTAAGTATGTCACACACCCCGCTTCAAGATATTCATAACCTGTGGGTATACTGACCTGAAGAGGGCGATCTGCAGAGATGATTGGAGGAAAGTAAGCCCCTCCCGGTCCATAAATACCTGGGACCTCCCACTCATTCCCCAGTCTTCATCTCTGCAGGATGGCGAGCAAGCAGAAGATGATCTCTCCTCCTTGCAAGGGGGTTTTCCAAGGTAGCCGGGTCTACCCCCGGCCTATATTACTTTATTCCCACTCGGACTTATTATCCCTGTTTAATATATTTAATATTCACATGCCTCCTCAGTTTTGACTGCGGTCCGGGTGATGGTATTTTAGCACACATGTGCTTAGGAGCTAGGCTCCGCCGCGAGACCCTATTTAGAGGGTAGGTGGTTATGCCGGGTTGGTGACCCCGGTTTGGGATGCCCTGTCCTTAAAAATTTTACCTCAAAAATTTCCCTCATTTACCTCCTCCCTCATAGTTAGGCTGAGGGCCCTCCCTTCTTAGATTCTGAGGAACGTATAGGAGTAATCCCTCATTAATTTGGTTACACTGCTTTTTGTTGTATGTGTGTCTGTTTTAAATGTAACTTTTACTGGCAACATTGCTCATAAGACACCGCGGCGGCAATACCTCAGAAGGCGGAGGGGAGGGGCTCTCCCCTCACGCTCTTCTGTCAGGGGCGGGACCGGGCCTCTTGCAGAGGCCGCGGCCCGCGCCCTGTCTCTATCTAGCCGGGCAGCGGCTCGCAGGCAGCGGGCCGCTGCCGGTCTCATGTGCTCTATGAGGAGACGGGGGCAGCTATACCCCGCGTCTCCGGTGGATTGTAGGTCAGCGGAGGGGAGCTTTCTCCCCTCACGCGCTGTGTCATTGGGGGCGGAGCTGGACTTGCGGCGCGTCGCCGCGGCCCGCCCCCTATCTTGCCCGGGCACCGCTGAGGAGCTTTGGCTCCTATCTGCCTATCTCTAGGGGGGCGGGGCCGGTAAAGCACGCGATCCGCGCAGGCCACGCCCCTCTTCTCTGTCTCTCACTGCTGTGCTGAATATAGTTACCTCACGCATCTGTGCTGCATGCTGCTGGGCTCTGGTCTGGTCTGGAGGTTCTGTGAGTGGCCCTGTGGGCCTTTTGTCATTTTTATTAGTATCCAAATATAGCTTTTGGTTTCTAATTATTTTTTATCTGTGTTTTAGGTGAATTCTTCAGGGAATAGTTATAAGGGGGTTTCTCCTGGTCCTAAGTCCCTGGGTACTTTCACTGGGTTCTTTCCTACAAAATTCCTCCCATTTAAAAAGGACACTATAAGGGCATCCCGGGTTGCTTCATAGCGTAATTCCCTCTGTCATAGCGACTCATTAAGTTCACCTTATGGAGGCATCCCAGGAATCCGGACTCCCCTCGGAAGTGTTTGGGGTGTGGGGTATCCCTAACTGGGGATGATTTCTTTTTATGTATATCCTGTGCACAACACACTATTACGCGGCAGTCAGGACCCCAGGCCTTTGGGTCAGCACCGCAGGCTTCATCCTCTCCCCCTCCCATTTTAACCCGTGCTCCATGCGATGTTACCATGGGGGGGCAGTCGCAATCTGATGTATGTGCCAGATTAGCCAGTATTGAAAAATGTATTTCCTCTACGGTAGCTAAGAAGGCGCCGGCTAAGAGAAAACATTTGTCCACGGTTTCTCATTATGAATATGATGATACGGATGGTCTGGATTGGTCAGATTATTCTCCTCCAGAGGAAGGAGAGGTGTATGAGGATTCGAATAATTCCGAGGATCAACAAATTGTTGGCGCTGATTCTGATAGGAGGTCAGGAGGTTCCTTGGACACCCCTAACGTTTTGACTCAGATGTTTGAGGTTTTGGCAATCTCGCCTCCGGCGGAGGCCCCCCAACAACAAGGGGAGTTTTATGAGGAATCCAGACCGCGCTTAGAATTTCCTAATCAAAAGCATTTTGATAATATTATTTCCAAGGAATGGGAGAGACCAGCTCGGCTCCCAGGCATTCCTCAGAGTTGGGATAGAAGGTATCCTTTCCCCGCGGACACGGTTAAGCGCTGGGCTTCCCCCCCCCCCCCCCCCCCCGAAGTGGACGCCCCAATTTTGGGGTTATCCAACTCTGCCGTTTTGAATAACCCTGATTGTTCCTCCCTCAAGGATGGTGAGGATAAACGCATTGACCAGATGGCTTGTCATGGTTTTGCCAGTATTGGGGCAGCTATACGGCCAGTTTGTGCCTCATCACTGTTGGTGGTGGCTGCTAGAAAGGTGATCAGGGATTTACTGTCCTCGTCCGGCTTGGAACCAGACAGCGATAAATTTCTTGGACTGAAACGTTGTGAGTCTTTTCTTTCCTTCATTTTAACTGCTCTGGATGATTCATTGATGATGAACAGCAGGGCCTCTGCTCTTATGGTTACCATTAGGCGTTCAATTTGGTTGCGCCAGTGGGCGGCCGATTTTGGGTCTAAAAAGTCTCTGACGTCTCTTCCCTTTGTTGGTCTAAGGCTTTTTGGAGAAAAATTGGACTCAGTAGCTAAAGGTGGAAAATTACCTCAACGTAGGAAGCAACGTCGCCCCTTTCGAGGGGCGGCTTCCTTCACCCCTTCCTTTCGGGGAGCTAGAGCGGGAAGAGGTTTTGCCTTCCCTTCTACAAGAGGAGACTCCTGGAACAGGGGCAGAGGTCGTGCCCGTTCAGGATACAGTTGGGGTTCAAAACCCAAGCCCGCGGCCAAGCCCAAACCCGCTCGGGTGGGGGGACGGCTGCGACACTTCTCCCAAGTCTGGATTCGGGAGGTCTCGGACAGATGGATCAGGGAAGTGGTGTCTTCCGGTTACATGCTGGAGTTCGAGTTCCGCCCCCCCCCGCGTTTCCTCACTTCTCGGGTGTCCCCGGACGTACAGACTGCATTGCAGATCCGGGCGGCGGTATCGAGCCTTCTAGAAATGGCGGTCATTTGTCCAGTACCCCCATTAGAAAGGGGTCGGGGTTTTTACTCAAATCTGTTCACGGTTCCCAAAAAGGATGGCTCCGTGCGGCCCATCCTGGACCTAAAGATTCTCAACAAATTCATCAAGCTGCGAAAATTTCGCATGGAAACGTTGCGTTCCGCTATCCACTCTCTTCGTCAGGGGGACTTCATGACGTCCATAGATATCCAGGATGCTTACCTCCATGTTCCCATTTTTCCCGCGCACCAGAGGTTCCTAAGGTTCGCTCTGGAGGATCGGCACTTCCAATTTGTAGCTCTTCCCTTCGGTCTCACCACAGCTCCAAGGGTTTTCACCAAGGTACTTGCTGGGGTAATGGCTCTTCTCAGAGCTCAAGGAATTCGCATAGTGCCATATCTGGACGATCTCCTCATATTGGCATCGTCATTCAGCCAAGCGGAATTGGACACCAGGACGGTTCTATCCACTCTGGAGAGATTCGGCTGGGTGATCAACTACACCAAGTCCTCCCTTCACCCGTCCAGGTTAATATCTTTTCTGGGGATGTCTCTGGATACAGATCAGGCCAGAGTGTTCCTTCCTCAGTCCAAGGTTCTTCTGATTCAGGAGTTGGTTCGGTCGCTTATGTCCATTCCTCGACCGTCCATCCGGCTAGGGATGAGACTGGTGGGTTTGATGGTGGCCTCCTTCGAGGCAGTTCCCTTTGCTCAGTTTCACACAAGGACACTACAGCTCCATCTGTTGTCGGTCTGGAACAGGTCTCCTCAGTTGCTGGATCAATTCTTTCAGATGTCCCCCCGGGTTCGCCGATCGCTTCAGTGGTGGCTGAACTCAACCAACCTGCTGAAGGGCAGATCCTTTCGAACTCCCCAGTGGGAGATAGTCACCACGGATGCCAGCCTCTCGGGATGGGGGGGCTTCTGGAAGGATCTGCAATTTCAGGGTTTTTTGGGGTCCCCTGGAAGCCCACGAGCCTATCAATGTTCTGGAATTGAGGGCCATCAGGATGGTTCTTTGTCATTTAACTCATCAACTGCGAGGTCTGCCGGTCCAGGTCCGGTCGGACAATCGGACGGCGGTGGCCTACATCAATCACCAGGGAGGCACCCGCAGCAGGAATGCCCTCAAGGAAGTGTCTCTGATTCTGGACTGGGCGGAGAGCCATGTCCCGTGCATCTCGGCAGTTTACATCCCGGGAGTGGAGAATGCGGAGGCGGACTCTCTGAGCAGGCTGTCAGCCCGCAAAGGGGAGTGGTCTCTCAATCCCAAGGTTTTTCATTCAATTTGTCGCAGGTGGGGGTCACCGGCGGTGGACCTCTTTGCCTCCCGTCACAATCACAAACTTCCGTCATTTGTGTCTCTGGCGAAGGATCCTCTGGCCCTTGCGACGGATGCCATGTCTCTGAACTGGAGGGATCTGGGGTGTCTGTACCTGTTCCCTCCGTTTCCCATGGTGGCCAGAGTAGTGCACAAGCTTGCTCTGGAGAGAGCACCAGCAATCCTGGTGGCTCCAAGGTGGCCAAGACAGGTTTGGTTCACAGACGTGGTAAGGTTGGCAGAAGATCAGTTCGTTCTGCCCCTGCTGCCAGATCTACTCACACAGGGTCATCTTCGTTACCCGAATTTACCAACGCTGGCTTTGACGGCGTGGCTGCTGAAACCTCCATCTTGAAGGAGGAAGGTCTTTCGGATGCTGTGATTCGGACTCTTATTAGTGCTAGGAAAAGGTCCTCATCGTCTGTGTACTATAGGACTTGGAGGTCTTATATTGATTGGTATGAAACCAGGGCGTTCCCTTGTAGGTAATTCTCTATTTCTAGAATTTTGGAGTTTTTGCAACATGGTCTGGACCTAGGGCTCCAACTCAGTACTCTGAAGGGGCAGGTGTCTGCCCTGGCGGGGGTTTTTCCAAAAGCCTTTTGCTCTTCATCCTTTGGTTAAAACCTTTTTCCAGGGGGTTACACATGTGCGGCCTCCTAGGAAGCCTCTGATTCCAGTTTGGGATTTGAACTTGGTTCTTTCTGCACTTCAGGGTCCCCCCTTTGAGCCTTTGCATGATATTCCTTTGTCTTCCCTTACGCAGAAGGTAGCCTTCTTGGTAGCTATCACTTCCGTTAGACGTGTTTCTGAGTTGGCGGCTCTGTCTATTCAAGCCCCATATTTTGAAAGACATCAGGACAAAGTGGTTTTCCGTTTTAAGACGGATTTCCTTCCTAAGGTGGTTTCGTCCTTTCATTTGAATCAGGATATTGTTCTGCCCTCTCTGTGTCCCAATCCCAGCAATGACAAGGAGAGGGCCCTGCATTCTTTGGATGTGGTTCGGGTTGTGAAGTATTATTTGGTGGTAACGTCTGCCTTTCGCAAGACTGATGCATTTTTCGTGGTGCCATTTGGGCCCAAGAAGGGTCTAGCACCCACAAAGTCTACCATCAGCAGGTGGATTCGTCAGGCCATTGTCGGGGCCTATTCTGCTAAGGGGAGAGATCCTCCCTTTCGTGTTACAGCTCATTCTACTCATTCGGTTGGGGCTTCCTGGGCTTTTCAGCACCAGGCCTCTGTTGAGCAAGTTTGCAAGGCCGCTACCTGGTCTTCTGTTCACACTTTTTCAAAGTTTTACAAGGTTGATGTTCGGGCCTCAGCGGATGCTGTTTTTGGCCGCAAAGTTCTGCAGGCTGCAGTAGTTTAAGTTGTGCTTTATACCTTGTTTTGGATCCCCACCCCTTATGGACACTGCTTTTGGATGTCCCACAGGTTATGAATATCTTGAAGCGGGGTGTGTGACATACTTAGAATAATACCATTTTGTGAATACTCACCTTGTAAAATGGGTATTATAAGTATGTCACACACCCCGCTTCAACCCGCCCCTTTTTTATTCTGGATCCTTCATTTTGTGAACTTTGCGTTGTTATGACTTATGTTTGGTTCTTCCTGGTCCCTTACCTTACTGCTTTCTTTATACTGGGGAATGAGTGGGAGGTCCCAGGTATTTATGGACCGGGAGGGGCTTACTTTCCTCCAATCATCTCTGCAGATCGCCCTCTTCAGGTCAGTATACCCACAGGGTATGAATATCTTGAAGCAGGGTGTGTGACATACTTATAATACCCATTTTACAAGGTGAGTATTCACAAAATGGTATTTTTTTCAAAAGAGAAATCCTAAGGTGAACTTGTAAATCTCGATATCTTGGCCATTTCTTTTTCAATGCAAAACGGAAACAGTTTAGGACAGCGCCAAATGCAGCCCGACACAATGGTGTAACAAGTATCACTTTTAACCCCTTAACTGACACATAAAAAGTGAAGTTCCAAAAAAGTCTTTTTTATTGCAGATTTGGAATCTGTGTCTCTTTGAAATGCTTTTTAACCCCTTAATGACCCACCTAAGTTCAGTCTGGAGGATCAATACACTTTTTTACCTCTGTGTTCCAGTAGGAAGGCAGGTAAGATGAAGGGCAGGTAGGTGGACAGCTATATGGGCAGAAGGGTGGATGAAGAGTCAGGCAGGTGGGTAGGTGGGCAGCAGGTAGGTAGGTAGATGGGATGGGTAGGTGACTGGGCAGTCAGGTAGGTGGGTGTACAGTCAGGTGTGTGGGTGAGCAGGCAGATAGGTAGGTGGCTGGATAGGTAGGTGGGCAGCAGGCAGGCATCTTTTTATCCTACATTACCCTTCCTCTCCCTTTCCATTGCCTTTGGCAGTGAATGACATTCTCCTTGAGCCACTCAGTGCCTCCCCTCCAGCCATGCCTACTCTCCCTGCCTTCCAGTGCTATCTTGTACTGCTGCTCAGTATACTCAGCTGAGGCTGACAGACTTATTTTACAGACGAAAAAAAATAGGTTGAACATCAACATAATCGGGGTGATTTGAAAGTAAGGAAAAATGATTTGGGTTTCCTACTCCTGAGGCTGGTGCCTCCATGGCTTGAAGGCCAAATAGCAGGCCTCCAGCCATTCCAGGACACCAGTCCCTATGCTGTTCAACATGGGTCTGGTGCTCCCCCAGGGGTAAACACCTGGTCTCGATGGGCACTGGGCTCTTGTATACCCCTCTGGCGTTTGGGGATGCAGGTAATGCGGAGGGGAGGCTTATGGCAAATCTCTCGCAATGGTGGGAGGTAACTTGCTGCCCCTCTACCCTTTGAACTAATATAGGGTTCCCCTTAAGAGCGTAAAGTGTAGCCCAAAACAATGGTCTAACCCTGGCCTATGCCTGTGTAATGCCTTTATTAACATTGACTATGCCAAGAAAGGAAAATAGATCCCACAAACAGTGGTTCAGTTCCTCTTCTATGGTCTTTCTAGGTTTGTGGAGATCACATGCAACAACAGCCACGTGAATTGGGACCATATGCAGTGGACCAAAACCTATTTCCATTTTGGTTTACTTTAATAAAAGGGGAGCCTCTCCTAATATATAGATGCATAACGTTGCAAGCTTGATTCTCCGCAGCACCAGTTGTCTTTAAAGGAGCACTATCACGAAACCCATATAAACACATTGGCCAATGAGGGGAGGGGTCACTTATACACCCGAACTGAATAAAACTCCTGCCAAGCCTGTGGTTTTCTTCTCCTAGTAGGAATGAAATCCAGGGGTGACAGGTTTATGCCCTTATTCATCAAGCGATAGCGCCAGGTAGTGTCTGACGAGCGCCAGGTCCCGCCAGCTAACGGCGGCTACCGACTCAAGTACGCCCGGCGTCGGCCACAATGACGCATTTATCAAGCTAAATGAGGCTAGCGCTGGCGAGAGCGACAGCTAGCGCGGGATTCATCATGTAGCCGACTGCAACGAACAGCGCCGCTGCTAATCCCATCACAGCGCCAGGTATGACCTGTCGCTCCCTGGCGATGTCCAATGCATTTCAATGGAGCAATCTTTAATTAATCGGGAATTACTTGCTATTAATGTTTTTTTTTTTTTTTTATTGTCAAAAATACCATTTTGTGAATACTCACCTGTAAAATGGGTATTATAAGTATGTTACACACCCCACTTCAGACTTAATAATTACACTAGGGTTAACGCACCTCTAGGTGGCAGCATTGCAGAGGACTTCTCCAAAAACCTCAACAGGCCCCTCCCGGTCTATACATACCTGGCACCTCCCAAGAACCTCCCAGTGTAGAACAGCAGTAAGACAAGGTGCCAGAACCAAACAATGTAACCCTCAACGTAAAGAACCAAACTTCACCAAATAGAGAGCCAGGATACCGAAAAGGGCGGGTGAAGTGGGGTGTGTGACATACTTATAATACCCATTTTACAGGTGAGTATTCACAAAATGGTATTATTCCAAGTATGTCACACACCCCACTTCAGACTTAATAATTACACTAGGGACATCCAACAGCAGTGTCCAGAAAAGGGTGGGTATCCGAACAGGCAATAACGCAGAAAAAATTCAAACCACTGCAGCCTGCAAAACCTTGCGGCCAAAAACAGCATCCGCTGAGGCCCGCACATCAACCTTATAGAACTTAGAAAAAGTATGAACAGAAGACAAAGTTGCAGCCTTACACACTTGTTCAACAGAAGCCTGGTGCTGAAAAGCCCAGGACGCACCAACCGCACGAGTAGAATGAGCAGTAACTCGGAAAGGAGGATCCTTCCCCTTGGCCGAATAAGCACCAATGGCCTGACGAATCCATTTGCTAATGGAGGACTTGGCCGGAGCCAAACCCTTCCTAGGCCCACATGGCACAACAAAAAAGGCATCAGTCTTACGAAAAGAAGACGTCGCACGAAGATAAAACCTGACACAACGAACCACATCCAGGCAGTGCAAAGCACGCTCCTTGACATTCTTAGGCTTAGGACACAAAGAAGGAAGAACAATGTCCTGGTTAAGATGAAAAGCAGAAACCACTTTAGGGAGAAAATATGACTTGTAACGAAAAACCACTTTGTCCTGATGATCCTCAAAATAAGGAGCCTGTATAGACAAAGCAGCCAGCTCCGAAACACGCCTAACCGAAGTAATGGCCACCAGAAAGGCAACCTTCTGAGTAAGAATGGACAAAGCAACATCCCGCAAGGGCTCAAAAGGAGGAGCCATAAGAGCAGAAAGCACCAAATTCAAGTCCCAAACTGGGAGCAAAGGCTTCCTAGGAGGCCGCACATGCGAGACCCCCTGGAAAAAAGTCTTGACCAAGGAATGACTAGCAAAAGACTTCTGGAAAAAAATTGACAAAGCCGAAACCTGCCCCTTCAAGGTACTCAACTGAAGACCAGAGTCCAGACCCGTCTGAAGGAACTCCAAAATCCTAGACACAGAAAAAACCCGGCAGGGCAAAGACCTAGCCTCACACCAATCAATATAAGCTCTCCAATATCTGTAATATATGGAAGAAGAAGATCTCTTCCTAGCACTGATGAGAGTCTGAATGACCGCATCCGAAAGACCCTCCTCCTTTAAGATGGAGGTTTCAGCAGCCAAGCCGTCAAAGCCAGCGTTTGTAAACTGGGGTAACAGAGATGACCCTGAGTGAGAAGATCTGGCCGAAGAGGCAGATCGAACCGATCCACGGCCAGACGGACAATGTCCGCGAACCACACCCGCCTTGGCCACCTTGGAGCCACGAGAATGGCGGGAACTCCTTCCAGAACCAACTTTCGCAGCACCCTGCCTAGCATGGGAATTGGAGGAAACAGATAAAGAAACCCCAGGTCCCTCCAGCTCAGGGACAAGGCATCCACCGCCAGAGCCAGAGGGTCCCGGGACAGGGACACAAAGGACGGAAGCTTGTGATTGTGACGAGAGGCAAACAGATCCACCTCCGGCGTCCCCCACCGGAGACAAAGCGACCGAAACACCTGGGGATGGAGAGACCACTCCCCCCGACGGGACGCACACCGGCTCAGAAAATCCGCCTCCGTGTTTTCCACACCCGGAATGTAAACTGCCGAGAGGCAAGGGACATGAGTCTCCGCCCAGACCAAAATCAGAGACACTTCCCTGTGGGCACCGAGACTGCGAGTCCCCCCTTGGTGATTGATGTAAGCAACCGCCGTCTGATTGTCCGAGCGAACCTGAACCGGCAGACCTTGTAAATGACGCGTCAAGTGAGACAGAACCAACCTGATGGCCCGCAATTCCAGAACATTGATGGGCAAGTGAGCCTCCTGAGGGTCCCACTGCCCCTGAAACCGAAGATCCTTCCAATAACCTCCCCAGCCCGACAGACTGGCATCCGTGGTGACAGTTTCCCAAAGTGGAGGCAGAAACGACCTGCCCTTCAGAAGATTGTCCGAGACCAACCACCACAGAAGGGACTGCCGAACCCGAGGAGACAGCCGGAAGGACCGATCCAACGACCCCGGGCACCGGTTCCAAGACGCCAAAAGATGAAGTTGAAGAGTCCTTGTATGAAACTGAGCAAAGGGAACTGCCTCGAACGAGGCCACCATCAACCCCACCAGTCTCATCCCCAGACGAATGGACGGATGAGGAAGGGAGAGAAGCAGCCGAGCCAATTCCTGAATCATCAGAACCTTGGCCTGAGGAAGAAACACTCTGTGCTGGCAAGAGTCCAGCGACATCCCCAGAAAGGTCACCACCCTGGCCGGAACCAGCGAGGACTTGGGATAATTGATCACCCAGCCGAACCTCTCCAACATGGACACCACCGTGCTGGTGTCCCCTTCCGCTTGACTGAAGGTGAAGGAAGGAGCCATGATGAGAAGATCGTCCAGGTAAGGCACAATGCGAATCCCCTGAGCTCTGAGCAGGGCCATCACCCCCGCCAACACCTTGGTGAACACTCTCGGAGCAGAGGTGAGCCCGAACGGAAGAGCCACAAACTGAAAATGCCGACCCCCCACCACGAAACGGAGGAACCGCTGATGAGCAGGAAAAATCGGCACGTGCAGGTACGCATCCTTGATGTCTATGGACGTCATAAAGTCCCCCTGCCGAAGCGAACCGATCGCAGACCGCAGGGTTTCCATGCGAAACTTTCGAGGACGAATAAACCTGTTGAGAAACTTCAAATCCAGAATAGGACGGAAGGACCCGTCCTTTTTGGGAACCGTGAAGAGATTGGAGTAAAATCCGCGCCCTACCTCTGAAGGAGGAACCGGGCAAATGACAGCTAAATCTAGAAGATTCCTTACTGCCGCCAGGAGCCCCTGCGCGGCCAAAGGATCCAAAGACACCCGAGACCTGAAGAACCTTGGAGGAGGACGGGACTCGAACTCCAACTTGTAACCGGCCGAAACCACCTCCCGGATCCATCTGTCCGGGACCTCCTGGTCCCACACCCGGGAGAAAAGTTGCAACCGTCCCCCCAACGGGTGAGGGCGCCCCCTCATTGCTGTATGGGCTTGGCAGCCGGCTTGGGCTTGGCACCCCAGACGCGGGTGGGACGGCCACGGCCTCTGCCCCTATTCCAACTGCCGCCCCTGGGGGCCGGGGAGCCCGCACCTCTACCGGTGCCAACTCCCCGAAAGGACGCATTGAACGAGACCATCCCCCGAAAGGAACGACGAAATTTCTTGCGCTGAGGTAACTTACCTCCCTTGGCAACAGAGTCCAGCCTTTCACCAAAAAGCCTCAAACCCATAAAGGGCAGGGCCGTGAGCGATCTTTTAGAATTAAAATCAGCCGTCCACTGTCTCAACCACACACAGCGCCGGATAGCCACCAGCAAGGCAGTAGCCCTGCCACACATCAGCATGGCATCCTCCTGAGCGGCCAGGATAAAGGACAAAAAAGCATCACAGCGCTTAAGCCCAAGGGACTCATCACTGGTGGGCTCGAGATCCACCCCCAAGTCCCTGACAATAGACCTGACAGCAAAAGTCAAAAGAGCCGAAGCACAGACCGGCCTTAACACCGAACCCGCACATACAAAACCATGACGGGCAAGCTGATCAACCCGGCGATCCTCACCGTCCCTGAGCGAAGTAGTGTCAGGGGAATGCACGACCGCCGTGTTGGACAGTCCCAAGACCGGAGTATCTACCTCAGGGGGAACAGCCCAACGCTTCATCAATTCCGCCGGAAAGGGATACTTCCTATCCCAGCTAGACGGCACACCAACAAGACGTGTAGGTTGCTCCCATTGCTTGAAGACAATTTCTTCAAAGTGCTGTTGACTGGGAAATTCCAGACGCTGCTTGGAAACCCCAAAAAGCTGACCCTTGGGCCTGGGAACAACCACCGGTGGCTCCAAATCCAACACCTCAAACATCTGGCTCAAAATGGTAGAGGAATCGAGAGGGAGGCCATCATCCGGATCTCCCTCAGAACCCAACAACTGCTGAACATCAGAATCTTCATCCTCAATGAGCTCACCTTCTTCACGGGGACGATCCGACCAATCCAGATCTCCCACAACTTCCTCATCTGAATCCGGCGGAGGCGGAGTCAGATGCTTCCGCTTAGCTGAAACCTTCTGAGCGGCAATAGCAGAAAACCGCTTCTCAAGGCTGGTCAGGCGGGCACATACCTCAGACTGGGAATCCCCGCCCAGGACAACGTCACACGGGGTCCGGAATAAGCGAGGGGGAGAGGGAGATGGCGCGGCTGACGAAGTGCTAGGCACCGGAGTACTGGACTGCCGTGCAATGTTCTGCTGTGCACAAGGGATACACAAAATGACATCATCTCCCTGGAGCGGAGCCCCACAACCCCCGCACACCTTGGATTGTCCCGAAGAACCATTCCCGGTATCTGTGGCAACCTCCATGTGGTGAAATTATGGTATTAGCAGAACCCAGGGATTTATGCGGTACGCGACCCGGGATGCCCCAAAATAACCTAACACTAGTCTAAGGACAGACAAAATCCTGACCCAGGGGAATAGCAAAAGGCCCTAATAAAATTACAAAAAATGTATATATATATATATAAATATATTGCAAGGACCACAAACACCCCCCCACGAGCCAGGTATATATAACCGGGAGAGCCCTGCCAGACGGGATCCCAGGATCTGAAAAACTCAAAGGGAGAGAGAGACAGGCGTCAATCAGCACCATGCCAAAAAACACCTCATAATGTACAAAAAAACCCCCTTTACCACCCCCCCCCCCTCATTAACCAGAGCAACGGAATTGGTTAATGCCAGGCAGCACCATCAAGCTGCGCCGGAGCGAGGAGAGAGGCAAGGGAGAAGGAAGGATCCGAGGGGAAAATGACATGGCCCAAGAACCGCCTACCTGGAAAGAGGAGGAACCGCGCAGCCAGCAGAAGATGGCGGCCAGCACACCGAGGACGGAGGAAGAGAGAGAGAGACGCTCCGGGAGCGCGGGAGCCGAGAAGGCCCCGCCCCTCAAGCCATCCAATCCGTGCGCGGCCCGCGCGCGCGCGACCCCGCCCCCAGGCAGCGTCAGCGTCTGCCTGCGGGGGACGCCATCAGACCTCGATCACGGAGAACAGCGACGGAGAAACAGACCCGCACACTGATGAATGTCTCCCCTGAGCAGCCGGGCAGGCAAGCTGCAGGCGCCGAATACGGCACCCAGCCACCCGCGGGACCACGGCGCAGCACGCCGCTAGGCCCCGCCCCCGGCTCCTGAGGGGAGACAAACACACACACACAGCCGAGAACAGACAGTGAAAGCGCAAGTAAAATCACAAATAACATCACAAGTGAAAAGCGCAGCAGCACACTAACACACAAACCATGCACAGTAAAGCATGACACTGTCCCCAGCGCGTCCCACACCCCGGAAGAGGCACAACACCCCAGGGCAAGGGCAACCTGACCACTAACTCCTATAATAAAAAGGGGGCATCCCACCTCCGGATCACCACTCCGGGAATCCCGCTATGCCCCGCAATGAAGGGTCGAGCGGAGGAGCTAATCTCCTAGGCACCAATGGTGCCGGCTACCTATATTGCCCGGCCTACAGCCAAAGCTGGGAGGCTGCCATTACATAAAACACAAATCAAACAAGAACCGGGCAGAAATAGACCATGGGGGGGGGGCCGGGGGGATACCCCGGCTACCTGCAAGCAGGAGACTTCTTTCTTCTGTCTTGTCGCCACCTTGCAGAGAACAACACTGGGAGGTTCTTGGGAGGTGCCAGGTATGTATAGACCGGGAGGGGCCTGTTGAAGTTTTTGGAGAAGTCCTCTGCAATGCTGCCACCTAGAGGTGCGTTAACCCTAGTGTAATTATTAAGTCTGAAGTGGGGTGTGTGACATACTTGGAATAATTCTGTGACCACTTCTGCAATGTTAGGATTTTTTTTTAAGGTAAAAAAAAAAATATATATTTTGTGCAGAATTGATATTACAGGTCTGATATTAATGTATTCATATTACAAAATGTTTATAAAAACTTGTATAATTTTACAATCAAAAAATATGGTTGTTTGGGGGTTAAAAACTATTTTACACCCATCGCCGCCAGCGCTCTTGGGTTTAAACAAGGAATTCACAGCGCGAAAAAATTCGGAGCGTGATTTGTTAATGAATCTGCAGCAAGCCGTTCGCTCTGGCCATTCGTTGTCAGGCGCACCCATACAACGCTGAACCTGTGAAACAGCGACCCCTAAGCCCGTATTCAACATTACCGCATGTCACAGAACATCTTAGGTTTATTTTAATTCTGTGTGTGTGTATGTTGGGGTAATACATATGTGTGTGTGTGTGTATACATATAAATATATATATACACTTTACTTGACCTGCCTGTAAAGCCCTCATTTCTTTTCTCCCCCCTCCCACTTGGATTTTACTGTTATCTAACCCTCACATGCCAGGTCAATGCTGATAACCATCTCCTACTCACCTAGTAATAAAACCACTTGGAAAAGCCAAATAAACAAATGGCAAATAGATATCCCAGCTAGGTCCCTCATGCTTGTCACCCCCCTCCCTTGGAATGTGGTCAGTTGGTATGCTATAGCACAAATGGGAGGGGTGGGGAGACCCACTGTTCTGGGGCCTATAAGCATGGCTGGAAGAATGGCCAGAGACACTCGATCTGACCATCAAGATTGACACACGCTGGCTTTTAACATCCAAGCAAAAGAAGACCAGAAAGCGTGTGAGGACAATTGATTTGATCAAACAGAACGCAGCCCAGACGGACTTTTAAGTATCTTTTCCACCTTCTTTTATTCTGCATTGCTATTTATCTTATTTACCGTGTCTTATAGTTAATTCTGCTGTTAGCACCTTGCATCGTGTTTCTTGTTGTTTTGTGTTTTCTGTTTGTTTGAATAAATTCAAAAATACAGCAGATGCTCTCAATTGATCTGATATAAAAAGCCCACGCTAATTCTGAAGAGACTGGCTACCTTACTTGCCTAGGACGCTCGATCGCCCCCCGCCTGGAAGTGGTTGTGGGTCGATCGATACGTTCGATCTGATTGTATTGTGTGTGGCCTGTATTATAGAGTTGAGCACTGTTGTGCTCTGGTGGCAGCAGTTTATAACCGCGTGTGTTGCCAATTGAAGAATTGCTGTGACACACGTGTGGTACGATTGGCCGGTCTGATCATATGAACGATCAATAGGTCTGATCAACCCGTGCAATCGTCACACCGCACACCGACTGAGTCGCTGTCAACAAGCAAACCCCGGCCAAGCACAGCGAATACTAGCTGGCGCTGTGAAAATCACGCTACTGGCGCTCATCTGTCGCTACCTGGCGCTATTAATGAATCGGCCTCTAAGTGTATCAGGGGTGACAGAGCCTGTCACGCGATTTCCTCTTCCTTTAATAAGAATAAAAGACAAGCCATTTTGGATATTTCTTGATGTGGGGTGTATAAGTGACCTTTCCTCCTGCCATCCAGCATATGTATATGGATTTTTTTTATTGGCTCATTTTTTCACGATAGTGCTCCTTTAAGCTGCGTTTTTGACGTGAGATGTAGAAAAAAACAATAGCAGATGACTCCGGGAGCAGATGTACTCCATTGTGATCCTCTCAGGTTGCATACAGATCTGTGACTGATCAGCTAACGCCTGTGTAATAATCTGTCTCCTCTGTTATTGCTCTCCCTGGTGGCGCCATCCAGCCTCCGCATGCAGGAGCTTGAACTCTCCGAATTAAGGTTGCTCAAGGATAGAAGCTCTTTTCTGAGGTTTATTGCCTTGTTGCTGCCATCTCTATGCAAATGCTTCCGCATCCATTTGCATTTTCCGCTTTCTACTGGGTTGTTTAAATAGAACGGCTTTGGCCTTTCATTGGACCTGATCCGAAGAGTATAATGGGCAACTGGAGACAAAATTAAAAAATCCTCAAATAATTCCCTTCACATCTTCCATTCTGTGATAGTAAGACCTTTGTCTAAAACCCATGTACACTCCTTAGCTTTGTTTTTCCTAATATTTTTGCTCCTGCTCCCCCTAGTGACTATAATCAGGCAACAGCTTAATCCGGAACAACCATGTGACCACAGCGGCCAATTACAAAGGCAGCTGTAAGTATCTGCCACTTTTACTGCATTACAAAAAGCACAACACATGCGCATTGTCTGAGCATTTTGAAGAACGTAACACATAGATACGTAAGAGCCCGTTTGTTCAATAGGTAATTGTCTTCTGACTCAGGTTACATTGGAGTGTTCGTACTCCATTGTGACATTGTGAAGGGTCCTAAGCCCAAGGTGCTGTGGCAGAGAAAGCCATACAAGTCTGTTTAGGCCTGTAGGGACACCCTCACCCATTCAGGCAAGGTGCTGTCTGCTGCAGTTTTCAGCCACATGGAAGTCAAAAGTGGTGAAGGTCTGGGTCAAGGATGTAGTCGGATAAGATACAAGTTGGAATTTCATTTTTTTTCCATCCAACCATATGGGGGTAGTTACCAGTGTCCCACCATCAAAAAGAGGCTGATTTACTCTACTATTCTTATTTTCAAGTTCCTAAAGATTAGGCCCCTGTTTGCCTGATGTTGGATCCAAAAAGTGAGAACTGACATTGACAGGACAGTGAACCGGCGATGTGTGGCCTGATATCGCTCCCTGTTGAGCCACCTGCTGTTCTGTTTCTGTGTGTCTTCCCTGTAAATATATGTATGTACCCCGCTCTCAGGGCTGGATCATTGTGTCTTTGTTTGAAGTGTGTATGTCTTCTTTCGCCCTCTACTTACATTCCTTGCCTTGTGTACTGTGGCCCAGGCCCTCCATAGACTTTAGTGTGGCTCAGGCCCTCTGTATTCTGTACTGGGGCCCATGCCCTCCGTTTCTCTGTTCTGGGGATCACGTTATTCAGAGTCTGTACGGGAGCCCATTACCTTCATTTGGTTATACTGGGGGCAACATCTTCCATTGTTTGTACTGGAGCCTAGGCCCTCTGTAGTGTATTTTGGGTTTAGGCCCTTCATAGTCTGTACTCGGGCCCAGACCCTCTGTTATCTGTACCCATGCCATTTGCTGTCTCTACAGGGGCCCTCACCCTGCATCTTCTGTATTGGGGCCCAGACCCTCCATTTTCTGTACTGCGGCCCACACCTCCATTGTGTGTACTAGGGCCCATGCCTTAAGTTGCCTGTTCTAGGGTCCACGCTCCACATTGTATGACCAGATGCCCACTCTCTTCGTTGTCTGTACAAGGGCCTACACCATCCACTAGCCTCTTGCAAGACTGTTGGCTTTGCTGTGTACAATCTGCCCTCTGTTTTCCCTTTTCAAAGTCTGCAACTGCCACAGGACTGCCTGGGCCTAGTGTACCATTGAAAGCCCCAATGAAGACATGAGTTGTTATAGGCTCTGCGCCGAGTACTGGAACTTCCTCTCCCCAGGTGATTGTCCTCTTGCCTCTGGAGGCATAGAGTGGTTGTTTTGTCTTATGTGTATGTTTCCAACATGCGACTCCACTACCCTTTTCTTTGCCCACCTGTTGTCAGCCCTTGACCTCAACCGCTCTGTTCATGGTCTGTGGTTTCTAGAGACAGCTAGTAGTTACCCTAGCTGTGGCCTCTAGGGAAGAATTGTCTCCTGGCCGAGAGCTCCCTTACTGTCCTGATTCCCAAACCTCCCCACGTGCCCCGACAATCTAATTTGCTCTGGCCTGAACCTAGCTGCATGTCTGCAGAAGTCAAGAATAGAATCCTGGCTATGGTGGCAGCATCCTTAGAGCAAGCCAAATCAATGGCTTCAGTGGGCACCCAAGATACTTATCTCCCAATAATTTCAGGGCATCAAAAATCCCTTCGATTCACAGTAAGGACTCATTCGATCCAGTTTGTAGCAGTCTATCCACAGGTTTTTACAAAAAAGCCCAGTGGTGATAATGGCGATCTTCCGTCAAGAGAGGATCTGTGTCACACTGAGGGTAGACGACCTGCTGCTGAGGGCTCCGGAAGAAGCGCCCCATAATGTGCTAAAGGTTGTTACCTTTGTTTAAATCATTATTAACAACTCTTGAGAGTGGTGTGCCTTTTGGGAATGATCTTCATCACTGAAGCTATAGGCATCTACCCACCAGCAGACAAACAGGCTTTGCTTGTACAGTTGTTTTTTTTAATGCAGGAGATTTGCATTCAATGGTCCTTTAAATAAATATGTGGATTGCGGGGTGTTTTATTATTTACTTTAAACCGGACCTTCACCATGATTTATTGAAAAGCCCAAACTCTTAAAAAACGGATCTAAAGCATCTAAAATTAATATATATATTCTAAGCATACAGCACGTCGTGCTCCATCTATAATACTTACACATGGGTAATCCTCTGCCAGAGGGCGCTGTTCACTGCAGACATACAAAAACAGGCTCCTCCCGGCCCTTCATATACCCAGGGACCTCCCACAAATCCCCAGATTTCTCTGCAGTGCTGACTGCGAAGACATGAAGTATCAACTCTCTCGCAGGTGAGCGGGCCATAGGGTAGGCGGTTTAGGCCGATGGTGAGCCTCCATTAGATGCCCCTCCCGCATTGTTGCCTGTGCCCCTCATAGCGATAATCCCTGGATGCAGGTCCGCTTCTCCCTCGCTTCCTCCCGTAGCTCGGGGGAAAAGAAAGGGGGGGTATGTGTGGCAGTCCTAGTGTAACGTAACACGTTTAAGGCCGTTGATCTTTCATTTGAACTTGGGTGTCAGTGCCGCGCTCCTTGCTCCACATAAGCTTATGGTTGCGCGCATGTTTGTCCTTTCATTACATGAGTGTACGGCCCGGGCGGCAGCATCATTCTTTAGCGTGAGAGCAACATTATGTATGTGTGTACTATCCACTACTGTCGTTCACGTTGCGATGGTTAGAGCTTCGCGCTCTTTGGGGGAGGCGGGGACTCGGCATGACGCACCCCGCATCACAGCCAGATCAGGCCCGCCCCTCGAGGTTCGCTCGGCGCCATTTTGACAGTCTTCGCGCGCGCGCGTGGTTGCGATCCGCCTCCTCCTTTGGTCATGTAAGTGCCCTCCGGGGCGGTATTTGTTCCTATGATTTTTATTCGGCTGCGCATGGCACTGACACCCCCCCTCTTATCCCATTATGTCTTTCAGACGCCAGGATTTCGGTGGCTTCTCCCGGCCTGACATATATTATAGCGGGTCCACATAACAAATTCTCCCACTTCCTAGCGGGTCTTGGGGCATCCAGGGTTGCCTATTGCGTAAATCCCTGCGGGCGTACTGCTCAGATAATCACCATATGGAGGCATCTCAGAATTATGTACCCGGGGTCCCTCGGGGACATGACCGGCTGTGTACAGTGTGTGGTCAGCCCATGCTGATGCTGACAGAGCATGGGTCTGCGGACTGTGTGCTGAACAGGCACTGACCCTGCAATCAGGTTTGCCAATGGCTGCACCTCCCTTCAATACACCCGTCTCCCCGGACCTAAATCTCACTCCTGATGAGTCTCACTCGAGCGTGGATGACCAGCAAGTCGTGCCGCGCAGGATGCCTATGGCGGAGCACTTGGGCCTTGGAAAGAAGCGGTCCCTGACACCTCCTGGCTCTCCGGTTCCTAACGATACTGATGACTCTGCTGCTATGCAGGACCTTGATCCTTCTGAGGAAGGTGAGCTATTCTCCGATTCGGGCTCCTCGGATGAGATGCCCGGGAGCCGTGATGATTCTGGGCCCGGTTCTTGGGGCCTGTGTGACACAGATGAACTACTTATTAAGATCTTTGAGGTTTTGTCTATCTCCCCTCCTGGAGAGGCTTCCAAGCCTAAGAAGGAGAGTTTCCACACAGCGCCGCCGCGCTTGGAATTCCTGGAACAGGAGCATTTCCAGAATCTTATATCCCAAGAATGGGAATCGCCTTGTAAACTTAACCCTTTAAGTGCCAGCCTACCTGGAGTTTTTGTCACACTCTGTTGCCAGACCATTTTGCACTATTTTGCGCTCCCCATGTTCAAATGTGATTTTTGAAGGGATTTCCAGGGATTTCCCAGGAAAATGATATATTGTTTTTTTCAGCAGAGTCTGGGCTTTAACATGAAATGTCTTGTTTGTCATTTTTTAGGTGTATTCTCAATATTTTTGGTTAAATATGTGCAAAAAAAAAAAAAAAAAAAAAAATTTTTACATATTGTAGTTTTTTTTGTAATAAAAAATGTAAGTTTGTCAATGAAATCTTATTGCGTGTGAAATCCCAATTTCTCCCGGTTACAGCGGTACCACATATGTATAGGTAGACACCCTTTCCTGCCCAGGAGACTCCCCCAAACTGAAACAACGCTTTAGGGGATTTTCAGATAAAATACAACTATGCTATGCAATATGCGCACCTTGCAGTTTTTCCAGAAAAACAACCCTTTACATTTGAAATACCCCCAACAAACTATATATTCTCTGGAAGTACACACCTCAGGCTTTCTAGGCGTACCAGGCTTGTTGATGTGGCCATAGTTTTCTGGAAGTAATCCCTCAATGGATTCTTTGGTTGCAAAGAGTTTCCCTAAAAAAAGGATAAAAAAGCAGAATCAAAGCCACATTTTCCTAAAAAAACTATATACAAACAAGAAAAAACAAGTTTAATCTGGAAACGCAACATCCCCCGAACAGAACAATACCCAACATGCATAGGTTCTGTCAAGGGAAGAGTTGCCAAACACCCCAAAGTAAAGGATGTGCGTAACGGTAATTTTACTTGAAAATTTCAGCTCTGCAGACAAAGTGCGCACCTTGCGATTTTTCAACCAAAACAACCCTTGACATTTGGAATATCCCCCATAAACCATATATTCCCTGAAAGTACACACGTTAAGCTTTCTAAGGGTACCCAGCTTGTTGTAGTGGGCTCATCTTTCTGGAAGTAATCCCTCAAAGAATTCTTTGTTTGCGCAGGGTTTCCTTAAAAAATTTATAAAAAAGCTGAATAAAAAACACCTTTTCCTAAAATATAAATATGCAAACCAGAAAAAACAAGCTAAGTCTGAAAGCGCAAGGTCCCCCGAACAGAACAATACCCAACATGCATAGGTACTATTAACCCTTTTAATTGCCAGCCTACTTGAGATTTTGTCACCCTCTGTTGACGGGCCATTTTTCCCCATTTTGCGTCATGTTTTGCGCCATTTTTGCTGGAACTTTCAGGAAAATTATATATATATTTTTTTGCAGCAGAGTTTAGGCTTTAACATGAAATGTCTTGTTTGTAAATTTTTTTTTTTTTTTTACAATATTATTAAGTAAAAATAATAAATAAATAAATAAAAAATGTTTTAAAAAAATTGACTCCTTTATTTTAAATAAAAAATGTATTTTATTAAGGAAAATCATATTGCATGTGAAAGCCCCATTTCTACCGATTAGAACGGTACCACATATTTATCGGTAGCCCCCCCATTCTTGCCCAGGAGACCCCCCTAACTGAAACAAGTATTTTATAACATTCACAAAAAAAATACAACTACCATCCACACTACAAAGGGTTAAATCGAGAAAAAAAATGACATAGGGTCCCCCCTCCCAGGGGAGGGAGACCCCATTTTTTTTTTGATTTTTAAGGGTTAAAAACCCTTAAAAATCAAAAAAAAAATTGACGTGGGGTCCCCCTTACCCAAAGTAACCAGCCCGGGACAAGCTATGGGGGCTTGTAGGCACAGAGTGGGGGGGCCAGCTTTTGTGGCCCCCCCACCCTGCAGCCTACAAGCCCACATAGCCCATGTGGGCCCGGGCTCTTCTGCCCCCCCTGGCCTTTGGGGAGGCAGGTAATGGGGGTGCCGGGGGTTAATGGCAAGCCACCCGCTAGCGCAGGTGGCTTGCCATCCCCCCAGCCTTGTGAACTGGTATAGGGGTCATGGACCCCTTACCAGTTCACAAGGGGTTAAATGTAAATAATCACACAGACACAAGCATAGAAAAAATATTTTATTATTTTTTTTTTTTTTTTTTTTTACACTGTACTCACCTCCCATCCATCCTGGAGCCCTCTGTCCCTCGGCGATCACTGGCTTCTGCTCACTTGCTAGAAGCCTTTTATAGCTGCTGGATGACAGAACACAAAGGGTTAATCAAAAAAAAAAATGACATAGGGTCCCCCCTCCCAGGGGGGGGGACCCCATTTTTTTTTTGATTTTTAAGGGTTAAAAACCCTTAAAAATCAAAAAAAAAAAAATGACGTGGGGTCCCCCTTACCCACAGTAACCAGCCCGGGACCAGCTATGGGGGCTTGTAGGCACAGAGTGGGGGGGCCAGCTTTTGTGGCCCCCCCCCACCCTGCAGCCTACGAGCCCACATAGCCCATGTGGGCCCGGGCTCTTCTGCCCCCCCCTGGCCTTTGGGGAGGCAGGTAATGGGGGTGCCAGGGGTTAATGGCAAGCCACCCGCTAGCGCAGGTGGCTTGCCATCTCCCCAGCCTTGTGAACTGGTATAGGGGTCATGGACCCCTTACCAGTTCACAAGGGGTTAATAGTAAAAAATCACACAGACACAGAGAAAAAAAAAACTTTATTTTTCTTTTTTTTACACTGTACTCACCTCCGATCCGACGTCCCTCGCCGCTGTCCCGCGCCGCTGTCACTGACAGATGCCGGTGGTGATCGGCGCAGGGCGGGTGACAGGTGAGGGGGCTCCGATCGGAGCCTCCTCACCTGACATCCGCCCTGCTCCGATCACCACCGGCATCTGACAGATGCCGGAGCTCGGAGGGGGTATAGGAGGAGCGGGATGACGTCATCCCGCTCCTCCCACAATGGGCGGAGCTAAGCGGCGGCGGCCATCGCCGCCATTACAAGAGGTGAGGACCCGGAAGAGGGTCCTCACCTGAAGACTGCGCAGCCCAGGGGGGGGATCGGACCCCCCCCTGGTGAAGAGGAGACCCGGACAGAAGGCTCGGGCGCGGAGGTGAGTAAATGACAGTTTGTTTTTTTTTTTTTTTTACAGCGCCGATGTCAGCGCTGGAAACGGGGGGGGGGGGGGCTGGTTTCGGGCCCCCCCCTGAAGACGGAGGACGACGGGGGGGCGATCGGATGCCCCCCGCAGGAAGAGGGGACCCCAAGCTTCACGGGGATACCGGAGGTAAGTGGTTTTTTTTTCTATCTTTTTAACTGTTTGTGGGAAATGCCAGGCACGTAGTTTCTACGTGCTTGGCACTTAACGGTAGGAGAGGCAACCACGTAGAAACTACGTGCTTGGCATTTAAAGGGTTAAAGGGGTCCCAGGGGTCTGGGATTGGAAGTACCCTTTCCCTCCTGATGTGGTTAACTTTTGGTCAGCACCTCTTGTGGTGGATGCACCGATTATAGGGGTTACTAACCCCCCCTTCATGACGGCTCCTTATTACCGTACCCTTCGGGATGCTGAGGACAGACGCATTGACAGACTGGCTTCCCATGCCTTTTCGTGTGCAGGGACGGCTCTGCGCCCGGTCTGTGGCGCGGCCATCACTGCGGTGGCCGCCAGGACTCTCATTAGAATAGTACTTGACCACCGACCTGAGGACCTCCCCTGGGGGGTGTTTAATGCGCTCTCAGACTGTGATGTGTTTGTGAGGTTCATCCTCTCAGCGCTGGATGACACCATTAAGATGTTTGCTAGAACCTCTGCCCTTGTGGTAGCTATTCGCCGCCTGGTCTGGCTGCGCCAGTGGGGTGCTGACGATGCTACGAAAAAGGCTCTCACTGGCCTTCCCTTCAGAGGACGGCGTCTATTTGGGGCCCGTTTGGACCTTTTTGGAAAAAAGGGTAAGGCACCCCTACGCAGAAGGCCGTCCCGGCCTCCTCGGGGCTGGGACACCCCTCCCTACGTTAGTGTCAAACGCGAACCTGAGGTGTGCTTCCAACTGTTCGGTGTGGATTTCCACCACGGGGTGGGCAGGAACGCCCTGGGCCCTCTGGCAGGACTAAGTCCAAATCTGCCAAGACTTCCCAAGCATGAAGGGATGCCCTCGCCTTCTCCTTCTGGTGGTTCCAGGAGGTAGTTCCCCTGGACACAGGATAGCATTTTCTGGGCAGTCCCTCTCAGAGGTGGTCAGGGTGCTTCTAGCCCCTGTTTTCCCCTCAGGAATTGGTGCAGGCCGTACTAGGCCTACAGAGTTTGGGCTTACTTACAGGTTGCCCTTAACAGAATGGGGCTATGGCCTCTATATTAACCTTCCTCCATCCCTCAACAGTATGAGGCAGTCTGGGCCATGCTGGCCTATGGTAGGCCTGGCAATTCTACTCTCACAGGTAGTCCCTATATGACATCTCTGTCTTGGGACACAGGCGCCCTGTGCAAGGGGGGCTTCCGGCCTCCTGTGGGGTTCTAGATCTTATTAGTTTCCCCTGTGGCTTCTGGACACCAAGACCGTTACTAGTCGGTGTTGCAGGACCAACCCTGCGGATTGAGGCATTGTCTTTGGCCTCTCTTTCGCTCCCAGGCTACTCTCCATGGCGCGAATGGGGGTGATGTCTCGGACATGCCTGGGGGGCGTCCGCATTAAGACCTACCGGGTCGTCTTTCCTTACTCCCGAATCTCTACGTCAGGCCGAGTGGATTAGTCGGCCGGCGGTGTCCCCTGGGAGTTACTGGATGGGTGCTCAGTCACCTCAATCCCTCATGGTCCCTTATCCGCTATCTCCATTCCTTGGATTTGGTTCAGGCTTGAGCCTTCTTCCTTGGCAACAAGTGGACTCCTGGTTACGGGGGCTCTGTCCCCCTTTGCTGACATCTTACTTTCACCAGGCAGGATTGCAGCTGGTGGGCCCGTTGGTGGCGTATCAGATGATGTCCCTTATATACCGAGCCATTGGGCTCTTCGGCACAATAGGTTATTGATCCTACATGGGGTTCCAGCACCCCTGGAGCTAGGTCTGTGCTCATTCCCCCTTGGTACTGTGGTTCCTCTTGAGCTGATTATATTCAAGGACCCTGTCAGGGGGCACCCCCTTCCTTGCTTGCATCTTCCTGTGAATGGTCACCTTGGGTACCAAGTCTCGCAGGTTGGCGGGGGGGGGGGGGGGGATTTCTTCCAAAACCCCCTGTGGCTCCTGGGTAGGGTTCCTTAGAGGGTCCATCTTACCTAATGGCTTTGTTAAAACAATGAGCCTTCCGTTGACTCTATACGGCTGGACTTCTCCTCTCTTAGGACCTGTCTATTTGGGGAATCTTGGCCTGTTGGAAGACAATGGCCTGTTTTATTATTGGTCTGGAGCTTGAAGCAGGATGATCCCTCTGGAGGGTTCCTGATCCTGATCTGGGCGGGGGTCTACGCCCCCTGCTCCTCAGCGGTATTCGCTCCAATGGATGTCTTTCAGTGGCAGGTTATGCTATCCTGGTGTCACTCTGAGAGCCAACTAGGGTGGCTCTGTTGGGTCTCGCTTATACCACAGGGGCTCTGCCCTTGTTTTTACTGTCCCAGAATATTCTGACTCTGGTCATGGGGGCTTAGTAAAATTATGCATAGACTTTCTATTTTATATGCCTTCTCTTCATCCACCCTACTATGTGGGGTTCTGCGCACGGTTGTGCTGATAAAGAGACCCGTGAGATTGATGGCCCCTGGTTGGCCTAGTGAACTGTGGTTCGCAGATGCTTCTGCTGAGGTCAGCTGACCTGTACGCTCTCTCAGGAGTACGGTTCTGCCCTTGTCAGGCCCCTTCTTTTGTAGTCCCAATCTACAGACTCTAGTCTGGGGCTTGACAGCTGATTCATTCACCCCTTGGAGACGGGCTTATCTTCTGGGTGACTTGGTATATGGGGGGCTAGGAGCAAGCTTCCTTGGCTTCCTCTTCGTCCGTCTATTGTGGGTTATGGTGTACCCATATTGATTGGCATGAGTCTTGGTCTCTTCTCTGTTGGACGTTCTCGGTTCCCAGGGTTCTAGAGTCATTACAGCATAGGTTGGGGTTGGCTCCCCATCTAGGTACTCTGAAGGTTCAGGTTCTGTCCTGTCTGTCTTCCTGTAGAAGTCTGGTTCAGTTCTTTGTGAGGAGTTCTCTTGGGGATTGCTCAGGGGCATCTACCAAGTAGTTCTATGGTCCCTGTTGGGATCAATTTTTATTCTGTTTGCCCTGCGGATTGTTCCCTTGGAACTTATTCTGGATGCTGTCTGAGCTGTTTTGTAGTCCAAGTCGCTTCTCCGGGGGCTCTTGCTTCAGTCAGACGTGTGCCTGAGAAGGTGGATCTGATTACTTAGCCTTCGCTCGTTATATATATATATATATATATATATATATATATATATATATATATATTTATCTATATACACACCATGACGTGGTGGTATTCCGCCTTGCGCCGGACCCCTTTGTCCAAGCGGTGTTTTATGATCATTATTTAAGTCCTTTTAGTCTGTCTATGGGCCTTATTCTTAATAATGCTGAAGTAAGGGGTCTACATTTCCTCAACAGGTGTTGACATTTTCCTGGTTGTTTTCTTGTCCCTTAGGGGGACTGATGCCCTTTGGGGTCTGCGGGCGCCTCCTTTTGTATGCGCCTGATCTCGTTTGCTTCCAGGGCCAATGCGCCCTTTGGATTGATCTTACTTGGATGGTTGCCTTCCTGGTCCTGAGTAAAGGTTTCGGCTTCTTGCTGATCCTTGTTAATGAAGGGGTCAGTATCCCCGCCTGTCTGACGGGAGACCAGTTTTCATTTCCCCGTTGGGGAGAGTTCTAAGTTTTACCAAGGCTTCTGTTGTCTGTGGGCTGGTTGGGCCGTTACACTGGCCTATTCCTTTAAGGGGGAAGAATCTCCCTCTCTCGTTTTATTCCGTTATATTGGTGTTTGGGTACCTTTGGCCCTTCAGCACCAGGTTTTTTGTTGAATAAGTTGCTAGATCGCTGCTTGTCTCTGTTCATACCTTTTCAAAGGTTTTGTTATGGGATTGACGTTAGAGCCTTTGCTCATGTCGTACTTGGTAGCAAAGTTTTGCAAGTGACAGCGCCTTTACTGTCTGCTGTGCCTTTTTTTGGGGATCCCACCCTACTTTATGGACACTGTTATTGGATGTCCCACGTGTAAGTATTATAGATGGAGCAGGACGTGCTGTATGCTTAGAATAATACAATTCTGTGAAATACTCACCTGTAGAATTGGTATTATACGCATACAGCACGTCCTGCTCCACCCCACCCTGGTTTTACATTTTTCTGGATCCCCTGTATGGTGATTGTTATCATTACTATTGTTACCAGTTGGTGGTTGGTTCTCCCGGCTTCTGGTTCACTGCTTTTCAATGCTGGGGATTTGTGGGAGGTCCCTGGGTATATGAAGGGCTGGGAGGAGCCTGTTTTTGCATGTCTGCAGTGAACAGCGCCCTCTGTCGGAGGATTACCCATGCGTAAGTATTATAGATGGAGCAAGACGTGCTGTATGCGTATAATACCAATTCTACAGGTGAGTATTTCACAGAATTGTATTTTTAAGTTTTTAATCACTTTATTATTATTCTTTCCCCCACTGGGCTGCAACTCTTTTAAGGACTTTAGGATACGGGCGCCCCATCTTGACTCAGAAGCATCACACTTACCGAGGAAAGGAGAGTGGGATAAAGTACAGGGGGGGCGGGTTATAGCTGTGCTTTGCACAGACAGAGCAGAGCTGGGGTCAGGAAAAGGTCAGCAGTCCCAGAATGCAAAGCAGCACAGTCAGAAGGCACTTCCTGTTTGCAGGCTGCCTGATGTTCCATGAGCCGCCATCTTGGATGTTTAAAGGCTCATAACGTGCAGTAGATGCAGGTAGGATGATTTTTAATGTGAGCAATCTGTATGTACAGGGTGTGGGAAACATATAAGATAGACTCTTATTCAGAGTGAAGGACCACTTTATGGTCAGTTGTAGGCATCTCTTTGGACTGTACTACTTTAACTGAAGGATGATGTCACTGCTGGATAAAGTTTCCATTCACTGAACTCCTATTTATCTTTATAGGTTCCATGCTCAATTTCTCCAGCAAATGCAGAACAAATCCACAATCTGTTTAGTGATAACTTGCCCTGCAGCCAAACTTTATCTCCGCTCTCCCCGGCTCTCGCACAATGTTGTTGGATTTCGCTTAAGTGTTATTTTCGTGGATAGATGATATGATGTCAAAATGGACGGGGGGGGGGGGGGGGGAGTTGGGTGTCTGTGGCAGGAATTTGCCAGGAATTGTTTGTGATGGTCATTACTGGGACGCTGTATCTATTCTGCATGATTTTGATAAATGGTATTAGGTGAAGGGTGCTTGAATTTTAGATTTGCATTGAATTAACTAACAAAAAGATAAAGAGGCTGCAGCAATTTCAATTTACGCGTGTGAACACATTTTTCGGGCTATATTTTCTTCCACTGATCTCTATAGTGGGAGATGATATCAGGGTGGTCCAACTCTGGTGTGTTCTGCCCAGTGATGTATAAAGAATACAAACAAAGCAGGTGCATCACAGATTCAATAGCAATAAATAAAAAGGGTCTCCGTGCTGTGGATAAGCCACCTTTAACCAATGTACACCTTAACACCCTGAGGAAGTGGCCTTGGTATATGGGGCCAGGGAATGCGTGGGATTATTATCTCCTGTTGTTGGAGTAGTGGGACTACCATCCTCTCTGGGCATCACTTTTAGGTGAATTCTTCCCCGTTTATATTGTATCTTATTCACTGCACTTTCTTAGCACTTTATTTGGCACATCAGCACTTTACTGGAAGATAGGATTCTTTTGATTGGTGTTTAGGACATTATGAACTTTTAATATTGCATTACCCTTTGATGTCACATTCGCCCAGTGGTAGTCCCTCTTATGGATTTATGTGTGTGTGTTTGTGTGGTTTTATGCATCTTTAGTGATGTATGTATATTTTGAACTTAATAAATTGATGTTTTAATTATGATTTAGTTATTTTCATTTGGGAGCTTTCTGGTTCAGGGGGTTTGTGCCATCCTTTGTATGGTGGTTACTGGTGCCGCTATTTTCTGTGGAGACTGCCCAGTGAAGTAGTTTAGGCAATATTAAAAACATAATGCAAAGCAGACCCAACAATCAAAAATGACAGTCCCCCCCTCCCTGCATTGGGTTTATCCACTCAGTGTACAGTGTGGGTATGCCAGGCGCTGCCTTAGCTTGCTCCCACTGTATGAGTGTATCTCACAGTTATAACCTAAGTTTGGGTGATTATTGTACATCTGGATGCCAAATCAGGTACAGAACTCTGTATAATGATTGACAGGAAACAGCTAAATAGCTCTGAAGTAGTATTTGAGGAGGCGTGGCTTCTGCATATGCGCTGAGCTGTTTCCTGTCACCCATTTCATTTTACGTCCTCATAAGTGAACACATTTTTCGGGAGATATTTTTTTTCACTGATCTGTATAGTGGTGGGAAATAAAGTAAGAGTGGTCCAACTTTGGTATGCTCTGCCCAGTGAGGTAGTTTAGGCAATATTAAAAAAAAATGCCAAGCAGACCCAACAATCAAAAATTAAAGTTCTCCCCCACCCCCTACTCTGAAGTGGGATCATCCACTCTGTGTACAGTGTTTCTCTAATGCAGGTCTCACTGATGGCATGATGGGGTAGGTTAGTTTAGTGTCCCTGTGAACCAGTATCCTCCCTGACACCCTGCAGGTAGAGGTTTGGTCCACTTTCAATGGTTGTCGGAGCTATTTTCCTACAGACACACCCCTGGTTACAGCACATATGCCATTCCTCAGGCCCCTTTTAAAAGCCAAAGTGAGCTGATTGTGTTGCCAGCCATATCCCCCGCTCACCTCCTAGTCATTGCATACCTGCGCCGTCCAATTTAGAAAGGTCAGGGGTGGGTGCACACACGGCTAGGGGCGAGCCGGGTTCCGGGCTGCAGCGCGGGGGCTCCGGGACAATAGGCTCGATTCAGAGAGACAAAAAAATACTTTCGTTTTAGTGGCGATCTGTTTTTTTTTTGGAAATGTTTCCGCTCTCGTATGAGTGTGCGAGCGATTCTATGCATGCATTGCAATCCTTCTGTAAAGTTTCTGTCCGTTCCTACGGCAGATTATAAATACGAGGATGTCATTTTCCAGCGTGACTTTTCCGTTTCATTTTCACATGTTACAACGTAGGCTTTCGTTTTTGCCCTTTTCCCATCGTATGCTCCCACGAATCCTTTACGTTTCCCGTTAGATTCTGTTTCCCTTTTTCAATAAATAATCGTCCAGACGGAAATCCTTACGATCTTGCGCCTGCGCACTACAAACTTAACTCATTAAAGTGCCCTCCTACATATTTGCCACCCTCACTTCTACTACAATGTTTAGCTAAATCACTTAGCACTATCCTCCATCTTCCCTTTTGGACCCTTAAAGCTCACCCAAACCACTTTGCGGTTAGGTTCTTCTTCCATTTTAGGTCCCTAAAACTTACCCAAATCACTTCTCGGTCATGTGAATATTCGTCTTTAAATATTTCTAAGCCCATTAGTTTTGTGTTAATGTATTTTGTAAATGAAATGACACTGAAACATTTTTTAAAATATAAAATCTTTAAAAATTTTGAAAAATTCTAATTTTTACAACTATAAAAATCAAAATACATATCAATGGCAGGCCACAGAACATTATTCTTCATCTGTGGTCCCCAACGAGTCGCGCAGCTCCTGCATCTCGCCCATCAACTGAAGGACCCTGACACTCAGTTGTGCCACTCTAGCACGCGTGGTCCCTGTTAAAAAACGTAAATTAAATTATTGGTATAACCTTGTTGGGGTCATACTACAGTGCCCTCCCCCCCCCCCGCATGGTCCAAACACCTAAATCTGGACTTCAAAAGCCAGAGGGCCCTCGCCACCACGGCCCGCATTTTGCATAGTGCCCGATTAGAGAACCCCTGGCCTGCATTCTGCAGGCAAAGGACGGGCATCAGGAGCAAGGGCAGGAGTGGATATCCAGAATCCCCTGAAAGAATTTAAAAATACTAACATAAAATACACATTCAAGCTACAATATTGTTTAACATGTCATCAAGGGCTAAAAACAGCCATAGGTTAAGACATGAGTCATCAACTATATTCATTGCCATACAGTGAAAATGGATTGATGGAATGTGAGCAAACTTACCCAGGAGCCATCCACCAGATAATTCTCCAGACTCAAACTGACGAAATAAGCCGGAGCTCCGCAATATATAAGCATCATGGGACGACCCTGGATGCCCTGCAAGAACACTGAGGAATCGCATAGCTGGACCAAACACTGCTTGTATGTTGTGCGAGTGGCACATCTTGCGGTTCCTGCAACCAAATATAAAATAATTACACAAAGCAAAGGTAACCAACTAAAACAATAACTCCTACAACAAATTAAGATTCAAGTTCAACAATCCAAATATAATTCACAAAGGATATGTCTAAAAAAATATAGCAATTATATGGATGTGTGGGAAAATAAAGGTTTACATGCTAAGGACTAATTAAGGTCAGCATTAAAATGCTTCGATAAGGCATACATGAAATGTATTGATTTAGGTATGCATTGCTATACAATTTATGGCCTCGGCCATGCTGATACATGCAATGCCTTGGTGCTAAAGGCGCTCAGACTCCTCCACATAGCCGCAAAACATGTTCAACAATAGCAATCCGAGCCCTCAAAGGTCAAAAGTGGATCGCAAATGAAACGGATTTATAGGGTGGTGGTCCGTCGGAAATCAGCTCTCTGAATCAGACACAAGCCCATCCCAACAACGTAAGTTATCTGAACGAACGAAAAATATCAGATTTTGTTTGGAAAATGATCCGAACTAACGGAAATGTTCCGATTTGCTTTCGTTCATCGAAAGCACATATACGCATTTTCCCGAACGTTCGTACGAATGAAAAATGAACGAAAAAAAGCAAAAAAATTACACCCACTAAAACTTTCACAGACAGCTACGGAAGTGCAGACGAATGTGTCTCTGAATCGAGCCTAATGTGAGTGAAACAGGGCTTCTGGTGGGTTTTACACAGGTTGGGATGCCCCAAGGAGTGGACCTTGGATGGCCCTGGAGTCTTTAACAGCAAATTCAGTAAAATCTTCAGTTTTGTAGAACACAGCGTTGATTTTACATGGATTTGCCTCCCCCGTCCAGATGAAACAGAAATGGAAATGTAATAGGGAATTTGCATTTTCAATTTTCAAGAACAACGAGTCCCCATTAGGTTTTTTTCAAGGTGTGAAGTTTTATCGCTGCCGTAAATCCTCCCGGTGGTTCCCGCGAAATAGGTCCGTCCTAATCACAGGCTTCTCTCATCTTCCTACCTATCAGTGTCCTTTATTTCTGGAAGTCCTCTGTAATCAGCGAGCCATCCCTCTCCATCTACCATTCTCAAGTTCAGCTAATTTCAAAAGAGCAATTTAACATACTGGAAATGATGGCAGAGGCGCCCTTTCAAAGGGTTTTTAATTACCTTCCCCCCGGAAAGGCTGTAATATAGCCGTGCCAGCCTGCGATTTCATTTCAGCATGGTAATAGAGTGCATCTAGCTTTACCCATTAACCCCTGGCAGCTTATGCCTAGCTCCGTAAAAGCCTAAAGTGAAAGATGCTTCACCCTAGGAGGAAACGCTGGTGACTGCAGATAGCTCCTTTGCCCTGAAAACACACTGATTTTAAAGTGGACCAAGGTGTAGAAGGTGCAACCCTTCCAACAGCATGAAACTTATCAAGTCCCCCAGGAAGCCACCCGCCCTCTCAATCCTTAAAATAGCAGATTTCATTTCTGCTCCCAATATAAGATCAACTTTTATAATTACATGTAGAAAATTATTTCGGTGTATGGGAAAATGCTTTTTAAGGATGCATAGATAACTATAGGTAAATAGATAACTGCTAAATTGTTTCTAACTAAAAAAATCACTGGAGTTGGACTTTACCCCATTAACTGCCTAGTTAAACCTAGAGATTTTTTATCACGTATGTTTTTTACAGGAATTTCCAGGGTTTTCCCCTGAAAATTATATTGTGCTTTTTTCAGCTTGGCCTTTAACATGAAATGTCTTTTGTATTTGTATTTTTTTCAGTGCTTTCCCGATATTTTTAGGTGAAATATGTGGACAAAAAATAATAAAAAACGATTTTAAAAAATTCTGTATCATTGACCGTATTTTTCGCCCTATAAGACGCACTTATTTTTCCCCAAAAGTGGGGGAAAAATGTCTGTGCGCCTTATCGGGCGAATGTGTAAAAAAAAAATAAAAAAAAAAATAAATAAATAAATTTAAAAAAAAAAACTCACCCGTTCCCGGCGCTCCCGCGTTGCCTGTCACACTGCGGGAGCCCAGAGGAGCGGCGGGGGCTCTGTCCCAAGTAGGTGCAGGCCACGCCCACCTGCTGCCCTGACCTGGGTGCTCGCATGTGCCCCAGGCGGAAGAAGCAGCAGATAGAGGAGCGGCGGTAAAAGACAGCCGCTGCTGCTTCTTACGGCCAGCTCCGTGAATGGGGTGGACGTGGCCTGTGCCGATGCTGATGCGCCGCAGGCCACGCCCACCCCATTCACGGAGCCGACCGCTCAGCGGAGCGGTGTCAGTGTAGAGGTGAGTTTAACTTTTTTTTTTACTTAAGCCGACTGGGGGGAAAGGGGGGTGCCACACAGCCTATGGGAATTGGGGGGAGAGGGGGATGCCACACAGCCTATGGGGGGAGAGGGAGATGCCACACAGCCTATCGGAATTGGGGGGAGGGGGGGATGCCACACAGCCTATGGGGGAGAGGGGGATGCCACACAGCCTATACTAATGGGGGGGAGGGGGAATGCCACACAGCCGATGGGGGGAGAGGGGGATGCCACACAGCCTATGGGGAAGAGGGGGATGCCACACAGCCTATGGAGGAGAGGGGGATGCCACACAGCCTAAACAAATGGGGGGAGAGGGGATGCCACACAGCCTATGAGGGGAGAGGGGGATGCCACACAGCCTATGGGAATTGGGGGGAGGGGGGATGCCACACAGCCTATACAAATGGGGGTAGAGGGGGGGATGCCACACAGCCTATGGGGGGAGAGGGGGGTGCCACACAGCCTATACAAATGGGGGAGAGGGGGGGGGATGCCACACAGCCTATGGGGGGAGAGGGGGATGCCACACAGCCTATGGGGGGAGAGGGGGATGCCACACAGCCTATGGGGGAGAGGGGGATGCCACACAGCCTATACTAATGGGGGGAGGGGGAATGCTACACAGCCTATGGGGGGAGAGGGGGATGCCACACAGCCTATGGGGGAGAGAGGGGTGCCACACAGCCTATGGGGGGAGAGGGGGATGCCACACAGCCTATGGGGGGAGAGGGGGATGCCACACAGCCTATACTAATGGGGGGGAGGGGGAATGCCACACAGCCTATGGGGGGAGAGGGGGATGCCACACAGCCTATGGGGGAAAGAGGGGATGCCACAGAGCCTATGGGGGGAGAGGGAGATGCCACACAGCCTATGGGGGGAGAGGGGGATGCCACACAGCCTATGGGGGAGAGGGGGATGCCACACAGCCTATACTAATGGGGGGAGGGGGAATGCTACACAGCCTATGGGGGGAGAGGGGGATGCCACACAGCCTATGGGGGAGAGAGGGGTGCCACACAGCCTATGGGGGGAGAGGGGGATGCCACACAGCCTATGGGGGGAGAGGGGGATGCCACACAGCCTATACTAATGGGGGGGAGGGGGAATGCCACACAGCCTATGGGGGGAGAGGGGGATGCCACACAGCCTATGGGGGAAAGAGGGGATGCCACAGAGCCTATGGGGGGAGAGGGAGATGCCACACAGCCTATGGGGGGAGAGGGGGATGCCACACAGCCTATACAAATGGGGGGAGAGGGGGATGCCACACAGCCTATGAGGGGAGAGGGGGATGCCACACAGCCTATACTAATGGGGGGGAGGGGGATGCCACACAGCCTATGGGGGGAGAGGGGGATGCCACACAGCCTATGGGGGGAGAGGGGGATGCCACACAGCCTATACTAATGGGGGGAGGGGGATGCCACACAGCCAATAGGAATGGGGGGGCACACTGCCTATATGGAGAATAGGAGGGGGAATGCCACACTGCTTATGATAATGGGGTGTACACTGCCTATATGGGAATGGGAGGGGGGAGAATGCCACACTGCATATATAGGGAATGGGAAAGGGGAATGCCACACTGTCTGTAATGGTGCGTTTTTGGTTTAAAATATTTTTTTTCTTATTTTTCTCCCCCAAATCCTAGGTGCGTCTTATGTGCAGGTGCGTCTTATAGGGCGAAAAATACGGGTATTTGAATAAAAAAGTACGTTTTTTAAGAAAATCAAGGAGCCCTTACCAGTTGACAAAGGGTTAACTGTAAAAAAAACACAAACACTTTCAACAGCCCTTTCATATTTTTTTTACTTCTTACCTCCTTCCTCCACGGGTGCTGTCCCATGCCGTTCAATTGCTGCTGTCTTCAGCTGGAAGTGAGCAGCGGAAGCCAGAAGTAGTGCAAAGGATCTGTGTCCTTTGCCGGCTGCTCACTCTGGGCTTCAGCCGATCAGTCCTGTTGCAGGGAGGGGTCTTATATACCGACTGTGTGAGCTGATGTCATCTCGCTTGCCTGTAAATAAGGCGCCTCCCTGTGGAGGGGCATTGGTTTTCTCTTTCCCGCTGAAGACATGGTGATCGGGGCCACTCGGGGAAGGAGGAGTCCCCGTTGCTGGAACCTGGACAGAGGTGAGGTTTTTTTTTGGTTTCTAAATGTGGGAAATGCCAACCACTTAAAATTTACAAGGCTGGCAGTTAATTGAAAAGCAGCCAGGTAAACTTTTTGTCACTGGCAATGGTTAAAGAGGGCCAACAACAGCCTTTTTGTCATAAAAGACTTTAGGTCCAGCATAACTGCAATGTAAAACTCATTAAGTCTGTTGTCTTCCGGTGGCAATTATCTCAGCAACCAGCAGGGTGGTCTACACTGCCGCACCATCCTTGCTTTGCAGTTCCCCCCCTACTTCTATATCTGCCGCCAGGTGGATGCAGAGTGGAGGAAGCTGAAATGTAGATCGCTCTGCAGAATCAGCATTTTATTAATGCGGGATCATTACAATCAAACAGTTTTACACTGGGGGATAAAAGACTAAGGTAGGGGTTAAAGCCTTTCCTAGGCGGGCATCTAGATTTGTGATGCCCCACAGCAGAAATCCAGCCTGGGCCTCACAAAATCAACTTGTCTCATTCCGGGAATCCCTCACCTGTTGGGTGGCGGCCATGAACATTACCGGGTGCCTGCCAACCTGGCAAACCTAAAAGGCTGCAGATGGCTGCCATGAAAGAGTCCTAGAAGACAGGATTATCAGTGGCCCTGTCCAGGCATTACCATGTGTCCATTTGCATCGAGGTTCACGATGCCCCCTGCTGCCTTCTTAGGAAGTTTGATCATTGGTGTTGCTAGAGGATTATGGCCTAGGTATGCAGCAGTTCATAAATAAGTGATGACCCAGATAAACTGACCTATCACCAAGTTGGTGAAAATCCTGGTGATAGGATAGGATGGGATAAGTCAATATTGAATTTTAAATTAAATTAGGAAGATTTACCTGGGTATATCTGATATTTGTGCCATGAAAGGGAAATTGGCTAGTTTAGAGCATAATTGGTAAACATGCAAAGTTTTGGAAAGAGGCTCATGATGCATTGAAGTAAATTGTGGGGCATAATGAGGAGCGAGTAGCTTCTGTCTATCTGTTGCTTTATGCCTGTTTCTCTAGAGATAATTAGGAAGTTGCTGAGACTCTTCATTAGGACTGATGCCAAAACCTTTATATCTAAATAGTCAATCAAATATCTGCCTCTCCATTAGAGAGCTAAACTAAACTATATGGCTGAAATTGAAAACAAATCCTTCTTTCTAAGCAGTATAGGATACATGAGTTTACTGGAATTTAAGTTTTACAGTTATCTAAAGCAAGGGTTCCCGACAAGTACCACTTGTGTTACGCAAGATGCTATGCAGACTGACCTGTACCATTTATATTTGACCAAAACCTGATTTACTCAATGAGTAAAAACTGTTCCAACAGATGATGAAAACTATTTCTGTACATTTGTGTGGTTCTTGTGCAATATAAATGTTTTTTATGTTTTTTTTAGGTGACTGGCCAGGTGGTACTTGAGATCATTAGAAAATGAAAAGTGCTACTTGATGAGTAAAGGTTGGAAACCTTTTGATCTAAAGACCTTGGTAGAAATTGACATACTGTGAAGAAGTCCTGTTATGTAGTAATGTGGTCTGCAGAGCAGCCAAAAAAATATAGCATTTAGCCTTGGAATCTAAAAGACCACTGGCCTTACCATAGGGCATCCCAGATCAGGATGCCCTGCTGTGTAAAACCCCTCTGTGAAACCTAACTTCTGGTGCTCCCAGCGATGTCAACATCCCTGCATCTCCGGGTTGGGAGCACACTCCTGCCCCAACCATTCAGATAGGCCTGGGGCAGAAGTGTGCTGGAGCCCCTCCACATATAACCCCCCCCCCCCCCCCCCCAAACGCTTGAAAATGTCACCTTTCCTCTCCGTCCAGTGATGAGAATCCAGCCCCTGTATTGGCTGCCCTGACTGGGATTCCATGGGCTTGGGCAGCCATTTAACATCCTTTATGTAGCTGGTTTTGGGATTATAGGCAGATTCAGAGCCAGGTGAGAAAGCTCATTCCTTTTTTTAGAAGAGACAACTGCCATTCATTTCATTGTCTACCTTGATGATTCAGCAACCAGATGTCAATTTTCACCTCTGAATTAGCCCCAAAGTAGTCAAGGAAAGTGATTGGCAGTTTTTTTTCTCTTAAAAAAGGGACTGAGTTTTCTCACCTGGCTCACCTGGCCATATGTCAAAGAGTGCCTTGAGCTAAGTAGCTACTCAGATTAATAGGGGGTATTTTTGAGAGGATTACTCTGTATGCTTTTTCTTTTTTTTGCTTTATTATTGAATTACTGCAGCCTGATGTAGATTGCACTTAAATAGTTAAATAAATCTGGAGAAAAAAGTAGCGTACAGTTGAAAATTTTGCATAGCATAAAAATGTCATATGAGTCTCTAAAATGGTGCACAGAGCTTTCTAAATGCAATGGAGTATAAAAGGCCAGTAGCCAATAGTAGTGCACAGCCAAAAATAACAGTCCCAAAAAAAGAGCAAGAAGCACCAGACTGACACTGTTAAAGGGAAGTATTGCTTTGCTATAAATAAGATTGTGTTAAAGCGAGTTTAGGGGCTTTTGTGAGTTCTGGTTGTAATTTCAAGTGAGGTTGTGTTACAATTGAGGGGACTTATATTGGAGGACTTGTGTTTATTGCCTAGGTGTTATAGGGCTAAAATAAGAAGTTAAAAGCCAAAGTTGCTGCAACTGTAAGCACTAAAATGTGTGAGTGTGATTTCACTGCTGTTCTTGTAACTGGGATAATGGCTAGCAACAATGGAGGTCTGCTGCAGTGCACAATTTGTCCTATGTATACACTTCAGGAGCAGCAGTTCCCGGGTGAATACCGCTATGTTAAATGTGAGCGTATTGCAACCTCGGAAGCTCAAGTTAGAAATCTGGAGACGCAAAATGCAACACTGAGGTCTGGAGGCGCAAAATTCATCACTGAGGGAGATTGACAATATGTATAAGGGCATTCTGCTCACGTAGAAAGAAAATATTAATGTTATTGGTATGGCTAAAACATGGTTGGATTCCACACATGACTGGACTGTCAATCGTCATTCTTCAAGGATTTGCTCTCTTTCAAAAAGACAGAGCAAATAGGAAAGAGGGAGGAGTGTGTCTCTATGTAAAGCAAGTATATATTAATGAGGGGATACTAGCAGGAGATTGTGAGGATGTAGAATCCTTGTGGGTAGAAGCGATGTAAACACTGTTAAAATACAATTTGGTGTAATCTATAGACCCCCAAACATAACTGAGGAAATAGAGGGTCAGCTGCATAAACAGATAGAGCGGGCATCACAGGCTGGTACAGTGGTGGTGATGGGGGGATTTAACTACTCAGGTATCGACTGGAGACATGGTTCTGCTTCTACTACAAGGGGGAGAGCATTCCTCAGCTTGCTACAGATAACTATAAGGATCAATTCGTGGAGGCAGAGGTGATCCTTTTCTGGATCTGGTAATATCAAAAAATGATGACCTAATAGGAACGGTAATAGTCTGTGAACAGTGACCACAATATAGTTGTATTCAGTATAAAGAAAGATTTACTGCCTGGGAGGGCAAAAACACTGAATTTTAGGAAGGCCAACTTCCACAGGCTCAGAGCTGCCCTCCAGGATATAAGCCTCGATTCAGAGACACATTCGTCCGGACTTTCGTAGCTGTCTGTAAAAGTTTTGGTGGGTGTTTGTCATTTTTTGCTTTTTTTCGTCCATTTTCTACTCGCACGAACGTTCAGGAATGCGCTTCCGATGATCGGAAGCAAATGGGAACATTTCCGTTAGTTCGGATCATTTTCCAAACAAAATCGGAAATTTTCCGTTCGTTCAGAAAACTTCCGTTGATTCAGAGAGCTTCCGTCTGATTCAGAGACCTGATTTCCGACGGATCACCACCCTATAAATCCGTTTCATTTCCGATCCACTTACGAGACCTTTGAGGGCTCAGATTGCTATTGTTGAACATGTTAGCCTCGATTCAGAGAGACACAAAAAACTTCCGTTTTAGTTCCGATCTGTGAAATGTTTCCGTTCTCGTATGAGCGTACGAGCGATTCTATGCATGCATTGAAAACCTTCTGTAAAGTTTCCGTCCGTTCGTACGGCAGATTACGAATTACGCGGATGTCATTTTCCATCCAGACTTTTCCGTTTCATTTCCACATGTTACAACGTAGGCTTTCGTTTTTGCCCTTTTCCCATCGTATCCTCCAACGAATCCTTTACGTTTCCCGATAGATTCTGTTTCCATTTTACAAAAAATAATCGTCCAGACGGAATCCTTACGATCTTGCGCCTGCGCACTACAAACTTAACTCATTAAAGTGCTTGCCTACATATTTGCCACCCTCACTTCTACTACAAGTTTAGCTAAATCACTTAGCACTATCCTCCATCTTCCCTTTCGGCCCCTTAAAGCTCACCCAAACCACTTAGCACTATCCTCCATCTTCCCTTTTGGAACCTTAAAGCTCACCCAAACCACTTCTTGGTCATGTGAATATTCATCTTTAAATATTTCTGGGCCCATTAGTTTTGTGTTAATGTATTTTGTAAATGAAATGACACTGTAACATTTTTTTGGGATGCCATCATAAAATATAAAATTTAGAAAAATTTACAAAATTTTACATTTTTACAACTATAAAAAACAAAATACATAGCAATGGCAGGCCACAGAACATTATTCTTCATCTGTGGTCCCCAACGAGTTGCGCAGCTCCTGCATCTCGCCCACCAACCCCTGACACTCAGTTGTGGCACTCTGGCACGTGTGATCCCTGTTAAAAAACTTAAATTAAAATATTGGTATAACCTTATTGGGGTCATACTGCAGTGCCCCCCCCCCCCCCCCCCGTAAGGTCCAAACACCTAAATCTGGACTTCAAAAGCCAGAGGGCCCTCGCCACCACGGCCTGGGTTTTGCATAGTGCCCGATTAGAGAACCCCTGACCCGCATTCTGCAGGCAAAGAACGGGCATCAGGAGCAAGGGCGAGTGGCACATCTTGCAGTTCCTGCAACCAAATATAAAATAATTACACAAAGCAAAGATAACCAACTAAAACAAGAACTCCTACCACAAAGTAAGATTCAAGTTCAACAATCCAAATATAATTCACAAAGGACATAAGTCTAAAAAAATTTAGCAATTATATGGATGTGTGGAAAATTAAATGTTTACATGCTAAGGACTAATTAAGGTCAGCATTAAAATGCTTCTATAAGGCATACATGAAATGTATTGATTCAGGTATGCATTGCTATACAATTTATGGCCTCGGCCATGCTGATACATGCAATGCCTTGGTGCTAAAGGCGCGCAGACTCCTCCACATAGCCTCAAAACATGTTCAACAATAGCAATCCGAGCCCTCAAAGGTCTCATAAGTGGATCGGAAATGAAACGGATTTATAGGGTGGTGATCCGTCGGAAATCAGCTATCTGAATCAGACGGAAGCACTCTGAATCAACGGAAGTTTTCTGAACGAACGGAAAATGATCCGAACTAACGGAAATGCGGAAGCGCATTCCCGAACGTTCGTGCGAGTAGAAAATGGACGAAAAAAAGCAACAAAAATGACAAACACCCACCAAAACTTTCACAGACAGCTACGGAAGTCCGGACGAATGTGTCTCTGAATCGAGGCTTTTTTGTGGCTGTGTGGAGGAGTCTGCGCGCCTTTAGCACCAAGGCATTGCATGTATCAGCATGGCCGAGCCCATAAATTGTATAGCAATGCATACCTTAATCAATACATTTCATGTATGCCTTATAGAAGCATTTTAATGCTGACCTAAATTAGTCCTTAGCATGTAAACATTTATTTTCCCACACATCCATATAATTGCTATATTTTTTTAGACTTATGTCCTTTGTGAATTATATTTGGATTGTTGAACTTGAATCTTAATTTGTTGTAGGAGTTCTTGTTTTAGTCGGTTACCTTAGCTTTGTGAAGTTATTTTATATTTGGTTGCAGGAACTGCAAGATGTGCGACTCGCCCTTGCTCCTGATGCCCTTCTTTGCCTTCAGAATGCGGGCCAGGGGTTCTCTAATCGGGCACTATGCAAAACCCGGTGGTGGCGAGGGCCCTCTGGCTTTTGAAGTCCAGATTTAGGTGTTTGGACCATACGGGGGGAGGGGGGGGGCATTGCAGCATGACCCCAACAAGGTTATACCAATATTTTAATTTACGTTTTTTAACAGGGACCACACGTGCCAGAGTGGCACAACTGAGTGTCAGGGTCTTTCAGTTGGTGGGCGAGATGCAGGAGCTGCGCAACTCGTTGGGGACCACAGATGAAGAATAATGTTCAGTGGCCTGCCATTGCTATGTATTTTTTTTTTTTATAGTTAAAATTTGAAATTTTCAACATTTTTAACAATTTTATATTTTATGATGGAATAAAAAAAATGTTACATTGTCATTTCATTTACAAAATACATTAACATAAAACTAATGGGCCCAGAAATATTTAAAGATGAATATTCACATGACCGAGAAGTGATTTGGGTACGTTTTAGGGGGCTAAAATGGAAGAAGAACCTAACCAAGAAGTGGTTTGGGTGAGCTTTAAGGGTCCAAATGGGAAGATGGAGGATAGTGCTAAGTGGTTTGGGTGAGCTTTAAGGGTCCAAAAGGGAAGATGGAGGATAGTGCTAAGTGGTTTGGGTGAGCTTTAAGGGTCCAAAAGGGAAGATGGAGGATAGTGCTAAGTGGTTTGGGTGAGCTTTAAGGGTCCAAAAGGGAAGATGGAGGACAGTGCTAAGTGATTTAGCTAAACATTGTAGTAGAAGTGAGGGTGGGAAATATGTAGGCGAGCACTTTAATGAGTTAAGTTTGTAGTGCGCAGGCGCAAGATCGTAAGGATTCCGTCTGGACAAATATTTATTGAAAAAGGGAAACAGAATCGAACGGGAAACGTAATGGATTCGTTGAAGGATACGATGGGAAAAGGGCAAAAACGAAAGCCTACCTTGTAACATGTGAAAATGAAACGGAAAAGTCTGGATGGAAAATGGCATCCTCGTAATTCGTAATCTGCCGTACGAACGGACGAAAACTTTACAGAAGGTTTTCAATGCATGCATTGAATCGCTCGAAACGCTCATACGAGAACGGAAACATTTCACAGATCGGAACTAAAACGGAAATTTTTTTTGTCTCTCTGAATCGAGGCTATAGACTGGTAGCATCTGTTAAGGATCGAGATGGCAAATGTGAGTTCTTATATTGTCAGTACCAACGTTGCAAAGTGTATTCCTATGGGTAACAAATATAAGTGGCTAATATTAAACCCCTCATGGCTGACACCTGTGGTTAAAAGGAGAATAAAGGACAAGTAAAGGACATTTAAAAATTACAAGGCTGAGCTCTCAGCTGTAACCCTTGAAAGTATAAATTAGTAAATAAAGCATGTAAGAAAGAAATAAGGTTGGCAAAAGTGCAAATTGAAAGAGATGTGGCCAAAGAAAGCAAAACAAACCCTGAACGTTTTTTTAAATATATAACAACAACAGATATAAGCCGCACTAGACAAAATATATAGGAGTGTGCACATCTTTGGGTAATGGGAAAAAACAGACAAAACTAAAACAATAGGGGGGGCCCCCCCAAAATGAGGTGGCACCATGGTGTTTGACACAACAGACTCATTAAAAACCTCTAAAATACATATAGTGACAATACAACACACAAACACTAGAGCAATGTTGTCAGACCTGAAATTCTTTCTGTAATGAACCATATAGAGCCCTATTGACAAGGGCTACCAACTATGCCCTATAAACAGTATCACATAGTCCCTCTGAAAAAGTGCAAGTGCAAATTCTGACAAACAATCATAACCTATGTGCAAATTCACAAAATCCCTTCGGGGTAAGAAAGAGGGACAATAAGACAAACATATAAGGGAGATCCAAGGCATCTTACAGATCCAAGATTGTGCTAACTGACAATGCGCTGCTAAGAGTGGTGCCACTTCATTTTGGGTCTCTGGGGGGTTTTGTGGGGTCCTCTCTATTGTTTTTAAATATATAGATTCAAAGAAAACTAAATCTGAACAGGTAGGTGCCCTTTATTAATAATAATGGGGAAATGGTCACTGTGGATGAAGAGAAGGCAGAGCTGTTAAATGGATTCTTTAGCTCTGTGTACTCAAGAGAGGAGCAAGGAGCCAACACAGGCATTGCCACTACTAAACATGGATATCATCCAAGAAAGACTAAATAATTTAAATGTAAATAAGACTGCAGGACCAGATGGACTTCACCCAAGAGTTCTTAAAGGACTCAGTTTAGTTATCTCATTACCCTTTTCTTGAACTTTAAAGGCTCACTAACAACTGGTATAGTGCCAAGGGACTGGTGCAAGGCAAATCTGGTGTCCATATTTAAAAAGGGCTCTAGGTCTTCTGCAGGCAATTACACACCTGTAAATTTAACATTCATTGTGGGAAAATTGCTTGAATGGCTATTCAAGCGACTACACACATGAATATTTAACTATGCATTGTTAACCAGCACTAACCTTCTATGAGGAGGTGAGTAGAAGCTGGACAGAGGGATGGCTGTGGATATAGTTTTTCTGGATTTTGTAAAAGCATTTGACACTGTCCCCCATAGACGCTTATTGGGGAAATTGAGGTCTTCAGGATTAGAAAATACAGTTTGTAACTGGATTGCAAACTGAAGTTTAATATGGAGAAATGTAAAGTGATGCACTTGGGGTCTAATAACCTGAAGGCCACATATGTCTTCATTGGGAGTAAAACTGGGTGAAACACGTTGAGAAGGGTGTGCTGGTAGATCACAGGCTAAATAATAGCATGCAATGCCAAGCAGCTGCTTCCAAGGCCACCAATATATTATCATGCATTAATAGAGGCCTGGAATCACTGGATAGAGATACAATTTGGCCTCTTTACAAGTCATTGAAGCACTCTCATCCGCCCAGTTCTGGGCACCAGTTCGCAGAAAGGAAGCTCTGACTATGGAAAGGGTGCAGAGGAGAGCCACCAAACTAATAAGTGGAATGAAGAATCTTAGTTATGAGGAAAGACTTTGAGAATTAAATCTGTTTAGTCTTGAGAGGAGACGACTGAGGGGGGACATGATTAACTTGTATAAATATATAAATGGGCAATACAAAAAATATGGGGAAACACTATTTCAGGTAAAATCCTCTCTAAAAACAAGGGGACACTCCCTTCAGCTGGAAAAAAAGAAATTCAGTCTCTGAAAGCGACAATCATTTTTTACCAAAAGAACTTTAAATCTATGGAATAGCCTCCCGCAGAAGCTTGTTACAGCATCAACCGCTGACAGCTTCAAAAAAGGATTAGATGCTTATTTAGAAGTAAATTACATTAACAGTTACTTTTAGCTGTTGTCAGTAAAAAAATAATAATACAAAAAAAAATTACTTCCCCTACCCCAACACCCTTGGTTGAACTTGATGGACATATGTCTTTTTCCCTATATCCAGTCCAGGTCGTCCCAGAAGTAATGACGTGGGTATTCCGCCCCCAGGGGGGCGCTTGACTGCAAGATCAAAAGCTGTCGCTCCTCCCGGCCCCCTATAAAAACAGGTGTCTCACTATGATTTCCCAGTGTTCATCTTGCAGTCTGGCTGCTGAAGATCGTTGGATACTCTCTCCTGGATATTGCAGCTGAGCGGGGCCTCCTAGCCCGTCGGCCGCTGCGGACCTATTCCCACTGATCCTGTGGACCCACTATTGCCTCCCAGCCATGGCTGATCGGGACTGTGACGGTAGGGAGAACGCCGGGGTCAGGCGTCTTGACAGAGCTAGGCTCTCGGCCGCAGACCCTGTCTAAAGGGTAGCCGGCCATAGGCTGATGGTGAGCCTATGAGGGGGGGACCACTTACTACCCTCTGTTATTCCCTCTACCCCACAAGTTTTATTGTGTGTGTGTGATTATGTCACTTTACTGTTGATTTTTGCGCTGGTCATACTTACCTTCCTCGCTCCCTCGAGTTGTCTTGCTGCTCCCCTCTCCCCTCTATCTTGGGCCCTTACGCTGTGGGGGGGGGGGTCGGACACTGCTCGGCGGCCTTCCTGAGGTGTTGTGCAGGGGCCCCGCTTTAGGCTGCCCTGCGGCAGTATGGTGGACTTTTGGAGGACGGCCTCCATCTTGGCTATTGGCGCAGGGGTGAGGAGGCAGGAGGCGGGCGCTGCTGTTCTTGCCATCGGGGTGGGAGCGGGCGCATTATGGCGCTTTTCGCAGCCCGCCCCTCGAAGAACGCGCAGAACTGCTGGCTCGGCTCCATTTTGATTCTCCTGCCTTGCTGTCTGGGACCCCTCCGGTGTAGCCATCACTGTCGGTGTTGTGAGTCCCCTTTGTTATCAATATCTATTGCCTTACTTTATGCGCATGTGTTGTGGGATGCTTATGGCCCTTTCTTGCTTGTGTCTTTCAGGTTGGGCCCTTTAATAGATTGAGGGTTGTGGTTCCTCCCTGTCCCCTGCCCCCCTACTCCCTCCTCCTTTATTAAGAGGGATCACAAAAAGAGGGAATATATAGGAGGGCTACATAGGTTTGGGCCGTTAGTGCCTTGTAACCTGCATAACGATTTTTTGTCTGCTAATCACCATAATGGAGGCTTCTGGGGATAGTGAGCTAGGGGCCCCATCTGGGCGGGTGAAGCTCTGCCCCATGTGCAGTGCCAGCCCTCAGCACTGTTTGTGTCACTTGCGCCAGGAGTGTCTTTTTGGAACATGATCGGGCGGGCGTATCTGCCCCTAGCCCGTTATTGCCTGCGGCCTTTCCAGAACCCCCGCTACTGCACTCAGCCCCCAGCGAGGGGGAAGCCAGCAAGGGGTCCCAAGTTTGGCAGATTTGGCATACCGGGTGGCCAGCCTTGAGAGACAGATCTCTCTGTCTGGAGCATGGCTCCTAAGAAGGCCACGAGTAAGAAGCGGTACATCAAGTCCGTTTACTCGGATAATGATGATGATGATCTTTTTGGAGGTCTGGGCTCCGTGGAGGAAGGCTAGTTGCATGAGGATTCCATTTCCTCTGTGGATTATCCTGCTGGCTATGACAGCGGGCCTGGCTCTTCCTCGGGCGAGGACATGGGGCTCCCTATTTATACGGAGAAGTTGCTGGCTTCAATTTTTGAGGCGTTGCATATTGTCCCTCCTAAAGCGGCTAAGAGGAAGCAGGGTGATTTCTTTCGGCCTGAGAGACAGAGACTTGTCTTTCCTGAGCAGGCCCATTTTTCTAATATGATCTTCAAGGAGTGGGAAAGGCCTAACAAGCTACCGTCGGTGTCTAAGGGCCTGGACAGGCGGTATCCCTTTCCTGAGGGGCTGGTCCACCTATGGTCCCGTCCCCCCGAAGTGGATTCCCCTGTGTTGGGGTTATCCAACATTACGGTTATGCCGTCACCCAATACTGCTTCCTTGCGTGATCCAGTTGACAGGCGCATGGATCAGTTAGTTTGTCATGCCTTCACATTTGCTGGTGCTTGGTTTCGCCCTGTGTGTGCCGCGGCTATTGTCTCCTTAGCCATCAGAAAGAAGGTGAGACGTCTTGTGGATATTGCTAAGTCTCGCAAGCGGGCGGAGGAGTATAAGGACCTCAAAGCTTGCGTGGATTTTGTTGCCTTTGTTGTCTCTGCCATGGACGATGGTGTCTGGCTCGGTGCCAGGGTTTCGGCCCTGCTTGTTGCGCTTTGTCGCTCGCTGTGGTTGCGGCAATGGTCGGCTGATGCCAGGGCCAAGAAGTTGCTCACTAGTAGGCCCCTCATGGGGCACAGGTTGTTTGGGGAGCGTCTGGACCTCCTGATTAAGGATGGTAGACTCCCTCAGCGACGGAAGCCTGCGCGGCCCTTTCGGGGGTTCCTCAGCCTATCGCTCCTTTCGTGGAGGAAGAGGCTCTTCATTTTCAGGTGGCCGCAGAGATTCCTGGGGACGAGGTAGGTCCCGCGGCCGATCCAATCCCTCCTGGGGATCCAAGTCCAAGCACCCTGCCAAGGCTCCTCAGGCATGAGGAGGCGCCCTCATCCATCTGGTTGGGGGGACGGCTTCTGTTATTTGCTCATATCTGGAGACAGCGCGTCTCGGATCGGTGGATTCAGGAGGTGGTGTCCTCTGGTTACAAAATAGAGATGGCAGTCAGGCCGCCCTCAAAATTTCTTCAGTCTCGCATATCCCAGAACCCAGTGAAGGCACAGGGCCTGAGAATGAAGGGCCTCAACAGGTTTGTAAAAGTCAGGCATTTCCGCATGCAAACCTTGCGGTCAGCGGTGAGCTCGCTTCGGCCTGGCGACTTCATGACCATGGTGGACATCAGAGATGCCTATTTGCACATCCCGATATTCCAGGGACATCAGAGGTTCCTGAGATTTGCTCTGGAGGACCAGCATTACCAGTTTGTGGCTCTGCCATTTGGGATATCCTCAGCCCCCTGGGTTTTCACCAAGGTGCTGGCGGGCATCATGGCTATTCTGAGGAATCAGGGCATTCGTGTGCTGCCTTATCTGGACGATTTACTGATTGCGGCTCAGTCCCTTCAGCAGGCCCGAGAGCGACTCCCGGTCGGTGTTATCCACTGTAGAGGCCTTCGGATGGGTAATCAATTACCCCAAGTCCTCGATCACTCCCTCAATGGTGAGGTCCTTCCTGGGCATGACGTTAGACACCTCTCAGGTCAAGGTTTTCCTGCCACAGAAGAAGGTGTTGGGCCTTCACACGCAGGTGCATACCTTGCTGTCTTGTCAGCGGCCATCGATCCATCTGGGGATGAGGCTGGTGGGCCTAATAGTGTCATGCTTCGAGGCAGTGCCCTTCGCTCAATTCCACATGAGACCTCTTCAACTGAACCTGAAGATCCAGGGTCAGTGGGGTCCGCAGGAGAACCACTTGCCCATAAATCTCCTGGAGCTGAGAGCGATCCGATTGGTGCTTCTTCGCTTGACTCTCCATTTAAGGGGTCATGCGATCCAGGTTCGCTCGGACATTCAGACGCCTGTCGCCTACATCAGTCACCAGGGTGGGACTCAGAGCAAGCGAGCCCTCAAGGAGGTGACCCAGATTCTGACTTGGGTAGATGAGAATGTTCCCTGCATCTCGGCGGTTTACATCCCCGGGGTAGAAAACCAGGAGGCAGACTCCCTGATTAGAGGGGCCTCTCGCCTGGGAGAATGGTCTCCCAGCAACAAGATCTTTCATGTTCTGTGTCTCCGCTGGGGTCAGCCGGATGTGGACCTGTTTGTGTCCAGACACAATCACAAGCCCCCAAGGTTCGTCTCCCTTTCAAGAGATCCTCTGGCCTTTGCCACAGACACTCTGGAAATTCCTTGGACGGATTTCAGGCTCCTTTACGCATTTCCTCCGTTTCCACTCCTGGGCCAAGTGCTGCGCAAGATAGCCCAGGAAGAGGTCCCAACCATCCTGGTGGCTCCTCGCTGGCCGAGAAAGAGTTGGTTTGCAGACATAGTTCAGATGTCAGTGGGTCGTTACATCATGCCCAACGACCCAGGGCTTCTCACACAGTGGTCGCTGTGGCACCCCAATTTACAGACGCTGGCTTTGACGGCCTGGCTATTGAGACCTCAATTCTGATGAAAAAGGGCCTGTCTGCCACGGTTGTGCATACCATGATTCGGGCACGGAAGAAGTCTTCTTCCATGATATATTACAGAGTTTGGCATGCTTACATTGCTTGGTGTGAATCCAAGAGCCTTCCTTGTCGCACTTTCTCTATCTCTAGGATCTTGGAGTTTTTACAACATGGTTTAGACTTGGGTCTTCAGCTGAGCACCCTCAATGGCCAGGTCTCTGCCTTGGCCATGTTTTTTCAGAGATCCTTTGCCAATCATAGATTGATCAAGACCTTTGTCCAGGGAGTCACCCATGTACGTCTACCGCGTAAGCCTGTATTACCCGTGTGGGACTTGAATTTGGTACTTTCTGCTCTCCAGGGGCCTCGCTTTGAGCCCTTGTGCGATGCTATTTTGCCTATTTTGACCCTCAAGGTGGTCTTTTTGGTAGCGATCACCTCGGTGTGTAGCGTGTCAGAGCTGGCTGCGCTTTGTATGAAGCCTCCTTATTTTGAGCGGCATAAGGATAAGGTGGTTTTTCGTTTTAAACCTGATTTTTTGCCTAAGGTCGTTTCTCCCTTTCATCTGAATGAGGAAGTGGTCTTGCCTTCCTTGTGTCCAGCACCTACTAATGCTAAGGAAAGGACCCTCCATGCCTTGGATGTGGTCAGAGCCATTAAGTATTACCTGGTTGCAACTGAATCCTTCAGGAAAACATATTTGTTCTTTGTCCTAACAGAGGGCTCTAGGGAGGGCTTGCCACCAGCCAAGTCCACTCTCAGTAAGTGGATCAGACAGGTGGTGGTGCAAGAATATTCTGCCAAGGGGAAGGAACCCCCTTTTCGGATCACAGCTCATTCTACCAGAGCTATTGGTGCCTCTTGGGCTTTTCAGCTCCAGGCATCTGTTGAACAAGTTTGTAAGGCCGCCACTTGGTCTTCTGTTCATACCTTTACCAAGTTTTACAAGGTTGATGTTAGGGCCTCAGCTGATGCTGTCTTTGGCCGAAAGGTGCTTCAGGCGGTAGTGAAATGAACTACATGCTGTTCCGCACTGGGGATCCCGCCCTAATGGACACTGCTTTTGGATGTCCCAACTGTCATCACTTCTGGGACGACCTGGACTGGATATAGTGAAAAATACAATTCTGTGAAACTCACCTGTAGAATTGTTTTTGAATATATCCAGTCCAGGTCGTCCCACCCCGCCCTTGTTTTCATTATCTCTGGTTTGCGTGTTATGGTGATTACCATTTTTATATTGGACCGTTGCCCTTAAGTTGTTTGTTGGAGAGAGTACATGCTGAAGCTATGTGAAGTAACTTTTTTCTTACTGCTGTTTAAACACTGGGAAATCATAGTGAGACACCTGTTTTTATAGGGGCCGGGAGGAGCGACAGCTTTTGATCTTGTAGTCGAGCGCCCCCTGGTGGCTGAATATCCACATGTCATTACTTCTGGGACAACCTGGACTGGATATATTCAAAAACAATTCTACAGGTGAGTTTCACAGAATTGTAATTTTTCAACCGTATTAACTACGTAACGAGTTTTATAAATGGACAAAAATGTGTAGAAGTGAGAAGTTCTTGATAGGTGTATAAATTAAGTGGATCTTAATAGTCTACACACCCCTGTTACAATGACAGGTGTTTGTCATGTGAAAAAATTAGACAAAGAAGAATCATTTCAGAACTTTTTCCATCTACAGTTTGACCCAATCCTTACAATTCCATTAGAAAAGTGTTTTGACCATATTACCATTGTATGCATATTTTCCAACTCCAACCTTGAATGCTTTTTATTAGGTTTTGTGTATTTGTGTAATAAGGAAGGGTGTGACCTAAGGTGATCAAGACACTATGAGCCTTATTTATGAAGTGTGCTGTTTAGAATCTTTCTTGTGGCCATGGTGCCAGTTTTGCATCACCGGCATCTTTTTCTTTTTTGGCGCTGCCATTTTGATTACAATGGCTAACTCATTTTCTTTGATTGTCGCATTAGTTATTGTGCGGCCTATTTCAGCGCCTCTTGGGCCCGACAGACGATTATACCAGCGCCAGTGTGCCGCCATCTTTTGGCGCTGCACAGCATATTCATTACTTTTTGCTGCCCTGATAATATTGGCATATTTTTCTGGAGCTGGTTGGTGTTTCAACATTACAGTTGCGGAATATCACTGCATGGGACAAAGGGGACAAACTTTGTTGACCAAATTACACATTGGTAAGCAATAGAAGCCATTAAAAACTATTTTACAAGAAAAAAAAAGACATTTGGTGACATCTCAGTACTGCGTGTTCATTACTGACAAGTCTCAAAGCAAGTTCTGTACAAATAAATGTGTTTAATATTATTTATAAGCACAAAACACTTCAATACAGATCTACCCATTGTCCTCTATGGGATCTTGACCTGCAGCGCCACTATAAAATGGTGCAGCTTCAGCAAGAGCACTGCAACCTATGTGGGGCTAGATGCAGACTGGCGGCCTCATTGGCGCTGCCTGTTTTTTGGTTTTCTAAATTGTACACTGTGTGTCCCTGCTGCTATGAACAAGCACTGACTCTTAATAGATCAGGCTTTATATAAAGGTGTGCACAATTATTAGGCAGCGTGTTTTGCTTAGGCAAAAGATTTAGGGTTTCTGGTATTTTTGTTGCTGTCAAGCAACAGGGCCAGAGGTCTACAGCTGTGCCTACAGCCAGTGACTATCCAACAGCATTGCCGCAGGTACTCAGGTGATGGACATGGGAGGGGTTTAAAGATTTTGGTCTGCTTTAAAGGGACTCTGTAGGCAATACAGTTGTTAGCCCATTGTGTTTGGCTATGTTTGGCACTGACCTAAATGGTTATATGCTTTTAAATTGAAGAAAAGCAAGTGGGTGTGGTCCTTGGCTGTGATGAGGCATAATAATCAGCATGATGGGCAGGGTCGGTAAGAGCCCGATATTGTGATTATATATATATATATATATATATATATATATATATATATATATTATATATGCATTTGTTAGAATCAGTTAATACACATCAGCAGAGTCCAATGATCACTGGTGCAAACTCCATTGTTTTGCTCTAAATCAGAAGCACACAAGCACAACAGGGGAAGTGCAATTTAGATTGAAACGCTAATTAGGCGTGGTTGCTATTCACATGCTAATTAGAGCCACCGCGCGTGAGGGTGAAAGACATGAGTGGGGAGGGGGGGTTCGAGAGCTGGTGGCTGATGCTGCATCATACTAATATACTGTCCTTCCTGATAAATGAGGGTGGAGCTATAGACCACCAAGACTTATGATTGGTGGTCCATGGTAGAGGAATGGAGGGGGTGTGCCACTACTCTTTGCCTTGTTTCTAGTTCCAGGAGCAGCTATGTGCTGACAGGAAGGAGGAGGGCAGCCATGAGGAGGTGAGCTGCTGCGTGATTATTTATGCACTTTGCCTACTGTGGCCCTTTAAAATAACTTTTGGCATAATATTCATGGTTTATCCCTAAAGTTTTCTTTTCCTTTTTCTCTTTTTCTTCTTCTCTATCCTCTGCTTCTTTTCAGTTTTACCTATTTTCCTTTCCTTATCATACAAAAAGTCTTGTGTGTATCCTTTCACACCTCGAAGCATAAAAACGCTGACATTTGCGGCGCCAAGCGTTATACTATAAGCTGGGTCCTCACTGCGCATTCAATGCAATCGCAGTTTTCTATAGTGGACTGGAGGCTGCCATTAAGTTTGTATATACCAAGGGATTGAAAGGCTCCTCTCACCCGGCGCAGTATTACGTCTGTGATGTTTAATCTCTAATATGAAAAGACACGAATAAGACTCTGCAAATGGAACACTCGCTGGAGAAATGCAAAATTGATTCCTCCAAGCTCATAAGGGAGGGCGCAACACTATATTTAATCATCTCCTATTGATCCTTACTTGTGTCTAATGTTAAGCTCCCCAATTCCACTGTCACCCCTCCCTCCTAGTGGAATTACAGGATAAAATATTTTTTCGAATTATTTGAGATACAAAGAATTTCTATATCTGGATCCCTTCTATATCAGACAGGACTATGGTGTCTACACTCCTGGGCCAATCTCTTGGCCAATAGGGTTCACCTGATAGAACTCCATTAGTCATGTGGTGTAGACTAAGGGGTTTATTTATCAAATGATAGCGCCAAGTAGTGCCTCACAGTGGCAGGCGCCAGGCGCTGTACGCAATACCACATTTATGAAGGCGGTTCTGGTTAGTGACTCTTAACAGCGCCATGTGGCATCTGATTCATCATTACAGGTGGCTCAGCGTATAGCGCCAGCGCTCTAGCTTCCAGGGCGCCAGGTATTACCTGCCGCTACCTGTGGCTCTCCATACATTTCAATGGATGTCCCAGTTAAAAATTTTACGTTTTTTTGTATTTTATTTTTTTACGCTCAAATAATTGTGTCACCTCTCCTGGCCTCGAAAGAGTCATTTTTGAAAACTTTTTTGATTTTTTATATTTATATTTAGAATTGTCATTACAGGTCTGGCATTAAAGTATTAATGTCACAATGTTACAACAATGTCATTCCATGTGTTTTCACTTTGTCCCTGGTGGATATGTGTTCAAAAACAGAATTTAATCACGCAGCGTCTGGCTCTCTATGCTATAGCGACCAGATCCAGAGCGCCGACACTGGGTGTTTTTTTGTTGAATATGGTGTGAGTTGCTGAGAGTCGTTCGCAATGAGCTGGCGCTACCTTTCACTCCTTGCAACGCTTTACTGGTGTTAGAGCGCCCAACATACATCTCTGTCATCAATGCCGTCCAGGTTACTACAGCGACTGACACGCTCTGTTACAGCGTGCGATAGCCGGTCACAGCGCCTACTAGCTGTCGCTCTTAGTGCCTCTGTACATACGCTCATCTGCTGATACCTGGCGTGAGGAGTGAATCAGCCTGCCCGTCTAAAAGGCCTCGTCTAACCCCCCCCCCCCCCCCGGGCATCTAGAATAACAGGGGTCGGTAAACTGAAATCAAGGTAAGTGAACGGGCGGCCTGGGGGTTTCACATAGAGGGGCATCCCGATTTTGGATGCCCTGGGGGGAGGGAACCGATCGCCCCCCAGGAATCTTATAGATTCGTGGGGGCAATTAATTCCCTCCCCCCAGGGCTGGGTTTTAGTCCACTTTAAAGTGAAGGCAATGGGATGCACTCTGGTTGAAAATATAGCCGCGGGTGCAATGACCGGGGTTTTCCAAGCCCTAACAGATGAACAATAACAATGGATGGTCTGCACTCCTAAAAAATAACTTTTAATCTGGTCCTCTTAAAACGATACAAAAATGGTGAAAAAGGCATAAAAACATGAAAGCGATACCAGCAGCCCTCTAACGCGTTTCGGGCGCCATACCGCCCTTAATCATAGATGGATGATTAAGGTCCACTTTAACCCTTCTTTGGTGTATTCCATGTGTAATTAAGAAGAGCTGTGTCCCCAGAGGTACCAGATTTTTTTTTAGTGTATTACTCTACTCTTTCACATACTGAAAATGTCGATCAACTTTCATTGGCAGTGCCAAGCTACACCTGCAGATGGTGCTAACATTTTGCTTTTTGTCACTAAAACTCTAAGGTGGTGTAATGATCCTTTACCTTCTGAATGAAACACAACTTTAAAGAGGAACGACACACAGGAATTTCACTTTCCCGTGGGGAGGGGGGGCATCCCAAATTGTGTGTATTCTCCTGTGTGGCCCATACACTCGCCTTCGTTCGCTCGATGCAGACTTGGGCTAGAGCGATGATTGGCTCTCACATTCACTCAGCTCCACTGATGGCTAAGGGCTTTTATTCATCAAGCCGTAATGCCAGGTAATGACTGGCAGCGACAGGTGATGACAAATAGCGAATGAACTAACAGCGACATGTAGCGACCGAACGAACAGCGACATGTAGCAGCCAATTCATCATCACAGGCGGCTCACCGTATAGCGCCGGTGCTCTGGCTTCCAGAGTGCCTGGTTTTACCTGTCGCTACCTGTCGCTCTCCCATACATTTCAATGGATGATCCTTTTCTTCTCTTTAAACAGGGATTTTTTTTTTTAATTAGCAAATAATAGTGTCACCTCTCCTGGCCTAGAAAAAGTCATTTTTGAAGTTTTTTTTATTTTTTATATTTTTATGCAGAATTGTCATTAAAGGTCTGGTATTAAAGTATTAATGTCACAATGTTACAACAATGTCATTCCATGTGTTTTCGCTTTGTTACTAGTGGATACATGTTAAAAAGCAGACTTTAATCACACAGCCTCTGGCGCTCTGGGCTACCCGACCCGATTTTGTGCGCCGGCGCTGTGTGAGGCTGTTTTTTTTTATGAATATGGTGTGAGTCGGTCGCACTAAGCTGGCGCTACCGTTCGCTCCCATACAGCGCTGTGCTGATGTTAGAGCGACTCACACAACATATTCATCAATGCCGGCCAGCGACTAAGACGCTCTGAAACAGCGAACCATAGCCGAGCACAGCGACTACTAGTGTTCACTCTCAATGCCTCGCTACAGACGCTCATCTGTCGCTACCTGGAGCTAGTATTGAATCAGCCTGGACGGGCAGTCACCTGGACGGGCAGCGCTGAAAGGAGTGGTGCAAGCCACACCCCCCGAAAGGCCATAACTGAAGGGGAGCGGGGAAGTGGCCGCAGCGCAGAAATGCGACGAGGGCTCCGGGAGAAGGTGAGTGTATCTGGGCTTCCAGGGGGGGTTTCTCCCAATTCCGGATGCCCCAAGGATTGGAACTCGGGAAGTCTTTTAGACTCCAGGGCCCCCGAAGTTCCTCTTTAAGAAAACAATGAAGCCAATATTATTCGTTGATTCCAATTAGGGTAATAATCTGAAATCCTGGTGTTAGATATTCCCTGCTGGGCTTATTTGCAATGTGTTACGGTAATAGGCAATGTAACAGGCAGGAGGGTAAAATGTTGTATAAACAGATATTTAGGATGCAACTGCTAATTCTACTAGTGATTGAAGATTCTTCTAATGATCTCTGCGTCTAATAACACGTTGGATGTTGATAAAAGTAAAAGAACGGGAGAAAGAAATTCCTGCTCTTGGCCAGCCACCAATTCCTTTGTCTAAGATCCAATGTTTGGAGCTTCAAGATAAAACAGCAGAGGTAATAGTGTAATTCTTGGGGTGATCTTGTGCTGTCTTTAATGGAGGTAATTTGGTAACTGTTTAAGTGAGGGATCCAAGTGTCTTCTTAAGTCATTTTAATAAAGGGACAGGCTGGCAAAGAGAAGAGAAAGATTGGGGGCATTTACGATACAATAAAGCAGGTGGAACTAGACCCTATAATGTGTGCTGTAATATTTCTACCAAGGGGTTTATTCATCAAGGGATAGTGACAGGTAGTGCTTCGCAGCGACAGGTAGCGAATGGTGAACGCCGGGCGCTGTCCGCAATACTACATTTATCAAAGCGATTCCGGTGAGCAACTCTAACAGCGTCATGTAGCGTCCGATTCATCATCACAGACAGCCTAGCGTATAGCACCGGTGCTCTGGCTTCCAGAGCCTGGTATTACCTGTCGCTCTCCCATACATTTCAATGGATGTTACTTTTCTTCTCTTTAAACAGGCTTTCTTTTTAGCCTAGCCATGCCACCTTCTTCCCGTCTGGCTTGTCCACCGGCACCACGGGCAGGCTTCGCCGGTACAAAATATATTTAAAGGGCTCAATACCAAATACACCCAGAGAACGGGGGGTCCCACACACCCACCCAGCCCTGACACAGAAGCACCACTAAACACTAATACACCTTGAAAAAGTGACGCTGTGACGTCACAAAACGCGTTGGTGGTGAGGAGTGAGGGCAGGTAAGGAGGGGGGCTTGTTCATATGAGTCTGCTTCATTCATTGTGGTTTTTTTATATTCTTTTTGTATTTGGCACATGTCCACCTGGTGAGTCCTCATATTAGTTACAGTGAGGTAGTGTGTTTATAGTGTTCTTGTTGTTTCTAAATCATTGATAGGGTTATATATATAGTAGGATATTATTTAGCATAATTAAATAATTAATTAATGTAAAGCACTCATGGCACATTTTTCATGAATCTTTGTATATCATGCACATTGTTTTATCTGCATAGTTCAGGTTCATTTTTGTCATTAGATAGGTAGTTATAGCAGCGGTCATATTAGCCCTTCCCCCCTCCCCCTTCTGCTGTGCCCCCTCCTAGGTGTCAGCTGTTTTATATGTTTTTTAATATGTTTTTAATATTGTCATATAGTATTGAGTATACAATGTAGTTATATGTAATAATACATTTGGTTAATTTTGTATAGCTATTAGTGTTTAGTGGTGCTTCTGTGTCAGGGCTGGGTGAGTGTGTGGGACCCCCCGTTCTCTGGGTGTATATAGTAACAGTTGTTCTGTTCACCCTGCACTGTGTAGCACACCATCATATATTTGTTGGTGCGGTCTCTTTTTCTTTTTTTGCTCAATACCAAATGTTAGGGGTCTTTTTATGGGCCTTCTGTCCACATAAACTTTTTGCTTACTTATAGATATGATTTAGGGGGGATAGTGGTTGTTCGGTTTTAATATTGGGTTTCTGTGTTGTGTAATTGGTTTTTAAAATGCTGTTTTTGCCTAAATAACATTTAATATACTTTTTAATATATTTAGTTTGTGGTGCTCCCATTCTTAGGACTAGGAGAACCGCTAAAGGTAGTACCTTGCGCATACGTCGTTGGATCGGGCAGAAGGTGAGTTTACTGTGCGAGTGAGTTTTTATTTTTTTACTGCAAGGCATTGCAAATCTGGATGCCTGGGGGGGGGGGGATAGAGAATCTGAGCGCTTTTGGTCTGCTTTAACTGACCTAGAAACACACGTGTCCCCCAAATGTGGATGCCCCACTGTGTGAACCCCCCCCCCCGATCCCCCACTTTTCTTTCCTTTCCTGGAGCCCAGAGCACATGCACGGCTCTACCTATTGTGTAGGTAGAGAAGCTGATGCTGCAATGCACAGCCATTCGGTTATGGAAAAGGATGCAAGTAATGCCACCACCGGCCGTGCATGTGCTATTGGCTTGTTTGACAGGTAAGAATATTGCCCGACTGGGGGAGGGGATTTCATCTTAATTCGAAGTGCCCAGGAGATATAAATCAGGTGCATTATATGATGTTCTTTAAGTTTTTCTGTTATATAGAAATTGAAAGGATGCTGGGAGGGTTCCTGCTAAACTCCACCACCATTTCAATACTGTCATGAACAGGGACCAGTAGAGTGTAGTGGGCACAGGAACCCAGGTATAGTCTGCAAATCTCAGCACTTTTATTATTTTCTGCTGAAGAAGTGCAGTCATTGGTGAAAGGGAAAAGGTTAGAGTTACACAGGTTCGAGGACGCAGCTGTTAGGTGGTTTAGTGTTAGCGGTCTTCCATCCAAACACAAATGGACCCGACTGTATCTGCTACCTCATGTTTTTTGGAATGCTCTTGAGCCAGGTGCTGATGTTCCTCAGAGCAGCAAGTTGTTGTAGCTAAAATGTCCAGCTTGATGGAATCAACATACCGGATCGAGTTTTCCATGATTTACCTACTTCTTGGCGATGCCTAAACCTAGTGCTGCTACGGGGACAATAACATCAATAAAGTGTGCCCAGCCAATGTGCAATTCAAGATGGTCTACCAAGTATATGCAAGAAGAGGGGTCTAAACCTGACTTGATTAAAGCACCTAGGGAAGGGCACAAATATTTGTCAGGTGACTAAAATCATATGCAATAAATCAGCCAAGCAATCATTCATTTTAAGATGCATATATGATTAGGGCAGGGATGAAGGGTCTTGAGGTGCAGGTGTTATCAGTATAACGTTACCTGCCATTGGTTCTTCAGCAGATCAAGTTTTAAAAAGTAAGTGATAAGAGCATCCACATGCTTGTGTACAAGATATAAATGATAAAGTGGCACCACAGCTAATTGGTCCATTCACAGCTTCTTAAGAGCCCTTTTGCATTTAGGTCCATATTCTGACTCACCCAAATAGCAGTAACTGGAATCCTGTAGACAGCTCTACGATCCTTGTGTGTGTCTGTGATGGATGTTTTCTTTACTCCATAAGGCTTGGCAGATAGCTTACTCAGTTGTTCTAGGACCACGTGGTTACGTTTTGAAAGCTTTATTTTGGTACAGAATCTTGTTACAGCAGACATGTACGTTCAATACAGCTGGAAACTTGTGGTGTAATCCATACAGCAACAACGGGTAAAAGGACTGTAGCTGCAGAAGGCAGAAGGAAAGGGGAAGAAGGGAGGAGTTACTCGCATCACAGAAAGACTAAGGGAGCCAGGAAGGGACAAGGAGAATTAAAGGCACACTGCTCAGCCAGTACAATAAACATATATTAAACTGTTACCCTAGGTAAAATGAAATGCATGTCGTGGGACATGACAGTCCAACTCTTTAAGCCCCCCCTTGTGCAATCACCGTACTCTTTACCATGGATATGCTAAACATTACTCCTACAGAGAAGTGATTGCACATTTCTTCTTTCCTTTCATGAAATGTCCTAGTCCTCCCTTGGCACATTGTGAAAGAGCATTCTGGGAGCATTACAGGTTTAGTTGGTACTGCCACACCAGAAGCTTTCCCATAAATTAGCTGAAAAGCCTGGTAAGTAATGTGTTTGGTCCGGCATGTGTTTTTTTTTTTTTGCGGCACTCAGACTTTCCGAGTTCCCTTTTATTTATAGTATAGGTGTTGTGTTCTCTGGAGTTTTCTTTCATCCCCATCGGTCGCTGAGGATTTTCATGCCTTCAACCTGACCGTTGCAAGTGAAGTTCATTTCTTACTCTTCACACTGGCATGAGCTGCAGATGCAGGTCTGACCAACGAATTACCCCATGCAGAGAGCAGCCTCTCCTCCCACACATTATCGGGAGACCTGGGGGATTTCACACAGCGGGGCACCCCCAACCGGAGTGCCTCAGGGGAGCGAGAATGCCTGCCCTGGATTCTCATAGACTCCTGGGTGGGTTTTGGTCTACTTTAACATACAATCACATCGTTCTGTTGTCACCTGTAACGTGTTGCCTCTTTTTGGTGCTTTGGCTTTGTCCTCCTCAGTTATTCTGTGGAGTTTCAGGCTGACCCATTTTGTTTCACACCCAAGCAGAAGCTTGACTGTAGGCCGATATGATGGTGGAGATTGGGCCATATTGCTTGAACTAAGATCACCCATCTCCCAAGTCATTACAGTAAAGTCCTTCAAAAGACAAAGACAATGTCCTTCTTGTCTGAATCCTCCTTAGGAGGAAGATTACATGAATTCCTGTCACAGTGCAAGTGGTGGCTAGAAGAAACTTTGATGTTTGATGAACTTTGATGAAATACAGGGGCAGTGCACACGGGGGACTTTGGCTGGGATGCCTTTACATGCCCTGCTATTTATCTGTTATTTATATAATTAAATTCTATATTGATCAGTATGTTACTAGTTGCTGACTACCAAATACACATTAAGCAGAAAACACCGACTACCCTGAAAGGAGAAAATAGCTTTCAGAAATTCCTGTTGGCTGTGAGCACTCATCTCCATTCGTATGGCAGCTGTCTAAGTGATAAATAGTCGACTGTTTTTAATTTACTGAGCACGCCATCAATAATTCTGTTAACCAAGCAACACTAAATTATCACCCTGATAAAATGTGATGTGATAAAGCAAATAACATTTGTTATGTCAAGCTCAGCTTTTAAAGAGCCACAGCCACCGTCATTACATACAGCATGGTGGAGTACAACTAACAAACTCGTGTATTGGTGCTTGTTAAAAAAAGTTCATTTTAATGTTTCTACTTTCTGCTTCAGCCACAAATCTTTGCTTCTAATGAGTCAACAGTTGGTGGGATTTGTAGCATTGAGAACAAAAAACAGAGTTGCAAGACACCATGTGGGGAGACTGTAGTCACCTTCTATCCCCAGCCCAGTGCCCCAAAACAGCCTGTGTTTTTTACTTCAGCCTTTGCCCAATATTCATAGCAACACGAACCAGAAGCAGTCGTCCATATTGCTCCATGGCTGATCAGCCCCGCCCCCAGTGATGACGCAGTCAGAGTACACACAGCTCAGCACTCGGGAGCACTTCATCCTAACTGCCATTATGTGACAGTTTGGTTGTAACTGAATTAATTGGCATATGGCAGGCCATTCACCGTTATATTATAAAATAATAATAAACAAAAAAAAATAATCTTAAGGGGCAGTTGTGGCCTAGAGGTAAGGGGAGCGGACTTGCAACCGGAGGGTGGCAGGTTCAAATCCCGGTCCTGGAACATGACTGAAGTGCTCTTGAGCAAGGCACCTAACCCCCCAACTGCTCCCCGGGCGCCGTCATTAGGGCAGCCCACCGCTCCGGACATGTCATTGCATGTCATTCCGGACATGTCCGGACTCACTGCACGGATGGGTTAAATGTGGAGGACGAATTCCTATGTGTGCCCAAGCATACAATGGCCATCTATGCATTAATAAAATAAAATAATAAAAAATACTACTTCCTGTTGTTTTTTCCTGTGGTTTTTATGAATATTGAGCAAATGCTTTACTAAAGAAAAGAAACACAAGCTATTTTGGGTCACAGGGCTGGGAATGGAATATGACCACATAAACTTCCTTTCTGAATATAAAGTCTAATTTTTGGAAACAGAGACACTCTTACCCATCCAATCCGGGTGGGTGCAATGGCTAGCAGTGGCGCCGCATATCCAGAAGAGAAGAAAAAGCCGGCACTCCAAATCTTCAATGTGTTATCTTCACACAAGATCAAATACTCTGCAAAAGCATATGCCATGCATAACGTCCATTGTCCATATCATTGTCCAACGTTTGGGGGCCCACAAACAATGCCCCTTCATCAAGGACAGACAAATCGCAGAAACCCCAACCTGTGAGGGTTAAATACCTGCAAATCCTGCCTGACCTCATCAGTGAGGTCAGCGGGTTGCATTAGACCAAAAAATGTCACATTTAAAATAAACCTAAACTATTACAGCAACTAATACTATTAATGCTCCTCCACATTGCACCACTTGGACACGAAAACAAACCCTAGCGGTGCTTGTGTCAACTAACTTTCTTCTCCCCTTTCTGAATATAGGTGCACTTTAATATAGGGGGCTAAAGGGACCAAAAGACTCTCTACTCAAAGGTAAAGAAAAAGAAACACTTTCCTAGAACGGAAAGTATTTACGCAGCACCCAACAAAAGGAATAATAGAATTGCCCATCACTCCTTGCAGTGGGCCGAGCAAATCATCTCTTTACGTCTCGGAGGCATCCAAGGCACTCAGAAGCTTGTGCAATGCCAAGGATTTGTTTAAAATGTACACAGCCGAACACCATCCATTAGTGGACACGTGTTTCAAGCTTTTTCCATTCTAGGAAAACAACTCTTTTCCTTTAACTTTGAGTAAAAGGGTCTTTTGGTCTCTTCAGCCCCCCTATATTAAGCCTAACGTGGGTCTCTCCACATGATGGCTTGCAACTCTCTTTTGGTACTCAACATGTCTCAAGCCCATACAGCCAATTACTTCTGGCCTAGTGCTGATGAGAGCCAAAAAGCTTGAAACATGTATCCACTAGTGGAAGGTGTTTGGCTGTGTAAATTTAAAGCTAATCTTTGGCATAGTACACTTAGCGGAGGCGTAATTATTTGCATGGCTCCGCCCACTGCAAGGAGTGATGGGTAAGTCTAGTATTCCTTGTGTTGAGTGCTATGTTATAGGAACGCTCCTCTTTTCCTTAAGGTGAGGAATAATTGACACAGGTTTTGGTATATTCGCCGGATGCCAGCAGGACTAAGGTCTCCATAGACACCAGCAGGATGATCACCAGGGTTTTGACATTATCATTTTACTCTGGCTGAAGGCTTACACAGGTGATGCAGGCTTCAAAAAGACTTTTTTGTGGTTGACGACCCTGGTATCAAAGAAAATTACAGGAAGAATATGTATTTGGCTTCCTCTGAATCGATCTACGCCTTTAGACTGTCAGCTCAAAGGGTGCATGGAAAACTTCCATGCCCCGGATTACTTGTTCCCACCAACCTTCCACATTTCTTTGGCACTGGACCTCTGGGGATGGGGGGTTGGACCACCTATGGAGGTAATTGTGCTGGTGCCTGTCTCTGAAAATGGCTTGGTTGTAATCTTGCCTGTTAGTGGTTACGGTGAAGCGTTCCCTCTAACAGGGAGCGCGCCGGCCATTTGTGAATGGGCAGCGCGCTCCCTGTTAGAGGGAAGCGCGAGATGCTGTCACCAGCGTGCTCGGAGCCGCTGTGGTTGTAGGCGCCCTGCTAGAGAGAAGCGCGAGATGCGTCACGGCCCGCGCATGCGCCGTTGGACCGGAGTAAGGTAAGGCGAATGGGGCATTCTGGGGGGTTTCACACAGCGGGGCATCCCGATTTTGGATGCCCTGAGGGGAGGGATCTGATCGGGCCGATCAGGCAGGGTGTTGGTCCACTTTAGGGAATCTGAGACAGCAGGAAGTTGCCATCTGATCTTCTTTTAGTGACGCCGATCATCCTTGTTCCCGATTCCTGTACCTGGTCACATCTCAAGTTTTACTATCCCCCTTGGATCCTGATCCCGGCTTGACTGATTACCTGCTTTGGTTCCAGATCCTGGTTTGTCTAACTACCCGATTTGGTTCCTGATCCCGGCTTGGCTGACTACCCACTCCGGCTTGAGTTCCTTCCTTTCCACTGGTATCCTGCTCACCCTGCCTGTGTTGGGTAACGGTTTGGGACTCTAGTTGTGATGCAGCCCAGCCTTTCCCCCCTTGCGGTGGGCTGTACAGTGAAGAACAGGCCCTCCAAGCAGATTCCCTATTCCTGACCCCACACGGTAGCACCTACATGCTCCAGTACCTCCTGTTCCAGTGTCTCCTGTTCCAGCAGCACCTGTTCCAGTACTCACCTGTTCCAGTGGCCGCCTGTTCCAGTAATCACCGGTTCCAGCAGCACATGTTCCACTACTCACCTTTTTCCGGTGTTTATCTGCTTTGTATTCCGACACTCCGGCTTCTCTTGCTGTCGTGCCATCCCTGGTGCTAATTCAGGGGAGTGCCAGCAGGCACCGCTGGTGGTGGTTGAGACTCAGCAATTGCTAAGTCATACCCAGGTATGTGACAATTAGGTTGGTGGTGGGGGATTATTATCACCAGCTTGTAGCATTGTGGTAGTTAGGTCTGTCCACAGCTTTGGATGTTTTATGATCATGGTGATTATACATTTGGCAGATGATACAGCCAAAGTAATTCTGAGCAGACAGCATGTTTCTTAGAGGAGTAGATGTTATCCAAGGTATTTTTGTGGGGTACACCAGATGTGTATATCTTTGCATCACAGAACAACTAGAAGATTGAAGGTTTTGTGAGGAGTGCCAAGAATCAACTAGTTCTGGGCACCGACACCCTAAGTACTCCATAAAAAAGGTGAAATTGTAGCCAAAAATTACCGTCATTTCACAGTACTAGTTAGCAACGGGGCGGGGCAGCGCCTCGGGACCCAGGACTTTGGAGGGGCTGTGGCCAGCGGCTAATGCTAGGGTTGTCAACTGGCCATGACCTTATCTGTCGGGGTTTTTTAATGTCAGTCAGTAAGGACAACGGCAAGGGCTTCAGTATGATGGCCGTCCCTCGTGAGTGATGACACTGTCACTTTCGGCAGCCAGCTATGTGTCCTCACTCAAGGGGGCTCCATCTTACTGAAGGCCCCTGTCGTAGCCTATGCTGCCGCGGTCAGGAACAGGATGGGTGTGGCAGCAGGGCTGCACGTGTCCTGTCCTGCTTCTTCTTGTACAGGTTAATCACCCGGTGCCTGCATCCAAGGCTGACATTGTCATATAGGAGCCAAACCAGATCAGTCTCCTAATTGGGCCCAGCATCAGCTTAGTTGTGTTGTCGTATCTAAATCTATGTCTCTCCTCTGGCACCCCCCAGCATGGTGAATGTACAGAAATGCTTACTGCATTTAGTAATAATGGAGCCTGCCACGTATTTACAGCCTCTTTGTGGTTGGGATTTGGGATGCCCTGGGGGGGAAGACCAATGGCCGGCCCTGGAATCTTTTTTAGACAGCTGTGCTGTTTTTTTCAGAATGCTTTCCCTGCTTAAAGTTGATCAGCAGCAAGTGAGCGTCCCTATTAGCCCCCTCCCACACCAACATTACCATAATAATAATATAATAATATTTATATAGCACCAACATATTCCGCAGTGCTTTACAATCAGAGGGTTCATGTACAAACAGAATAAAAAATGACATAGCAAAAAAAAAAAAGGGTATCTATTGAAATGAAGAAAATTAAATGAAGACCCTGCCTGCAAGCTTACAATCTAAGAGGAATGCCTGGGACTGGGCACCACTACTTACCTGCGGCTGCCACCCAGCTGTCTGCACGACCACACATGGCAGCCCACCGCCCTGAGCATGTGTACACTCACTGCACGAATGGGTTAAATGCGGAGGAAGAATTCCTATGTGCACAAGCATACAATGACCGTCTATGCCCCAAAAATAAAGTCCATAATATTTCTTTTTCGTATTTTGTTTTATTTATCATTTCTACCTACTGCTTTGGCAGGGCATAGCTTACTTTGCTTTTAATGTTCTTGAGTATCTTATATGTCTTTAGGCTTGTTTGTAATACACGCCATATATAATAATATGTGTTTCCTTGTATGATGCCGCATGTCTTATGCTCGCTATGCTCACACCTAAATACTCTCACACTCCTAAAGTTATCGCCTTTACTTTACTTTAGAGATTTGTATTGTAACTTCTACCATAATTAAAGTGGATCAAAAGCCATGTGTGAAACACCCCGATTTGCTCAACGTCCTCCACCCGGCACTCTTTTTACAGCACATTAGCAGGTCCCCACAGGCATCATCTGCACCCCACCATCTGCTGTGCACACCCCTGCCAGGCATATATTAAAGTGGATGCCCAGTCTCTGGATAACCCCACCATCCTATCTCAGCACCAGAATAGGGTGATGGGGTTACCCAGAGACCCCCCATCTCCTCGCTCTGCCCCCCTTCTAGCAGGATGGGGAGAGCTTTCCCAACGTTGGCTCGTGGTGAAGGAGAGCATTACGGGCGTTCAGGGGGATTATGTGGAGGGCTTGTTTTGCTTACGTGACAGCCGGACCAACACCCCTTTGTAATGTTTAATCGTTTATCCGAGTTCTTTCACCTCAGTCATATTCCGTTGCCTTGGTTTGTCTCTTGGTTTATCATACTGTGCTGAAATAACATTGCCCTACTTTTATTTCCTGTGCTTACACAGAATGGCCACCAGGTGGAGACACAGGCCCAAAGGTTTATGCTGGTAACTTTTTATATATATATTTTACTCCTGCTTGTTTCTATCAGCCGGCTTAGGAGACACAATCCAACAGAATATACATTTTCTGTATTTTTTTATATGACAGTCTTCATTTTATTTTGCTTGTGTTGTTCATTTAATCCTGGAAGATGTAGTTTATATTTGCTAACAGATGTTTCCAAACTGTTCTTCAGAAGCAGAAAAGCATGAGGCTGGGTGGAGCCGGGAGGTCACAGATGAGATGTATTTGGGAGTTGGACATGGAGCGCATTATTGCCTATAAAATGTTCTCCATCTTGGGGCTTCCCATGTTTTTCTAATACAACAATAAATAACTGGATTTATTTTTTTTGCTTAAAGGAAAACTCCCTTTTTGTCAAGTTTTTGGTGTTCTGCCTTATTGTTTTCCTCTTCTGAAATGTAAAATAATTCTGTGTGTTAGGATTGTGCCCTCATACCTGGGATTTACTGGGATTTATCAGCATGCTGTTTCCATGATTCACATATTCCTGGGACTATATAGTGGGAGTGGTATTCATGGCCTTCAGGAAAAATAATAGATGATTAGCAAGATAGAGTGAGTAAGTCTATGATATGTACTCAAAATCACTACTTTAGTGTACATAGCTAAGGTAAACACATTGTTGCTATTAAATACTGTTGCAAACAAAAAGAAAATTAAAAAAAAAAAAACAAAAAAAACAAATAAGCTTAGCACATTGAAGACCTCATTTTGCCACAGAATACTGGAAACTTTTAAAAATGCCATCGAATGGAATTACCCCTTAACAGAAATATTTTTTTCATGATCAAGTGAAGATGTATCTCTGCAAAGTAAAGTATAAATTCACTCTAAAAGAAAAAACAGAGAAAAAACAATTTTTCATTCTATGCGCACCTAAGATGCACCTGAGGAGGAAAATAAGAAAAAAAAATATTCTGAACCAAATCATGTGCTAAAATACCAACCTCCTTATCACCCCATATCAGGCAGTGTGCAGAATGCCCCCCCAATCACACCATACCAGGCAGCATGCAGAACGCCCCCAATCACACCATAATTGACAGCTTGCAAAATGCCTCCCCATTCACCCCATAACAGGCAGTGTGCAGAATGCCACCCTCAATCACTCCATAACAGGCAGTGTGCAGAATGCCACCCCAATCACCCAATAACAGGCAGCATGCAGGATGCCCCCAATCACACCATAATTGACAGCTTGCAAAATGCCTCCCCATTCACCCCATAACAGGCAGTGTGCAGAATGCCACCCTCAATCACTCCATAACAGGCAGTGTGCAGAATGCCACCCCAATCACCCAATAACAGGCAGCATGCAGGATGCCCCCAATCACACCATAATTGACAGCTTGCAAAATGCCTCCCCATTCACCCCATAACAGGCAGTGTGCAGAATGCCACCCTCAATCACTCCAAAACAGGCAGTGTGCAGAATACTCCCAATCACCCCATAACAGGCAGTGTGCAGAATGCCCCCAATCACCCCATAGCAGGCAGCATGCAGAACGCCCCCAATCACACCATAATTGACAGCTTGCAAAATGCCTCCCCATTCACCCCATAACAGGCAGTGTGCAGAATGCCACCCTCAATCACTCCAAAACAGGCAGCGTTCAAAATGCCCCCAATCACCCCATAACAGACAGTGTGTAGAATACTCCCAATCACCCCCATAACAGGCAGTGTGCAGAATGCCCTCCCCAATCGCCAAGTAACAGGCAGCATCCAGAATGCCTCCACAATCATTCCATAACAGGCAGAATGCCTCCCCAATCACCCCATACCAGGCAGTCTGCAGGATGCCCCCCAATCACCCCATAACAGGCAGTGTGCAGAATGACCCCAATCACCTCATACCAGGCAGTCTGCAGGATGCCCCCCAATCACCCCATACCAGGCAGCATGCAGAATGCCTCCCCAATCACCCCATACCAGGCAGTCTGCAGGATGCCCCCCAATCACCCCATAACAGGCAGTGTGCAGAATGACCCCAATCACCCCATACCAGGCAGTCTGCAGGTTGCCCCCCAATCACCCCATAACAGGCAGTGTGCCGAATGACTCCAATCACCCCGTAACAGGCAGCATGCAGAATGCCCCCCAGTCACCCCATAACAGGCAGCATGCAGAATGCCCCCCAGTCACCCCATAACAGGCAGCCGATAACTGGCAGTGTTGGTAAGGGGTTACCTGCTGGCATGGCGGGTAACTTGCTTTTAGCCCCCACTCGATTTCTGGTATCCTCAAAGGCCCAGGAGGGTACAGAAGAGCTAGTGCCCATCAGCGCAGGCCCAGTGCTGGTGGAGCATCAGACCCACACTATGGGGCATGGGGACAAATTTGGCAAAGCTTAAATTGTGATAGTTTAACAAGTTGCTGAGTTAATTTTCAATAGCGACAACATTGGTCACACATCACGCAATGTTATCATTATCAAACATTATCCTAGCGACAGGGCAGTTTCTAGGGAAAATAGCGCTCAGTGCGTGAAGGAAAAAAGTCTTCCCCCTCCTTATGCCTGCTGTGCCAGCTGGTAAACTTGGAGAGGGGGAACCTAACACCTTTTTAAAATGGAAAACGCAAATTAATGTAAAAGAAAAGTTTGCATTGTGCATGTCCATGGGGCTGCGTCTGTGATTGCACCCCGGACACAGCAGGCAGGACCTTTTTGTGGCCGCGTTTTCCTTCCCCTGTGAGAGGTGGGAAAGGGGCAATAGTGGGGCTATTTTCCTCCTGGGATCGCTGCGTCTGCCACAATCGCAAAAACGCGTGGGGTACCGGACAGGTGTGAACAAGGGCTTAAAAATGTGAAATATCTCAACAGATGTGATGGCACAATAGATAGATGTAACATAGAGGGAGATAGATAGATGTAACAAAGAGAGAGAGAGAGAGAGAGAGAGAGCGAGAGAGATGTAACAAGGAGAGATAGATAGATAGATAGATAGATAGATAGATAGATAATGAGCAAGAGATAGATAAATAGATAGATAGATAGATAGATAGATAGATGTAACAAAGAGAGAGAGAGAGAGAGAGAGAGAGAGAGAGAGAGAGAGAGATGTAACAAGG